>OY735214.1:19729350-20064350 GCA_963457665.1 Thysanoteuthis rhombus | reverse complement strand
CTCTTCAATGAAAAATTCCAGCTTTTGAGTTTGGGAACCAAGGAATATAAGTTAATAGTAAAAAATCCATTGGATAGAGAAACAGAAGATCACCATGACATTACGATTAACTGTCAGGATAAAGGATCTCCTCCGCTACACAGTGAGAGCAAATTTTCCATCAAAGTAATGGATGTTAATGATGAAAAGCCACAATTTTCTGAGGAGATATTCAAATTCTGGATTGATGAGAACCAAAAGTCAAATTTTCCTGTTGGCTCAATTAATGCCACTGATGCAGACTTAGGGGCTGGCGGTCAGCTCACCTATTCTCTGCTAATTAATCATAATTATTTCTTACCTTTTCAAATTACTGACGATGGATTAATTTCAACTGTTATATCTTTGGACTATGAATTTCAAGATATTTACAAATTTAAAGTTTTTGTGAAAGACAATGGAATACCTTCATTGAACAATACAGCAAATGTGATAGTTGAGGTCCGAGATGAAAATGATAACGCTCCATATTTCACATATCCCAGCATTAACCCTTTTACTTTAGATGTTCTCTACTACCCACATCACACGAATAACATCACAGTTCTGAAAGCATCTGACATTGACAGTCGGGAAAATGCCTTTCTAAGATATGAAATAACTGAAGGCAATGACAAGCAGTTGTTCACTATAAACCATTACACTGGTCTCTTGTCTTTTAGTCGTGTGGTAACCCAACAAGATGCCGGATCCTATGACCTCGAGTTTGTCGTGAAGGACAGTGGCACTCCAGTGCTATCTGCAAGTGTTGACATGATTTTGAAACTGACTGTGAGTAACAAGACTCTGAAAATATTAAATGCAAAACACATGAAAAGTGATAAACGCATAAATTTGGTACTAATGATTGTCATTGTGCTAGTGGCAGTAACAGTATCCGTATCCATCACGGCTGCCATGTCAATTTGCATCATTCGATGCAAGGATCGGAGAAATGCTTCCCGCAGAGATGGAGTAAACATTCCTTGCAAATGTGTCACTGAACATGGACATTATACTTGTACCTCACAGCAGTCCACCTACTGGCCTGATGGCTCTGGTACCTCCAAGACTGATTCTGATTCATTAAGAACACACACAAGAGGACCACGAAGAGATGGATCTAGTGGAAAGAAAGCAATGGATGGTGGTGTGTATCAGGTGAGTAACAATCAGACTTACATTACTTTATTTTGTCTACCTCTGACAACAAAATTAGAAAAGGTGTATGGAATTCACTCATATATGTATGTCCACACAATATCTGTAAAAGTTCTCAATGAATGCCAATGAGAGTTTGTGGAAAGTTGAGCCATTGGCTTGGAAATGATTGGTTGAACTTTGGAAGAGGTTGAGGAAATTTTTTAAACCGAGAGATATTTTTCACTTTTTTTTGTATATATCTGTATTTAATCATGTCTATCCATACCATATCTTCAAAGGGTCTCAATGAATTTCTGCAGCATTTTGTGGAAGGGTGAGCTATGAGATAGAATCTTTGGGATGGATCTAGAAATCCATTTCTGATTGGGAAAAGTTTTATACATAAAAAAGTGGTAAACAATAGTCCTAAATACAGAAAATCGAAACACAGTTACTCCTCTCCATTTTAGCCATAGATGGATTGACTTTCATTCAGTTTTTTAGTTAGTGAATAGTGTTATGGTGTCAGGAAAGGTGTACATTCTCTGAGTGCTTATCTAGTTTATGCTACATCAAGGAATTATATGAAGGGGATGAGATGGAAGAGGAGAAAAGGGATATCTGCGGCTATTATTTTGGATGTTTTCATTTAGAGAGATAACTTTCCGGCTAATAAGATAGGAAACTTAGAATAAAGTAAAGCAATACTCCCACTATGCATATATACATGCTCATATTTACTTACGTGCACATGAATGCATGCACATTATTGTGCATACTCTTACAAGCATGCATAGATGCACATATAGGGTGGATGAATAGAAACTCCAAACGGGAATTTTTTTTTTTTTGAATTCCTGGTTAATCCTTGTGAAATGATTCATGAATATATAAAAGTTACATATCATTTCTAATAGGGAGTTGATTCTCACCAATCCTAAAATTACATTTGTAAATTTAAACATATCTATGTACATACATAAGATTGAATACACACCAATGAATATACGTACTTTTAAAAACAAAGTGTTTGCATATTTATTCATAAAAAAGATACACAGACTTATAAATAAATACATGTAAACTATGTTCATACGCATACTTGTATGTATGTATTCATCTATATATATATCTACTGTTGATGATATTTAATTACAGTGCTCAAAATTTAACAAAGTAAGCCAAGCTATTGGTAAATATATATATATATATATATATATATATATATATATATAGAGAGAGAGAGAGAGAGAGACAGAGAGAGGGGGGGAGAGAGAGAGAGAAAAGAATTACAAAGACATATAATATGACCGGTGAATGTGAACATTTCATGTCTAATGCACTCTTCTGGGACTTTCTGGAATATATCATTCTGCCCTACCTTCTCTATTCATGTCTCTTTCCTCATTGAAAATTCACTTTTTTTTAGTAGTATAAGATTGTACTGAGGAAAATTCACACATGATTATTGTCAGTCTCTCCTATTGCATATTTCCCGGTGACAAATAACTTGAAAATTCTCTTCAGCACCCCAAATTGAACACTGAACAAGTCTCTTGGAAAATAACCCTATCAGATGTCTCTGAATTAGTTTCAATCTTTCTTATTCATGTAATGCTTCATCCTTTTACAGTGAACATTGTCTATTCTCATTTTTTTTTCCTTTTTTTTTCCCAATAATCCTTTTAATTCAGCTTTATGTTAATGATACCACATTTTGAACACTTTTAGTTTGGACTTTGCCAGCCTAGATTTGTAAATTCAGATCTGTTCATTTTTTACAGTGATAAAAAAAATACTTTGTATTCGTTGACACACTCTACCTGGATGTTTTAGTTTCATTCCTCTTGTCAGCCTTTTTGTACATATGACACAAAAAGCAATCAACAAGAATGGTTTCATTGGCTGAGTTCCCTACTGTAGCATTCATCTGATTATTCATGCTCCTATACATTTAAAACCTATTTGTGCACATACATAAATGTACACACATACCAGTTCATACTTATATATATATATATATATATATATATATATATATATATATATATATATATATATATATATGTATACAGTATATGTGGTACAAATCAGGCTAGCATTATAACATAATATAATAAGATATCAATAATATAAAGCCACTTTTGACATGTAATGGATTTATTTCATAGTACTCGATACATACAACTTTTTACTCCTGAAGTTAAGTTGTTTTAGAGTAGAGCTGGAAATATATATATATGTATATATATATATATATATATATATGTATACTTCTGTCAACATAAGATTTTTGAATTAAAATGCATACATATAACTATTAATTTTTGGAAAAATATTGACTGTTGAATGCATGAATAAATATATACAACCACATAAAAAGTAGTAAATATTTAATAGATTCTGCATAGATATTTGTATTAGGTGACTTCAAGTTTCCAGCACTCCTTCCTAAAAAAAATAGAAACTGGATAGACAGCCCAAAACCTTTTTTTGCTTGAAACTTATGCAAATACGTATACATACATATTTATTCATCTATACAAGTATATACAAGTATATACATATATATATATATATATATATATATATATATATATATATATATATATATATATATATAAGCATATGAGGGTGGATCAATAGGTACATAGCTTTACATAGTTATTAGTTGAATTTTGATCTGAAATTTATGCTCTATTATGTGATTAAAGGAAACATGCATTGACAAGGGAGGAGATCATGTTTGAATATAGATATTTATTGTGTAAAATGAATGCTTTTTTCCATCATTTGGCTACAGACTTATTGACTCACCCAAATGTATACTGGCATACACCGACGTCTATAAGTGTAAATACATTCATTCATCTATATAGATTATACACATACACACCCACTCACTCACTCCTTTATATGTAGAGAGAGAGATGGGAGAGAGGTTGAGAGAAAGAAATTTATAGATGACCATAGAAATATTTATTGACCAATTTTGGCAAGAAGCCATATTCATTCAGCTCACAATGAAAAGCAAAGTAATTATCAAAAACTCACAAGACTACTGGCATACAGATACAAATATGCACATATATAGAGATATATGCATAAATATACATATATATATATATATATATATATATATATATATATATATATATATATATATATATATGTATGTGTGTGTGTGTGTGTATATATATAAATGTATGTGTGTGTGTGTGTGTGTATATATATAAATATATGTATGTGTGTGTGTGTATATCCTCAGGCATGTTATATATTGATGAATGCATGCATAATTATGGACACACACATAAATACACACTCACCTAAGCTTACAACGAATGCATCTTGGATTGAGGAGGCAAACTTCAGAGGTATGAATTTCCAATGTCATGCTATGTTCTCAATACTGTGCAACTTAAAAGCTTGATATTGTTTTGAATAGTGCTGACCAACTAATGAAGCAAGTAACAAAGTACGCCACAAAAAAAAACAAAACAAATGTTCCTACATTCCATTCATGACCCCAAGTTTTAGTTTGAGACTACCATTTCACTTTAGCTCATAATTATGTGCATTCTAGGAGGTATCCATCCATCTAATATTAACGAAAAATAGCCCAACTGAGGCAATGGCACCTTACTGCCTTTTAGAGTATTTCCACTTAGGATCTTACATATTTATCTTATATATCTTCCAGTTAGTAAAACAATCAGTAAAAACCTCTTCCAGGATCACAACAATAGAAACCGTCATGTGGCCAACGTCTTTTGGCAGCATGCTGTATTCGGGCAATCAATTGATAAATTTGGAAAAAGAGTTATCTATGAATAAGTTACTTCTTTTGACATTTCTTGATATATATATAGTTACCTTTGCCTCACTCTTATCTATGGTCTGAGATCTCTTTGGGAAAAAAAAAAAAGTCACAGGGTGTCCAATTTGAACTGTATGCATGCTGATGAACCTAGATGAGATGTGTACAGTGTGTCGGCTTGGTCATTAAGAATACAACAGTCACATAGAATACAAGCTCACTCAACAGTGTCTTTCTAACAGCTGTATTACTCGATGGGAGAGTGTTTGTTCCCACATGTTCAGTAAGATCCCCTCGAATTGCATTCTTGGTTACATCAAGTTTGTACAAATAGTCTCCAAGATATTCAAAATGGCTTGATACATATTACCAGCACACCTTTCTATCCCAATCTAACATTCTGTCTGGTCTTTTTCTACTATGTTTACTGTCCCATGGGCACCAATCAGTTAGTCTTTTGTTTCTTTGCATTTTTCTGTACTAAGTGTCTGGCCCATCATTTTTGTTTCTTAATTATTTGTATGATATCCTTCACCCTAGTTCATTTCAATTCACTCTCTCTGTAATCATTCAGGCAACTAAATAATCCCATCCTCCCAGGGTTTTCATCTTCCCCAGAGCTGCCTTACATGCATTTTGCAATTATCCAAGAGACTGAAATTTTTTTGATTAAGACAATTCTTTGAAGGCTGCAATAAATGGTAATCCAATGATTTGATATAGTTTATGAGTGAAAACTTCCCACTCAAGCAGAAAAGTATTTTTCCTTTTCACCAAAGAAACGTGAATTCTAGATTTGTCCTGATAAAATATTATGTTTTTCTCCTAATTAATTTTGGACGTTTGCTTTCAGTTGGTCAAATTGTGAGCAATATTTGTTTGAATCAATCATTTGGTTTTCTGGAAGGAGCTCATAGTGGAAGATTCCTTTCAAATCTCATCTAATATGCAGTATCATCTGCTATGGATGAAGACTGATTTTTGGTAGGGACTGTGGTGGTTCATTTTGCTTGCTCAATAATCTCTTGTATTCCATGTCGTAATAAAGTATAACCCCTGTCATAGCTTATCACAGTTTAAAAAAAAAAAGATAACAAGGATATGTTGTCCAGTGTTTTTTACTGCTTATTTTACGTAGAGTCCTCATATCAAAGTGACTAACACAAATCACAACGATGGGAATGCTCAATTTTTTGATATCTAGAGTATGTTGGCTATCTCCAATGTCATATAACATTGATTATTCTCAAGTAATTTCTTGATTCGATTGCTACCAATCCCAACCTGTCTACCTGACTGTCAACCATTGTTTAGCAAGAAATCTCTAGCATGAAACTTTCTGAACCATTTTTGACATATTAAATCATAAACGATACCTTGTACATAAACAGCACTAATCTATTTTTTTTTTGCCAATGAGTAACTATTTGATCTTTCCTAAAATAAGGAAGCATAAAATGACAAAAATACTGAACATTTTCTACCATATTCAATGTTAGAATCGACGAAAAAATATCTGAATTTGCAATTTTTTTCCCTCTATATGCTAATTTGAAAGTTGTCACAGTACAAACAAAAGTGATTTTTTTTTAATGGAGTTAATTAAAAGTAAATGCTTCTAATGACATAAACAGTATATCAGTACTGTCTACGTTTTTCTCTCCAACCAACATGTGCATATATCAATTCATATTTTCCTTCTTGCATACATATGCAACTATCTATATTTCATATGGATAAAACAATCTATTTATAGGTATCAAAGAATTGAAGTGTGGGCAATCATATAATGTCCATCTCGAGTAGGAAGTGAGGTGCTTAACGTATAATACAAATTCCACCTTTAACTTGAGTGGAATGCCTGTAGGTAGTGATAAATTTAGATATATTTCACATAATGCCATATCCAGTGAGCCATTTATGGTAGTATGATTGTTAGTAAGCTGGTCTTGCAAACTGTTCCATGAGCTTAATCCTGGCTAAGTATTGTCAAAATGGAGCCTTTGAACCAAGTTGGCTTTGCCTAACTAATATTCATTTCTTCTTAGCAATACATTTACATAATTAGAAAGCATCAACATAAGTTTCTTCCGAATTTAAATTGGTCACGCTGGACGGCTGGTTTTTTATGAATGTATCACATGTACGGGCAGCACCAGAGGACCTAGGAAGCTGAAAATTTCAACGTTTACTTCTTATCTTGTCTAGAGAAATCAGATTTTTTTTTTTTAAAATCCTTCAGCACCTGAATGGGTTTTTTGTGGAGGTTTGATTTGCAATGTCAGTTCATGCTAAATTGCCCTTTAGTCTATGTCCAGTGTTGTTTTTTTGGAAATTCAATTTTTTTTCTTGTAATCACAATACAAAAAAAAAATTAGAGAAGTAATCCATTTATTGTTCACCCCTCTTTCAAATTTTCTGATCGATCATTCACAACACAGAATGCTGCCAAAAGACATTGGTCATGTGGTCGTTTCAATGAACGACTAACCAGACCTATATATACATATATATATATATATATATATATATATATATATATATATATATATATATATATATATATATAACAGGATTTTCGTGCATTTTGAACATAAGCATGCAAGCTGGGATGGAGAGACAATTACTTTCCAAAATTTGGGCAAAACAGTGTGAATTATAAGGCAAATCAAACCCTGGGTCTGCTTCAAATTTTTTTTGGTGATCACTGCCCCCCACCTGAACAAAAGAGAAGTAACTTATCTAATGATGATCACTTTTTCCAATTCTTTGTCTATTACTCTGCATGCTGTCAAAAATCATTGTTGCATAACAACTGAGTGACTTTTTGATAAATAGTCATGAACATAGAAAGTATCATAATTTCCTCAATTTTCTAATGAAAGTGTCATGATTCAAAAAAAAATAGTTTAATTGAAGCCTAGGAGTAGGTCTCCAGTCCTTAAGCGAAACATGTTTTTAATGACATACCTCATTCAAGACATAAAAATTATAGCAACTTCACCAGATACGCTATTACACGTTTACTGGAAGTTGTTCACATTTTCATGTCCTAAGGTATAGAAGATGATGTAAATGAATATCAAATCTCTATAAGGCAATGCCTGTGTATTTCAATTTGAAAATAAATGGTTAGTCACTCAATAGAAACCGTGGCATGATCAACATCTTTTGGCAGCATGCTATGGTGGGGGTGATCAATGAAAAATTTGAAAAGAGGATTATCAATGAATAAGTTACTTCACTCGCCTTCCTTGATATATATATATATATATATATATCTGTGTGTGTGTGTGTATATATATATATACATATATATATATATATATATATATATATATATATATAAATATATATATATATAAACAAACCTACATATATAGATATGAACAGAGATATAAACAGATATAGATAGATAGGGACATGACATTCATGAGCATATACATATATATTAGATGTATATGCATAGAGAATAGAAAGATATCCTGACAATTTCATGTGTATATTTACAAACACATTTTTCTATGTGCAAAGCAATTTCTCTTTTGTTTACATATGCATGTGGGCGTATGGATCCATTTATATTGATATTTACAAACCTTAGATATAGTATAAGGCTACAAGTGAAGGGCATTGAATGGGGATTGAACTTGCAACTATAGTAATACATTAGGATGCAACCCATTGCTCTACCATAAATTGCCTTGGTTTATGAGTATATCTATAAGTTTATACAACAGCTGTTGCAAAAACAGCAGATGTGCCTCCAACAAAACCCCATCAGATGATGAACTTCCAGTCTGTCATGGTTTTGGAGCTAAAGCAACATTACCACCAACCCAGGGCACCCCAGCAGTACCTTGTGATAACATTAGGCTTTGTTTGTTCTCTATCATATTGCATGAGTACCAGATCAATGCAAATTCAGTCTCCACCTAATATATACACGTAGGTATATACACAAATCAATATTTTTCTTGAATTTTAACTTGTATATATGCACACATACATACAGACACTCACAAATACATACACATGCATGCATGGATACAGAGATAAATATCTTTTTTGCTTGTTTCTCTTCTGTAACAATAGTCTTTTCCAATTAAAGGTAACAATGTTGCTGTTAAAAATATCTCCTATCCACTATTTGATACAATGGACTCTTGCACTTAATGAGTTCAGTAGTTTCTTTTCCAAAAAATCATCTTATAGAAATTCAAATTCATCTCATAGAAATTCTTTATGGGGATTAACTAATCTTTCAATGGCACTAATCCTTTATGTAATTTATTTCCATTCATAAGAGAATTGACGTGCATTTACATATGTTCGTGTATGTGTGGATGCATGTGCATATACATATGTAAGATATACACACATACACATGTGTTTCAGGAGTGTATATAGCATGTAAGTAAATAATGTAAGGTTCATACCAGCTGATGAAGCAAAACCTTGTTTTTTGGTATGTATCAGTGTATATCTTGATTCTATGTTTTTTAAGGTATCTTTTAAGTCAACTTTCTTTTTTTCCTTTCTTTGCATCATAATTTTATAAATGTATGAGGGTGAGCCATCTTAGGCAGGCATTCAGTCAGGCAAACAAGGAGGCTTAAATATTTTATTCTGCAGATGTGAGTTCAAACTCAATCACTTCCACTGATTAAAGAGCTATGGCAGGTGTCCCGCAATAATGCTGTTTTTGCTATCCTTCAATACACAATTCAATACACTCTTTGTTGTAATAGTAATAAAAACAGGTACAATATGTGTATGTGTATATATATATATATATATATATATATATATATATATATATATATATATATATATATGTATATATATGTATATATATGTATATATATATATTCTGTACAATATCTTCATGTCTTTGTGCAGATCATTATGGAGCAGAAAATTAGTTCATAATGTATACAAAAGGAATTATATCAGTCACATAAGTTATTTTTCTTTGATATATGATACGTCCTTCCTATATTTTCTATCAAAGTACATGATGATTTTTTTTTCTTTGCGTATAATAATTTTTAAGGTACAATCTTTTTATGGTACATTAATTCCATACCATTTTCCTACATATATTTTTTATAGATACTTCTTAAACATATGCCTTCCTCTCTTCAGTGTACGTATATATACACATAAATCTACGTACAATTTTTTTTCATCTACTTATTGCTATGGTTACCAAGTCTTCATGAGCTTCCTCTCTTAGGTTCTTTGCTCCTATAAAGCATGAAGATATGTATAGAGATGCAAAAGGAAATATTCAAGCGTGTATAATGACGAATTTCGGGTTTAAATATTGATTTTAAAAGACATTTTAAAAAAAACATTTTGAGAGGCTAGTAAGAGCACATCAGGAAAGAGATGAAAAATACAAAGTCTTAAAAGGTTGGAGGAATGAAAAAAGGTATCTGGAAAATTGGTGGAGCATAAATTGAAGAAAAATTAATCAAAAAAATGAAAGAAAAGGTTTTAAAAAATGGTTAGAATTTTTAATTAGAGAAAAATGAAAAAAATTCTCATGAACCATAATGGAAAAAAAATCTGAAGAATTGTTAGTGGACAAGATTTCATGAGTATTAATTAAGATATTAAAATTCTCAAAGAGATGAAAATGATTTTCTTTTAATCCTTGAAATTTCATTTCATTTCTCTTTTTTTTTTATTGTTAGAAAAATTGTTTAGAGTTGGCTAAATCTGGCAATTATATTTTTGGAGTAGGTTTTCTGTTCGTATAAATGAAAGCTACTGTGTGTAGTTGCTTTGAACAGGACAGGCGCAACTGTTTTATGTGCCCTAGGCAAGACTTGAAATTTGCAGCTCCAGTTGTATTATAAAAACTATTTTTCTCAGTTTAGAGTGTTCTCTGATGAGCTTTGAACCCTAGATGACCACCTACGCTTGATTAATGGATGAGCTGGCTCTGGTTTTGAATTATGATCATGCACTTGCACAGGCATTCAATCAGACAAACATTACAATTTTTAGTTGTGGTGTTTGAGCCCCTGCCCCTCTTCTTCTTCACATCAAAAATGCCCTTTAGTCAAAATTCAAAAATCTACTTCAATAGAAGACACAATGAAAATAGTGCATTATATTCAACAGAATTCTTGTATATTTACCAATTACAATTTTGACATTTTTCTTAGTGAGTGTACATATGTTTAGCCTATATGGTATGGTAGTTTTTCATCTTGAAAAATTTTGGGGGAATGCCCTTTTTTTCGATAAGCCCTAGTCCTTCTGAAATTCTGCGCATGTCACTGGTCATGGTCAAAACAAACCAGTACTTAATATGAGTGATTGCGACAGAAAAATTGGCCTTCATTTGTTTTGCTGCTGAAAACCTCTTTTTGCTCCAGAGCTGGAAGACAATGAAGTAACAACAAAGGATTTTAATTAATAAAAAATGAAAAACTAATTTCAAAAGTTTCCATGGGCCTCCTTATTTTCTTTTCATGATTTCCAAAGATAATCTCTATACAATTAATTAGAATTATTTCAAAATCTCCATTTTAGAGAGAAAAAGAAACTACGAAAAACAATTTTTTGACTCATTAGTATGGGAAATAGAAATAATGATTTTTTTTTCTTTTACTTTTTTGAGATAATGTATTTAGTATTAGTGAAGTTGCCGTATTTGATGGCATACAAGACCCCTCCCCCTGCCTTATTTCAGCAGAAAATATCAAGGAAAAAATGCATTTCCTGAATTCTTCTATCACCCAGTTTTTTCAACTTCTCCCCAAGTTCTTGCCAATGTAGGGGTTGATGATGAAGGTTATGTTTACCTTTTGGAGTTATTTTGGGGGGAAAAGGGGGTCATATGCTTTCAAATACATTTTTTTTCATCAAACGAAAATAGCTCTTGAGATTGTCACTATGTCAACTTTTCCTGGATTATATTATTTTGTTGGATTTACTTTTAATATTGTCGATATAATCAGCTATTGATGATAAATCTTGGAAGAGAATATCTAAACAATTCTCTTTATACATCTTCTTCTTCTTGGTAGACCCAGCTTTACCTCCTGGCAAGGCTGACAGAGTGCTGGCCTTGTCAAGAGATTTAAAGGAGATAAAATGTTATGGGTCAATCTATGGTGAGTGAAGGTCTGACAGTACTCAATTGTTCAGAGTCTCTGGGGACTGACTTTGCACAGACCCAACCACTCCCCCTGAGGAGAACTGGGCCATCAGTATTGATGTTCCATCAACCCCCCCCCACACACACATGCACACATGGGTGAGTGGAGGACTTTTTTTTGCTGTGTAACTCTCAGAAAAGTAGAGCCAGCAGTTCAACCTGGTGATACCTCCATCCCCAAACCCAGTGTAATTACTTTTACACTGTAAATCCCTAGAGGCTAGCAGGTGCTATGAATTGCCCAAAGATGACCAAGAACTGAACAAAACAAGGGCCTTCAGCTCCCTGATGAATTATTATATACTTGGTTCCCCAACTAAAATTAAACAGGAAGTGTATATTTTGAATTCACTAAGCATACTCTACACACCTTCCTCTGGTACTATTTTCATCAGCGTGAATTGAGTTTTGGATTATGGAGCTATGATTTTCAATTTTGTCAAAGTCCTGTCCAAATAAGAATTGACCTTATTATTCCCCCATTAACATGATGATGATGATGGCGATGATGATGATGATGATGATGATGATGATGATGATGATGATGATGACGACCACCACCACCACCACCACCATCATCATCATCATCATCATCATCAGTCTTTTGTCGTCTGTCATTCAATTTCCCCAGGATTCGCTAGACCTTTCAATCATGGGTGTCGCAGAGCCAATACTATCTAAACTTATCCAGTTTGTCTCTCCATCTTGTATTCTACCGGCTGTGGTTGGGCATTTGATCTCTGGGATCCACACTGTTAGTCTTGATGTCCATCAATTGTCTGCCATTTGTGTAACATAACCAGCCCATTTCTATTTGAGTTTCCAAATAAATTCTATGTTGTTTTGGACTCTTGTTTTTTCCTTAATATATTGTGCTGTCTTGTGATCTCTCCATATGAGGTTGAGCATGATTTTTTCATGGGCACACTGCATAGTTCTCAGTTTGGGTATCAGTCTCTTGTTTAGGTTCCATGTTCCAGCTCTATAGGAGACCATCATGATGTTGCATTGGTTTTATACCCTTCTTTTTAGAACTTAACTTATTTTCAAAGGTTGAGCTTCTTGGAGAGTGAACTCATCACTGTTTGTCTATCCCATCTCATTAAACCAAACAGATTTATAAAATTAACATTTCTCTACTGTGATTTGAAAAACAAGTGATTGCTTGGCTGCTGTCTTTCAACTGAGCCAAACTGACAAGTTTTTTGTATTTATGTATTTATCTATATATATACAATACAAAAGATGTAGTATTTTGTTATGGGTTGTATCATATTAAAAGGAAGGAGTGATTGAATTCAAAGGTGGATCCAGGAATTTGTCCTTGCTTGAGAGATATTTCAGCATTTTTTCCATACTTTTCTGTATCTGCTCCTGTCTGTCCATGCAATATCTCCAAAAGTTCTCTGTAAATTTCAATAAAATTTTGTGGAAATTTTCCAATAGGCTCTGGAAGAAGTGGATTCATTTTTGAATGGATCCATGCATAATTACTTAGTACTAATTGGATAACATACACATCCACAGATGTCCATGTTGGATATCAAAATGGCTACCCTTTTAGTACTTAATAGAAATGCTTTGTGGAGAGAAAATATGTTTTAATTTTTTCTAGTTATGGCCGTAAGTTGGAGTAGTTCGCCTCGACAATTGCGGTTGCAAGTATTTTCAAGCTGATCTCTCAGCTGATTAGTCATTCCTGATTAGTTTAGTTAGGTCTATAAACAAATTGCTAGTCTGATTATTATTGTGCATACCGAACAATTTTTATTGGATTAACAAAAAATGGTTATTATGCAAATGATTTATGTTTTAAAATTTACTCGAGTGTTAATTTGTGTTTGTTGGGAGAAGAGGGAATTTACAACAAGGTATATGTAAAATAGAAATAATTTTTTACATTTTCTTTAAAGTAGTGTATATCTCTATGTAAGATTAAATATATCATCTCCCTTATTTACATGATACACAGAAAGACATTTTGACGAATTCATTCTATTATTCTGTTTGTCACAGCTTGATTGGTTGGAAGACTGACCAATCAGGAGGGAAATAATTTAGGAACATGGAATTTTGTATGAAGCAGACAACAGGTGTCAAAACTGTTTTGCGAAATGTATCTCAAGTGCAGAATCAGGAGTTCATGGGTTATCTTAGTTGTTTACATTTGTGGAATTTTCATGGGTCATAATAGTTATTCTAATTGTAATATCTCCACATTCACAAGGATTCCAGACCTAAGTATATATTTTCAACAGTTTTCTGCCTCTCTTTTTGAGTAAGGTACACATTTCTTTACAATGCTTCTGCCATGAAATGGGCAGGAATTGATTTAAGCAACTGTTATTCTTCATAGAGGTGCTGAGTGGTTGGAGAGTTGATAGCATAGAGGGTAGGATGAACTTTGGCTGAGACAGTTTGTGTTCTCTTCACACTAATGTTCCTTGCTAAATCCATCTCTCCCCTGCCCCAAACTGTAGGTAAATAGTGGGGCAGACTTGGGACTCTAGCTATAGTTAGCAACCAGTCTAGAAAAGGGACAACTTTGATTCCACATTAGCCTGAAAAGAGATGGGACCCGTCAAAGCATCTTGCCCTTGTCATGCACAAGATTAAAACATCTGCGGTACCTCTTCATTGTTTATTAGATATCAAAAATAAATAAGAAATAGAACAATGGTATTTTTTAAAAATTCATTCATTGCATCATTATCTTTTTTTAAAAAATATATAGATATTTGTGAAATTTTTGCAGCAATATGTATTCAAAACAAATACATACACGGGTTCCACTTTCATTTTCTGTTTGAGGTTTTGGTAATTCTTAGTTCAGTCTTGAATGATTTAATGTGAATATTTGGAAGAGTTTTGATGAGCCCCAATAGTGGAGAAACTCTTCATAGAAAATATGCTGAAAAGTATAAACAAAACATAGAAGGTTTTGGAAATCATGAATACATATATATTTGTGACAAAGCAACTACCTTGGAATTTTGTCAGAAAGTGATGTGTCAATAAAAATGTAATGAAACATAATCTTTGTAAACTTGTAATCTTTTTATTTGACTGTAATTATGTCTGTGTCAAAGAAAAATTGTTGAAAAATTGTCGACTAAAAATTATTTATGTAGACAATATAAACGTGGTTATAACCATTGCTTACACTTGCAAACTGGTTAGTCGAATGGTATTTTAGTCATTGAACATTTCTGTTTTATGAAAGTTACGGTTTTTGTTGATTAAGTGTATTTTTTCAATGTAAGCTTTACTGTATCTATCTATTTATCTGTACATTCACAATTTGAGAATGGTAAAATATTTGTTTATCAAAAGGTTTATGGTTCAAAATTAATGGTTTTGGGAACTGAAAAGTTATTTTTAAGATTTAGCACATTTGTGCCCCCCTGATGCTCCTAACCCCACAAATGGCATGGGATAACTGTTTGGATTAGCAAAAAGGAAAAGCAATTCTTTTCAACATATAAAGAAAAATACTATTTCTAGATTTAAACAGTCAAAGAATTTCTGTGAATCAAAACATTATGGTTTATGTTCTTGCATTTGCTTCTGTCCTCTGTGATAAATTGATTTACTTTCATTGATGAGCTTTTCTTTCTAACTCCTCCAATTATTTGGCTTACATTGCAAAAATAATAACAATTTTCTCTTTTCTTAGTCTTCCTCTCATGAAAGCACACAATGACACGGCACATCTAAAATTATAGATACACAACTTTAAAAGACAATCATTTGATATTTAGTTCACAATTCTATGATTTATAAAATCTCTAGTTTCAATGCTTTCATCTCAAGAAGGCTGTGATAAAAGGATATCTTTTTGTCCGAGGCTGGATGAAGATTAATAGGGGCCCGAGGTACAGGTTGACTCAGGGCCCCTACCCTAAAGACATACACACACAGACACAGACACACACACATATAGATATGAATATATATATATATATATATATATATATATATATATATATATATATACATATATATATATATATATATATATATATATATATATATATATATATACACATATATATATATATATGTATATATATATATATATATATATATATATATATGTGTATATATATATATATATATATATATATATATATATATATATATATAATTTTCGCGCTGACTTCCAAGTAGGTTCAAAAGTGGGTCATCAGCAAATGCTTTGATGTGCAAAAAAATTTTGTCCAGGTCAAGGCTTACTTTGGCCCTCTAAAATCACTCTGGGGCCCTCTAGTATTAGGAGGCTTAAGACTGTGACTAAATGACTTTTTTTTGCTAAAAATCTGTGAAAAGCTTAATATTATCATCAGCAGCAATCCATATACTACGGTTCAGTGGAATGAATCAATTAAGAAAAATTGAATGATCTGAGATATCCACAGACATGGACAGTGGAATAACAATATACCCCCCCCCCAAATTGAATGAAAGGTTTGGTTTGAAATCTTTAAATTGTTACCTCACACAGCAGGCATCAGAAAAAGGCCAGAGGGTATGATGACCAAAATATTTTGACTATAATTACCGAGATGAGAATATTAGCTCCAACATATCTGTGTATAATATTGCTATCAGGTTGTATAACAAAAGATCATTTAAATTCTATTCTGAACTTTGTTTGACAGGCTGTTTCCATTACTGTGTTTAGTATAGTTGGACTATTTTCCTTGTTTATGCAATTATTTCAATCAAAATGTTTCGCTCATTATACTTTCCGACCTTTCACAGATGGAAGGAGACAGAAAACACTCAAAAAAAGTGGAGGGTACCCGACCAATATGTCGTGAAAGAGATAACAGCATACCCTGAGAAAATAGTCCAGCTATACTACACATAGACATTTTAACTATATAAAAATATTTTTATTGAGCCAAATAAAACAGTTATATAGATAAATAGTAATATCCTTAATTATGATTGATACAACTTCTTAACTGCAGGAAATGTATCTCAGTGTTGAAAAAATAATCAGCTGGTCTCATGATTAAATTCAATTTAATTAACAGATTTGTTAAAAAAAGACGACTTTATATTGTATCCATTCTTTCATGGACATCCATAGGAGGCGGTAAAGGGCAAAAGAATGGGGACGGTGCACAAAAAGATATACTGAGAATTTTGGTTGTCTGGTGAAGAGCTTGGAAGTGCCTAAGCTGTGCTGCCTTGTTCCCTGAACTCTGTAAGGTTCCGACTTTCAAACCCCTTCTCCCTCATTGAGAAGGCCTGATCCAAGGAAGGGCGATTGCCCTCTTTGGACCACACCCAGCGGACACCCATCCTACCTGGATCGAAAGCGTGTTTTTGCTGGTAAAATGAAACCAACATTTTCAAAACCACAGAGAGAAAATTATCTGTGCTTATTCAAAATTTTGTTAATTTTTAAGAAAAGAAGACAAAAAAAAGAAAAAGCGGTATAACGATCTAGACAAGTACTGGCTCTGCGATGCCCATGATAGAGAGATCTGGCAAATCTTGGGGAAGGTCTATGTCCAATGCTAAAAAGTTGATGATGGTGATGCTGATGACTGTTTCTCAATACTAGCTGAAGAGCGAACAGGCGCCATATTTCATTCATTTAGAAAATGGTCTAATATGTTGTTTCATTGATACTTACAATATGACATATATTTTCTGCATATCTCATCATTATCATCATCATCAGCTGTCATAACATCCCTCCATCTTGTATCTGGTCTTTTCCTACTGTGTTTACCATCCCATTGGTACCAATTAATTAGCCTTATGATCCATTTGTTGTCAGCTCTTTTTGCTGAGTTCCTAGTCCATTCCAATTTTTGTTGCTCAACATATGTAAAATAGCCTCCACTCTAGTCCCCCTTCTAATTCATGTTCATACTTTTCTATCTAAGATTTATCCTTAGCATTACTTTGTAACACACATGATAGAGACGCCTGGTTAATCCTGGGGAAGGTCTATGTCCAACGATAGACTCTCTGTGCAATTTTGAGTTGGTTCTCAGTTTTTTTTGTTGATTTCCAAATTGTTAACTATATATATATATATATATATATATATATATATATATATATATATGTCTATGTATATCTTATTATAATTCACTAAAAGTCTGTCCATCAGTATGTGACTGTGTATTGCAGAAATCACTCAGTATAACCCCATGAAATTTTCTCTGTGTACCGACGTAAGCTTGGGAAAGGTTTTTAGCAAATTAGTTTTTGAAAATCACCACCCAAAATAGGCTGAAACGTGCACATTATTTCTGCCCATTTTTTTCAGTTGAATCCACTTGGCACGGATGAAAAATTGCCTAATCACAGAGTGAGAAGAGACTTTGTATCATTCTCAGAGAGGAGGTGAGAGTAAGAGGGAGATATCAGCTGTTGATTGGAAACGCTTTATCTTGCTTAGAGTGGATGCTTTGATATATTTCATGGAGAAGAAGGATGACTCTATTTTCTGTTAAGCGGTGTGCACATACATATATCATTTTTCTGAAATCTAAAATTCACGAATATCAGCTTTTGAAAAGAAATCAAAAACACTAATTTGATTTTCATCTATCTATCTATCTATCTATCTATCTATCTATCTATCTATTTTATCATTTCTTTTTTTTTTGTCAGCAATTTATCCCATTCAGCTAATATCTTTTATACTTTATTTAGTAGAGAGTTCCTTATGGTGAAATGATAAATGAATTTTTTTCTAAGTTGATAAAAAATGGCAGAGAGTCATGTGAGTCAGTGGTGTAGTGCTGTAAAATGCTTGGGAATGACGTTTCTTTATTTTGTTTTGGGAGGGACCACAGCATTCCCTTTCTGTTTAAATACTACTAAAGATCTCATTCTGCTTATCGGTTTGTACTCTCTAATTAGCCAAAATGGAACATGGTAGCTATGTATATTGAATCAAGGTACCCCTAAAATGTGCTAACTCACTAGAGCAGGCTTCTCTTTTTATAGCACTACACCACTGATGTTAGCAACATATTCTTTGATTAATGATCATTCATGATAATCCATATTTTTGTAGATTCAGTGAATTATGATTTTAAGGAAGTAATATTCTAGAAAATAGAATATCTTCCTTATGAGTAAGTTGCAATGAAAATGCAACTAAAAATTGAGGTGAAAGGATATATTAGTCAAAAGTAAATAATGATGAGGATTGACAATTCTTCATCAAATGAATAACAAAACAAAGATGATATTATAGCTACTAATACTTCCTGCTTAAAAACAATAAGAAATATGGCGTTAAGAGAAATTGGGAAGAATGTACGGTTGGTTTAAAAGCTTGAGTTTTGATCTTCTGACAACTGTACAGTTCTCGTTAACTCTGTTGATTAGGGCAGCTGGTATGCCTCCTCAGGTTTCCCTGAGGCAAAAGGGACATACGGATTTCACAGAAAGCCTATCCTCTATCTCTGATCCTTACTGTTCACAAACTGTTGTAGACTGACGGCCTGAGTAAGTTGCCATAAAAAGCAACTGAAAATGAAGACGAAAAAAGATACTTGTCAAAAATTAATAATAATGATCTTCCTTTTCTTTGATCTCATCTCTTTCAATCTTAGTTGTGTAGGCGAGAATACAATAATCTTCAATTATTACCTATCAAGTGAGGATCCATATACGTAATAATTTTTTAGATTTCTTGGTTTTTGTTAAGATAACCTCTTCTATAAGTATAAACTTTATATGATGAAACCATTGCTGTGTGAAGCACTTGGCGGAATGTGATTGCTTCATAAATAACGCATTAAAAATGTTATTATCTTTTCGTCAGTCTGTTATGTGTCTGTTATGCTGGCATTTTTAAATGGCTACATTAGTTTTAATGAGAGCAAGATGTTTTTTGTAAAATTCAAGTTTTTGTGTCAACTGAATGCTTTTAATGACAGGTCTGGTTAGTCACTCAATAGAAACCATCATGTAACCAATGTTGTTTGACAGACTGCTGAGTCTGGGTGATCAGTTGAAAAATTGGAAAAGGGGGTGATCAATGAATTAGTTGCTTCACTCACCTTTTGATGCATAACTAAAAAGTCGAATTTTACAAAAAACAAGTATGAACAGTGCAAGACACAAACTAAGCGACCAATTTAGCACTAACTTACATTGTAAATGCCCTTACTAAGAAAAAAAATCTTTTTTCTAGGCATAGTGAGGAGTAAATGTTTTAATATTCAGCCCTTTAGCTCCATTGCTGCAACCTGTACTCATAACACATTTTCAAATAGCCAGCCAGCCTGACAGAATCACTTGAAGAAACCTATGTTGATAGTTTTGGATGAAGGTTTCTAAAATTATTAGTAAAATATATATCAAGAAATTTGGTCTGAATGATCTTCATGTATTTCATGTTCATATGAGAATTATAGAGTTGAACTTGGCTCAGTAATATTTTATGATTTTGAAAATTTATCTCATAATGAAGATGAAAATTCATAACTAAACCATCAAAATAAATACATAGTCTCTGCTAGCTCTGTCAATCTCATCTATTTCCCGCCACTTTCTCAAACATCAAGACTAGACAATTAGAATTTTTTATTCTGTTGTAAAACTTATATAAATTCCTCTCAAACTTATATCTACTCATAGACTTGATTTATAGATACAGCCACTCATATGTTAACTGGATACATTCTCAATATTATACGAAACCTTCTAAGTGTATATCTTTTTGTGCAGACAGTTCTTTGGTGTACACACTTACACGTATGGGAAGATAAAGCACAGACATATGCACATCAAGTAATTTCTAATGTATTATTTTTTAGAGATGAAAAATATAATCATATTAATTGATTTAAAAGGGAAATAGATAATTGTATTGATATTTGCAAAAACAATCTCATCTTGCAGTATACTCTAATGCACTGTGTCGGTGGATAGATAGATAGGTATATTATATATGCAAGTGTATGTATATTTGCGATGGAGAGGAAACAGTAGATGCAAGGATGTATGTGTAGGTATCTTCCTATTGATGAAACTCTTCTGATTATGCCTTTTCATCTAATTCTCATTCATTCCTTCTTGCATTCCTGGCTATGGGGACTAGTTTTTTTTTTTACTATGCCTCATTCCATAGATGTGCATTATCTGAAACTTGTGTCGAAATCAACAATTTTTCAAAATTGTATAGAATAAGAATGAGAAAATAAATCCGTATCAAATTTTAACAAGAAGAACAGAAATTAACAGGAAAACGATCTGAGGAAGTTATCTCCTTGTATTTCTTCAGCATAGCTTATAGTCAGCTGGACAAGATAGTGAGCATAACACAGATTTTATGACATAATAAAGAATGCTTTATTTGTTTTGTTTTTTTCTGAGTACAGATTTCCTTTGCTATCTTAAGGTAAACCATTCCTACAGAAATTTTTTATGAGCTGCAATGATGTAAAACAAAGAAGAAATTACCATTTATAGAGGGATCAATTTTGAGCGTTCCCAGACCACCAAAATTGTGTTGATATTATGTTATGTTCAGTTGTCAGAGGTTCGAGTGGTTAGAGGTACAGGGGACTGAGGTGGAGGGAAGAGAGAGAGAGAGAGAGCGAGGAAGTGGGTGCACGCTGCCTCTATAATGGCTTGCTGCAAAATGAACGTTGAACATTATTTTCACTATTGACGGCAAAAAAAGTGGCTTACAGGGAACTTTCAAAAGAATGGGGATATCTGGATAAGAAAAAAGGATCCCAGCTTTTTAAATTTTAATTTTTTATCAGATACTTGGAACAAAATAGCAATGTTTCCGATTCTTTCGAATAAGGTCTTTTTTTTTTCTCCCAATATAAAATATCGTTTAAGAATCAATTGAGAGATTTATCATATAAGGCCGAATTGAAAATATCAATAAAAACATTGGTCTTCAATCGTACGAGTTTTGTTTATTGAAAATCAGCAGTGGTAGATTTTCATGGTGAGGGTTGCAACACTTGCATTATGAGGTTCAGTAAAAAAAAAAGAGTATTATCAGTTATAAGAATACTTGACAATGAAATTTCTTCATGAGGGTACAAACTAAGGTATAAAATTAGCATATATTATTCAGCAATTTATCTATCATTTAAGATGAAAATTTTTCCATATATTTACAGAAAATAATTTTTCATTGTATGAGATTTTGTAGTACTCAATTTAATAAAATTACTACATGAATCATGGCAGAAATACAAGAAACACATGCTAACAAAAACGGTTATCTTAAAAGAGAAATACAATATGAATCAAGGGGAAAATTTCTAATGAATGGTTGGCAATATTATTCCAGAGTAAAATATTTGTGAGATAAGGCAATTTTTAGTATGACCCAAATATGTTAAATAAAGAACTCGTTCAAAAAGTGGAATAAATATGTCTAATATCAAAGTAGGTAGTTTTTGAAAAAATTAAATAAAACTACTCAAAGTGGATTGAGTAAATACAAAATTTTTAAATACAAAGGTTACCTTGATTTAAACCAATGAAGACGATAGTTGTAACAAATTATTTTATTTGATTGGAGCAAGAAAATAAATGAAGGAACAAAGAACACAAATATCAATTATCTTTTATCATTTTTATTTCTATTAGATGAAGTATTGTGAGAGTATTACAATAAAAAGCAATTAAAAATTAAGACGAAGGAAAATAGTAGTCAAAATTAATAATAATGGTTTACAAATAATAATAATATTCACATAAATACAAATCTTTGCCGAGTTGTTGCTATTTGTTAATTTTAATTGTATGCAATTTCACAAGTAAAAAAAAATAAGAGAGAAAATATTGTTTTCTTTTTTTTTTCTTATAGCTTATTGCATTGATTGGTCTTTTTCTCAAACACCTTGACATTTGATTTACCAATTATTGTATGGAAGATGGCTTGAGAACAACAGACAAAATCAACTCAAAGGAAGAAAGAAATTGCTTCCCATGATACAACAAGCCAAGGAAGACATGCTACATCTGATTTTCTCTTTGTGTATGTGTGTGTGTTCCTTGCTACTCTGCTGCATTAGTCCTATCTCCCTACATGGAAAATCCCCATTACTTGCAGAAGGCCAACTGTATGATATGGAGATAGCCAGTACTACTACCACTGGCTTTATCATATTATAGACCTTGTGTACGTAGTGTGTAGTAGGTTCAAGACTAAATTGTGTACTCTTTAGAATGTCAGTTGCACTCTAAGGTAGCTGCAGTTACAAGGAATCCCTTGAAAATGAGAGACTAAAAGAAGGAAAATAATTTATTATGAATTGGTATATTTATAATAGGCTGCATTAGATACAAGTAAAGGCTTTGCTTTTATTAATACTCCATAGTAGTTTGTTAATCTTTCTTGGGATGACTGGGCTACTAAAAAATTTATTGACCAGTAGTCATTAATGTATTATGTATGTATCCATATGTGTACAGATATTGTATGTATATAAGCTAGTCTGTTTTGCCTGTTTATATGAATGCATGCGTAAATGTGAGTGGAGCCTGATGGTAACGGTATCTGTGAGTAAAATAGAAGGAATAGTATGATTCGGAAAATGTGACCACCGGAGTTATTTTGTGCCACTGATTGGGGAGAGAACATAAACTTTCAACTATACCAGCACACACACACACACACACACACACACACACACACACACACACACACACACACACACACACACACACAACTCCTATAATGAAAGCCTCAATGAAATTAGACAGAGCTATGTTGCACTAAGGCTATCTATATAATAAACAGAGTGACTTTTTTTCTTTGTTTCTTTGTTTCTCTGTCCGTAATCCATAATGAAAGTAAAATCAAATTCATATTTTGATGATGAAAATATCTCCTGTCTATTGCTTGAAACAATGGACTTCTCCACTTTACCAAATTCACTCACTATTTTAGATAAAACTGCAAATGAAATTGAAAAAACGCAAATATTTATTCACTCTATCAACAGCTTCAGAGTAGTGATCTGTTTAGTCTTAAGGTAAGTAAGAGAATGTGGAGAAACCGCTTGAACTCCACAGAAACATGGGTGGATATTTTCATGAAATGCATTACAGCTTACACACATATGCACACACACATATGTATATATATGTATATATATACATGTATGTATGTATATGTATTTCAAAATTTATCTCATAGAAATTCAAATATATCTATAATTTTTTCCACTGGTAATTACTAGTTTATAATAATAGTAAATTACTGTATGCTCATTATAGAAATATGCCCCTAAAGGCTGTAAGTAGCCCTCAGTGCACTACAGGATGCTATGACCCACTACGAGTAAATTTATTCGTATTGTACGCTATGTTTATGAGTTCAGCTGAATATGTCAACCAGTTTACATGTTATTTTTTGATTTTTAGAAATTTCTCCATAAACTTTTTCCATCAGTTGATTATTTTTTCTAAGTCTAAAAAACATAGTTATGACTATATTTTGTCTGAATATTTTTTTACAAGAAGTCTTATTTCTTGTATTGGTTTGTTTGGTCCAATTTCTTCATCTTTTATCGCTTTCTCCATCATAAGGTTGCGGCCAATGTACACTCAAAACTTCCTCAGTTTGGGAATCTGTCCACTAAAACAGACAACGTAGGTTTCTTTCAGTTTCAAGTTGGTCTGGCTGGTTGGCTATCTATCTGTCTATCTAGTTGGCTGGCCATGAATTTATCACTATATGCAGGCAACACATATAGAGCCAGAGGGCTAAAGAAATTTCACATTTACTCCTTATTATATCTAGTAAATAAAATTCTTTTCTAAATCCTCTCCTTTGATAGGTTTTTAGTTGGGGGCTCAGTTTCCAATCTTAATCTTCCAAGTTAATGTCAAATAAGTCCCTTAGTTTGTGTCCGGCAGCATTCACCCTTGTTTTTTTTTTAATTCAGACTCTTTTTTTGGTAATCACTCCTAAAAAAAAGCGAGAGAAGTAACTCATTCATTGATCATCCCTTTTTCAAATTTTTTAATTGATCAAGTCCAACACTGCATGCTGTCAAATAATGTTGGTCCCATGGTGGTGTCCATTGAGGGACTAACCAAATTTGTCAGTTGTTTTTTTTCTTCAAATGTTGAACCTTGTTCTGAACGGATCATAGAATATTGTGGTAAAGTAAGTGACAAAAATTGAGGAATTTTGTAGGGAAAAAGCGATACAATATTCGGGAGTGTAAATGAAGGTGTATGCAGGGGTACAGTGTATAACTATTTCTCAATTTCAAGTTTTTTTTTTGTATGTTCAGTGTTGACATTATCATATACCTAGTTCTTAAAACCCAGCCTTACCGTATACCTAGTACTCCAAACCCATTTCCATTACATGTTGTTAATCAATATTTGCATGCAAAAACCAAGACTGTCATCAAAACTGGCAACATAGGTTTCTTCAGTTTTCAAGTATGGCTGGCTGGTTGGTTATGTATGAAGGCATCACACATACAGGGTGTTCTGGGGAAGATTTTAACATTTACTCCTCATTATATCTGAAAAAAAACATTTGTTTAGTTTCTGACCCCCATCTCCCTCGAATAGTTTTTTGCGGATGGTTCAGTTGGCAGTATAGGTTTAAGCTGCCCTCACTCTTTCAAAAAAAAAATTCAGACTTTTTCAGTGATCACTGTCCAACAAAAGGCGAGAGATGTATTGATCTCCCCTTTTTCCAATTTTCTAATTGACCAACCCCAACTTAGCATGCTGCCAAAAAACATTGGTTTTGGACAGTTTGGAAAAAGTGATAAACCAAATCTGTTTTGTTCGTGAATGAAATATCATAAACAAGTATATTTTAGTGAGTTTTCTTCATTGTTTATGTTTTTTGAATTCACCTTCATTGATGTGTGTATTCATGTACATTTGTTAGTATATGCATGTTGATTTATGTTGACGTGTGCATACTTTGCACACACATACACATACACATAAACATGCGCACACACATATATTTCAATATTTGTTATAGATTACCAATTGAAAGGTGACAAAAGGTTTTATCCCTTTTTAAGTGTTTGTGTGTGTTTGTGTGTTCTGGCGCTCCTGGCCGGACGGTTTTGCCTACAGACTTGAAAATAGGCATCAGTACTCCTCTAGACAATGGTACTTTCTTTTCATTTTTGGAAAAAAAAAGCTCCTTTAATTTTTTGGAAGGGGCCTTATTGTGACGTATTTATCTATATCATCTCCAGAATCCGGATGTTTCTTTGAACACTATTATAGATGATTTCCAGTGGAAAAAGCTGATTATGTCATAAATAGAATTTATTCAGACCACATCAATTCTTTGATAGAATCTTTCTTTTATGACTTCAAGTTTTGATGTTCACTTATTGATTGTGATGGCGAGTCTTGTACATTCCTTTGGATATGTGTTCCTATGTATTGTACACTTTATTGCTGTTACCTCTTACCTAAGATTCTAGTGTAAGTGGTTACTAATAAATAGGTTAATAGTATTTTTGTCAATTGTCTAACTTCAGTCCAAGTTGGGGTTGACATTGCACCTCACCCTTAACAACAAGAACAACAAGAAAAGAGAACAATCCTCACCTGATTCAAGGGAGTGAACTTTTCACTGTTTGTCTTTCATGTCATGCTGAACCAAACTGATATACAAAATTGTCATTTCCCTACCGTGATTTGGAATTACAACCAAGTTATTAGTAGGCAGCTCTCTTACCAACTGAGCTAAATTGACAAGTCTTATATATTTACAAATTAAGACAAAGCAATTCAGATTAATGATAATCCAATATATTTGATCATATATATATATGTATATAAATACACACACACACACACACATATATATATATATATACGCACAAACACATACATACATACACACATACATACATACATATATATATATACATACACACATATATATAGACACACCCATATGCTCACACATATACGTATATACACACACACACATGCACACACACAGACACATGTGTATATATATATATACATATATATATATATATATATATTTATTCACAAATATCCTTCATAGGTTATCCAATCTCATATATGTAAAATGCTCTGGAAACATATCTGATGTACATAATATGGACTGTTAAGCGAATGAAATACACAAATAAATGCATCCATTCACACACAAGCACGCATCGAGATTTATTTAAAAATTTTTTTGTTCATTTCTGTTTATTCCTTGTGGAGTATAGGGCTGCAATTACTCTGGTGCAGTTTCAGTAATCAGTTGGTTCAGTTAACTTGATGCCCAACCCTTTCTCATTACTCAACCTTGGGACTATCTATGGCGACTGCCAAGATGTTGTTGATTTTCTCTTTGAGTAAACTTTTCTTAGATGAACCACTATACAGGGCTAAAGGGCTCCAACAGTTATGTTATTTATCCATAATTTGGGGTGGAGTAATAGTTGATTCATGCCTTTCCAAAGGTTAATTGTCCCAGTTAACTTGCACCCGCATCTATGTCTGAATATATTTGTCAAGTACACCCCCACCATTATAATGCAATTTGCATTTTAACGCAGTGGATGGTGGATCCCAAAATATTAATCTAGCTCGGAGGTAGCTAAATCCTACTTGAGAAATGGCTGAATTATATTGCAACGCGATTGGCTCCCTCAAACTCCAACACCCATGTTATAAAGGGGGACACATGTACTATGTCTTGTAGGTGATGCAGAGTGGTGTAACAGATTTGGGCCAAAAAAATAGAATCAGTAAACTGAGCTCGAATTCCAGCTACAACTATTGTAATATTGTAATCAAGTTATGAGAGCATGGTTCAGCCAAATACTCACTCACCCGCCCTCTTCTTTATTAACCACCCAGGCATGCTTCTGATGAGACATTCAGTCAAGATATCATGTGTTAGAACCAAGTTCAGGATGAAATGGATGCAAGTTCACTTTGCTTTAATACCCTCAGAAAAAACATAAAGACAAGCTCTCATAATCATATTACATGCCTTGACAGTGGCAGCAAAAACTGTTACTTTCATGGTCAATATAAGAAGGGTCCAGTATAATATCTAAATACTGTACAAACCAACAGTACCATGCTCGAATATCCATCAACACATCCATCATATAGGAGTGTATATATATATATATTTGTGCTTGTGGGTATGTTCAAGTGAAAGTTTCCCACTGCTTTCCCTCAGTTGGCCTTTTTCTCCATCTGTTGTCCCTTCTTCTTGCTTTATGCCCAGCCCATCTCCATTTTTGTTACTCAATTACTTCAACCTAGTCCTCTTTCAGATCCATGTTGATATTTTTCTGTTGCTATGTTATTCCTAACATTGCTCTTTCCATTGCTCTATGTAAGTAGTTTAGAAACCGCCAACCAGAACTGTCACCAAAACTGTCAACATAAGTTTCTTCGGTTTTAAGTTGATCTAGAATTGGAACTAGAAAGGCTGAAACTCCAAACATTTACTCCTTATTATGTCTGGAAAAGATGATTTTCTTGTTTTCTGAAAATCCCCCCCCCCTGTAAAATGAGTTCAAAATCTGGCTTTTGAGTAGCGGAAGCCTCATCAGGTTGAACTCTGCCTCTGAAGCAAGATAGATAAATCTGGAATGGCTGACCACATCTGGAGAGAGAAAGGTGAACAGTATCCTCTCTGGAAAGAAATCTGTATGATAGACGGGGAACACTGTTGGAAACGGAGAAAAATCGAAGCAGCAGCATACATTAACATGTCAGCTGAGTGTATGTCAGACAAGTGCAATGTTCAACCCAAATAGTCTCCCACTACTGAACAGGTACAAGGTATAGAAATCCAGAACTGATAAGGATAGGGAAGGAAAACATCCGAATCCTATGCTATAAGGGTCGCTACCACTGGAGGAAAAACTTTTACTACCATCACATTCGGATGGTATGACTGAAGAAAGCTGTAGAATGGATTGACCAAAATATTGAGTTAACAATACAGACAACAAGAAGTTCAATCATCTGGAAAACTCTCTATAGTAGTTTGAGATCACTTTTTTAGTAATGACTTCGGAGAAGGCATGAATCCACCTCTACCAATAAGTCATAAGAGATTTTCTGTTGATACCATATAACCAAGTACAACCTGTTGCATATTACTTTGGAAGGAGATAAACACTTCCAAGTGACCCTCATTGCCCCTAAAATTCCATGAAGGACTCAGAATGATTCTCTGACTGTACATGCAAATATTCATGTGTAATTATGTAAATAAATATATATATATCAGTGCATGCTTTTGTATACACACACACTCCCCACCCACATACACAAACAAACAAAAGTGAGCATATTTAGATAAAGGTGTATATGAATGTTTATATGTATGTGCTTTTATACCAGGATAAGTGTTTGTTACAAAAAAAGAAATGAAAATTTATGTGCACAACCATTTCAATTTTTGTAAATATTCCTTTTATCTGCAAAAATATACATTTATACACACATGTATGTGAAAATCTTTTTTTTTTTTTTGGTCTATGAATATATTAATTAGGATTTTGCATTAATACCAGATTTGGTATTGACTATTGTGTGTTGAAATATGTCAATATAGCTATAATTAAACTGATATGCCTACATGCATATATTCATAAAATATATATGTTGGAGTATGAGACTGATGCTTTATAAGGGTATTCGTAGGACTACTGCTCACTGCAACTGATCCAAGCCCCATTGTTCATATCAAGCCTCAGTAGACAGCCCACTATTCATGATACCAGCACACTGGACACAATGTAATATTTACAAAGTTTTAGTTTTTCTAATCAAAAATTAAATGTCCATCTTATACAACGGGATATACAGTACTTATATTTATAATCAAACATATATAACAGTATGGATGCAGATATGACAATAGGATTATTCAAATATACATTTTATTTACTTGTTGGCCCCTGGCAATGTTGACTATGGGGGATAACAGCTTCTTTACTGCTATTGCCTGGGCAGTTCAAGCTAGTAATGGGAGGGTGGTTTTCTCACTCACTCCATCTTCGTCAACTATTGTGGCCTGCCAGTGATGCTGGGAGTGGGGCATTCATACCTTTCCCAAGGGCATTAGTGTAAAAATGAACAGATACCACTTCTGGTATTCAAACTCAGTCCACTGATGCTGCTCACCGTTACATCACTCATATCAGCAAATTCATTAATGCAATAACATACACAAACATCAGCTGTCCCACGAGAAGCTTGTAAATTAAAGTGGACTTTCATTACATATGGGTAAGGAAAGCTAACTCAGAACTCACTTAAGCTTTGGACTGAATGGAAATGTTACAGACACCCATTATAAACAAATGTATTTTTCACAATATTTTGATTAAAGAGTAAAAATCTTAGTTTTTCAAAATCCCCTTTAGTAGTCATTAGATTAGATAATTCCTGTATAACAGCTACTTTATTCTTGGAAAACTTTTAGTTACAGAGTGTAAATTTTCTCCTTCAGCAGACATCAATCATGGCGTAATCAAAGTTAATTCTAGATGACAAAATTGACTTTAAAAATGATCTAAAACCTGCTTCAAATAGGCAAAAGCGATCTTTATTTTTACAACCAATTTTATGCTTTTTTCTTACAGTTAAAACCAGAATTAAAATTTCAAAGATGGTATTTAGATCATTGCTAAATGTTTCAAAATTTTTTATGAAAAAAGTCAGTGATCAGTTTTTCTCTTATTAACAATTGAAATTTGATCCTCAACTAAATCATCATCATCATCATCATCAGTCTTTTAGCGTCCGTCGTTGGACATAGACCTTCCCCAGGATTTGCCACACTTCTCTATCATGGGCGTCACGGAGCCAGTACTTCCTGAACCTGTCTAGTTCATCTCTCCATCTAATATTTTGCCGGCCTCGGTTGCGCATATGGTCTCGGGGAATCCATGTTGTGAGTCGTGATGTCCATCGATTGTCAGCCATTCTTGCAACATGGCCAGCCCACCGCCATTTGAGATTTTTTATGGCTTCTATGATGTCTCTAACTCTTGTCTTTTCCCGGATGTGTTGTGCTGTTTTGTGGTCTCTCCATGTGAGGCCCAGCATTATTCTTTCATGTGCACGTTGCATGGTTCTCAGCTTACGGGTCTGTTTCTTGGTTAAGTTCCATGTTTCAGCTCCATAAGTGACTATTGGGAGGATGCATTGGTTATACACCCTTCTCTTTAGGATTACTGGGATGTTCTTATTTTTGAAGGTTGAGCTAGCTCTGCCAAAGGCTTGCCATCCTAGTGTGATTCTTCGCTTGATTTCTTCTTCTTTTGAGGGTCTCATGGAGATTCGTTGCCCTAGGTAGATGTAGTGGTCTACTTTCTCGAGTTCTGTGTCCTCGATTTCGATCTTAGTGTTCTTATCTCCAATGTGGTTGTTGCACATGATCTTCGTCTTGCTGAAGTTCATGTGCAGGCCGACTTTCTTGCTCTCCTCATTTAGTTCATCTATCATTAGTTGGAGGTCGTGTAGGTTCTCTGCAAAAAGGGCTATGTCGTCTGCGAATCTGAGGTTGCTCAGATACTCGCCGTCTATTTTAATTCCTTTACTCTCCCAGTCTAGCCTTCTGAAGATCATCTCGAGGCAGGCTGTGAAGAGTTTAGGTGAGCTGGTATCACCTTGTCTTACTCCTTTCTGGAGCTGGAAGGGGTCAGAGTCTTTATGTAGCCTGATAAATGAGCTGCCGTGATTGTATATATGTTTCAACACTTCAACATATACTGGATCTACACCTTGCCGACTGATGGCCTCCATGACCTTAGGGATTTCTACTGAGTCGAACGCCTTTTTGAAGTCGATAAATGCTACGGCAAGTGGTAGTCTATATTCTGCTGCTTTTTCTTTCAGTTGATTTATCGAGTGCAGGTGGTCCATGGTCGAGTAGCTTCTTCTAAAGCCAGCCTGTTCACGTGGCTGGTTTTCATCGAGTGTTTTTGTGATTCGGTTGGTGATGATCTTTGTGAAAAGTTTATATACACAGTTGAGTAGGCTTATAGGCCTATAGTTGTTGAGGTCTTTCGGGTTTCCTTTTTTATATAATAGCATTATTATAGCAGTATTCCAATCGTCTGGGACTTTACTGTGTTTTAGACACAGGTTGAAGAGGACGGCCAGTTTCCTATTGATGGTTTTACCTGCTTTTCGGAGTAGGTCGATGGTGATGTTGTCTGGTCCAGGGGCAGTTCCTTTCTTTGTCTGTTTAATGGCTTCCTTCACCTCCCACGGGGTTACTTTTGGGAAGTCCTCTAGTTGTTTGCCCGTGTCTTGCGTATCTTGCTCATTGTTTTGCAGTCCTTGTTTGGACGAATAAAGTTTTTGGTAGAATTCTTTGGCGCGTTCGACAATCCTGTCTCTGTCTGTTGTTAGGTTTCCATTTTCCTCGAGTATGCTAGTTATTTGCCTTCGTCCCGAGTTGAGGAGTTTGTTTATAGCTTTGAAGCCCCGACCTTTTTCAAGAGTTGATTCAATGACTGCCGTTGTGTATCTCCTTCTGTCTTCTCTTCGTTTCTTCTTGATTAATTTGTTTAGTTCAGCCTCTTCAATTTTCTCCCTCGTTGTTGTCGGTGGCTTGAGGTTTCTGCGTTTTTCCATGAGATTTTTAGTCTCATCCGAGATTTTGCTAATGGGTTGTTTGCCCATTGGCTTGAATGTAGAGGCTACTTCAATTATTGACGTTGTCATTTTGCTGCTTAGTTCGTTGATGTTGGTGCTGTCTTGTTCAGTAAGAATTCCGAATCTGTTCTTCAATTCGAGCTTGAAAGATTGAACGTGCTCTTTTGGTATGTTTAGAGGCTGCGGTTTTGTATGGAACATTTTCCTGCGTTCTTTATTGGTGTTTATTTGTACTTTACATCGTACCATTCTGTGGTCGCTGCCTACATTGACTTGATTTAGGACTTGGATGTCCTTGACGATATCGTTTTTGTCCGTTAGGATGTAATCTATTTCGTTTCTTGTTTCGTGATTGGGGCTCCTCCAAGTCCATTTCCTACTGGGTCCCTTCTTGAAGAAGGTGTTCATGATTTTGAATCCATTAGCCGTCGCAAAGTTTACAAGATCTTCTCCTCTCTCGTTGCGTATTTTGTATCCAAATTTGCCGACGCAATGTTCATTTCCTTGTCCTACTTGTGCGTTGAAGTCTCCCATGATAACATTGAAGTGTTTTCTGGTGCCTTGGAGTAGGGAGTTCAAGTCATCATAGAAGTTGTCTATTTCTTGTTGGGTTGATTGTGAAGTGGGAGCGTAGACTTGTTCATGATTTTGAATCCATTAGCCGTCGCAAAGTTTACAAGATCTTCTCCTCTCTCGTTGCGTATTTTGTATCCAAATTTGCCGACGCAATGTTCATTTCCTTGTCCTACTTGTGCGTTGAAGTCTCCCATGATAACATTGAAGTGTTTTCTGCGGGTAGCTAGCGTCACCATACAACTTTCAAAGCGATACAACTAAATCAACCCCCTTTTTTTATGTACAATGACCCTTAAGTCAAAAACGTGCCCCAAGACCACAGAAGTAATTTTTATTTTTTATCATTTTACAATAAATTCTCCTATTAAAGACTCTCATTCAAACAACACTATTTAATGAAGCGTTTTTCAAGAGCATATTTGCTCCTGTATTCTTGAAAAACTATTGTCAAAGATTAGTTTGCAGCAATAGTAAATGATTTCAGTGCATTATCTCAAAAATCAAAGTTAGTATACCCTTGAAATAATGCCACCTAAAGTAACATAGGGCATTAGACTCTGAAACGATAATCAAAAGTAATTTTCGTCGGGCTTTTTTTTGTTTTTTCAGTATTGTTGATATAGTTTGTATAAAATCCATCCGTGATAACTGTATATTCATTATAATGGCACTCTTAAATCCTTGATGGTGCTGTAAAAATAGGAGTATTATGAAATACTTCGAGGTTTTGTATACAAAATATGAAATGTGTATCTGGTTTACCCTCAAATGTAGCTTGACACGATTTGTGTGCTACAAAGCAACGGATATTGGCCTTTATATACAATATAGATGCGTGTGTGTAAGAGGATCGTGTGAATGCATTATCATCTCCCTTTGTACAGAGAATTCATCTTTTGCAAAATATGAAATTTCATGAATTTCTTGGTAAACTAAAATTTAAATTTAAAAGAATCAAAACTTAAGGGAGAATATTCGAACTATCGTCTTTTCTTTTTTTTTCTCTCTATTAATAAACCAGGAAGATAAGTTACGAAAATCCGTAAATATTTGAAAAAATATTCTTCGAGATTTTACTGGTGCACACAATCCAAGGGAGATAACCAGAGATTGGAAATACATGAGAATAGACATTATTGTGATTGCAGCTCTTTAAAAATACGAAAGAAAATACGCAGTTATTTTCCTTGACCAACTTTTACAAGACTACAATAAAACGGTATTTACTTATTTACATAACTGATTGTATTTACATACAAACACACACACACACACACACAGACACACATATATATATATAATCTGGAGAGCTTCAAACGCTAGGAATAAAAAAAAACTTTCTTTCCAAAAATTTATATCTGGTAATGTAAATTATGTAAAAATTGTCAATGTTTCTTATGTTTTACGCAGAATTATATATTATGGCGCTATGTGTGAATTTTTCTCATCAGGATCATCAGTTGTTACCGTATGATTATTTCGGGGATTTAGAAACAGAGCAGTTATATTAACATAGCTCTTTAGCAGTTTGGTCAAATATCCCCCCCATTGCCTTTTAGCTATGATTTTAATACATGGTTAAGTTTATTATTTTTAGGGTTATGTCATAATACATGTAGTTTGTTATTTTATATAGCATATTATCATAATGTATTGTATATGGAATTTATCTCATATTACACATTATTTGAATTTTGAACAAAGGGCTTACTTATGTAGGTAACACAAAAAAACATATTTGACGATGAGGGACCAATAAGTATAACAACATATATTAAATTTGATGTTTTGAGAAAAATTAATTTAAATATTTTCATAAAATTTTTATTTCTGATTATGCATTTCAATGTGGTGCCAACAGATGATTATTTTCAAATCTGATGACACTACCACAGCACAGCAAAATTCATATTGGGAAATAAAAACATATATGAAAATTGCTTGATTAGTTTTTACCCAAACTGTCAAATCATCAAACTGAATATTGTCAGAAATATCATTTCATGTATACGTACGTACATTATATACATATATACATATATACATATATATATATATATATATATATATATATATATATATATATATATATATATATATATATATATATATATATATATATATATATAAGAGCTTGGTTCCAAATGTAATAAGCACTATTTTTCAAAATATCTTTAATTAAATCAAAAATCAAATTCTGGATCTTGATTTTTTTAATTTTTCTTATATCAAACTTTATATAAATATCTAAATATGAAATAAGATGATTATTCAAATTTTATTGATTTTATAAACTAAAGAACACTTTTATTAATAAAATAGCACTTGAGTGTGTCTGTATATATGTGTTTGATTAAAAGCCACAGTCAAGGAATTTTCTTTAAGATTTTTTCAGTTAACCTTTCCTGTTTCCAGATAAAAGAACATAAGTCAGTGGTTAGCGTATACGAGAACTGTCCAAAAGTTTTTGGTGAAATGGTTTTGACCATTCATGTAGTTACTATACTTAATTGTAATGGTTAGAGACAAAAATTGTGATTATAGACATCAGTTATTTCTATTTTCTAAATTCAAATTTTGAATTTTGTCATTATGGCATTTGTGTGTTATGATGATGTGAAACATGAGGCAAAATGCCAGTGAAATTCTTCCCTAGGCAGGATGTATCTATCATATGTTAATATACTCTAAATCTCAGTATCTTGATTGGAGAAAATTTTATTCATCTTTTTGCTCTTTATTTTAATGATAAGGACTTAAAGAATCTTTCAAGTTAACATGGCATAATATACACATACAGGATACCTTGAATAGCTCACCAAAAAGCATTCCTTTTCTTCAATTCATTAAAAAAAAAAGATTTTTCTCACTTTCATTTCTGTTGATAAGTTCCGATTTTTTTTTTCCAACTTAATGACATGCACTAGGTCACTAAGAATATGAAGATCACTCAGTACACAAGCTCATTCAATGATGTCTCGCTGTCCAGTGAATAAATCCTACGTGGAATGTCTGTTCACATGTGTGCAGTGAGGTCCTCTCTGATTGGTTGCATAGTTACATAGGTGGGGCATCCTGTTCACGAGTGATTCAAAACGATTAAATTGCAAGATTAATCATATATATGCTCATATACACACCCTTTTCGTGATGTTTACATGTATATTTTTGTGATGTATCAGGAATCAGTATGTATAATGTTTTGATTAATGTGGTTCTCTGAAGTAGTATGGTCAAGATATTGGAGTACAAACTGATGTAACTGAGTATAAACTGGAAAAATAAAAATACATTATATGATAAGACTCGTAAGAGTGCAGTTTTGACTAGTACTGAAAATTTTGGCACGGATTAATTACACTAATCAAGATATACCTGTATCATTAAAATCAATTTTGTGAATACTAAAAACTAGTACTTAGCTATCTATGTTCATCAATATCAGCATCGATTGCACTTTCAGTGACCAAATGGCAAGATAATCAACAGGATACGGTAGTGACTGTACGGTCAACATAGAACATTGCAGTGCATCATAAAACCAAAATTAAATTGTTTACCATAATCACACATGATGTTATGAAGTGGTTGTTGCAATTATCAGTTTGTCCAAAACACTTAGTTGTTCAAAGGGTATAACCATTTCATCAAATCACCAATTCCCAAGTATCCTTTACTATTTTCTGCATAACAGCGACACCAGTTCTAATAGAATAGACTAGCAAACCCAAAATGTTTCAGTGAAAGAGTTCTTTAATATTCATACAAATATAAAAAGTATGTGGCTTATATTGAATAAAACACTATTTTTTACATTTTTTTTATTTTTGACATTACCATTGTGTGATTGAAAACACAAATGACGAGTTATAATATAGATCCATCAATTGTCTCCGGCTCAATAGTACCCACACTAAATTGTCGGTGCTCAATAGAATTCATACTCAATAGTCAGCCAACTAGAGTCATTTATAACAATGAATTCAATAACATAACGAAAAATTTATGACAGAGAATGTGAATTTGTAACAGTGTGAATGTAAATTGCTACAATTTTTTAATCCTTTGCTTAATTTTATTAACCAGTTATTGCTATCTAAAGGTCCCTGTTCCCCTTGGATCAGGCCTTCTAACCTAGGGTGAGAAGGTTTGAGAGTTGGAACTTAATAGTCAATAAAGGATAATGCTGCCACTAAATTGTTTTATGTAACCCCAATTTAATGTACCCATATTAAAAGATGGTATTATTCTTTGCTGGCAACAGGGTTGAGATATATTCTGAATATATATCCACCCCATCCGGCGAAATATATCCTTTACCCCTGGGATCTGGAAAAGTGATAGCAGACTTCCATATCCACATATACATGATATATATATATATATATATATACATATGTACGAAATACATGATTCTATTCAATGAAGACCGCTAATTTTTTTTCTGTTTATGTTTCTAGGAAATTGCTGGCAAATCTCGTGGCAAAGATACCGAGCAGCGCAAACAATTTATGACCCCTGACTGTCACAGTAAGAGGGATGATGGCTGGAGCAGGGGTGGGTCTGGACACAGTCGAGAGGAACCAAGTGAGTACGAAAAGTAACTATTGTGAATTTAGTATTGTGCTGTTGAATTTATTTTTATTTCTTCAAGTTCTTCCTTGTTGCCTGCATCATTTGCACACACAAAAACACATTCATGCGTTGTCAAAAGACAGAAAGTAATTCAGCAGAACAAAAAAAATCCAGTGGTAAGAGTTAGAGACCATCAACCAAAACTACCAGCATAGGTTTCTTCAGTTTTCAAATCAGTTTGGCTGGTTATGTGTGACACGTATAGGCCACACCAATGGAGCTTAAGGGTTAAAGATTTAAACATTTACTCCTCATTATGTTGAAAAAAAATTTTTTTCGTTTTTAAAAAATTCACCCCATAAATAGATTTTTAGTAGGGGTTCAATTTGCAATGTAGGTTTGTACTAAATCAGCTTGTTAGTTTATGTCTGGAAGTATTTATACCTGTTCTTTTTTTCAAATCCCAACCTTTTTTAATGGTCACTGCCCAACAAAACGCGATAGAAGTAACTTATTCTAAGATCTCTTCTTTTTGCAATTTTTCAATTGATCACCCCCCCTCCAACACAACGTGCTACCAAAAGATGACGATCACACGACAATTTCTTCTGAGTGACTAACCAGACCTGTTTCAATGTTTATTGATGTTGTTGTGGGTACATATTATGAATTCAATATTATGGTGAAAAATGTGTATTCCTGTGGAGGAAATATTCTTTTGATAATATTTTTATCATAATGTATGTATGTTTTTCGAGGTTTTTTAGGATATTACAAAATATTCCATTTAATTGTTCAATATCATACTGTTATTGCATTAGTGTCATTATTCATGTTCTACTTTTCTATATAATCAAAGATGATTATTATCATTGTTATTATTATCATTATTATTATAACCCAACATAATTTCCTACATTTTAACTGATATCAAAATGATTTAACATAAGAAATATTTGCCAGAGAATCAAAATGGATCCAAGCATTCAATTCAGAACACAAAGGCTTAAATAGGATTGAATAATCCACAGTAAAGCTGTTTCTTTTTCAAAAGAGTTATTTCTCATGACAACGTTCCTTCCAATGAAAAATTGATGTGTTCGTTGCAAAAATACGTTGGCTCACAATACCATCATTTCAAAACTCCTGAAGAGACCAGCGTAACTGGTGAAGTATAGAGTCCTACCATCAAATCTGGTTGATTTTCTCTAAGATTTATTTATAAAAAATATGACATTTATCTCAATTAAGATTTCATTATTGTAGCTATATGTTTTGTTCCAATGATTTCTAATAATTTTTATCAGATTTTCATAGCAATAATTCTTACTGTGGAGCAATGGTTAGTGAACCAGTCTTGTAGACTGGAAGGAGTTCAGTCCACACAATACCCAACCCTTGTAGCCATATGCTGTACTAAGCTAAGCTTAATTAATAATCCACATTCATAAAACACTATGAATATACATTTATATACATATACATATATGTGTGTGTGTGTGTGTGTGTGTGTGTGTGTCTGTGTGTGTGTGTGTGCATGCGTGTTTTCTTTGCATAACACTTTTTATTGAGTAAAACGATGGAGCGCTCCAATCTGAAGCAGAAGTCTGGGTTGGAAGGGCAATCCTAAGCAGAGTAGACTGGTGCTCTCATCTTTAGCAGAAGTGCTGGGTGTGACTCTTTGATCCTAGGCAGAGTGCACAGATACTTTACTCTGATTTTAGGCAGGAGGCTTGGGTACGAAAGTTCAGGTAGAGATCACAGATGACCTGATCCTAAGCAGAAGTGCCGATACACATGTAAATAATCATGTTATATGAATACTGAGCTAGTAATGATGATAAAGATTAGTCATTGTAAAAGGGAGCAATATTGTCCCCAAGGGAGCGAAAGTTTTGCTGAAGGGGCGATAGATAGTCCCATATTTACGAATTAAAAATAAACAAATATTCATTCATTTCATGTCAGTTAAGCCAAGAAATAAGGGGAAGCTACTCCAATTAGAAAAAAAATATATTTTTGAAAAAATACCAATATTGTGTTATTCATTATTCAAGCATGCATAGGTCATTCTAGAACATCAAATGTCTGCTGCACACGATTCATTATGAAATTTACTTAGCTCACAAGACAAGGCATTACATGATGGAAAGCCATGTTCCTTTTGGAAAATATACGGTCAAGCCATGTGATGTGAGTATTTATTTGACTGAAAGCATTAGATATTGTAGAACAGTCACTCCCAATGGGGCAGTAACAACCTGTTGAGAAACATTCATATAGATGTTATGTTGATTTAAAGCAGTTTTCTCAATCTTTTACCATTGATAACCCCTTATTATTATCATGTTCACCAAGAACCAATTTGTTCTGTGAAAGTTCATAAAATAGAATTATGAGATTAGTATGAATTTTTTCTGCCACAGTCCTAGATTCTATTGAAAAGGGACAGAATCTCATAGTTGAACTGAGATTAGTGGTTGAAAGGCAATTTCTGTGTTTGGTTTTTGGATTATGTAACATTGAGAATCCAAACGCATAGAGATAAGGGTTTGTAAGAGGCTATAGAGAAAGAGTGCAATTTTTCGGCTTATTTATAATCATCTGAAAGACCACCTCTAGCTGCATATAGAATTAGAGGTAATACTTGGTTATTATGTCCTAAAATTTGAGAGCATCAAGATAGCCAAAAGTTATCTCCCTTGATGATTAAAATGGCCCAATTTTTCATTTCCAACTAACTTCATAGCTAGAGGGATCAGTTTTTATCATATTGATTATAAAGCTATTCCTCTATTCACTATTGTTATTCAGCCATAAGCTGAAGCCCTTCTTGGTTAGATTTGATTCATCCAAGACAGAAGAGATAACTATCATGATGCATTCTGTCTTTTCCAACTGTTCAATATATATATATATATATATATATATATATATATATATACTTATGAAACCTTCACTACAGATTTGTTTCGTGTGCCTCTATGATTTTCAAGTAAGTTCTGAAGAAAAAACATTGCGCAATATTATATATATATATATATATATATATATATATATATATATATATATATATATATATATATATAAATATATATACCCCTTTTTGTAATTTTTGTTTCTGGATTTGAATTGAAAAATCTCAGAGATGCATGAAACAAATTTGTAATGCATGTATATGTATATGTTTGTATATATGTATACATGCATATAAACAATACCGATATAGGATTTGCCTGAAGAAGCCCAAACAGGGCAGATCATGTTTGTGTAGCAAATCCTCACTCAATTACTCAATTTTATATATATATATATATATATATATATGTATACATATATGCATATGTCTATGTATATATAAGTATACATGGATAAAGAAATGGACATAATATCCGACAGAATATAAATTTGCGTTATATTATATTGAAACTTACTTGAGATGATCTCCTGTCATTAAATGGTAAATATCTCACTTACCCTAGACAACATAAACAGAAAAAACTATTAAAGAAAATAGGGCTGCTGCAGGAATCCAACCTGCTATCACTAGGGTAACCGCTTCACTGTAACGATGCTCTTACCATGGAGTTAAACAGTCACCAGTTATTCAAACAATACATATTATATGATTTAGCGCAAATCAATAATTCATATGTATATATATATACATATATGAATATATATACATACATATATATATATGTATATATGTATATATGTATACATATATATATATATATATATATAATTTTTTATATAATTTTGTATAATTTATATATATATATATATATATATATATATATATATATATATATATATGAATTTTTATTTACATATATATATATGAGTTCCCACTCTAATTGTTACTTTCTCAGAATTAGCTTCCAGGTTATTTATCAGAATCTTCATTTGGATTATAGTTACAGAAGGAATAGAAGGGAGAAGAGTTTTTTGCGTGATTTTCATTTTCTTACAATGATACCTTTTATCCATTGGATCATGACAGCATATGAGCAAAGAAAAAATAAAACTGCTTCAGCATACAAAAAAGATCTCTTTTTCAATATTTTTAAAGAATTTGGAACTTTTATATGAATAGAATCAGAAAATAAATCTCAAGAGGTAATATTTCTCATTATAATGAGAATTGACATTGTAAGCTTTACCTTGGAGGAAAATAAGTAAAAAAATTCAAACAGATTATTTTACACAAAAAAACATGATTCTGTCTTTTACTTTTATAAGATCTACCACTTACTGCCTTGGAAGAATTATCATTTGTATATCTCTCTGCAATTACCATATTAATCACCTTTTGCTCCCAGAGGCTCCCTGTGGAGTGTAGGGCTGTATCTGCAGTTTCAGTAAAAATAATGTAAAGCGTCTGTCACTTGGGAGATAACTCCCATTGGAATATGAATAGCTTGTGACAAAGTCTCGGCTTCTTTTGAATGTTATATTAGTGATCTTTGCAAACTTCAAGTCTGTTTGAGACTAGGACTTTATTCTTACAAGTTTTTATGACTCCCTTGGCAGGATGCAAGTCTACTGAAGGGATACCTCCATCCTACAGGAAAATTTGTCCAAATAGAGAGTTTTCACACTCTTCACTCATATTGTGAAGATTTTTTAAAGGTTAGAGTTGCCTGTATATCCTTATTCCCTCCAACAGGACTTGAAACTCCAGTTTTTTTCTATCAGAGTATCCTCCTTTTAGTTGGACCATTTTTACATAGCTAAAAGGGTTCCAACTGCTATGCTATAGAGTTGGAGGTAGAGGTGGATTCATGCCTTTCTCTAACTGTTATGCCACTCTGCACATCGCTATTAGTCTATTGCTTCTATCAAATATACTTGGGCAGTGCCTATTCCAAAGATGTATGTTTGGAAGGGGTCAGACCTTACTGTGTGCGGAGCAGCCTGCCATAATTGTTATGTAAAATAATTTTCCTCCCGTCTTATGAATCTGTGACTCTAAAGTATTTTGCTTACTTCTCCCCAGCATTGAAAATTTAGTTATTCATATCTGAATTCAGATAATTCAAAATGTTTTATTTATTGGTGGATTAGGCTGATGTCAAACCTCCAAGCGCCATCTGTTGCACAATGTTAGGAAAATTTTAGAGGTGTTTCTTTACTTCTTATGAGCAATCAGTCAACTCTTGTACATAATTCACAAGCCTTGGGAACAATTCTGATGCTAGGAAAATGGATTTCACCTGAACTTACCTAAGGAACATTGATCACATGAGCATTGACAGAGGGAGGGGGGAATACAGCACTTGACCCCCCCCCCCATTCCGATCATGCTTTCTCACCTAGGCTTAAGAGGGTTCAAGAGTTTATTAGTAAAGGATAATGTGGCAATAAAATTATTTATGTAACCTCAACTTAATGTACCCATATAAAAAGATGGTATCATTCTTCACTGGTGATAAGGTTGATGCTAAGATATATATTTTGAATATACCCACCCCCCTCCAATTCCAGAAATATATCTGTTTGCTCTCCTTTCTTCAGGAAAAGTGTCTGCAGATACACAGTCTTGAAACAGTCTTTCTCTTCTTACTCAGCAGAGAAAAGTAATTTTTGACAATCTAGTCTCTATTGATAAAAATGGATTTATTACAAGTCTGCCTAATGAAGAAAATCAAGGCTAGGTCAAGTGCAGCCACCAACATCTCAACCTGAATGGAATCTATTAGGAATAAAAAGTTTTTCTCTCTGGTGGGATTCAAAGAGAGTTACAAATTGCTGAAACTTTGACAAACTGTTATTGTACAAGGCTTCAATGAGCAATTGGCTCATTTAAATAATGCAGTGAAACAGAAAAGAACTTTAGTTGTGCAAAAAACTCAACTGATAATTTAATCACATCACAACACCCATCCAAATGCAACACAGCAGGGATGGGAAGTTCTTTTATATGTACATATTCTCCAGACTTGTCACCTTCAGGCTATCACTGGCTTTATTCCAGGCCATGCTTCCTACCCGGTGATTACTACAACTTTTGTATTGTGTAAATGATACATAATAATGTAGATATGTAAGACTTTCAGTTTGTCTCATTGGTAAGAGATCCGACTACCAATCACTTATTTATTAGAATGAAATAAACCCTTGCATAAACCGACATGAATTTTCTCAAGTAAACTTGTCAATTTATATCGGTCAATGAGAGAATCCCCTACTTATCAGTTGATTGTGATTTTAAACCATTAAAGAGGAATAATTTTACATATCTGTTTGGTTCAACTCAGTGAAGAGCTTACTCCTCTGAATTTAGTGAGGATTGCTATTCTTTCATTGACTCAGAAGCAGAATTATCATTTTATGATGAAATACACATTTCACCTGAAAGGCAGCATAAGGTCACCAGAAACCAGAAAATACTTTCATGACTGAATGATGATTATATGAATTAATTGAATTGGAGATTTTGCTAGAAACTTTCACATCCAACTGTATTTAACCAATTTAATCATATTTTGATGTAGATATGTTACATTGCACAAGTTTTTTTTATTATGAGATTTCCAGGAATACTAGTAGTTACTGTGGGTGTTAAGGGATATCCTAATTTTTTTTGCAAATGGAAGATATAGTCTAGGATGAATATTCCTAGTGCCAAAGCAATTTGAAAGTTACCTTTTGATTGAGTGTCTGCATTGGATAAAGAGTGACAGATGTAAATGAAAAGACACGTATTAACATAGTTTCCTTTTCTTGGTTGTTAAAGTCACACCATTTCAGGTGCTGTACCCTCCAGCCTTCTTTAGATGCCTGCTAAAGTTGTTGAGGGGTAGATTATTCTCATTATGCTATCCATGCCTGCAGATATCTCGTGCCATTTAATACTTTCTAGTCAATTCGTCTTAGTGATGTCACTTGTCTTCCTCATCCACTGAACAAGAGCACATGGCTTTTTTGCACTACCTGACCAAGGGATTGAACTCACAACCACCGGGCAGTTTACTACATTCACGCAACCAATGCTTTTATCCACAAAGCCATGTGTCAAAACTAAAAATGCATTAACTTGATTACACTGTGGAGCTTTTTAAATTTTTTTCTCTTCCTGGGTAGTAAGTGTTATTTTCTGATTGATTACGTCTAAAAAGTATGGAAGATATGAGTTATTCCTTTCAAACTGTGCTTTTTGTGACTAGGACAGTGATAATTTGAATTTTACTTATTTTCAATCGGACAATAGGCAAATTTGAATATTGTTTATCACATAAAGCAAGAAAGACAATTACATATCAATATATCGCTATCTGGTCACAGACTTGAAGTTCAAAGTGAATAATACTAGATATTTTCTATACTATTTGCACCTAAGCAAATGGAAAATAACACTCCCTTCCCAGGAACGAAAAATCATGTTGCCTAATGTTATTTGTATGTGTGAGGTACTTTATGATTGTGTTTGTTATATGCTTCTGTCATCTTTTATGATGGAAAACAAAATTTTACCTGAAAGATTGCATAAGGTCATAGGAAGCCAAAAAAAAAATACTTTGATGATTGAATTTATAAGAATAGAAAATTTGTCAAAACAATGTGAGAAACCTATGTGCCAACATCATATATTGAAATACAGACTTTAGCTGAAAGGTAATGCAAAGTGGTAAAAAGCCAGAAGAAAAATTGTAATAATTGAAAAATGATATTTTCAACTGAAAAAGTTGGTTTGGTTTACTGGGTTAAAATAAAGGACAAAACTTTCTTTTATTTTCAATATTAATTTTATTGAACAACATAATCACAATTCTGTTCCACTATCTTCTGCCATCTTCCAGGTAACCTTTTAGATCCCTCCTGCAAGAAAGAACTGCTCTAAGTGCCTTTTGCAGTCTTACTAGGAATTGAAAGATTTTCCATTCGGAGAATTCTGTAAAGACTAGAATAAATGATAATTATTTTTGTGAATACAGTGGATGAGTCAAAACTTCTCCGCCAAGCTGTAAAAGTTATTACATGGCCACCATAGAAATGTTCAGTCTTGTGTTATCCTGATTTAATATTACGCCCTTTCTTATAACTAATCCCAGACACTTTTTATTGATTGTTGCCTTCAATTGGTCTACTTGGGAGCAATACTTGTTCAATTCAATCATTTGGTTCTCCAAATTCATAGCCGGGAACTTCCTTCTGATGTGCAGTTAGAGGTGGTCCATTTTGTTTGCCCAACAATCTCTTTCATTCCATGCCATTGAAATGCATCCGTTTTCATTGACAATTTCAAATTGTTTCCCAAAACAGAACATTTGAATCTGGGCCAGTCGTTTTTTTTTTTCCACTTTACTTTTATTGAAGCCACACATCAAAGCAATGAACAGACCTAAACTGGTGCAAATGATTTCCCAGTGTTGGATTTAGATATTTTGATTATATTATCTCCCATGTTGTATGATGTTGATTATTCTCAAGTAATGTCATGATTTGTTTGCTGTCAACCTCAACTGATCTATATAATGGTGGAGCATCATTCTGAAATAAATCTCTACTTTGATGATTCATATAGCATTTTCATAAACTGCACAAATCGCTTTTTGTGTTTGAGTTACACAGAGGAGTTTCACTACTTGTTGATTGTTTGATTTGAATATAGACTCGAATTCTCCCTATTATCCAGTTGCTCCATTTCAGAATATTATTTTTCTATGAAATATGATCAAAAAACACTATAGGCCATAGGCTGGGTGTATTGCATGGGAAGTCACCATTGCAATTAAGAGTTATTTGTTTGGAGAGAAATTAAATGATCATCTGATTATAGGAATGATGTAATGTTCATAGTGTCTATCGAATTGTAAACATGTTTATATTTTTGCTTTATTTTTTTATATGTATTTAATCATATACATACGAGATGTCAATAAAAAGATACATGCATGATAGCTGCAGGACAAAAGTGACGTAACATAGTTTAAGACAACGTTAAAAGTGATGAAGCTAGTGTAAAAGAGCATACTGTAAGAATGTGAACATAAAAAAATTAGCTTTGAAGCAAGAATATTTTTACATACATTGATGGGTAAGCACAGAATAATGCCTGCTGAGATTGTCCTCATTCTTGAATTTATATGGAATACACAGACATTATACCAAGCAGAGACACTCAAACAAATTTTAACCTATGAGAATTTGATTCTGTTTGAATTGTATTTAGCTTGGTGTGAGGGTAATTTGGAAGCTAGCTAGTTATAACATTGTGAGAAAACATATCTACATTTTTTCTAAATACATTTCATAAGTTTCATATTTCATATATAAAATCTTAGTTTTGATCAATTCTGTCATGGTGAAAATTTGTTTACCAGCTATTTCTAATTGTTAGGCTGTTACAAATAATCCCCTCCCCAGGCAAATTTCCAGTATCTGAAAAGTTGGCGATGAACAGAAATCAAAGAAAGTTTAAAAAGTTACACAATATTTTTGAATAAAAAAAGTAATCAACAACATACAGAAAATTTTATTCACTAAAAAAGCAAAAATGATATGGCATTCATTGATAAAAAGTATGGCGCAGGAACAACGTTTGTAAACGTCTGTCTATTAGCGGTAAAAAACTATCTCTAACCCTTTAGTGTGTGTTTATGATAATTCCTGTATGTGTGGGGAGGTAGAAGTAGCAAATAGAACGCTGAGTAAAACGTTGTTGCTTGCTACAAACAATTGAGCAGCAAACGTCAAGCCGACAAGAATTGGCCACTTGACACAACACTGTTGATACTCGAAAAATTTGAATTAAAAAAAGAATGTTTGTTTCAGCGTGTAATTTTTTGCAATAGTAAAAATTTTGCATGTATGAATATGTAAATCACTTCACTTTACATTTTCTGTTTTTGTTAAGAAAACTGATAATTGATATTTTTGATAAAAGTTGGCTTCATTTGTAACAAAAATTAACTTACATAAGTCTTGATGTTTGAGACTGTCTTTTTTTGCTTGAAAAAAAAACTGTTAAAAAAGTTTCATTTAATATATTTGTTTGGTCTTTCAGTATAGAATAAAACAACTATTTTTAATACTCACTGTCATAACTGTACAGATTTTCATTAAAGAAGATTCATTATTTCATAAAAGCAATATTTGGCAATCCTTGACTTGAATCAATTATCAGAAACCGTTAACAGAAACTATCTTTTGGTTCCTCCAGTTTCCAAGTGGCTGGCTATATATGCATGTATCAGAGGTATAGGCTACAACAATGGAGATAAAGATCTGAACATTTAAACATTTACTCCTTAAATATGAAGGCATAATTAGTGACTAACTTTCTTGTCAATTTTGCATGTCTGTTATCTACCACTAATCCTGGACTTGGTGAGCCTATGTCTGACAATCATCTATTTTGTCTATTCAAAGCACACCTTTACAATTCTTACAAACTTATTTACGAAATTATAATGCTTGTGAAATTTTCTAACACATTTTGCCTGAATTTCTTTGGGGGTGTAAGGGGTCTCCCCCCCCCCCTGCTTCACTGGCTCAAAAACCAGGTATTTCAGCTAGACAACCCACAACATAAAAATATCCCCATTTCTTTCTCAAATATGTAGGCAGCATACAGTTTTGTTGTCCACCGTTGCAAGTTGGCTAGCAACCACTGAAATGTATCAAAACATGCCAACATTACATCCTTTTTTTGTCCTGCTGGTTATGTAATATCCATTTCTTTGAAATTCACAACTTAGATCTCCCTAAACTGATGTAAGGCTCTATATAACCTTGTTTCACTGTCTTGAGAGTCGGGCTTGGGTAGTTATGTAAGTAAAGTCTTGGAAGTCTGAGAGATAAGAGCATAGGGTGGGGAATTGTGACAAAAAATAATGAGCTAGTCTATGGTGATTCGTTTTAGACGGATGTGGCATTACACGTGTTAATGTTAAAACGTACCTTTCTCAAAAATTTTCAATATTTGTTTTCTATTCTATATTTTCATCTTACTAATTCTCATTGAGGTAAATATTAACAGGTATAATGCATTCCACACTGTTTTTTTTCTATTTCTGACTTGTTAAATTGAAGTGAATCCCTGCTTGTAATGCAAGGGTCGATGCACTATTCTGGCAAGACATTAGCAGTGAGAAAAATATTGCTTTATCAAATTTGAATGCATTGAAGAATTTATGACTACAAAACATTTTATTTCTTTCCCTAATGAATTCAGTTACATGGCAACATGGGAAAATATTGCTAGCTTTAAGAACTATAATTTCTTTCACCTTATAATCTTATTACTTTCTCAGCAACAATTTTAATGGGATTGGAACAGATTTACAAATATTTATCTCTCTGAAATAACATGTAAAACCTGAATATTATCTGTACAGTCAACTTTCAAAAAAAACTTTTACTTAATGTTTTAGTTTATATTTGTAAAATCAGAATGAGTAGAATGGATTAATGCTTGCCTTTCTTGAATCTCAAAACGAATATTAATCCAATACAATTTGAAAGAGAAAAATATTACATGCAAAACATTATTAGAAGCCATCAACCAAAACTGCTACATGAACTGTCTACGTAGGTTTCTTCAGTTTTTAAGCTGGCATGGTAGACTGGCTATGTATGTATGTATGTATGTATGTTTGTATGTATGTATGTATGTATGTATGTATGTATGTATGTACAAGCCACCAGTGGAATTATAGGTCTGAAAATTTGAACATTTACACCTCATTATGTCTAGAAAAAAACTTTGGTTTTGTTTTTTCTGAATTCCTCCCTTAAATAGGTTTGGTTGGGGGGGTCAATTTACAATGTATGTTCATGCTGAATTGATCTCTAGTTTCTGTCCAACTGTGTTCAGGCTGCTTTTTTCAAAATTTAGTCTTTTGAGCATCTTACAAAAAAAGAGAGAAGTAACATTCATTTTTCACCTCTTTTTCCAAAATTTAATGGATCAGCCCCAACATGGCATGCTGCCAAAAGATGTTGATCATGTGACGGTTTCCATTGAGTGACTAACTAGACCTGTCGTTATATCAGCTGTCTTTCTTGTTGTCTATATTATATCAGCATAATCTAGACCGTCCTATTGTTGTATAAATTGACATCCTTAATGCTCTCTTGGCACACAAAGTAACAAATGACTTCTAGTTACTTGAACCATAACTACAGTTCATCAATGTGTCACACAAAAGATTTGCTTCTTCACTGTCACTCCTGTTCACAGTGACTTTGACCTTTGATTCCAGAACAAACCGCTTCACAAAATGCAACTTCCCAAGTAAGATGCGGTGGGTGGTGACTACCGTAGTTGTAGTGAGAGTATGAGCACCAACTGCCACATTTCCGTGTGGACAATGTTTCAATCTTTGCAGCTACCCTATCACCAGTAAAGAATAATACCATTTTTTATATGGGAAAACTAAGTTTGAGTTACTAAAGACAATTGTACAACAGCATCATCCATTATTGACTCTGAGTTTCCAACTGTCAAACTAGAGGAGAAGGCCTGAACCTGGGAGAGGATACAAATGCCCTGTTTGCCCCACCCTCGCAGCATACACCTATCAATGAGAATGAACAATAATAAGAAACCTTCTTTTTTTTTCATTTCAAATCTAGGTTATTCCAATAACAAAATGATAATCAATGGGAGTGATTGTCTATTTAAAAAAAAATTTTAAACTTATAAAAATAAGCTTATATTCAGAACCTAAAGAGAAGTACATTTTATGTAAACAATGAAAGCAGTTTTTGAAAAGAAAGAAAACATATAGGGTAATAAATGAATGGATATGAAATAAAACCATTGATCAGTGAAAGTAGATTTTCACCTGTAGTTTTTAATAAATGGATAGAATTCTTTCTTGCCAATTGAGAGTAAAACTGATTAATGCATCAATGTTTATGAATTTCATTCAAAAACGCTGGGGCTGAGTTTCTCAATAGGTTTTGCAATTTTCCTGGAGAAATTGAAAGAATGAATGCATTTTTTTTTTCCGTAATTCCTGTTGGATGCATTATTGTATCAAGTATAGAGATAAATTGTTTATGGAACACTGTCAAGTGGAGCTATCAATATAGGTCAACATAGGTTTCTCCAGTTTTCAAGTGGGTCTGGTTGGCTGTCCATGTTTGTACGTGTCACACATACAAGCTGTATCAATAGAGCTAGACAGGTGGAAATCTAAACATTTATTCCTTGTTATGTCTAGAGAAAATGTATTGTTTTTGTTTTAAAAATTCTCCCCCTAAACAGATTTTTAATGAGAAGGTTCAATTTGCAATGTAAGTTTATGCTGAATCGGCCTGTTGTTTTTGTCACTTGTATTTCAAAATTCAGACTTTTATTGTGATCAATGCCCAAAAAAAGGCGAGAGAAGTAATTTATTCATTGATAACTCCTTTTCCTGATTTTTCAAATGATCACCTCCAACATGGCATGCTACCAAGAGACATGATGGTTTCTATTGTTTCTGGTGATGAACCAGACCTGTAATGATCTTACTTTTACTTTCTGTTTCTGATATAAAGAATCAACTTGTGTTTGTGTGTGCATCTGTTGCATATGTGTATAAGTGCATGCTTCTTCAAGATACAGCCATTGATTCAAATCAAACCTTGTTTACAATATTTTCTTGACAGAGCTGAGATAATATATATATTTGCATTAGGTCTCAAGCAAAAAATATCTGAGATAAACTTACCTTTTCAATCAATGTGTATAAATACTAATATTTGTATTGATATACGTTGTAATCATTTATATATAATCTTTGTAAAATTTTAAAATTAGATCTAGCTCCTGAATGGATAAATTTCATTGTTGTTTGGTTGGAACATACTTGGTTTTCTTGGGCCCCAACATCCGTATGATAATGGGGTATATCTGTACTTGCTTAGAGGCCACTTTCGTTGGCCATCAAGCTCAATGTTAAGTCACTTCTTTTCTATCAAATTATTATTATGATTATTTGCAAACAAATAAATTTGGGCAATTTCACCATGGAAAAAAAAAAATCCCCCCCCTCACTTTTGACCCCTCAAAAGAAAACAGTTTCTGTCATTTTTGACCCCTAAAAAAGAAGAGTTTACCCTCACTTTTGTCCTCTGAAAAAAAAAAAGTTTCTCATCATTTTTGATCTCTAAAAGAGAAAAGTTCCCTTTGCTTTCGAATCCTGAAAGAGAAAAAAGTTTTCTTTTACTTATGACCCCTAAAGAGGACAAAAACTTTACCCTCATTTAGGGATAACAATATTCTCCTCACTTTTGACCCCTAAAAAGTATTTGAAAGTTTCCCCTCAATTTTGATCTCTAATGAAAGAGAAAATATTCCTTTCACTTTTGACCCCTAAAAAGAAAAAAAAAAGTTTTCCTTCCATTTTAACACCAAAAAGGTAAAAAAAATGTTCCCCTCACTTTTACCCCAACTTCCGAAAAAAGTGTGATCAGAATATGAAACCAGGTAAAAAATCAAGTTGGTGTTATAATGATATGAGGTTGGGTAAATCGTCAACTTCCAAAAGAAAGTGTTAATAGAACAAAAGTTTTTTTGATGATGCCATTAAATTTTTGATGAACTCAGAATGTTCCATTTAACCATCATCCCCTTTAAACCAAGAATTAAGTTTCAATTTTGCATCATATTTATATTGCAAATTAGACCCTCCTCTCAAAACATAATGTAACAGTTTGAAATCACCCAGATTTATTTTATTCTTCAAGTAAGAGCATTTGGAGGGTATAGCACTCAATGAGAACTCTGCCAAGTGTGCTGTTTTTGCTGGATTACTGTACATACATATGTACATAGGTACAAACATACAAACAAAAAAACTATTTTCATTATATTAATGTGTGTGTCAATACATTTGTGTTGTCAGTTTGTCCTTTGCATGTATTCATGTATTTAAAATTTCTTTTATTCTTTCTTGCAGAATGAATGCTGTTAATCTTTGTGCCTTTTTTTCAGATCCGTTCACCCCCCAACATTTTAAATCACCCCCATCACTGACAGACCAGCATACACCCAAGAAACCCATATCACAAATAAACTTCTACCCTGGAGACGCACACCCTTCTTCCAGGTCTTTACACAAACCCAACATTGGTCACGTCCCTGACTGTAGTCAGTGGATCGACCTGAAACCAGCTACAGAGGACAGTGGTGTTACTGGCCCACACTCACAATCAACCTGCTATCTTACTGAAAGCAGGGGCTCTGCTTCTGAGCCTACGCATTTCACCTCAGTACCCCAGGTACTTTATTAAGATTGTTCTTGAACAGGTCACACATTCCTTGTAATTTTAAAACTTAAAAAAGAAAGAAAAAGGTCAAAAAAGAGAGAAAAAAAAGCAAAACGAAAAGAAGAGAGAAAAACTTAACAAACCCTCCAAGTCATTGTCATTAAGTTTTAACATTTAAAAAACAATGAAAGAAAAACTGGAAAGGAAAAAACAAAAACAAAAACAATTTCATCAGATTTAACCCATTTCATCAAAATTTTAAAAAGAAACAAACTTTTCATGATTGATTGTTTTATATGGTTTTAATTTGCTGTACATATTCTTTTTTTATATTTCTCAGATATAAAGCATAATTTTCAGTTGTACATTATCGTTATGTTTTTGTGTTGTGCAAGATGTGGTCAAGTCTTTTGAAGGAGCAAAATAGAAACAAGAAAGGAGGCAGAAAAATGAAAAAGCAGCTGCCAGAAATCAGACCAAAACCACACAAAAAAAAAACAAAACAAATATAGCATCTTAAAAAAAAAAGAGTTATGAGTTGATATTTAATGGGTTTGATCAAAGTGATAGAAAACACTGCTAGCTTCCTCTCAGGGTTAATTGTTTAGCTCAGTTTAGCTCTTGAAGACTAAATAGCATCAAAGATCGCCTCCACCAATCTGTCAGTCTAGCCGTCTGCTTTTTATAAACTGTCGACCAAAATTGTAACATCAACATAGGTTTCTTCAGTTTTCAAATAAGTCTGGCATACAGGTCGCACCAATGGAGGTAGAGGGTTAAAAAATTTAAACATTTACTCTATGTTAAATTATATATTATATTAAAAACTTTTTTTTTTCTTTAACATTTCCCCCCAGACAGGTTTTTAATGGGACAGGGGTTTAATTTGCTCCATAAGTTTATGCTAAATTGTTTCTTTAGTTTATATCTGGCAGCATTCACTTGTTTATCGAAAATTTTGACTTTTCCAGTCATCACTATCCAGCAAAAGGCAAGAGAAGTAACTTATTGATTGATCACCCCTTTTTCCAATTTTTTTAATTGATCACCCCCAACATGTGATATGGTACATCTTCATTATCTGTGTACCACTCACGGTGCTTTGTTTCTCCATCTTGCCAATACCCATATCTATTCCACTTTTTGTACATTAACTCCTCAGGCTGCTATTCATTCCTATTGAACCACGGAAATGCTTCTTCTTATCATTAGGGAGTGCATCACTAAAGGATCCACCGTCTATTCAGATTGTTGACGGGGTTACTTGTACCAAAGAGTTAAAACAGATTTTCATCACTTCACAGCAAACCATTGATATAATGTTGTCAATGCCGGAACAGGGGTTGAGAAAACAAAAAATGGAATGGCTACAGAGATCTTCAAAAATGGAGGAAAAAAGTTCCATGAGTAGCTTACAGATCAAGGAGTAGTATCTGTGATAATTAAAAATCATGAATTATGTGAGTCACTGATCGTTTGCACGCTTTGAATTGTGTAAAGATTACAATAATAATTATAATCTGTTTTGTTATTTATCAATAAAAAAAGGCAAATATCCATACTTTGCATAAATGAATCACCATTGCCTGCACATGTACCAGAACTAATTATCAAAAAAATTATCTGAAAATTGGATCTTTTATCTAAGATATATCAGCACAAGTTTAGGGCTCTGTTTTGCCAAAATGACAGTAAGGACCCCTAAAAGCACTTTTTTGAAGAAAAAAACAAATGAAATGTATTCAGATTGTGCCCAGTGGTGTGCTCATACAAAATTTCAAGTGACAAAAACACATACATGCACACACACACACACATAGACAGAGACAAGCAAAGAGAGAAGAATCAGTAACCCACTTGGCTGGTTGGTCAGGCAGACCATTTGCGGGGCTATGTTGATTCGTTATAAAGCCTGTATTCTAATGGGTGTTCATAGGTTAAGATTATATGCAGAAAAATTACCTCATCACTATACGTACTTAATCATTGAAGAAAAACTCATGAACCATGAGAAAGAAACTGTATTTGGTCACATGATCTGGCTAATATTGATCATACTAGACAGGTTAAAATCCTTACTTGTATTTGATCACATGATCAGGTTAATATTGATCTTACTGAAGACAGGTTAGATTACTAACCTGGCCCAGGATTTTTCGTACAACCTCAAAAAGACTTCATCATCATCAGTCTTTTATCGTCTGTTGTTGGACATAGACCTTCCCCAGGATTTGCCAGACCTCTCTATCATGGGCGTGGCAGTGCCAATACTTTCTGATCTCATCTAGTTTGTCTCTCCATCTTGTATTCTGCTGGCCTCAATTATGCATGCGATCTCTGGGGATCAATAATGTGAGTCATGATGTCCATCGGTTGTCTACCATTTTTGCAACGTGACCAGCCCATTGCCTTTTTAGTTTTCTAATGGATTCTAAGATGTCTTGGACTCCTGTTTTTTCCCTGATATATTGTACTGTGATCTCTCCATGTGATCTTCTGATCTCTCCATGTGAGGCTAAGCATGATTCTTTCATGAATATATTGCATGGTTCTCAGTTTGAGGGTCGGTTTCTTGGTTAGGTTCCATGTTTCAGCTCCATAGGTGACTATCAGGAGAATGCATTGGTTGTATATTCTTCTTTTTAGGACTAATGGGATTTTCTTGCTCTTGAAGGTTGAGCTTGTTCTCTTGAGGATTTCGTGGAGATTTGTTGTCCTAGGTAGATGTAATGGTCTACTTCCTTCAGTTTTGTGTTTTTGATTTTAATCTTTGTGCATTTATTACCAATGTGATTGTTGTACACAACCTTTGTTTTGCTAAAGTTCACTTAAAACTGCGCAAAAAATGTACCATCAAATATGGTAACTTCTGTTTGCTGCTGTGAGTGGGTTTATATCATTTTAATGATGAATATAAATAATTGAGCAAAATTTACCCATCACCAAATTTTGTCATTAGATCTACTATAACCACCACACTGCACTCATCAACTTTTCATTATCCTAATTGGGCTTATATATGTATATATATATATATATATATATATATATATATATATATATATACATAATTTTTTTTATCTTAATTAGAAGTAATTTAAATCCTGAATACTTCTTATTCTTCTTGGACTAGCCCACTTATCTTTGTTATTATTTTCTCAATGTTTTTTTAAGTAATTTTCAATCTTCTTAAAATTGTGTTTTGTGAATACAAAAATAATGATGAAGAGCAGCCAAAAGTAAACTTTATTTATTGAATTATTTGATTATTTTTGATGTAAGCTTACTAAAATGTCCACAATAACATTTGATGAAGTACGCTCTACAAGAAAGGAGAAAACCATCATGCTATTTAATTTTTATTTTTTTAGTTATTTATTAAGTAACAATTAGTCTAGACACTGAGCCACATAATAAGGCACGCACTGAGGATCAAACTCACTGCTCTGTAGTAATGCACCTGAGTGTATGGGAACTCACTCTATAAGTGGGGAAAAAAGCTTGATTTCCTTGAAATGTTCTACTGTTTTGCTCAAATTACGCTGATTTGCCTGAAATTTAACATGTTTTGCCTGAATTAGGGGATCACCCCAAGCTCGTAAGCTTATGGTAATACATTGTAAAACCAGCTTGCCAACCAGTAATCCAGTAGGTTTCAAACTTACCACACAGTAGTAATGGTATGGAAGACAAATGTAATATTAAATCATGAGGAGTTGCCAAGAAGACACTTACTAAGCTTTGCTTAGTTTTAGGTATAAGGCCATTGATACGGGGCATTCAGTGAGGATGAAACTCACAACTCAGTCATAATTATATGCAAGACCAGCTTTCTAATCATTACAACATATGGAGGCAACTTTAGATTCTGTAAATCAATATGCACCTACAAAGAGTGTAGACTTTCCTCTTCTGACGGATACCATCTTAATTTTTCTCAACTCATGAATGTCCAAATCATTCTATCAGTCTTTAAATTATGTTGGAACTTTCTTTTGTGTTACATGCCAATAATATTAATGATGATGTTTTTCCAAGTATAATTTTTTGTCATCAATTCAAAGCTGTCAACCAAAACTGTCAATAAAGGTTTCTTCAGTATTCAAGTGAGTCTGGTTGGCTGGCTGTGTATTTATGTATCACATATGTAGGCTGCACTAATTGACTGAACTAAACATTTACTCTTTATGATATCTACAAAAACAGTTTTTTTTTAAATTTTCCCCTTAAGAGTTTTTAGTGCAGGAATCAATTTGCAATGTAAGTTTAGTCCCTTACTTTGTGTCCAGCAGTATTGACACTTTTTTTTTAAAGAATTCTGATTTCTATAGTGATCATCGCCCCCACAATGCTAGAAAATTTACTTATTCATTGATCACTCCTTTTCCCAATTTTTTAATTGATCTCCTCCAACACAACATGCTGCCAAAAGATGTTGGTCACTTGACAGTTTTTATTGAGTTATTGATTAGACCTGGAATCGATTTTTAGTTATTAATCTATTAACAATTCAGTTTTCATTCATTTATTAGTAAACATAATACTTTAGAAACCTCTTCTTATGCCAGGGTTCAAATTTGACTGTTCTGATTGAAAGTGATAGCATTTTATAATTTCTTTTTTTGACTGGTTACTCCACCATTTTCTGAACAAGCACAGTCACTTTACTCTTTCAACAGAATTTTTTCCAGTTCATGATTCAGTGGGTGATATTGCTCATTTGATAAAGATGTAAAATATTTAATAAGCTAGATGAGGTTTGTAAGGATTGTAAAAATGGGTTCAAGAGATTTGTTTTTTGAGATGTTGGATGAGACAGAGTTTTGTGTATAAACTTAAGTGGCTTTTAGCTTTACCATTAAGTTCCCAACAACTTAATTATAGAAGTGAGGAAGACATTTTAATGTAAGTTAAAAAGTGAGTCTTAAACTGAATATCAAATCTAAAGAAACACAATATTCAAAGTAATGAGAAAGTGAAAGTGAAAGTGAAAGTTACAGAAACAGGTCTGGTTTGTCACTCAATAGAAATCGTCATTTCCATGTCATAAGGTATAGAAAATTGCATGTACAGATGAATGAAAATTTAATCTCTCTATGCTTGTATATTTCAATTAAAAAATGAGTTTGACAGGTTTGGTTAGTCATTCAATAGAAACCTCCACGTGACCAAGGTATTTTGGCAGCAAGCTGTGTTGAGGGTTAACAATTATAACATTGAAATAAAAGGTGATTAATCGATTATTTACTTCTATTGTCTCTTGCGGGATCACTAAAAAGTTTGAATTTTCATAAATCATAAATCCCCCCCCCAACTAAAAATCTATTTGGGGGTGTTTTTTTTTAAACAAAAAAAGCATTTTCCTCCACATAATAGGAAGTAAATATTAAAATTTTCAGCTCTTTAGTTCCATTGGTGCAGCATTTAGATGAGATACATTGCCAGCCATACCAGCTTGAAAAATGAAGAAGCCTATTTTGAGAGTTTTGGTGACATTTTTGGCTGATCGTTTATAATATCAAAACCTATTGTTAGGTCTAATCAAACTCAAGTGAGGACAGTCCATAAGCTTTACTTCATTCAAATACTTTGTCTAAAGTAGATATTAAATTCTCCGCAAACTAAACTACTAAAGTAAGCATGTGTCTTCAGTAAACAAAATGCGTGAATGGCTTCTCAGCTGATATTAAATCTTCGGCAAATTTGGTAGCCACTTAATGGGTTGGCTATTTTAGATACTCTTAGACAAAGTTGACTATGGAAAAAGATTATTATAAGTTTTGTAGAGAAGCAAGGAAAAGGATATTACTGTCTCAGATCTATCACTCTCTGTAGTATGTATATATATATATATATATATATATATATATATATATATATATATATATATATATATATTACAGACAAAGAGAGAGATGCTTGTATTGTATTTTTTTTACCCCTTTCAAAATTGCCTTATAGAAATTAATTTCTTCACCTATTTTTGCTCAGAAAATGAATGTGATCACTAGAGATCATTTATCTGAAGATTATTTTTCATTACACTTAACCTACCCTCAACTGCCAGTAATCATTGTAGTAGCCGTAGTGGTAATTTTTGTTATTATTACTATTATTATCATCATTTTTATTATTATTATTATTATTATAAAAAGCAAAATCATGTCTGTTATATTCATTGTATTTGTAGCAGCCATCAGCTCTCCTTTTGAAGCCTCTTATTAAACTACCTTTATTTTCTCCCCTCTCCTTTCCTAATATCTTATCAAACTACTTTTTCTTTTATCCGCCTATGCCTCCCTACCCTCTTATTAAACAAACTAACTTTCTTATATCTGTTCCCCTTTTCTACCATGTTTATCGCACATTTAGTATCAGTAGCAGTCATTAACTGAGACTGCTGTTGTACACATGATAATCATCAGTGAAGCATCAAGTCATGGACTAATAATGATAATTTAAAGGATTGAAATTTGTACCAATACTAGAGTTTTAAAAAGATGGAGTCATTGAGAAAATATCACGCGAGAAACCATTGCAGCATTATATTAATGAATGCTGATAATGATAATCAATGGCAAACAAGAAAACAAAAAAAAACTTTATGATTTTATACCAGAACTAATCTGAAAGTGGTGAAAATGGAGAAGTTGCAAGACAGCACACCATACCAGAGAAGAAACAGGGGTCAGATATACCATGAAAAAACATTAAATAGCAATGGGCTGGTCATATCAAAAGAATATCATTCACATGGATCATATGCAAAATTATACAAGCAAAAAATAAGATTGCATTATGATTTAGACAACTTTTGAAGGTACTGGTTCCATGATGCCCATGATCGAGAGGTCTGGCAAATCTTTAGGAAGGTCTATGTCTAACTGGGCGATAAAAGTCTGATGTTTATGAAGAGTTGGCTTCAGAAACTTGAATCTAAAGAATAAAAAAGAGACTGCAAACCTTATAATCAAAGCAATAACATTTATTAACTCACTGGCTATCTATTGCTTGGGAATAAAAAGTATAATGTTTGGTTCCAGGGAAGCCACTCTTAGATTGAACCTCGCCACTGCACTGAGCGGGGTAGGATCAGGGTTAATCCCTGATGTTTGAGGCATGTCAACAGATGAGTGCCAAGAGAACTTGGAAATTTATGTTTTGTGAATTGTTGTATGGGAGCATCGCACAATGCTGCCTTTTTCTCTCTCTTCTAATACCTCCTTATTACGGGTCTGTAACAAGACAAGTTGGAGGTGACTAGCATAGAAATTCCGGGCAGTGAACTTGGTTTATGTTTCTCACAAGATGAGACGATAAGAGACCACCTGGATAAGGACCATTTTGTAGGTGTCATTCACCTCAGTTGACTTTACAGCCATCTGCATGTCTTAATAATGATAGTATTGATCATTTGCATTGTATACTTCATAGATTAGGGTGCTTGATTTCACTTATCCTTTATCTCACCATTGGAAACAGTACTTTTGTGGACTTGTAAAATCTTTTATTCTTACATGACTAGCCAATTTAATTGACTCTGCTGATCACATTCCCTTTTTGTTTAGTATTAAAAGAAAAGCTATTTTTGAGGGGAAGGTCAATAGTTGAAAAGCATAGATTTTGAATGCCAATTTTCCAAGAAGGTAGAAGGTATTCTCATTTCGGAGATAGCACTATAGGTTCTTATGGCTCCAAAACCACTCTTACATTCCTGTACTTATAAAATATTGGTATATCTATTGATCTATTTGAGAATCTACCTCAGTACAGTGTTGTATAATACATCTTTATCAAATATCAAAGCATCCTCAAACAGCTGGAAAAAAGACGAAACAGAATGATAGCCAACCAACTGATTATTTCTGCAGATAAAAGAAATAAAGGCCAGTATATCCCTTCTAGGTCCAGAACAATGTCACGTCATCCCATTATAATTGAATACTCAACATTAGTTTTATTTCCTTCCTTTCTCTGCTTATTTCAAGAGATAAAAGAAATAAAGGCCGCTGTATCCCTTCTAGGTCCAGAACAATGTCACATCATTCCATTATAATTGAATACTCCAGCATTAGTTTTTATTCCCTGCTTTTCTTCTCTCCCCTTCATTTTCTTTCTTTTTTTTCTTTCCTGTCATTATCTCAACAGCATTCTATCCGTTCATATTTGTAGATAGGTGATGCATGGGCAAAAGGGAGAGGAGAATGTCTATTTCACCTCAAGCAGAGAGTGAACTGGTGTATCAAGATTTCTCATGCTGTGGCTGGCCAGTCACTCTTTAAAAGAAATCCGTAAATGTCTAACCTTTGCATGGAACAAAAGACCTTAGATACTGTTCCATGCGTAAGATGAATCTTTATCACTTTGATCCGGGAATCGTTCTGTTTACAGTAGTAGATACGGATCTTGCGGGAAGAGGTTCAAGGGGTCCAGACCTCCTACACCTCACTCAGACAAAGCATAATTGAAAACTTGAAAAAGAATATCTGAATTAATGAATTCTGTAAACAAAAACCTAAATCATCCCAAGCAATCATGAATTAACCTTAAAAACAAAAGAAACATTAATTTGTTTTTCATCTAATATAAATAACATATCTTCAGTTTTTATTTTTTCATGAACTCTTTAATTATTGGTTCTGAAGTAAATTTCTTTGATTAGTATTTTCCACTTTACCATTTTGTCAATTATAGTGCAAAAAACCTACTGTAAGGGGAAAATACTAGCTCATAAGAATAGTCTTGTTTTTTAATGTTCAAAATTTGATTTCCTTTTAAAATACTTACTTGTAAAAATATTTTTTGTATTTGTACACTCCTGCTCAAAATACTTTTTCTTCCCCCCGCCAGGCTCAAAATCCTGCCCCCCAACTGCTCAAAATCCGTGATCCGCCCAACTGTAGTAGTGAAATCATATATCATAAAAATACATATGACAAAGGGGACTCTGTTCAAAGCTTACTGGATGTTTCATACACTTGAGGAAGGCCAGAGAAAGTACTGGTTCAAATGTAGTGTAAATTGAGTATACAGCTCATCTCACACAATCCAAAAGTATACTACCTTGCTTTTACGACAAACTTACAATATTACAGGTTTCCCCTGCTTATCGAAATGGCATAAAGCAAAGAAGCGATTATCATCAATTTATATGGGAAACATTTTATAGCATTCCCAAACCAAAAGAAGCCTTCCGCTATGTCTGTTTGCCTTGATGTCAAAAGTCAAGTTTCATTATCTTCTTTTGCTGTTGTGGAAGGCTTAAAATAAGACTGTATTCTTGCCTGCTTGGCCTCATGCATTTTCCACCATGCAATTCTTTGTAAAAACTCAAAAATTCCTGAAAAATTCCCAAAATTTATATGCATTTTTAAATCAAAATGTCAAGTCATACTTTTCAGCAATCATACCAGCATGGTCAATTTATTTGGGGGTTCGTGAATGCTCAAAAGTTTCTCCTGTATAAATTAATGGTAATTGCTTTCTAGCAACACATCATTTCAGTGTACGAAAGATTTCACAGGAACGCCCTACTTTTGGAGAGAGGGGAAAACCAGTACTAGTTTGAGTAATTCACAAAATAATGACAGTGTTCCATTTGGATCTTCTGGAAACAATAACATTCTTCTTCAAAACCCATTTTCTTCTCCGAATCATGACCCTATCCACTTATCAATAGCCCCTTTGATCAATACCTAACCCTTGGGTGCTTTGAGAGTATCAATGTACTAGCATCCTTTACAAAGCAGCTATATCAGATCACAATCACTGTACATTTCATGAGTAGTTGTCACCATGGGCGTCTGTTGCCACTTTTTCTGGATGGGGTGAAAGGATATATTTCGGGTTGGGGTTAGGGGAATGATGATATATTCAGAATATATCTTACAGCAACCCTGTTTCCAGAAAAGAATAATACCAACTTTTTCTATGGGTACAGTACGTTGGGGTTGTATGAAACAATTGTATAGCTGTATTATGCTTTATTGACTATAAAGTTCCAACTTTCAAAACCAAACTGAGAAGGCCTCATTCAGGGGTGGACAAATGCCCTGTTTGCCGTCACTAAAAATCATCCATGGCTGTCACCCCCAAAAGTATTATGTTTGGTTGCTGAGGACCTACAATCCCTGGACTCTCCTCCCTAATGCAGAACGGTAGGGATAGAGAGTCGGGATTAATCTCTAATGTCTGCGGTGTGCCACAAGATGCCTGTGTGGCAGTGAACGTGTAAATATCAAAACTCAGTAGGATTATGATAAACATGTCATATGTCAACATTTATGAGATTCTCAATTAGGCTCAAACTTTGTACTGATGACACTTGAGAATAGACATTAAACACTTTTCTATATCAAATATTAGAAACAGTCAAGCAAACGTGACAACATGGCTTTCTTCAGTTTTCGAGTTGGTACAGGTAGCTGGCTATGTATGTAACATGTGTACATGCCACTCCAACGGAGCTAGAGGGCTGAAAATTTCACCATTTACTCTTACACCAACTATCTATGAATACAAGGAACTGTTTTTAAATCCCTCCCTTTCTAAAAGTGTTTTTAGTGATAGGGTTCAATTTGCCATGTAAGCTTATGCCAAACTGATCCCTTTGTTTATGTCTGGCAGCATTCACGCTTGTTTCTGAAGATTCAGGCTTTTTTTAGTGATCACTGGGCAATGAAAACGGAGAGGAGTAACTTATTCATTGATCACCCCTTTTTCAAATTTTTTGATTGATCATCCCCAACATGGCATGCTACCAAAAGACATTGGTCTGGTGGAGGTTTTTATGGAGTGATTAGCAAGTCTGCATCTGATTATTAATCGTAGAAAGAAAAATCTTTTTAAAATTATGATAAAAACAACTGAAATTAAGATGAAAGAAATACCAATCAAGTATTAACAATTACTGATGATGCTTCATGTAAGAATAATATGATAAAATAATGTATCATTCTTTTTCCTTGTCCCTTCAGTTAATGCCTTGTCCCTTTTGATTTCTAATATTTTGGCAACATGACTTTCCTTATAACCTACACGAAGAAGTACATCTTTTTGTTCCTTTGTTTTAAGGCTAGAATATAATGCTTTTAAAAAATTTCCTTTATCTTGTTACCTTTTTAAAAATAGATTTTCTTTGACATCAATTTAATAACAGTAGCATACTTGTCTCTCTCGAGAGCAAACCTTAAAGATAAAAAAATACTTCAAACCTCCTTTTATAAGTTCTCCCTTAGGCCATAGTTTAACATTATCGTTTGAGGAATTATTATTCAATTTTATGTTGTTTATTCTAGTAACTAGTTATTACCTGTGGAAACATTCACGGATATTTTTGGGTTTCCATAAGATGATTTTTTAGAAAAGAAACTATACTGGAGGCTGTAATACATTTGGTAAAAATATCTACCTGTGTTTTGATGGAATTTGAGTTTTGTTTTCTCATTCTCTCATTGACTAAGACTTGATAGGTTCACCTCTTCAAAGCTGTTGATAGTTCTAATAAATGTTCACATCTAATCAGTTTCATAAATGGTTTTGTTGAAAATTGACTGACCCTGTTTAAGTGGAAGAGTCTATTGCTTCTAAAACTGGGTATGAGATATTTTTTTGTATTCAGTTCATGTGGGACCCATTTTTTCCAACTTTTTAACCTTTCAAATAGTCTTGAGATGACATGATATGGTTGCTGTTGAACTTCTAAAGTCTCCAGAAAGTGCTTCGCCCAGTGTTCATGGGTTGTTGGTCAATGCTGTCAATAATTCTTCATCATTGAGAACAGGTTTAGGTCTCCCTTGGAGTTTATTATTAGAATCCATATTTCCATACCTAAACTCGTTGAACCGATGCCAAACAGTTTGCACTGTTGTGTCACTCCTAATGCTTTGTTTATTAGCTGGTTTAACAGCATTATATTCTGAATCAAATTTGAAAATTACTTGAGTAAACACTGTTTCTGTTAAGGGCTCAAAAACTTCTAATAATTATGAACTTGACTAATTTTCATTGAATCTGCAAGAAAATGCTATTAGTTCAGTGAATTTTTACCTCTTTATGTTGCAAAAAAATGTCATTTAATGCGTAAATACCTGATAGATTTTGATCGTCAGCCATATTCATTTGAAATCTTCTGTTCGCAATAGTTTAGGCTCACATTGAAGACTGTAAATGCTGACAAGTTGTTATGGTCAACAAAGAACTAAAGAAGGAGGAAATATAAAAGAAAGGAAGTAAAAAGTGTAAAACTGCCTCATTCTTTTTCCTCTTAGTATGTATCTTTATATATAAGTGATTTTAAATAAAATATAGCAGTAGCTTTTCAGAGAATTTTCATATTGGCTCTAGCTAACTTGCTACAATTGCTATTATTATTATTACGATCATCACTTGTCTCCTTGCTCGTAGGCATCCATTTTCTCGATATGTCTTTCTGATTCCATTTTTCTTAAGGGTTTCCATTGCAACATTTGTTAAATCTAAGTGGGCTCCTTTCTTCTGTCTTTTTAGCAAGTAATTTCATTGAGCCACCTGCCTCTTGGTCACTTCCCTTGCAGGGTCTTATGGATTCTGACTCACCATCTGCTTTATCTGGAAATTGCATTTCTGAAGTTGCCATCTCCAAGGTAGATTGCCACTTAGTACTCAAGAGGCCCACCTTTCCAAATAGAATATGAATAGTGCTTTTGAATTTACCCCAAGTTATTCTAAGGGAGATAATTTGTTTCAAGCATGATAATGCATTTCTAGTGTTTTTTTTATTTCATTTTTTCACCTTCTTCTATTGATTTTCTTTTCTCTGTTTTTCACCTTTTCCTCCCTACATTCTTTCCTTTCTATTCTCCTTTAATTTTTAATTTTCAAAAAAAGGGTAAAAGAATGGGCTCTGCATAGGCAAGTTGATTATATTCCTTAATCTAGATGAAGCTTGTACCTCCAATTATAGGCTACTCAATAAACCTAGAGTAGATAAGTGCAATCTATAAATCTAGAAATAACACTACCAAAGTCATTGAATATATTTGATTTAGAAAATGAAATAACCGTTCTTCCCCCATTTTTTTTTTTGTTTAATTCTCTTCAACCTGAAAGGGATTTTAATTTAATCAGATTTCTTTAAAAAGGTTATTTTTAACTGACATCAAGTCGATAAGAATAAAGAAAGAGAGGAAAGAGGAAACATAGAATCGACGCAGAAAAAAGTAACCCCTTTCTTATGGAAAATTCTATCTGTTTCTAAGCAAAGAGGCTAAACATTGTATGTACAATATTTGATAATTTTATAGCATGCCTTTCATTGGACACAATGTTTGTTTTGTTTTCTGTTCAGTTTATTTCATTATCTCTCTTTCTCTCCATCAATTTCAACATTGACAATTCATTAAAAAGAAGAAGAAAAAATAATGATAGAATGAAAATTGAAAAAAAAGATTCTGAAGACTCTAACTCAAAATTTAAGGTTAAAAAATGGATTTGGAAGACGATGTATGGATTTTTTTTTTTTAGAGAAGATAATCACTCACCCAGATTAGTTGAATTCTAGAGATTCGACTTAAAACTATTTCCCAGTTGACAGACAGGATTTTGATTTCTTTGTGAATTAACCATTGTTTTTAGGATTTTTCCTCCCATGTTCTTAAATTCTATAATTTGTTTTCTAAATTCTGCATTTGCAAATAAGGCAAATATAAAGTATTGCCCTGGTAATAAATTTAGATTTTATATTTTACCTTGAATTCTCCCCAAAGTTGTATATCAGAAAACATATAATATATAGTGATACATACATTGACACACAAGCATACATGCACGTATATATATATATATATATATATATATATATATATATATATATTTATGTCATATATATATATATATATATATACATATACACATAATCTAATTACTTTACACATATATATATATATATAATCTAATTACTTTACATACGTACATATAGATATATGCGTGTCTATATATATATATATATATATATATATACATACATACATATACATAATCTAATTACTTAAGGGAGAAAACTTACTGGAAATGGAAAGACTATCTCTAAACTGATACATATTTTTGTCTATATACTTTCTCCTTATCTGCACACAAATGTGCTTCTGCTGTCACTTATATAAACACCTTAAGACATGCACACACATAAACATATCCATACATGTGCATGCATGTGTGTGTGGAGAGGGAGAAAGAGGAAGAAAGAGATAACCAATATAAAGAAAAAGGGAGAGTTAATATAAAAGTGTTTGTATTCATAGATTAAGAAAAGTCTGTTCTAAGGATAATCCGTTCCTGTATCTGTCTCCATCCTACATGAAGAACATCAGTCAATAACTGGCTTAAGCAGCCATTACACACACAACACACTCTGTAGGATGACAGGCTTCCTTCCTTCTGACACACACACATACACACATATACACACCAAATGATGTTGTCACACAACAGCAGCAGTAACAGCAGGACTCTACAGCAGAACACATCTCACCATGGGCTCCTGAGGATTTTAAGAACACAGGTTAGTTGGCTTGGAAATTTTTCTGTCCTTTTCTTAATAATTTGCTAGATACTACTAAACTTACTGTTACATTTATACAAGATCATGCTTTATTTATCTTTTAAACTTTTTAAGAAATTAAACCTTTTAATACACTTAATGAAAAAACAAATTTATATTGGATATTGTGTACACGTTATATGTTTCATATTTATACATGTGTAAGAAGTTGTCAGAAAGTACATGAAAAATTATTTTAAGTTTGCTTATTGTTAAAATTAATAACATAAGTTACTGTTGTTTTTATTATCTGAATATTGTGAAGAGTGGAAATTTCTGTAAACTATTCCCTCTCTTTAGGTGTAGATTGAATAGTTCTTATTCTTTGACAGTTGAAATTCACCTGTTTGTGTGTATATTTTTCTGTTTGAGGACTTTGTTGGTTAATACTTTATTGCATTTGAAGATTTCTTTTCATGTGTATATGTTTTTATTTTGCAATAAATATATTTCTACATGCATGTGATTATATCAATAATTGTCACTATGAAAGTAAAACCAAAGGAGGGAGTAACTTGTAACTCATGTTGATAACTATCTTGATTTTTTAGTGATGTTTTTAGGTATAACTGAAGACTGTTTTAAACAATAATTCAGTACTCTCATATATAATCTGTGTATGTAAAAATGTTTTCTTGTGCTTGTTTTAATCCTTGTTTTACTTGCATATTTAACACTGAAGGAATCTACAGTTATACTCATGTTATCCATACTTTTAAATACTTATTGTGTGCAAAAGTTTCCAGCATTCTTTTTTGAAACAGAAAACTGAATAAACAGTTGAAAACCTGTTTTTTGTTGGAAACTTTTGCACATACCTAGTAAATAAATAAATATATGGGTGAATACCAAAATATCACATTTTGATATGTAATCTGTGCATAAATAAAAAATGTTTCCTTGTCTTATTTTAATCATATTTTACTTACGTATTTCACATTAAAGGTATCTACAATTATGTTCATGTCATGTATACTTTTTAATATAATAAGAAATAAATAGATAAGTAAATACTGAAATATCATAATTTGAGAATTTGAATACTATTTCTCATTCATTTTTTGAAACATTCAAAAACATTCAGAAATAAGAATATAAATGCTTTTTAGACTTATGACTTTTTGTATATAAGTGATTTTTAAAATTCTTAAAACTGTATAAATTTTTTCAACTGTATAATTTTTTTAACTGTATAAAATAATCTGCTATCAGCTGCCATATACTGCACAGTAGTTGCTACTTTTTCCAACATTGTTCTTATATACATCGATTTTGAAGTCTTCTGGAGGTTATTTTTACCCCCAATATCTGATTTATCAAATTAAAATTCTTTGCTCAATTCTAAAATCTCATAGCCTCGAGGCTTGATCTAATCAGTAGTCTCACAGGTATTTGCTGCTATTCTCGTTAGGAAACTTTCAGGGCTAATGAAAGTACTTAATTGCCCCTTAATTTCATTAATGTTCACACTTTTCCGCACTAATAAGATTTGAAAAAATCCATTGTCTCTGCTCGATTCTCGAAAAACTAAGATGGGAAAGAGGAACATGTTTGAAAATACATGAAGGCTGATTTAAATATTTTATTAGGAAAGGAACCCTGAACATTATTCTTAAAGAACTGTTACATGTTTAATGTTCACCTCCAAAGCTAGAATAGTTTTGTGCTGTAAAAATTGCTCTCAACTCAGCTCATGGCTGTGACCTTACATTCTCTAATTTTAAAATAGTCTTGAATTTCTTAAAGTACATTAGAATACTGACAGAATTTCTTGGAATGAGTTTAGGTTTCCTCAGATGCATTCTGGGAAAACATTTTTTGATACCATAAAATTATTTTATTTGCCTTTCACCAATGAAACCACCCAAGATGAGCATTTACAATTAACACTGGCTGAGTCATCATTCAGTTATCCTACATTCAATTATTCTTCATTAAAACCAGTCTTATCTATTAAAGTCATTGCCTAATTTTTGTACAATTACATTAATATATACTTATAGTCAAACACAGTTAGATGTTGAAACAATAAAATATTCTTCATTTAAATCTTTCATATAATGTTCCTAGGTATCACCTTAATAATAAATCATTTTGGCAAAAAAGATTAATATAAACCCCACATTGTATGATTTCATTGTCATGTAACTAAGTAAACCCTATATCTAGCAAAGACATGTCAAAATGACAAAAACTTTATTAACCTTAATACCTTAAGCATAACTAGTGAATTTACCAGTAAAAATTGCCATTCTAAAACTTAACAACCATATCAACTATTTTGAAAAGAGATGAGGATAATCAATATTGAAACCACTACAAAAAGCAATAACAAATCCTTTTAGAATACTGCATTAAAAATAAGACAATAACCAAGAGACCGAATCAATAAAACAATCACCAGAAGAATAAACCATAAAATAAACAAGTGCAGTGCGGTACGTACACGGAGGGTGAAACAGGACTATAACCTAGCCAGGGATTCTAGATGAGAAACTTATTTATTTCCCATGAGAATTCCTGTATGTCAAATATTGATCAACCAGAAAGACGTAGGCTGATAAGATGACTGGCCACTACAACCTTAACTGACACAGAGGGACAAGCCAGGAACCAGTCCTCCGGAAGACTTACTGTTCATCTACTATGAGGATTAAAATATGGTATAGATAAAACCATAATCCTAAGGAGACTTTTCATCTAAGAAACTTCCTGGTTTTCCTTCATGAAGGAAACCAGAATGATGGTCATCTTATCCTTCTATACACTCTGTTTGCAGTGCCATGTTCGGGGATTTTTTTTTATTGTTGTTATTTTTGCCAGTTTACTGACATTTTTAATCTGCTTAAAGCTGTGCGCTGGTGAAAAATGAGTCAGTGTTTGACACGAGTGTCCCTGGCATGAAATGATAACCTTTCTCATCTGAAGATCATGTAATCCTTTAATTCACCATTCTTGTACATTTGGATTGGAAGAGATTTAAAGAATTTCTCTGCTAAGACTCTTCCATTTGTCACTGCTCAGAAGGCTTTTAAATATCCTTGCACATCTTCCAGGTTTCGTTCCACTTATTTTAGACTTTTGGTCTCCACTCGATTGGAGATGCTATTTTCTAAGCTAAGCTTGGTTTGCCACAAGGCTACAAGCTATGGGGACCCAGTGAGGATCAACTCACTACCCAATTGAAAGGACCTGCAAACCTAGTTTTCTCAACATTAAACCATGATAAGGTGCCCATCTAGTCATTTGGAATTGGTAAATTTCTATCTATTCTTGACAGTTTATTTCAAAGATGAATAATTATTCAGTCTGTTAGATTGGGAAATAGTTCTGTCATCTTTGATGACTTCAAAACACTGATGGCAAACAGAATTTTTTGAGTTGAATACTCTTTGCTTCACAATTTTGTAGCAAATATTATTGGCCATAAAAAAAAGCTTAAAGTGATTAGGAATTATAATCATCACAACAAGAGAAAAGTGGCTGTGACAATAATGGCAATGTTGATAATAAAATTTGCTTGCTTTATAAGTCTGAAAAATAAAAGATCTTTCATTGCTCACCCTTTTAGCGGATAATTTGATAGACTGTCAGTAGGCAATCAACACACACACTACTAGCAGAATATAGAAAGCAAAGATCTCTTTGGTAATACCACAAATATTGAAGAAACTAGAACACATTATCTTTTTTTCATGCCATAGCTGAGTATTTTGTCTTGTCAATTGTTTTAGCCAGAGTGTACATGTTGTGAATTAATATGATGTTGTTTACTTGTATTCCCATCAAAATCTGTCTTCTCTCTGTCTACCTGTCATGATTGTATATTAGATTGTGTAAGACTGCTTTCTAGAATATCTAATTACGTTTCTTTGGCAAGCTGTTTGAAGTAATGATTGCTTTTAGTCAAAAGAGAAAAAAAGAGCGCAAAGAGTCAATCTCACGTGATATTTTTGCTAGTTTTACAAATATATATTGAAAGAAGCAAACATGAAATAATTTATACTTATTCTATTTGGCCATCTTGTTGAATATTGTTAATCTTATTTAACCCTTTATTTATCAATGTTGCCGGATTTGACGCAAATTAAATCAGATATCTATTTTAATCTTTTAGTACCAAGCAACTCAACAAATCTATAGATTTTGAACTTCTCAAAATCTATCACTTTAGATTTGATGTCCCTTTATCTAATTTAAATAAATATATTTTGATAGTAACAAATTTATTCCCAAATACAGTATTTGAAAAAAGTCTAGAATTTTATGCTTTCACCAAAGAATATAGTTAAGCGACTTAGTATTAAAATGATTTTTCTTTCTTTTCAAAAAATTGAACTTATTCTTTTTGATATTCTTTTTCACGCAACAATTTGGCTCATCTATTTTACTGTCACCTTCAGGTGTACTATCTTATAGAAAGAGAGGGTCTCTTTTTATGGAGGTACAAAGTGAAAATACTAGCAAAAAGAGAAGAAGTTTTAAACTGAAAAAATGAATCATTTGTAATGGCAACACCTGTAGTTGGACATGTTTCCATTCCTTTCTTAACTAAATGGGAATTCCAACTGCGGCCTTGTTGACCAATGGAATCCATACCATGCTGGAATCCACAATGGTCTGACTTATGCATCTTTCCAACAAATAACAAAAGAATTCATTCAATTGTTCAAAAAACTCTTCCAATGTTTGACTCTCCTCAAAATCATAGACAATATCAACTTAGTAGGTTTATTAGCATCCTCTTTCATAGATAGTTAAAGAAAACTATACATATATATATATATATATATATATATATATATATATATATATATATATATATATATATATGTTATTGAGAAATGGATATATGATCAGACAGAATGATATTAAATTATGTTATATCATATAGAAACTCTTATTTGGAATGATCACCTGTTATTATAGGGTGAATTGAACATTTGCCCCAGACAATACAAATATAATAAACATTAAAAGCAGCTGCCTCATTTTCTTTAATTGTTTATTATATTTGCATTGTCTAGACCAAATGGTTAATTCACTGTGTAATAACAGGGTGATCATTTCAAATAGGATTTTCTAGATAACATATTTATAATCATATCTATACATATATATATATATATTCATGTATATTAGTGTGTATTTTGTTTGTTCCTTTGTTTTTAGTTTTAGATCATTATTAGATAATAACTATCGTTCATTAACTAATGATTTCAATTTCAGATGCATCTGTGATGCCCTTTTTGGATTTTACTTTCATTTTCTACAAAGGAGCTGATTGAACATGTTTATATCATTGTGCGTACTGCTATCTGTCCTCCATCTGTGTCTTTGTATGGACCTCACCTACTATGTGAAGGAAGGAAAAAGTCCAGGTACCTATCTGGGGGATATAGCTTTTGATTCCCGTTTGATGGACAGTATCAAACATGAAGACCGTAATTTGATAAGATTCAGTCAACTTGGACAGAGTGTTCAGTTGTTTCAAGTTAACAAAAAAACCGGCAAACTATACACAGCACAAACACTTGATGCCGAAACTTTGTGCATCCGTAACAAGGAATGTTCTCAAATGGTGAAAGTTGCTGTTCGACGTGCTAAAACATTCATAAAAATATTAAGCATACGAGTGATTGTGCAGGATGTTAATGATCATCAACCTGAGTTCCCAGAGGATCAAGTTAAGATAGAATTCTCTGAAGGAGACGGGATTGGGATGAAAAAGTCTATTCCCAATGCGGTTGACAGAGATATTGGTATCTCCAATTCTAGAATAACATATCAGTTGAAAAAAAACATTCACCATCCATTTTCATTGAACATTTTAAGAAGCGTTGATGGTACATCCAAGCTTAGCATTGTATTAGAGGAGAGAATTGACCGCGAATTAAAAGATTTGTACATAATTCAAGTGATTGCAAAAGATGAAGGATCTCCTCCCAAACTCAGTATGCTTGACATTCATATTTTGGTCACAGATGTTAATGATAACACTCCGGTCTTTTCTCAGAAAATTTACAATGTTTCAATTAATTATGAGCATGATGCAACAAGTCATGTGGCAATTCTTTCAGCAACAGATTTAGATTCAGGCAAAAACGGCAGAATTTCTTATCGGTTCAGTTCCATGACCTCTGACAATGATAAAATTTACTTTAAGCTCAACGAAATGACAGGCGAAATTTTCTTGCATAAGAAATTCACCTCAGGACAAAAGCCGACTTACAAATTGTATGTCGAAGCAGCGGATGGCGGCAGCCCTCCTTTAAGTTCTGTTGTAATGGTTCTTGTAAATGTGATCAACCAGCAGAATAATGCCCCAGTGATAAATGTGAATTTTTTTTCTGATTCAGCAGAGAAAACTGATGCCATTTCTGAGGATGCTGAAGTTGGCAGCTTCATTGCCTACGTAATGGTCAGTGACCCTGATATTGGTCCGAATGGAGAGGTTAGTTGTAATCTCCACCATGATAAATTTCAACTTCAGAGTCTTGGCACAAAGGAATACAAAATAATTGTAAAGAATCCATTAGACCAGGAGATTGAGAACCATCATGACATTACCATCTGCTGTCAAGACAAAGGCTCTCCTCCTCTATCCACCGAGAGCAAGTTCTCAATCCAAGTGATGGATGTCAATGACGTACAACCTCAATTTTCCCAGAAGTCATTCAAATTCTGGATCAATGAGAACCAGAAATCCAAGTTTCCTATTGGCTCCATCAATGCCACTGACCCAGACCTGGGACCTGGTGGCAAGCTCACCTATTCACTGATAACCAATAATAAACACTTCCTCCCTTTTCAAATCTCCGATGATGGATTCATTTCAACAGTTATGTCGTTGGACCATGAATTCCAGGATATTTATAAATTTCAAGTTTTTGTGAAGGACAATGGAATCCCATCCTTGAATAACACAGTAGATGTTAGCGTTGAAGTTCGAGATGCAAATGACAATGCTCCATATTTCACATTCCCTAGTGTCAATCCTTACACCCTGGACTTCATTTATTATCCTCATCGCACGAACAACATCACTGTTCTGAAAGCATCTGACGGTGACAGCCAGGAGAACGCGTTTCTCAAGTATGAAATAACTGCAGGCAATGATAAGCAGTTGTTCAGTATCAACCATTTCACTGGACTCCTGTCTTTCAGTCGAGTGGTCACTCAGCAGGATACAGGATCATATGACTTGAAGTTTGTTGTCAAGGACAGTGGCACCCCAGTCTTATCCGCGAATGTTGATATAATTTTGAAACTGACTGTGAGCAACAAGACACTTGAGCTATTGAGCACCAAACACATGAAAAGCGAAAAGAGAATAAATTTGGTTTTAATGATTGTAATTGTTTTGGTGGCAGTGACAGTATCGGTGTCCATTACAGCAGCCATGTCAATATGCATCATTCGGTGTAAAGACCGGAGACATACCTCCCACCAAGACGGAGTGATGGATGCTCCCTGTGTTTGTGCTGCTGATCAGGGTCATTACATGTGCCCATCACAACAATCCAACAATTGGACTGATGTGTCGGTCGCTGCAAATGCTGATTCTGATCTATCAAGAGCTCCACCGAGAAGATCAAGAAGAGGACAATATCCCGGAGGAGAGCATGATCAGAAAATTACTGATGGTGCATTTCAGGTGAGTCCACAAATTCATTTTATTAGATGTTAGTATGGTGGTGATTTGGAGCAGTGCTTTATGCTTTGCCTGTATGAGAGTGGATCAATAAGTTCATAGCCTTATTCGCAGTGATTGGCCGAATTTTTATCCAAATTTTTCACTGCATAAGTTTTTATCTATTTGATTGATCTTTACCACTGAATTAAGTGTATTGACAAGGAAGGAAATTAAATGGAAAAATAAATATTTGTTATGTAAGAAAAATCATTTTCATCATTAGGCTTTGGACTTGTTGATGTAACTTTGTATGTCTCTACAAAGGGCCAAAGAAGATTTTTATTTTTAAAGAAGGCAAGTTTGAAATTCAGCATATTTTATTTTATGGATGTTTGTATTTTCAGTGCATGTATGATAAGCAAATTGTTGAGAATTATTATTATCCTTACTGTACCTTATATTAACATGAATGCTATTACCTTTGATAATAACATAACCAATGGTAATCATAATAGCAGTATAAATGATTATGATAAAAATAATGAAATTCTATAAACTATTGTTCTTTTCTGGAAATGTCCTTACTTTCATGTGGTATCCTATCACATCAGCACTTATATTTTTTTTATCATTCAATTTCAATAAATACGTTATATGTATTTATATATATATATATATATATATATATATATATATATATATATATATATATATATATAGAAATATTGAATAGACTGCAGGTTAGAATCTATCATTCATAAAGAAAAATACAGATTCTCACAATGTTTCAGTCAGTGAACTGCAGTTGATAGAGTGGAACATAGTTCATAACCACTTGCTCACAACTTCAACTGGCCAAGTGTTACCTGCCAATGTCGGACATTTCAATTGGAATGTTCTGATAAAAAAAGGAAAGGAAAGGGGAAAGAAGTAAAAAAAACAGAACGAATATAATGTTTTTTTGACGATGTTAGATATTTCCACAACATGGAAACCTAACTTCAGAATGATACACATGAAAATTTTATGAAATTCCCAAAGCAACTAAAACGAACACAGAAGTACAAGTAAATTCAGTAGATAAAGAATAATACATTTTCTGAACGTTGTTTTACTGAACTGCTTATTACTAAAAATAAAAGATTACACAATTGCTTTATTCGAGACGAATCCACTTGGATAAAAATGTTTTACTTTAGTCTGTTTTAGGTGCAGTAGTGGAATACCCATATTCATCTGAAGACTTTTGTCTTTAGGAGTAAATGGTGGTTCCATGAAGAATATAGTGATTCTATGAAAAATAATAAGTACTACATATAGCCTAACACATGGTTGTTATTGGCTGAAATTTTATCTGAATTTTTCTCCATACAACATTTGATCTATAACATTGATATCCATCTCTGAATTAAGTGCACTGACAAGGAAGGAGGTTATATTGAAAAATGAATATTTTTTGTGTAAAATAAACTGTTTGATCATTAGTCAATGAACTGATTTATCCCTCCCCACATACACACACACATGCAAACAGACACACACGCGCGCACACACACACACACACACACACACACACACACATATATATATATATATATATATATATATATATATATATATATATATATATACCCTTACAAATATGCCCATTTTACTAAACTTGTTCACAACTCACTGTGATTCCAAATGAAGTTTTAGATCACTATGTTTATCAGATTCCTAAGTTTCTCTCTCTTACTGTCATTTGTTTCTCTGTTTTGTCATGTATTTTCTTTTTCCAACCTTTTGCTATTTACTCTACAAGATTCAAGAGACCTAATCAGGATTACACTTGTATCCATCTTCTCAAAGAAGCAGGAGCAAAACATCTTTTCACTTATGACATGTTTCTACAAATCTTACTAATCTGGCTAAAGCTTTTTGTTTAGCTTTCACTTAACTTCCCTTTTATTCACTAATGTTGTTTCTTGAATAGCCATTATACTGTTACATGTCAGAGAATCACGAGAGATAAGATCAGTGATTCTCAACCATAAGAGTTATACTCGGGTTCAAGAGTGTCCCAGTCAAACAGGGATACAACATGGATAGATAGGCATTCATTCATTACTATTTGAGTCTATGTCCCTCCCCAGATGTATATGGAGGGGATGCATATGGCCCCTGTTGAGATAGGGCCATATGGCTGTATTAGTTGCTACCTAGGTATAGCTAACTGATAATGTAAAATATTAAACCCTGTTTCTTAGATTTTACTTTTCTCTTTTAATAACTGAAATTTTTCTTTTTTTTATTTGTCAAGAGAATTTTCTTAATGAGTACATACAGAATTATAATTGTATTATCAATACATTGATAATGATAATTGATACAGTTTTGATATTGTAATATCAAATGATATTGTAAAATACAAATTAGCGCTTTGTGAAACATGAAACTTTTTTTGATTGTGTGTGATTCAAAGTGAAATTTGAACTGAGGAGTTAAACTTTGAACAAAGTAGAACACTGTGTCAAAACCTTAGAGTAAAAAATCATTTTGAATACTTACAAGAAATGGTGTGGGATCCAATTTGAACAAAAGAGATAAGTTAAGCCAATGATGAAATGCTCTCCAGGAGTTCATGGGATGTTTCAAAAATATTTTCTCTTTTCAATCACTTTGCGTGCTCCTCATTTTATCCAATGCTCTACACATTGAATCTTTTTTGGATTTTAGCTTATCTGAAAGTTTTCAAGTGCTGGTCGCTAAGTTCTCCTCAACCTTGCATTTTAAACCATCACAATTGAGAACTGATGGTCATCCGCTTCTAAGCTTTATTTGTTAAAATATTTCAACCAGTTTTGGTTGGTATAGTTGAATATTTTTTCATTTCCTTCCATCTCAAGAACTCTGCAAGCAGCTTCAGCAGCTCTGAAGCTCACTTTAAAATAATGCTTTGAAATTGCCTGAATATCAGTTCAAGCATACATCACAACGATATTTGAAACAAAAGGTACAATTGATAAGTATTGATTAGGGTATGATATAAATAATAATATTGATAATACAATGGAGTCATACTTATCCTTTAGATCTGTACAAGAAGTAAGTTTTTGAGTAAAGGTCTGTGAGGAAAGAACATACTTTTGATACACTCTTATGATAAAACTAATTTAAACCAACTTTCTTTTTTTAGTCATTTTCATCATATTTACAGAGACAGTTCTTTGAAGGAGATAGTAGGTGCTCATGTATTATAATATAATTCAATCATATTAGTAATGTTTTTATATATATTTCTACGTACATGAACTATTACAACTCTACTATTAAAAGATCTGTCAATCCTCAGAAATATCTTCATCCTTTTCCAGTGAATATAAAAGAATTATCCATATTTCCTATTCTATCAAGTTTCTTCATTTTAAAATCATATAATCCATCATCACAACTTTCATTTCTTTAATGCTATTCTGTATATCATTTGAAATTTACAGCCAGTGATGGAAATGGTTTTTGGGAATTCGGTATATGGTGAAGCTAAGTTTTGGGAACTACATATATGGTAAGGCTAGGTTTTGGGAACTAGGTGTATGGTTTGGGGAACTATGTGTATGGTAATGTCTCCATTAGTTGACATTGAAGGTACAAAAATTATTGAATGTAACTAAATAACCATTTTGTTTATGCGTGTGTAATTATACACTCATATATGCATGAATGCAATATACAGTCACAGAATGTGTGCATTTGTGTGTAAATATATAAACGTATGTAAATAGTCCCAAACTGAAGTACAATATAATATACTATAATGCAATATCCGATACATAATGGGTTTATTTCACAGAGTGCTCGATACATTCAACCTCTTGCTAATCTGTAATTTATAAATACCAGACTGTAAAGTATCTCCACTATGTAAAATAGAAAATCAACAACTAAACAAGAGAAAGAAAAAAGGCAAAGAAAAGATATGTAAATAGAATAAGAGGAAAGGTCTCCACCCAAGAAAAACAGACATCCCCCAAAAATGTCCTGAATAGGGTTCTAAGATAAATCTTATCATTCCCCTGAAGGAACCCAAACAGGGTAGAAACATAAACATATATGAATAGCAAATCTTTTACTTGAATATGTATATATATATATATATATATATATATATATATATATGTATATATGTGTGTGTGTGTGTGTGTGTGTGATTATAAATTGCGTTATAATATTCAGAAATGATCTCCCATTTGATAAACCGTCAATGTATCACTTGGCCTAGACAATGTAAATAGAATATATATATATATATATATATAAATATATATATATATATATATATATATATATATATATATATATATATATATATATATATATATATATGTATATGTATATGTATATATATGCATATATACACAAATGAAGCAAGAAAGGGGTTGGCTGCAAGGATCATATTGATCCCCAATAGTAATAAAGATCAATATTATCCCAAAAAGCAACCCTTTTCTTCATTCTTCGAATTCATATCTAGGATTACACATATTTTCTTAAATCCATACAAAGACATGTGTGTTTGTGTTTGTGTTTCTGTGTACATATTTACATATACGTAGAAAGAGAATTGATGATAAATTACTCTGTATATTGAGCGTCTTATATACACATACTACAATGTGTTTATAATATATAAATTCATATTTATATTCATGAACTGAAAATACATTCTAAAAATAAAATCAATGCTAAAATTCATGTCTGCATTCACACAAATTTATAATAATATTTATCATTAGTGAAAAACTGCTGGAAGATACATAAACTTACACTTACCTACGTGTATTAATACACTGAATGTGTTCATACCTATCTATATTGATGTAATTATTGAACATTAAATCTTATTTATAAATGCACATATGCATACACCATCAAAACTATGTATAACATATTTAAATACATAGTTGTTATGCAAATATCATCTAAAAAATACATTTATATGACTATAAATAAGTATACTGGTACATAAATACACACACTCACACATGCACATCTCCCCGACCACACATCTATGTATATAAATATATTGAAAATGATCACTCATGGCTTCATTCTTCCTCTTGATAATGGATTTAAATGGCACTGAGCTGCTAAAAGTGTAAGTAGTGAATTATGTGATCTTCCCCCTCCGTCAGATGGCTGTCTAAGAAGAAGGCTTCCAGCTTATCAGGTGATGCGAAAGACTCAGGACACAAGGCAAGGTTTCTTATTTATTTTGCCGAGTGTTTAAAATTTGATTTCCATTAATATTAATGCATGCATCAATTATCTCTCGAAAAAATGATTCTGCGAAGGTTTTAAGGATGATTGATAATATTATATTAGATGAAATATTTACTGTGGATAATGAAAGGAAAAATAAAGAACGAAAATAGCTGAAAGAAAAATATTTAGCATAATATTTAGCAGATAGTGTTTAGAATTAACACTTAACATCCTGTTTTTATTGCACTTGCTTTCTTTCTATTTCACTTTCATTCAGTTCTTATTTTTTTTCAGTTTCTTTACATTTTTTTTTTGTTTTCTTTATCCCACTCTCTCTCTCTACCTCTCTGTCTTTGTCTTTCTCTCTCTCTCTTGTTCCGTTTTTTTTCTCTCTCTCTTCTTCTCTCATGTTTTCTGTTTTCTTAGTTTATTTTGTACCTAGATTGATGAATATTCTGAAAAGGATTTGTTGACATATAGATGAAGAAAAGGATTATAAATGGAGGGAACTAATAAGGAATTATGGTGGTTGGAGGGAAAATGGAATGAGTTCAGAAGAATAAAGGCAGAAAACAAACGAAAAGTAGATAGATATTAAGAGAAGGAAATAGATATCAAATAGATAAATGCATACATACATAGATATGACAAGCCTAAAATAGTTAGATATGACTGAAATAAACACAGATAGATGCAAACAGATAGATATGAACAAACTGAAATGTACATGAAATAGATATATTGATAGAAGCATAGATATGAGAAGAATGAAATAGATAGATAAATATGATAAATAGATGTACTTGGATAGAAGTCAACAGACTGAGATAGATATATAGAAAGATAGATAGATAGATATGACTGAAATAGATATAGATACATAGGCATAAATAGATAGATATGAACAAATCAAGATAGAAAGATAGATACATAGATATAACAAGATAGATAGATAGATAGATAGATAGATAGATAGATAGATAGATATGACTGAAATATATATAGTTAGATAGATAGGCACAAACAGACTGAGATAAGAGATATATATGAACAGACCAAAATAGACATTAACAGACTGAAAGATAGATAGATAGATAGATTTAGAGGTGTACAATTCATTTTTTCCCCACATATTCACCATTAAATTTTAACCCGCAAGTCATTTTCTTCTTGCCTCCACCATTTATGAGTGCATATACAAAAAAATTTATAAAAGATATTTCTGGTCTGTTCTTTGTGACCTTTTTGCTTCTTGATTTCCCTATCGCTCCTTGCTTTCATTTTTCTTATAATTTCTTTTCTTAGTATATTTTTGACTGAAAATTTTCTATTATTTGAGAATGACAATAATGGCTAGAGTTACTGAGGTCATGTTCTGTTAAAAATTGTAAATGAAATAGAAATAAGGCGGGTAAAAAGAAATGAGAAGATAACAAAAAAAAATAGAATTATTTTAAAGCAAGGAAAGATTTTTTTTTTGATATTTTATTTTTCCTAGAATTTTTTCTCCTTTTCTTTATTTGGTGAGAAAATTATTTTCCTACAAAATTGAATTGGTCTCAACATTAAGGAAAGATCTTCACATATGGAGTAGTTGAATGGTTAGCATTAAGGAGTAGAGGCTGAAAAGTGTACACTTTTCTTGAAAGTGCAAGTTTGGTGACATTATTCTACATTTCCTTCACAGAAGGAAAACATTCAAATTTGATCTAAAGGCATCATTATTATTATTGATAATAATTTTGATTAGTATTTTATTTCATATTAATTTTAGTTGCTTAAAGAAAATACTAGTAAAAAATTAATAATGATAATGATTATAATGATAATGATTATAATAATAGTGGCTTGCAATATTTCATCCAATTGCAATAGAATCAAGATAATATTGTTGCTACTAATACTACTTCTGTGAAAACAGTAACAAATATGGTGCTTAGGGATCAGGGAGGAATAAAGAGGAATAAAGAGTAGGTTCGAAGGTTGAATTCGATCTTCTGTCAATGGTAGTGTTCCCATAGCTCAATCAATAAGAGTGGTAGTACAAAAAACCAGGCTTCCTTGAGGCAGAACGGGTGTGACTTCAGTTCTCACTGACAGCTTATCCTTAATTTCTGATCTGTGCTATTTACTCACTGTCGCAGATTGATGGCCCGAATAGTTCAAATGTAAAGCAACGGAAACTAAGATGGAAGAAAGTACTAATTAAAAATTATTGGCAATAATGGTTGACAATTCTTCAACTGAAATAAAATAAATCATGATAATATTGATGAAAAAAAGCTTCTTTTTCTCAGAGTGTTTGTTAAATATGTTAATTTTGAGGAATATCAACTGAGGCATAGCCAGAGATTTGGGAGGGGAGGGGCTTGGCTCCTTGAGGCTCTCCTAAAACATTTTGTGACATTTGTCAATAGAAATCTAGTAGGTAAACTACTAATCATAAAGCATTCAGGGGACCCTCTCCATTGGGGGCTTGAGGGGCATTTTAAATAGCCTGGCTCACACCCTTAGCTATGCCTCTGAATATTAAATGAAAATAACACAAGAAAGGAAAATTTTAAATAGCTATGTAAGGACAACCTGATGTTTTATTTTCATCATGGAAATTATCAGATTATGATAATTCTGGCAACAGTATATCTAGCAACTGTATTCACAGGTCGAAACAATTAATGGGTAGTATTCCTATGTAGGTGTCAGAGCACAAGGTATGATTGTTTGTTGTAGGCTGATTGAGACATAGAGAGTTTATGAGATAATTTCTGAATCATTCTTATTTCATCTATATGAACTAACACTGGGGTAAATAAAGGGGAACAATAGCTTCCTATTCATTCAAATCATGGGGGTTGTTTTATTTATAAGCTGGAGTATATTCCATATATCAACATACAAGGGTGCATCAATAAGTCTGTGGTCTGAAACATAGTTATTAGCTGAATTTTTAGCTGAAATTTTGACTGCACTGATTAAGTACCCTTTTATCCCAAATTGGAGACTTTTTAAATGCCAACATGTCATCACAAGAGGAAAATTCCAAACCTGACCTCATTGTAATATCTCAAGGATGATAGACAAAGCTGATTTCCAAGGCATTTAACACATTCTATCTATTATAAAAGCTAGGATAATTTTATGTGAATCATTGGAAGTGTAAAGTTATATTAACGTCACAAACAGGGGTAGACAAAACAAGTCCCACTCAAAACAAATTATTATCAATACCTGATCTACCTGTATTAATTACTGAATTCCAAAATCTGAAATTCAAAACACTTATGGTCCCGGTCATTTTGGATAAGGCAGACTCAACCTATATAATGAGATTAGTACATAGACCACTGGATTAAGTGCATTAACAAGGAAGGGGATTATGTCCAAAATCATTATATGTTGAATGAAATAAATACTTTTTTATCATCAGGCTTTGGACTTGTGAATGCACCTGTACACACATGTACACACACACACATATGTTGTGAAAAAGTTGGCAATAAAATTTTAGATGTTCTAAGTGGACTCACGTCTTCACTTTTTTCCATATTGTCGACTTTTCCACAACTTTTTATCTGATATGCATCCTTTTCCACTCACACACACATATATATATGAAGTATAACTAAAAACGTCAGGTTTCAATTTCCAGAGTCTCTTTCAATGTAGTCCCCTTGAGCATATATACAAACCATTTCGCAATATATACGTTTGTGTGTATAATAACAGTAAAAAGTTGTTATGCCCATTTTCACCCTTGACAAGAGCCATCATATACACAGAATCAAATTCTAGTGAAAAAGTCTATTTCAGGTTCAGCTACCGAATAAATTACAGTATTCAATTCTCTTTGTATGAATTTGATATAGATAAAACATTTCTAAAATGATATTCTTAAAATTCTTTTTAAACTAAAAAGAGATTTTGATAAAATAGAACCAAAAAATATATTGATTACATTTTTTAATACTTTATCTACAAAATCCTTATTTGCAACTCATTTTCTAATTTTCTGATATCTTTGTATTAACATTTAAAAAAAAAAACTCAAGGGTATATTTTAGAATTGATTGAAAAATCTCTGCTTGGTCATTTGTTCACAATCCCATTTTCCATTGTTCTTTGAGTCCATCTTGCTTACTAAACCTCACTACACAAAATGTGCTTAAGTCACATTTTGAATTGTAACCAAAGAAAAAACTCCATCTTTTTGATGAACTGATTTCAGCTGTGATGCTTTCAAGCTGGAGAATTGTAGTCTTAAAAGTCACAACTTCTTCTGGAAAAAATGCGTTTATTGTTCTTCAAATTTTATAACTGGAAAAATTCAAAAATATACATTGTATGACTTTACTTCAACAGATGAAAATTCATCATTTTTATTCATTTTGAATTTTAATGAAAATGTTTTTGAGTTGAGAAGATGCTTGTGAAGATTATATCATGTTTATCTGAGATTGACAGACATCTTTATCTGAATTTCTGTAATTAGGGAGTATTGCTATTATCCACTGTTTTACTCAGATTCATTTCCTCTTGATTGCTCTAGTCACAGCATTTGGGCTATAAAATACAGTCCTCTTCATGATAAGGAAATGTTAACTCTCATTTAAGTTAAAAAAATTAAGCTTTTGCAGTCCAAGTTCTCAATGAAGTATATTTCAAGTCTCCATTATTTCAAATACTCCTTCAACTCTTGGAAGTGAGAAATCTATAAATGTAAATTCTACAATATTTTTGGATTAGAGTTTTCATTCTAAATTTTCTTAGGTTTCTTAGCTATCTAGATTTTTTATAAGTTTTATTTTTCTATACAATTTAACTTTAAAATTATAAATGCTCTTACTTAAGAATGGAAATGGAGATTTGTGCACAGGTATATGGCATATATCTGCTTCTCAATTTCCAGTTTTTTTTGTATATTCAATGTCTGCTAATGTAGATTACTGTATACCTAGTTTCCAAAACCTAGCCTTACTATATACATAGTTCTTCTAAACCATTTTCTTCACTGCACCAGATTATTTTTCTATTCATTTCTTAAACAAAACATGTTTTTCATTCTATGTCCACCAAGGAATATATCATGTTGTAAGCAAAACTATCTCTTAGCAAGAAAAATCTCTTAAACTGCCTGATATAAATGATACTTTGAAGTTTGATAATTTCACTTTCAGTTTTGTACGTGTAATAGCTTGTGGCATTGTGAAGCACTTTCATCCGGAGCCTACCAACCGTGTGGCAAGCTTTTTTATATTGCAATGTAAAAAGCATAACTTCATTTCCGATACATACTACTTTAAATCTATAAATGTAAGTCTTTTATACAAAACCACTCCAAAATAGAGAGAAAAATCCCTTTAAGCACTTGATTCAAATGAACAACTATTGGTTAATAGTTTTGCTTTTAATTCATGTCTGATACCATCTCCTGCAGCTTTGTTGTAGGCTAGATTTTAAGTGATGTACGCAATGAATTATGTTTTTTGCTTCATTTAACAAAATATGAATAGATAATAAAATTAACAGTGAATAAATAAATGAATAAATGTAAAATCAAAATTTTAAAAAAAGGTAGCCAGGGTTACAAACAGCTCATTTCAAATAAAGTTTTTTCTTTAGTAAAAATTCATCTAGGAAGCCAGCTCAGAGAATTTATCAGGTATTGTCATGTGCCTTCACTGAAAATGCTAAGTATATAAGTTTTAAATCCCATGGAAGCTACTTTACTACAAATTTTTGAGCATTGTAAAGGTGACATTTTAAACTCACTCATCCTGGAAAAAAAAATCTTTTCGCTATATTTCAAAAATACATATCAAATGAAGATGATATAATCTAACTTGTGTAACACACACCGTATTTCGGTTGATTGGTTGGCCCAGTTTCTATGGGGAAAAGGGAGTATGACATTTCAGTTTTAATTCCCAAAGTTCTACTTCCTTCCTGCCCCCTCCCCAGGCAGTCCCCACCGAAGACAGCCTCCCCTCCGTCATCATGGTAACCCTCAATTAACTCAATGTAAAAGATAGGAGTGATTGTTTTTGTTTGTTGAAAAGTAAAACTATTTATGATTAACACTATAATGACAACAGTCATCATTTTTGACAACACAGGTACAACTTGAATTGTATAAGAGGCTTTAAAAGAAACTGTTTTTTTTTTTCATTTATAAAAAAAAGAAACTCTTTCCTTTGTTTTTGAACCAGTATATCCTCCTCCTCCTCCTCCTTTTAGTGTTTGTCGTTGGACCTCCCCCAAAATTCGTCAGACCTCTCTATCATGGGTATTGTGAAGACAGTACTTTCTGAATTCATCTAGTTTGTCACGTCATCTTACTTCTTGTTGGCCACAATTTCACATACGATCTGTGGGGATCCACGTTATGAGTCATGACGTCCAGTGGTTGTCTGCCTTTTTTGAAACATATCCTGCTCATTGCCATTTGAGTTTTCTAACTGTTTTATGATATCTGGGACTCCTGTCGTTTCCTTAATATACTGTGCTCTCTTATGATATATCCATGTTATGTTTAGCTTGAGTCTCTCATGGGCGTGTTGTATGGTTCTCAGTTTGAGGGTCAATCTTTTGGTTAGGTTCCATGTTTCAGCTCCATAGGTGACTATCTGCAGGATGCATTGGTTGTGCCCATCTTTTCAGGATTAATGGGAGTTTTATGTTCTTGAAAGTTGAGCTTGCTCTACCACTTTTTTCAGCTCTGCATTTTTGAATTTGATTGTTGTGTCTTTGTCCTCAACATGTTTGTTGTACTTAACATTCGTTTTGCTGAGGTTCATGTGGAGGCCAACTTTCTTGCTTGCTTCATTCAGTTTGGCAAGGATTATTTGGAGATAGTGAAAATTAAAAGCACAAAAAAACGTATTCCTCTACTTGGTGTATTCATAAAACAAATCAAAGAGAAAATCTTGCTTTCAATTTGATTATTTTTCAACTCTTGTGTTGCTAAAACATAAATATTTACCAAAACTGAAAAATAGTTAGAAAAATCACAATCATTGCAAATTATTCCTTGTTAGATACTATCAACCAGAACTGTCACTAAAACTGTCAACATAGGTGTCTTCAGTTTTCAAATTGGGCTGGCTGGTTTAGCTGGCAATCTACGTATGTATGTATTATGCATAAAGGCCACACCAATTGAGCCAGATGGCTGAAAATGCAAATATTATATCCAACAAAAAATGTTTTTCTATCTTTTCAACGCCCCCCCAGGTTTTTAGTTCACTAAGGGGTTCAATTTACAATGAAACTTTAAGTCCGTTAATTCATCTCCAGTAGTGTTCATGCCAGTTTTTTTAAATCTTTAGTGATCCAACGAAAGACGGGAGGAGTAATTTATCCATTGATTACTCCATTCTTCAAATTTTTTAATAGATCAACCCTAACAGCATGCTGTCAAAAGACATTGTTCATGTGATGGTCTCTATCGTATGACTAATCAAAGCTGTAGTTAAAATTTTTTTATACATAACAACTACAAAAATCATTTTTACAAAATTATCTAATGTAATCTAATGACCTGTAAAATGAAAAAAAACATTTTCTACAGTCATTCATATACAATGAAAAAAAACCTTTGCATATGTAGAGGATAATGCTGGATTTTTAATTGAAACTTGCACAAGTACCCAGCTTTGCCAAGGTATATGAAACAATCGCATGAGTTCATTATACTATGTATTAATTCTTAGAGTCTAACCATGAATGAAGCTAGAGCTAAACACATTTTCATCATTCTTCTACAGGGTACCAGTATACCTAAATGGACCCACTGAATTATCACCTTGGAATTTGGTTCTCATCCCAATCTTTTCTGAAAAAAATAGTCATAATTAATTCAAATTTAGATCAATTTAAATCTTTATAAATTATTTGTTTTGAAAAAATAAGCAAAAATTCAGTAAAATTTCGGAAAGATTTTTTTAATCCACTCACATACACAGTCAAAAAAAAATCATGGAGTGTATGAACTTTGCCTTGAAAAGATATGCCCCTGAGTCAAATTTCAGCCTCCTTGGTGTGAAACTGTTGCTTACAACTTGGAACAAACATATATATATATATATACATATATAGATAAAGATGAACAGACAGACAATATCCTCATTTTTGTGAAAATACTTATTTATATATTTTTTCTTCATATAACACAAACCAGACCTTGAAATTTTTTTTGTAGGAAATTAGTGCTTTAATAAATGCCATGAGGCTTTGTATTGATAACTGACAGAGATTCTGCAAGAAGCATTGATATTATTTTTTTGTTTAATTATCCTTGAGAAAGAAGTATTCATATCTAATTTTTTGTTAGCCAACCAAAAATTATCTTTGCAAAAGAATTGATGTTTGATGATTCAGAATTTATGTAGGTCACATCATGTTAGATCATGGCATTCATTGCTACTTTAAAAGTGATTCCAGATTAAAACCTCAAATGACAATGAATGATTAAAATTATGCTTTTTTATGATAGAGTTACCATCATGGTTCACAGTCTTCATAAATATCTTGTTTGATTTCTCAATGACCCATTAAATTTATGTTTATCAGTAGCTGTGCTATGTCCCAATTCACCCTTTCCCCTGCAAATTACGAAGATTTTTAAAAATCATTCATCAGATTTCCTCAGATATATTTTCAATTCCTCTGATATATTATGCACCCCAGAGCACCAGCACCACACCCGCTTGTGGGGTCTGCACTTTGCCTCTGTGTTTATTATTACATTGCCTCCCTTAAAAGAAAGCAAGATGATCATTTTGTAGTTATTCTTTTAGGGATTGATATGGATAGGCATTGAAATATTTATAAAAAGTTGTGGTATCAACTGAATTTCTGTGTAATCCTGACAAGCTGATTCTTTTCTGTTGTCCTTATTGTTTTTTATCACACGAGGTAATCAAATAACTTCTGGTAATTTGAACCATTACTCTGTTCACTATCTCTTGGACAACTTACTACTTCACTCCTGTTGCCATTATGCTTCCTGATCTCAGTTCCCAGGAAAAGGCTCTCACACAAATCACCTTTTGTTATAGTGAGACTTGAAACTCCACTAAATAGGAAGTAGTATGGGGAGTACCAAACAAAACTCCACTTCCTTCTTCATGAAATATTATCTACATATTTGTTTGCAGAAATACTTTTGTTTTTTTATCAGAAACTGTTGATCAGAACTGTCAACATAGGTTTCTACAGTTTTCAAGTAAATCTGTTTGTCTGGCTTGCTGCCAATTTACACAAGAGAAGTAATTTGTATTGATCACCTCTTTTTCCAATTTTCCAATTGATCACCCCCAGCACGGTATGCTGACAAAAGTTGTTGATCATAAGACAATTTCTATTGAGTGGCTACACAGACCTGTGTTTTAAAACTGTACGCATATATATATATATATATATATATATATATATATATATATATATATATATATATATATATATATATACAACTACTGCATTTCTATTAACATTATGCAATAACAAATCTCACAAAATATTTGAGGGAGCCTCTTAAGGAATTAAGCTCCCCATTGTGACCTTCAAATTCCTCGCTACCTCACAGTCTTTTATAATTTTTGTTTTATATCAGCTATGATCTTCATAAGAATTTTCACAATAAATTTATCTTTTATTCAAGTTTGAGGATTTTTTCCTTAGGTGTCAACTTTCCACTGAAATCTTTTGTTTGTGGCTATTCAATAGGCCTACCATTTTCTGTATAAAAATTGATTTAAAATTTTTAAAATGTTATTTCAACAATCAAGTGGTAGTGCTTATCTATTTATTGCAAATTTTCCTTTTTTATCAAATCTTAGTGAAACAGTGGTTTCCAAAGTTTTCATTACCGAGGACCCCATTTATTGGAATGAATTTTCATATGGACATCAGGCATACTCAATATGCCCACAGACTTCCACAAAGGTATTCTTTGTGAACCCTCAGGGTCCGTAGCCACAAAGTTGGAAACAACCATACTCCCAGAACCCAAATATCCAGCTACGGGGTATAGCTGGATATTTGGGGCTGTTTATTCAGGTGATTTTGGCTTACAGTTGCCATAGTCTATGCTTTTTGTCCCCATTATAAGAAAGATAGAAATAGCTCCAGACGAAAATTTTTAAAAATCCAACTATTATTGCAAAGAAATTTTTTTCAAATATTTGCTAATTATTGAAAATGGAGAAGAAAAAAATTGAATGCCTCATCGCAAGAATCATTGAAAAATCACAAGAAGAAAGACATACTTGAAATAAAATAATAATTTTTCGATTCCCTTATTTCCTTTTAGTCCAGAAGTTTGATGTTTGATTAAATATGACCCATAAAGATGTTGAAATGTATGAAAACTATATTTAACAGATATTTCTTGACATGAGTATTGTTTTGTTTATTCTTGTAGACTCTTTATGAAGCATAGGGCCACAACCACTCTGCTGTGGTTTCAGTAGTGAGTAGATTGCCGCACGGTAGAGTCGCTTGTCCCACACCCAACAATCCTCTTTTATCTAGGCTTTGGACCAAGTATGGTGACTATCAAGCTGTAGTTTTCTCTGTAACCATCTCAGAATGATCGCCTTACAGGGCTAGAGAGCTTCAACAACCCTACTCTGCTATTTAGCCATAGTGTGAGTAGATTCATGCTTTTCCAAAGGGCATTATTGCAAAGTGACAATAAGCAGCCTCAGACAAAACTCAAGCTTGGCCCGCTGATACTGTTTCTCATGCTAGTAATTGTTATGCCACCCAGCATCTCCGGCATGTGTACTGTCTATATGTGAGTTTCCTAGCTAAGTCCCTTGATTATGATAAATTTCTCAAATTTTTAGCACAATAATAAATAAGAAATATGATTTCAAAGTACTGGGAAGAGAAAAGCAGAAAAAAATGGAAGTCTATATTTAATTTTAAATGTGATAAGAAAAATTTTCATCTGTTTTCAAGTTATTCATCCAATGGTTGCCTTGTTATGTGTGTTTTGAATATTAGCAAAATGTAATTTTCATGTCAAAACAAATTTACTAAAAATATTTTGAGCAAAATAGAATTAACTCCATATTGATTATTTTAAAACATATTCCTTGAATGCTTATATAACTGCATTCGAGTTGCGCAAGAGGTTGTCTTGACTGGTTTCCATCATGAAAACTTATATCTTAAATTATGATCATGGGTCATTATTGTCATAGTTTGTCAAATTGGGAAAAAATGAAGGAAAAAAAGAGGAAAGAAATGAAATAAATGAGAATAAAAGAAAAAATGAATGATTATAGTTTAAACTTTATGCTAGCTTACCATTGGGAAATGCCAGAGGTTCTTTGACGTTCGAATGAGATAAAGAAAAATAGCATTTATATAAAATATGATTATAAAATATAAAATGATGTTTCCTGTACAATTTAAGCAGCCATATGCAGTTAACTGTTTTTGCAATGAGTACATCTGACAAACATAATAGTCTTCCAATTGCATTTTGTACACAGCCGTGATACATGAATATCTGATGTGTGTGTGTGTGTGTGTGTGTGTGTGTGTATGTACACTGATGAAAAACAATATTATTTAAGTGGCATTTTTCTCATTGTTGTAATGCATAGAAAGTTTCTGTAATGTATACATATGCTATATGTTAATGAATTATATATTGCTTGTTTGTAATATAGAGAAAGTTTCCATAACATATGCCTGAATCATAGCTTGTCTATGACTCCAATACATGAGTGCTTTCTGTCATGGAAGATGAACTGAATGTAAAATTATTAGATTTACATGAGCATCTGTGTGTATATGTGTGTGTGTGTGTGTGTGTGTGTGTGTGTGTGTGTGTAAACTGTAATTGATGTAAGATAGAAGGAAAAGAAGATTGTAAGAATATGGTTGAGAAGACTGGTTCTGTGTAACTGACATCAGCTAACATTTCATTTTTTTTGTATTTTTACTCTAAAATTTAATATACAGGATGTGCCAAAAGTAACCATCTATTTTGAGAAATAGTAGGAATTTAAGAATAAACGTAATATTGAAACAAAATACATGTATTTTCAAATAAATGCATAAGAAAGAATAAAAGCTCAGGTTCAATTATTAGATTCAACATGGTGACCATTTATGTCTCTGCTGATCTCAAAGTGATCAACTGTTTTGTGGAACACAGTACATCAAAAAAGCCTTGATCTCTGGCATCTATTTTATGAAATTTTCTCTTGAACTTTCCTCTAATTTGATAACAGTTTACGACTTTTATCTTGCATGTAAGTACAGAAATTCTTTCTTACGTGTTCATTGTCAATAATACGTCTGAAATGAAGATGAAAAATGTGTTTTAAGCAATTTAAACGCTAAGAAAATATGCGTTTTGTATGAAATACATACAATAATGCTAATATAACGGAATCACTCCATTTCACCAAAATAATGGATGGGTGAGAATAAACTGTCTTTTAGAAATTATGTGTAACTTTTGTAAATATTGCTCTATTTTTGTTACTTCTTCCTATCAGGGTGGGTAAAGGAGGTGCACCACACCAAGCAACAATCAAGTGGAAGAGCGCATTCGACATGTTATGGCCAACATGCAATTGCACTTCCTGCAAAGGTCTATCTAGGCCATTCCAAAATGCTTGTTTTATTTTAAAATGCACATTTTAAGGTCTGGTGATAAGGGAAGCAAATACTTCATTCAACTAAAAATACTGTAGAAATTGAATTATAGAGTTACTACAAATATCCAGTGAGAAGAACTGGCTAATATTCAATTTTTTTTTCAAAAATATTTATAACCACTTCATTCATATATTTCTGTTATAGAGCAAGAATAAGAGAGAGAGAGAGAGAGAGAGAGAGAGAGAGAGAGAGAGAGAGAGAGAGAGAGAGAGAGAGAGATAATTGTTCAAAATAATAAATCTGTATGAATTTCTGAGATGAGGATTTATCATTATACATTGATTTATTCAAACTGTTGTCCTCATATTGGTTGAGCACAACAGTTTGAATAAATCAATATATAATAAATCTGTTCACAGAGGCATAGCTGAGGGAACGGGTGATATTTTGAAACGTCTCCCACCCCTGGTCCCGCAATGGAGGGGGACCCCAAAAAGCTTTATAAATAATAGTTCACCTACTACATTTCCACTGACGAATATCACAAGATGTTGAAGGGGCCCCTCAAGAAGCCAACACACCAGGCCCCCAAGTCTCTGGCTATGCCTCAGTGTGTTCATCAAAATCTCTCCATTAAAGCTGCAACAGTACAATATGCTTTATAAAATTTCACCTTGCTGTAGAATGAGCCAGCAATCAATATGTGGCCTAAACTAAATAACTACTAAAGCTGATGAGAGCAATGATCATGTCACGACTTTCCTAAAACATGGTCACTTTTGCAAATATCTATGTGGCTAATACATCAAGTTGACCTTTTTGTTCATTTAACAATTCTATATTGTTCGATATTTCCTGTGATTTCAGAAACTACCGACCAAAAGTGTCAACATGGTTTTCTTCAGTTTTTCAGTTGGTCTGACTGGTTAGCTTGCTATCTACGTGTGTTTCAGTGCTGAGGACTGAAAATTTAAGCATCTACTCCTTATGTTTAGAAAATTTTTTTTTCCTGCTTGATGGGGTGCTCAATTTACCATTGGTCCCTTAGTTTGCGACCGGAAGTGTACACACTTGTTTTTTTTAAAATTCTGTGAAGCACAAGAATAAAATGCGAGAGAAATAACTTATTCATTGATCACCCCTTTTTCTGATTTTCTAATTGATCACCCCCAACATGGCATGCTGCTAAAAGAAGTTGCTCATGTGACAGTTTCTATTGAATCACTAACAAGATCTGTTTAAATTGATCTTATTAATGTTAGAAATTCACCTGAATAAAATTTATAATGTGAATACCTTTAATGATATACTGAGATGAACTTAATCTATGTTGTACATCAACGCATATATGTTGCACATTGAATGTGTCATCACACACACACACATGTATATATATATATATATTTATATATAAATTAAATAATGTGTCAATCACTTCAAACTTTCATTATAAATAAATATAGAATATACATGCTCAATGCATTCACATCAAATATTCAATTATTCTTAAATTGTATTAAATGCTTAAAATTCAGAAATTTTTTCTTTCTTTTAAAGCATCCACTTCGAATACATAAATCAATATTTCATACTATATATTTCTGTTAGATAAAGGATTTCCTTGATGTCAAAAGCGGATGAAGATAGCTACTTGTAGGGTGTCTGTATTTTATGAAGAAGCAAGTGGAGATAATCTACCTAAGGCTAATGTCCTGATGAGAGCATTAAATGATTATTGAAGTATCAAAATTTATGTTATTGTTGGTTTATCAAGTATAGACTTCTGATTCTTCTCATAAAAATAGTATTTATTCTATTGAGCATACAAGTTCAATACAGTATCTATAATTATCTATGATACTATTCTGCTTATTTGTATGTAGAATATACCAGTAACTGACTAAATTAAATGATGATCAACATAAAAAAAACCTAAACATTTAGTATTTCCGAGTCAATTTCATCCTTATGTAGAATAATAGAACAGTGGGTTATTTTCATGTCGTTTACTTGGCTGTCTCCAGGTCAGGGGTTTGAATACCTGTGAAATTTCCACAAGTCCAGTTTGTCTCTAATTTTATCTTGGGTAGCTTTTTAGAAATACAATTTTGCTTATTCATTTCATGCAGCATATATATATATATATATGTATATATATATATATATATATATATATATATATATATATATATATATATATATATATATATATGTATATATATATATATAGAGAGAGAGAGAGAGAGAGAGAGAGAGACATAGATGGATAAATAGATAGATAGATGGATAGATTTCTCATAGTAACCTTAATATCTTATTGTGTATATAGTTTTTAATGCCTGTAAATAGCCTGTAGGAAATGCGGGCAAGAATACTTCTTTTGTCTTGTCCACATTTTCAAAAGAGGCAACAAAAGAACAGACTTCTTAATTGAATATTTGCAATGTAAAAGGAAACCACAGAAGTACCTTTGTGTGGAAAATCATACATCTATTAACACAAGTAAGTATCTCCGATTGAGCACGCATAGCATGCCTATGAAATGTGACCCTGCATGTTGAATCAAGTTTTTGGTACCATTCTGTGTCATTTTAAATGAAGCTAGGTAATATTCGGAACATCATAAGCTTCATTTTGGTCCGTGCCCCATATTGATAGCTTAAGTTATTGCAATGATATTAAATGTTTAGTTTCATGTACTTGGGGGAACTTTCTAACCAAAGTATGAGAAAATTGGGGTTGAATGTATACTAATATACATTGCTCTAGTGATATGGTCTCATTAAACATATTTGAGATTATAAAACATTCATATTTTCAACAGGGATGATTAGATAAGGTATTCATGATACCATTTTTTGATAAAATCCAAAATTGCCAAAAATGATCTGCAGTAGCTATTTTCAGCTCTAGTTTAAAACTGATCTGTGCAACCTGATTCGATATGCGGGGTCACAAATATAATTTTCATTTGTTTTATGGAAATGTTTTTGCATTCGTCTAAAATAAACAATAAACAAACACAACTGTTATTTGAATAATGTATACAAGAGAAGACATACAACAATACAGTTTTGATTGCCAAATATTTGATGCGATTAACATCACTATAAACCTTTTTGAATATACATTACAGCAATAAAAAAAAACATTAGCAGGCAATTTTCAAAATTTTAGATTTAAATGTTTTATATAAAAGAAATTCTGTGTATAACTATATGATACCATTTGCCCTAAGTATGATTATGGATCATGTTATCAAAGGGTGATTGTTATCAAAATTTGGAGGTGCAAAACACTTCATTTGAAAAGAATTTAGAAATCTTAAAGATTAAAAGATAAATTTCATATTATTTTTCATAATAAAAAGTTGTTTATAACAATGAATTTGATAACATTTAAAGGAATTTACAATCATGAATATCAATTGTTCAAATTTGTATATCATTTACTTAGTCAGGTGTTAGTATGTAAAAAGCCCTGTCCTAAAGTGGTCACATTAACCAGCATTTACAGTTAAAATGTGAAAGGTGAGAAAGTTCAATAAAATAAACACTTTAAAATAGAAGAAATTAGAAACTGGCAACCATAACTGACAACATGTGATGGTTTCTATAAAGTGACTAACCTGACTTGTTTGGGAGATTTGTCAACAAAATATTATTCTATATTGATGCATTGCAGATTTAATCTCATTAGCATCAAGAGAGATACAAATTGAAATTTTGTTAGGATTTGCTTTTGAATGCTCATATATGAAATATCTAAATTAAAGAAAATTGATTTTACAGAGGTATTTTGCAGGTCCTATATTATAAATGTATTATGATAGAGGAAGTACAAAAAAGTCTGTGTTTGATTTGTATATTTCTCTTTAAGAATGTGATAATTATTTGCTATGTATAGAATTCCTCACACATGTGCATTCATGTACATAAACAAATACATACACAGATATACATATATATATATATATATATATACACACATATATATATATATATATATATATATATATATATATATGTATATATATATACATACATATATATATACATATATATATATATATATATATATACACATATATATATATGTATATATATATACATACATATATATATATATACATATATATATATACACATATATATATGTATATATATATACATACATATATATATATATATATATATATATATATATATATATATATATATATATATATAAATATAATATACATATATATTCATTTATGGAGGACTGAAAGTTGCAATCAAAGTATTACTTGGTCAATACTTCATTTTGGCTTTGAGAAGTTTGAGAGAGAGCAAGGTTATCTCCCCTGGGAATAGCAGACCTTGAAAAATGCTTATACTAAAAATTATATTCTGTCAAAACTGATTATCTCTCAGGAAGCTTGAACACTCTCTCTCTCTCTCTCTTTCTCTTTCTCTCTCTCTCTCTTTCTCTCTCTCTCACAGTGTTCAAATTGATCCTTACTTTGATTTTTATAATTGTCATTTTTAATTTCATAAATTTATTTTTGAAATTTCATAATTGAGAATAAAAGTGACAACGAAGATTACATATAAAAAGCATTAAACATCTTCCAAATTTTTAATGGAGTGAGTGCATGATTTGAGAGAACCCTTTAGACACTAAAAACTATCAACCAAAACTGTCAGCTGCAATAAAGGTTTCTTGAGTTTTTAAGTTGGCCTGGCTATATATGTACAGGCCACACCAATGGGGCTAGTGGGCTGGAAATGTAAGTATTTACTTTTTATTGTGTCTAGAAAAACTTTTTTTTTCAAAATCTGTCCCCCTCCCCATAATATTTTTTTTGGGGGGGTCATTCTCAACGTGAGTTTATGCTGAATTGGTTGCTTATTTTATGTTTGACAGCGGTCATGCTTGTTTTTTGAAAAATCAGACTTTATAATGATCACAGCCTAGGAAGAGGCAAGAGAAGTAACTTATTTATTGAGCAGCCCTTTTTTTCTAGTTTTTAATTGATCACACACATGCTGCCAAAAGACATTGGTGAGGTGACAGTTTCTTTTGAGTAACTAACCAGGCCTGTTTGATTTTAAAGTAATATGATTTTTCAATAAGAAAAATTTCTTTTTTGGATGAAATATATCTGATATATATATATATATCATTAAACTATGATCACTCTTCAGTTGAAATTTGTCAAGTCAATGCACAATTATTCTGAGAGGTAAATATATCAATATCTTAAGCAGTTTCCACCATCTCCCTCAGAGCATTCCCTTGCCTACTTTTTGCACGTTGGCTCACAAAAGGTACAACTCACAAAAGGTAGTGGCAAAAGTCTGTACTTTATTCAGTTTGTACACACTTTTCTGATTTCCAGAACTTATAGGTTGCAGCTTGTGTAAATGCACACTTTCTCATTTATTCACTCACACACACACACACACACACATACACTCACATACACATACACTCACATACACACACACTATTTATGGAGAAGTATCCATGTACAAAGATTAATGTATATGTATATTGAAATGAATATTTAATCCGAAAGAAAAATTATAAATAGATTATTTTCATTCGAAATTCTGTTCAAACTGACACCTTGTTCACACCATCTAGGCCAATCAACAAATTCACTATATAAAAACAGTGTGCTGGTTCAAATAGAGTTTGTGATAAAAACAACGTATATATACATATATATATATATATATGTATGTATATATATATATATATATATATACATATATGTATATATGCATGTATGTATGTGTAAATGCACGTACACACACAAACTATTCATAAAGAAGTAAATATACGAAAACATACATGTTTTCATGTGTACATGCTTGCACACACAGACACACATAAATAAATATATTTCAATGAATTCCAGATATACAGTTACAGAGAGGGGTAGATAAAAACTTATTGGAATGTTTTATTCAGAAGTGAAATTTTTCCTGAAGCTGTTCCTGTGATTCATAACAAGGGAGGTAATTCTTCCTCTGACTCGGCATTTCTCAAGTCAGTTCATTCACATGGTTCATATGCCAATTCTCATCAAGAACTTTAACGAGACAAACGTTGCACGTTTCCAACTTTTTAAATTTGTTTTTTACTCATTGTATTTTGTAACAACCAGGACATTAATAAAAGTATCTTGTACACCTTTACAAAAGTATTCAAACATTTTTTTTTAATTTTAATACTTTGTTGCAAATATATAAGAGGCACTATATAGGAATTGCTCAGTTGTTGAGAATTGGATTGACTGAAGAATGATTACTGATCCTCAAATTTTAATGCGGTTAGGGATAGTATGAAAATAAACTTTGTTAAATACAAGATGGAGTTTTTTTATCTGCTCTGTCTGTGAAATCAATAAAATCAACAATATCAATGCAAAAATACATTTCAACTATAATTTGCAATTACCTTGTGTTTTACTTCTGCTACAGGTTCTATTTGCAATACACACACACACAGACACACACACACATGCACCAAACACACACACACACACACACACACACACACACACACACACACATACACACACACACACACACACACACACATACATATATATATATATATATATATACAAATATAATGAGGTTGCACGCACGATCCCAATGACAACAATTAAAACGGCACAAATTTTGAAATATCATTTAACTCAACTCTGATGGAGTTGCATTAGAATAAAATATATCATAATTATTAGTTATCAAATTTGTCAATTCACATGAGCTATACATACTTAAATATTTCTGTACTAAAGGAAACAGTATTATCCAAGAAAGATACCATTTAATGACAGTATTGGGAAAAATTGTACTTTCTTTTATACTTCATTTACATGAGATGCTTTATTGTTTAACATCTTTTTCATATGGGGATATACTAATTTTAAATCGGATTGTGTTCCTTGTTGTAAAAGAAACCTTGCAACATTGCTTTCTTTCTCTCTCTCTCTCTCTCTATATATATATATATATATATATATATATACACCTCTCTCTTTCTATATATATATATATATATATATATATACCTCTCTCTCTCTCTCTCTCTCTCTCTCTCTCTCTCTCTCTCTCTATATATATATATATATATATATATATATATATATATATACCTCTCTCTCTCTCTCTCTATATATATATATATATATATATATACACATATACATATATATATATGTATATATAGAGAGATGTAGATATGTGGGAAGCATATATATATATATATATATATATATATATATATATATATATATACATGTATATGAATACTTCTGAATATATATGTATACATATATACACATATGTGTTGATAAATATACATGTATATACATACATATAATTTTGTTCCTTGTCAATGCTCTTAATCCAATTGTTCTCCTTTAATCATACATATTACAGTGAGAATTCAAGATAAAAATTTTGCTAATTAATGAGTCAGGCTATTGACATATTGATTCATGCATATACAATATTGTTCTTTGTCAATGCACTTGATCCAAACACATATGCATACATGCATGTTTATATATGAACATCCTAGGAATATATTCTGTTGAAAAAGTTGTATATTTCCGTTTTACCTCTTCCAAAAAAATCAGAAGAGGTTTATACATTTACTTGGGTCCATCTTCATATCTGGCTATTTCTCCCTCTGTTTGCCTCCATGATATCTCCAAATGTTTTTAATAAATTTCAAAGAAATTTGATGAAAGGTTAAAGGGCTTGATCCAGGAATCTTTCTTCCCCTGCATCCTAGCTATATATCAGTACATTATTCCCCAAAGTTTTCAATTAATTCCAATTACATTTTGTGGAAGAGGTTGGGGGCTATTGGCTAAGAAACAAATGATTAAATTTCGTGGCAGATCCAGTAAATTTTACAATCACCTCCCTTGCTGTTTGTCCATGTAATCTATGTAAAAATTTTCGTTTGAATTTTGGTGGTGGATCCAGGAATACTTTCTTGATTGAGAGGTATTTCTGATTTTTAGCATTTGATATCATGTTCGTCAGTACAATATCTCAACATGTGTAAAGTTTTTGATGAATTGCAATGACATTCAGATCATGGGCTGATTGATTGAACTATGCGATGGATCCAGTCATTTTTTTTCACAGTTACCTCCCTTGCATTATGACTATTTGTGAACTGATTCTCTTTCAGTTTCAAGTGATAATGGTGCAGGCAGTGGTATGTGCCCTCTGAGTGCTTTCTAGTTTTTCATGTCATCTGCTTCAAATGAATTATAAATAACTAGTTATATATTTATGAATTTTTATGAGACAATTTTTTTGTAGATAACAGAATAAATATACACATACACTCATTTTTTCATTTATTTGTTATCTGGGGCTGCTCAATTTGCAACTGAGTGATTTTAGAGCTAAACGAAACAAGGTCTTACTTAAAACTTTCTCATTTTGTTGGACATAGATTTTTTATCTACTGACACTTAATACTGTTGGCAAGGTGAATATTTATGCCTATGATTGTAGGAGTGGATATAAGAGTGATATGTGACTCCTGCCTTGCCAGAGTATTGATAGCTCAGTTGGTTAGAGCAGAGTCATGTAAGGCTGCTTCTTACTAAATGTGATTTCCATTTCCACAAAATATTCATTTCATTATCTGTTTGTGATCTGGTGCCACTTGATCTGCAATTGAGCAACATCAGTATGAAGCAAAATCAGTTCCTACTAAAACGTTTTTATAATTATCAAATTCTGTCGAATATAAGTTTTCCATCTATTGATATTTTATATATATATATATATATATATATATATATATATATATATATATATATATATATATATATAAATATATATATATATATATCCATGTTTCTTCGCATTCTCTTACTTTATTACATAATAATGCACAACTTCAAGCCTGTTAATAGTGTTAATTATTGATTATGTAATATCAATCTCATTTGAGATTTTATTGGAAAATGACTCAAATCATATAAGCAAGAGCATCCATTGTTTCCAATAGTGTATATGGGTTATTTTCACTGGCAAAACTTCTTTTAAGTGGATGAGCCCATTGTTATGGACAGAGAAACAAAAGGAAAAAATCACTGTCTGTTACAAGGTTAGAAATCTGCGCAATTTATAATCGCTTGATCATAAAGGCCAATAACTTATTATAAACTTGGATACCATAATATATGCAATATATATCTAGAATCTAGGAAGAAATGAAATAAAAATAAAACACTTGTTCAAAGGAAAGGAGGTGGCCATTAGCTGTTATTAAATAGGATTATATTCACCCAGCAGCAGGTAATATTTTCAAGAAATACCCAAGTACTTGAAAAAGGTTGCAAGGGAGAGATGGACACTACCATTTCGCAAAATACCTTCAAAACACTGCACAATGAATTGTCAGCAGTATTGGCAAGTGATTTCATATGTTCCACCAATTTACCTTTACTGAGGAATCTAATATACATTTAACATATGGAAAATTCCTTAATCTCTTACTGTTTGATAATTTTTTATCAAGAATTTTATTCAATAAATGAGGTAACTAAATCCTTGATTTTATGACAATTAGGTCAGTCTAAATAAAGCCTTGTTTTAAATGGTGATGATGGTGCTAGCCAATTGTTTAGTTTTGTTATTACACAAAGGCTAAGTGTATGGCATGATTTACTGATGTTAATACACGAAAGGCTATGGCTCTGCCTTGTATGACAATATACTCCTTAGAAGGCTGACAGCTTAGAATTATTGATTAACTATACTGCATAAAAGGCTGCCAGGGCTTCATGCTATGCGAAATATGTTGCAAGGAATTCTAACTCTGATATATTGTACTAGCAAGATTATCTGGAGTTGCCCAAGATGAAATAGCTTTTAGGATTATTCCTAACCTTTATTTCCCTAGTTCATTTTTTATCATTGGTCCTGATCTGATTAAATGTGTACCAGAAAAAAAAAAACAAATGTAAGAAAAAATACAGACAAAGACCTTGTTGATAAAAAATGTCAATTCAACAGTATTATATATGAAAGGTATTTCTGGTCTACACTCTTGGATATCAACAAAAAACATAGCATGACAGTTTTACATTACAAAGCAATGGACACTGGCTTTTATCTATATAGATAGAGAGTTATTATATAAGTATATACAGACACATGACCATGTATTCGAAAATATATCTTAATGCATGAAAACCTGAACTTCTGAATTGTTTTAATCTTGATGCAAATTTTATTTGAATCCAAGATTGATAACCGCAAAATGTTCTGGTAATGATAGAGACAAGAAAAAATGTGGAGATGTCAAATGACCAGTCTCATAACAACCTATTTCTACTGGAAAACAGAATTTTTTTTCTGTAAAAACCTAAAAACTCTTATTCATATATACATTTGACCACAAAAATGTTCCTAGTTTTCTATTCTTTATCTACTTTTTATGATTCCTGAAGACAATGTGTTGATTTGTACCTTATTGCACTGAAGTAACATTCATTTAGATTTTCACTTACCCAAAAGTGAAAGTAAATGTCATGAAGGAAGGACACATTCCAAGAGCTAATTTTGCAAAATAGGTTCATGTCATTATTGTTTGATGGTTGCGCCGACTGGAGCATCACAGTAGATTTGGAATGGCGTCTGACCTTTCCAACTGAGATCAGGTTAACCACCCAGTGTCCCGATCTTGTGATCTGGTCAGTTATTTCAAGTTCATGTTGTTTAATTATTGGTTCCTTTTGAGAAAGATATTGACTCGAAGCACCAGCATGAGCTAGAAAAGAATGAAGATTTGTGAGAGCAATATATAAGACATGGCTGAACGACCAATATATTTCCCATCAAAGTCGAATACTAAGGTTTTATAGCCAATTCTGTCTCCGCATACCAGACTAAATTTGGATTGTCATCAAGAGAAAAAAAGAAAAATATTAAGAGTCTCCAAGGTCGGGTTGAGTCTGCATCTGCTTGGATCTGCCGATCCCTCACTGTGAAAGAAAACCAAGCCTGGTGGTATCTTGAGATATTGCTGGGGTGCCCTGTGTTATTGGTAAGGAGGCTCTGGCTTGGAAACCATACCTGAGCTCAGTGCCATCATCTGGTGAAAGCTTTGTTGGGGGCACTGCTGCAGTAGTAATTAATTCATTTATTATGCATGAATTAGTGTTGTTGTCTACTTTCGTAACTTATTACTAATTACAGTAAAACTGAATTTTAATAGAAAAAAAATTTGCATATTTTTAATATTAAGATATTGTTGTCTGATTAGCTTATCCCTGTCTATCAAAAATGTTTCTCCATCTAATCTAGGAACTTCTTACAGAACATGAGTTAAATCATTAAAACTTTGTTGCTAGAAAATAAAAAGATAAGAGCAGACTCTGTTCAAAAACTGTGATGATGTTTACAAAATTTTCAACATTTTTTCTGACACTATTGTAAAAATTACAGACACACATAGAAATTTTGATATTTCATTAAAAATATGAAATTTCAGAACAGTTTCAACAAAATTATAGAATTTGACAGTTTGACTGAAAATAAATTGGTTTTTGAAGAAAGAGAATTTGACTCTCATAGACATGGTGATTTTTTTTCTCCTTCACTCTCCTTCCTCCCTTACTCTCCTTTATTTTACAAGCAGTTTTCCCACTCCCTCAGCACTTCCTCCTTCTTTGCAAACAGCAAGTAGTCTCACTCTTTCTTGCCTCCCCCCTCTCTCTCTATGAATGTTTTTCTTTGATTTGATCTCAAAGAAGGTGAATTTTGCTTTCATTCTCTTTCCCTTATCTTCCCTCTCTGTATATTGATGCTTCCTACCTTTTCCAATATGGTTTGAAAAAAAAATTGGCTTTCATAAAACTGGCAATGTTTGTCACTGGAAAAAAATTGTATATAATCTCATTATCTGGACATTATTATCTGACATCACATAAAATAGATACTGTATGATAATAGCATATAGACATTAGAAGATTAACTTTTACTTGTAAGATGTCTTGGAAAAATCCGTTTATTAAGAGATAAAGATCTTTAAATCATTTCATGAACCTTATGTGTGAATCTGCTTAAATATCATCTTATGAAAATGACACGTAGTAACATTGTTATATTTTTCTCAAAAACTGACATGCATGTTTATCTAATGAGTATAGACCATTTGATTGTTCTTTCATGGAAATTTGAATGTAATATTGACTGTTTTGATCAAAAGATGTTATCTTCCCAATATGTTTCACTTCTTGAATTCTTTCTGGCAAATCTTGTATTAGTAAGAACTATCTTGCTTCAATGACATAATTGTTTCCTTTGCAAAATGACAAAACAAACAGCGGCTGAAAATAAAAACACTTAATAGATATTTGCATAGTAATTAGATTTTATGACCTGCAGCATTTTGCATAACTATCACCAGTGGTTTTATCAGCCTGTTTTTCCAAATTCAATATATACTTGGATTTTAATTAATATATAAAGGGTTTCACATTAAAAAAATGTCTTTCTGTAGTGAATCATTGAGCAGTTCTTTTTACTTGATTAGAACATTTAGAACATTTATTTTAGTGTGAAAAAATGTATACAAATTGTTTATACGAGCATACATCAAAACATCATATTCACGCAATATCTAGGGCCTTGAACATTTGCGGTGATGTAATAAACGTTGTAATTCTTTGTAAAATCCTTTGCTTAAATTATCTGTTGATAGTACTACATATTCCAGTAATCTATTCCGTAGCCCCACCAATCTATTACTAAAAAAGTATCTTCTGATATTCAATCAATCGTGTATGTATGGCCTCTGAGTCCCTAGTACTTCATTCTAGTAAAAAATACATTAATGCATAATCCTAAACATTTCAATTGAATCTAAGTTTACCAAATTAATCATTGTATTTCATGTATATATAAATATATATATATATATATATATATATATATATATATATATATATATATACACACAGTATATGTGGTACAAATTGGGCTAGCTGTATAACATAATATAATAATATATCAATAATATAAAGCCATCTCTGAAATGTAATGGATTTATTTCATAGAGTGCTCGATACATACAACTTTTTACTCTTGAAGTTAAGCTGTTTTAGTGTAGAGCTGGAAATAAAGAGTAGAATGTGGATTTGCTACACAAACTAGCTCAAGTTTCTGCCCTCTTCGGGCCTTATCAGGCGCTCACCAAATTCCCAATACGGGCAGAAACATGAGCTAGTTTGTGTAGCGAATCCACATTCTACTATTTATATATATATATATATATATATATATATATAAATACACGGAGCAGTTTAATCACTGTTGCTGGATTTGTGTTATTCATGTGTTCTGATATTTATATGTATCTATTCAGACTTTACCTAGCCCTAACTGTTCATAGTAGAAACTATATATATATATATATATATATATATATATATATATATATATATATATATATATATAAGTATGTATATATATATATATATATATATATATATATATATATATATGTAAAAGTATGTATATATATGTGCGTGTGTGTGAATGCATGTAAGTGGATATATACCGTAATCGCATACACATGTATATTGAATCACACAAATCGCCCAACCAACCATCAAAGTGGGCTGCAGATTCTTCTCTCTCTGAATGTCTGTGTCTATGTGTCCATGCATGTTTGTGTCTATGTGTGTATATGTGTGTGTGTATCTCCAGGCACTCATGGTCACATTTTTGGTGCTACAACCTTGAAAATTTGCATGAATACATCACTAGAAACCACCTTGAAATGTTTTTATGTTCGATAATTTTTTGGATAATTAGATTTGATACATGTGCCAACAATGGTGATTCACTTATGGAGGTACAGATAATTCATACCTTGTAAACAGATGTTTTATGTATAGAAAATTGTTTAGCACTTAATTTCAGTTCACAGTTTTACCTTATCTATTTGGTCAATTTATATTTATATACATGTATACATGTATGTTTTCAGGCAGGAATACCTTATGTAGTTTTGATTAGTACAGGTTTTGATGTATTATGGTCAAGGTATTGTAGTACAAATTAGTGTAACTTAGCATCAGCTAAAAAATAGAAAAACGCTGAATTATAAAAGGACTTGAATAGTGCTGTTTTGAACAATACGGAAAATTTATGAACAACTCAGCATATAACTGTACATGTTTTAACTGAGTACATCTATATATCTATATATCTATCAATCTGTCTCTCTCTATATATATACATATGTACTACCCAGTACAAATCAGGGATGCAACATAATATGATATGATATGATATAATATAATGCAATATCCGATGCATGATGGGTTCATTTTATAGAGTGCTCAATACATTCAACTTTAAATATGAAGTTGGTTTAGAGTAGTGCTTAAAATATAATGAAATGAGGAATCGCTACACAAACATGTTTATGTTTCTGCCCTGTTTTCAACAAGACAGGGCAGAAACAGAGACAAATTTTTCTTAGCGAATCCTCATTCCATTATATATATACATATATATATATATATGTGTGTGTGTGTGCGTGTGTGTGTGTGTATGAATATATACATATGCATATATATGTGTATATATATATATATATGTATATATATATATATATATATATATATATATATATATATATATATATATATATATGTATATATATATATATATATATATATATATATATGTATATATATATATATGTATATATATATGTATATATACATGTATATATATATATATATGTATGTATATATATATATATATATATGTATATGTACATATATATAATTTTTTTTACTTTGCTAATGTGATATATAAAATTTCTGACCAATTGTATTAAACCAATGAATCAACTTTTATTTTCATTATGCGTGTATACTTATGATAACATGACTGTACACATACACATTCTAATGCATATATTTATAGATGTGTTTGCATGTTTTCATTTATATATCAGCATACGTTTATATATTTTTTCAATATTTTTTTAGTTGTACATTATTGTTTACGGATTGATTTTTAGCATAATGGACACTATCATTGATTACATTTTAATCATAGGAGTGGTCTACATTTTGAAATGAAAAACAGGTCTGGTTAGTCATTCAATAGAAACCATCCCATGACCAATGTTTTTGGGAAGTCGGGGGAGATCAATAAAAGAATTGCGAAAAGGGGAGATCAATGAATAAATCATTCCTCTTGCTTTTTGGGGGGTGTTGATCACTAAAAAGGTCCGGATTTTGAAGAAAATAACAAGCATGAATGTTGCAGGACACAGTAAGGGGTGAATTCAGCATAAACTTACATTGTAAATTGAGCCCTGACTGAAAAAAATATTAGTGGAGAGGATTCAACAAACAAAAAAGCATTTTTTCCAGATATAATAAAAAGTAAATGTTTGAATTTTCTGCCCTTTAGCTCGATTGGTGCAGCTTGTTTGCACAACACATACAATTACACATACCCAGCCAGCCACATGGTGAGCAAGACTCACTTAAAAACTGAAGAAGCCTATGATGACAGTTTTGGCTGATGGTTTCCAACAATCTATACTGATTCATTTTCTCTCCCATATTGCTTTGTATAGGCTTTCATTTAAAAATTAAAATATTACTTGAGTAAAATATGTGTACAGGCCTTCTCTGTTATAACACATTTGGTTATAGCATTATTTGTGCATGGATGGTTCACCTTAAAGGATTAATGAAGCCCCAAAAGAGCTATGTTGGCAACTTACAACATATATTGCAACTTGGATACAAAGTAGTTGGTTCTCTTGGGCCTCAACACCTGTGTTATCATGGGGTATGCCTGTATACATATATGTATTTGTAGAAATATGAAATATGTGGGTGACTTTTTCGTTTCTTTGTCCATAATTGTAGACATTTCCACCTAAAAGTAGCAGTTTTGCATACAAACACATATCTTATTCAGCATTTTAAACAATTGACTCTTCCACTTGAATAAAGTAGGTCACTTTAAAAAAAATAAAAACCTCAGGTGAAATAAATCAGATGTAACTCTATTAATCAACAGCTTTGCAATAGTAAAAAAAGTTTTAAATGGAAAATCTGGAGGAACTTCTCAAACTCCACAGAAACACAGCAATACCAATTGCAGTCCAAGAGATCAGATAACTTCCTGTACACATTTGGTCTATTCCCCACGTGCATTCCTGCATACAGTTAAGCATTTGCAGTTTTCCTTTTTCTGTTAATGCTGGGATTCATAAAAAAATTCTTTCAATCTTAAATGATATTTGGCAATTCTTTATTCTGTGAAGGCAAAAATTTCAACCATTGTCAAAAGTCACTGAAAATGTACAAATGACTAATTGTATCAAATAATGATAGTGAATGTTCCAGACACTCACTCAATATTAAAAATGACATTTTTTTTAACATTGAGTGAACAAGTGTGTGGAAAATTCATGAAAGGAAAACAGAAGTTAATACTTTAATTATGTTATTATTGTTTTCAAAATCACCCCATGTACCAATACTTTTAAACATTCATTGTCAATTTTGACAGTGGTTGAAATTTTTGCATTCACAAAGTGAAGGATAGCCCAAAAGTATTTTAACAAAAAAGGAAATGACTGAAAGAAACTAACAAAAGTAACTGAATGTATATACAACCCTGTTTTATAGACTGTCAAAATAATTTCCCTAAGTACCGAATTTGATCTTCATTTCTTCGAAATCTTTCAATGTTCAAGAAAAATTAAAAGTTTCTAGTGAGACTGATTCTTTGAAAAAAATTGTTTTCAGAATTTCACAAAAATTCATTCTCTGATTATGGTTATTCAAAAAACTCTATTTACTGATGATGACTTGGTACTACTGATAAAACATAGAGATTGTTGCTAGGGATTTTTTATCACCCTTATCAATGATTTTTCCATAGCTCAATTGGTTGAGTGTCCAACTGCCAGCAGACGGATCACATTCAAATCTGAGTATGGTCACAAGAATTCTTATACACCTCTTTGCTTCTTTTTCTATCACATGTGCACACAAACATTTTCACCGACCACCAAATTTATATATATAAGGTTATTGTTTCTTTATTAAAAAAATCATCTCATAAAAATTCAAATACATCTGAATGTTAATTACTAGAATATACATATATATCTTAAACATAAATTTTTGATTTTTTCAATATATTTAGTGTTTAAAGCTTTAAATCTTTCTAGGCTATACATATATTCAGTGTGTACATGTACATGCGGTATATTTACATATATATTCAGGTTTTTTTAATCAGTTTTCCATATATATAGAATGATAGATAGATATATAATGCAGTCTTTTGTGATTTATGATAAAATTATTAATCCAGAATAATCAGTTGATTATCTCTGATAAATGTCTGATACAAACAAAAACCATTTAAGTAGTACATTGTTTTTATGTTAGCCATTTTACATGTGCTACCAGTTGTTACATGGTATTTTTCCCTATACTTCACTGAAGACCACAAGGCTGCTCTGTATGACAGAGTACTCTTGACAAGGTCGATATTTCCACATTATTGATTAAATATATAACTTAAAAGACTGCCCGCACATCATGCCTCTGCCAGCTATATTGCCTAGGGATCTTAACTATTTGTCTAATATATTATAACCGGAAACTCTGAACTGTATTATATCTGCTGTTTCCTCCTTAAAACACTAATCTCAACACTATCCAGTCAACTTGAAAATCTACTATTAGAAGCTACTGTCAAATCCTTTAATTCTATCTCTTTTTTATGCTGAACACAGCCTATCTAATAACTACTGATCAATTTTCCCTTTTCCTTAATATATTAATAGTAGTTGCTCTGAGTAAACCATTGATTGGGATATTTTGCAAGTGAACTCATCAGATATATTTTATCAGAATTTAGATTTATTTTTTTGTTCAAGTGAAAGATTTTAAGTGCAAATATTAGAAACTTTCAACCAAAAATGTCAACTTGGGTTTTTACTGTTTTTAAGTGAGTCTGGCTATGTATAAACTTATCACTTTCCCAATGGACCTAGAGGGCTGAAAATTTGAACATTTACTTTTTATTATGCCGGAAGAAGAATTTTTTTTTATTTTTCCAATATTCCTTTCCAGGAGTGTCAAAGTACATTGTAAGTGTACGCTACATCGGCCCCTTATTTTGTGTCCACCAGCGTTCATATTTTTAAAGATTTAGACTATTTTAGTGATCAAAGCTGAGAGAATTGATTGATTCTTCAATCACCCTTTTTTCAATTTTTTTAATTGATCATCCCAAAAATGATAAGCTGCCAAAAGAGTTACCAACCAGAAATTTAGAATAAATTCAGACTCAAAAAATGTATCTCATTGTCAACCGAAGTGAAATACCAGATACTACACAATGATGTAATAAGTATCAAAATTGTATATGATACTTTTATTTATGACTAGGTATGTTTCCTCAACTTTTCTTTCTAGTTTATTTTCTGTTTTGCTGATGACATAAATACAAATTAAGCCCTTTGCGACTACTTGGATATATATCTCAGGGTTTTATGACATGTCCCAAAAATCTCTTTTAGAGGTCTGCTGGGATGTACATGTAATAAAAAATGAACATAAAAAGCCTCTAAATGTCTACTGGGACAAATGTATCCCATTATGATTTTGGTTCTTCAAAACGAAGAAGATTTTTGATTTAATACAAAAAAATAGTTTTCTTGAATCATGAAATAAAAATAAGCTTGTTTTTGGCTTCCTCATATAATTTGAAAATTTAGGCATTAAGTCACTCATAGATTAGTCTTGAATGAGTTAATCAACCAAAGTTAATGAAAGGTCTGGTTAGTCACTCAATAGAAACTATAAAGAGACCAATGTCTTTTAGCAGCATTCCATGTTGAAGGTGATCAATTGAAAATTTTTCATAAAGGTTGATCGATGAATGTAACTTCTCTCACCTTCTGTTGGTAAAGAAAACTGATTTTCCAAAAAGATGAAAAAAAAAAAAACTAGTAGGAACACAGCTGGACACAAACTAAGTGTCCAATTTAGCATAAACCTACATCCGAAAATCCCCTCCTCCTTTAAAAATTAATTTTGTGGGGGGAATTTGAAAAGAACAAATTTAGGTCTAATGAGGAGTGAATGTTCAAATTTTCAATCCTCTTGCTACATAGGTGTATACATAGCCAGTCAGCCAGAAACCTTTGTTGACTAATGTTGACAGTTTTGGTCGACGGTATCTAATTGTAGAAGGTATTTTGACCAAGGCAAGGTCGGATGATTTTAATTTTACTATTTCCCGATACTATTTTACATTATGGCATTTACTGTAGACAAGGCAGTACTGGTGCCTTAAATGACAACTTCCTGTAAAGAAGGATGACATTCCTGCATTATTGATTTACTGCACAATGTAAAAGAATTACTGTGCTTCCTTCCTTGCCAAGTATATAGTGGAGAATTCCAACTTCAATATACTGTACAATGGCTATATTGTGCTTACAGAATTCCATAGTGCCTGAAAAAAGAATTTTTTTTTGTTTTTCTAATATTCTTTTCCAAGAGTGTCAATGTACATTGTAAGTGTATGCTAAATCGGCCCCTTAGTTTGTGTCCAGCTGCGTTATCATCTTTTTAAAAATTTAAACTATTTTAGTAATCAAAGCTGAGAGAATTGAGTGATTTTTCAATCACCCTTCTTCCAATTTTTTTAATTGATCATCCCAAAAATGGCATGCTGCCAAAAAAGTTATATTGTACACTCATATCATACACTAATCTTAGTTATATGAAACTGCGTTCAAACTGTCCGCTTCAATATAGAATACTTCAATTTTCAAGTCAGGATGGCTATCTATCTATTGCATGTACAGGCTGTACCAATGGAGCTACAAGGCTAAAAATTTTCTCCCTATCAAATCTACAAAAAAAACTTTTTTTTTGTTTTTTCCAAATTCACCCTTAAATGGAGGATTGTTAATTTAGTCTCTTGGTTCGTGTCCGTCAGAATTCATACGCGTTTTTTTGAAAGTCCAGAGTTTTTTTTTAATTATCATTGCCCAACAAAAAGGTTACGGAAATAACCTATTTGTTAATTACCCCTTTATTTCAATTCTTTAATTGATCACCCCCAACACTGCATGCTGCCAAAAGACATTTATCTCTGACAGTTTCTATTGAATGTCTTACTAGACCTGTTCTCTCGTTGATATGACCTTTTTATTGTATGCTCAAACTGAATGTAGCAATATAAAATTTACCCCAAATGTTAATAATCTTGGTGAACAATTTAAAAAAATAAAGGCAAATTCAAATATTTAAATTTCTTTAAGCACATAACCTTTATTGTAAAATCTAAAGGTTTCTCTCTTGGCTTGAATGCATTTTCATATTAAACTGTGCAAATACATTCTCCTCAATCATTATACAAATTTTCAACTATTATTTTCTTCCATCTTGATTTTTTTAAATTGCTTTTTATCACATCTTACTCAAGCTCTCATTTCATGGCAATGAGTGAATAGTGTAGATGGTAAATTAAGGATAAACTCTCAGTGAGAATCAAACTCAGTGAAGCCTGGCTAGCTGTACAAGCTACCGTCACCAACTGAGATACAAAAACCCTATGGTTCACTCAAGATTAAATCTAACCTTTAAAACTACCTTCAATTCTTCCCTGATATCTCTCAATGCAATGATTGTTACTGATGGCAGCAATATTTTCTATATTTGTTTTTTCTGTATTATATAAAGTACTATCAACCATTATTATTAATTTTTGACAAGTATTTTCTTTTGTCTTTTATGATTATGTACAAAAGGGTAAATCTCACAAAACTTGAATTGTAAAACACACAATAGTAGAAGCTGATGCATTATTCTTGTATTACACTGATTACAATAGAAAATGCAAAAGTGTATTCTAAATAAAACATTTTTAGAGAACGTCAACCAAAAGTGTGATGAAAAAAGGTTTCTTCAGTTCTTGTATTGGTCTGGCTGTCTGTGAATATATTATGTGCATAGGCTGTACCAATGGAGCTAGAGGGCAGAGAATTCAGACGTTTACTCCTTATCATATGTAGGAAAAACATGGCATTCGGCTAAAAGACATTGGTCATGTGATGGTTTCTACTGAGTGACTAACTAGACTTATTGCTTTAATTCTTCTTAAAATGGTATCTGTTGTTGCTGATGTCTTTGCAAGCACTGATTGGGCTTATATGGCTAATTTCATTAATACTTTATGGACAATATGGTAATGTACTTTTTTACTTGATAGATGTACAGATATGTTATAGTTTAAGAATTCTCTGTTTATTGTTTTATTATATCATTCAGTAGCATTGTTCTTGTCAAAAATGAAGGGATTATATACATATGGACTGGTATTCCTGCCTAGGATGAAGTTATCTATGTGCTCTGCCGAGGATCAAGATGTTGCTCCCTGGCTCTCTGCTGAGGATCAGTGTGCTGTACCTAGGATAAAAGTCATACTTTTGCTTAAGATCAGTGTTGTATATATGCACTCTTTTGGAAGTGTTGCAGAATTTATCTATCTATCCATCTATCTATCCATCTATCAATCTATCCATATATATATATATATATATATATATATATATATAGACTAGAAAGCTTAAAAGCTTTAAACACTAAACATTAAAAAACTTTTTCAAAATATTTTTTTATGTCACTTCACTCGTGTATTTCCCAATAGCTGTCAATGCAATTTATATAATTTTTGTCAGTGTTTTTCTTCCCTGTTTCACATATACTTTGTTCTTATGATACAATGTGTAAATTGTCTCTTGTTGGGATCATCAGTTGTTTACCATGTAACTGTTTCGGGAATTTTTGAGGACAAAACAGTTATATTAACATGGCACCCCAGCAGTGTTGCTCAAACACCACCTCCCTTTCTTATTACATAGTTCATGTCATAAATGTAGTTTGTCATTTTATATAAGGTTTTATGTGTATTGTTTATTGATATTATTTTATACTACATATCTATTTTCTGAAACAGGGCTTACTTGCTTATGGAATCAATGTTTTTATACATATATATATATATATATATATATATATATATATATATATATATATATATATATATATGTATATATATATATATATATATATATATATATATATATATATGAATATATATGAGGGCTAATCAATAACTATCCATTTATTAGAACAGTGTAGAACTTACAAATACATTATTTTTCTATATAGTCTCCTTGCTTCGCAATGCACTTGGTGTAGCATTGTATGAGTTTGGATATACCCTCAAAGAAAATGTTTTCAGTTTGTCTCTCAGCCATGTATGCACTGCATTTTCATATCTTGATCTATGGCATATCTAAAGAGACGTCTTTGAAAGGACCAAGTGGATGATAATCTGAGGGAGTGAGGTCAGGAGCTCCGATACCTCGAATCCCTATTCCCGAAGCATTTGAACTGTGTAGGCAGTAATATGTGGGTGTGCATTGTCATGCAAAGCAAAACATCTCTTGACTATAAATGTTGGCATTTGCTTCGAATTTCAGGCACATTTTTTAACTTTGCAATTCATTCTAACACACTCCGCCATGGTGAAACATTGTTCTCATTTTGTGCTGGAAGCCTTCAATGGATTTCAGCCTCTGGTGAACCTTCAGCTGATAGAAAACAGATCACTACTCATTGTTCTTCCTCCATGCAAACTGAGAGTAGAGAGGCCATGTTTACTCTATGGTAGCACAAAGGCATCTGACTTTTCAATGAAGATCACCGTAGCGACGACAGACACTACAGTCCCACAAGCACGAAGAAAATCCAGTTTGGTCACCGTAGAGAAAAACATAACAAAAGTGCACATAATCATGGACTCAACCTCATATATTAAAATTTCAAAGTAACTGGTGAAGTTCAGTGCTAATCTGGAAGAGTATTTAACAGGGAACTGATTTTGATTTGTTACTGTGTATATTTATGTATGTTTGGTATCCAATATTTTACATATATATATATATATATATATATATATATATATAAATGTGTTTTTACATATATATATATATATATATATATATATATATATATATATATATGTATATGTATATATGGATTGCATTCAATATATGTTGAATAGTATTTCTTCATATCTATTTATATCTATATATGAATAGATGCACTATGGATGTGCATTAGGTATTTTTTATCAATATATCTTATGTATGGATGGAATATATTGTATCAATGTAACAATGCATAAATACACATATGCACATTATCCAGAAAGTGAATCATACACTGTTTGTATACATTGTTTACACTGTTTAGTGCATATAAGCCTGAATATGTGTTTTTATGTGTATTAACATAAGTCTCTAATCATTCTTTGTTCACAATAGACCTTACACAAAATTTGCCAACCTCTCAATCATGTTCATCGCGGAGCAAAAACTTCCTGAACTTGTCATGCCATCTTATTTTTAGCTTGCAGTTTTTTTTATATGATCTCTGGCAATCTAGGTTGTGAGTGGTGATATCTTTTGTTTGTCTGCCATTCTTGCTACAAGACCAGCCCATTGCCATTTGAGTTTTCTAATGGTATCTGTGATATCTCTGACCAGTATTTTTTTGTTAATATAATGCGCTGTTTTGTGGTTTCTCCATATGATGTTAAGCATGATTCTCTCTTATATCCAAACATATTATGAAGACATTTTTCTATCCAAAATTGTTTATAATGGTTCAGTGGTATTTCTTCAAATTAGTTCACTAATTTTTTCATTGTTTAATATCAGAATGTATACAAAATCTATGTGTGTTTTGACAAAACAACTTTTTCATTCCAACTTTCTTATTTCCAGTTTATTGTCATTTTTTTCTATTCTTTCTTCTTATACTTTTTTCTTCTCTCCTCCTCTTTTCCTTCATTCTTCTTCATATTTTTCCTCTTTTCCTTCCTGACTTTTTTTACTTGCTTTTTATTTTTTTCCAAAGAGCTTAATGTTGTACAAAAAATACAAACGCATGTAAAATCAGAAAACGTACCTGATGGAAGAATATGTATGTATGTGCATGTGTATGTGTATATATATATATATATATATATATATATATATATATATATATATATATATATATATATATATATATATATATATATAAATATATATATATATATATTTAAATATGCAAAACTGCATTAAGGGATTAATGCTAAGATGTCACTTATTGCATTCCACCTAAATATATCTTCAAGAAGTATTAAGACGCCACCAACAAGATAATGCATGGTGGTTTTAGGAGATATCAGTTACATGTACATAAATACATTTGCAAATATCTGTTTAGACATATGTGAATTTATATACACATATTTATGTGAATGTATGAAGTGTGTTCATAGATGTCTCATTTTGCATTACGGAAACATGAAACAAGGTTTGGAAAAATATCATTAAAGTAATGTCTATAATGTATGATTGAAGAGTACTAAGAAAATATAGAATCTTCATTGAATTTTCAAACAAATTTAACATACATATAGTAACAAATATATCCTACTATATAAAGTAAGTTTGGGGTCTATGTCCAACCTTTCCTGCTATCATGAAGTCTGTGTGTTATGTGCTAAAACATAGGTTAACTCCATTATGTTCTGAAATGAAAATTTGATATAAATATTCCCTAAATTAAATTAAGATTCATGTTCTCCATAAGATTTATATCTTCCATAAAAGTATATTGCTTTTTTTCCATATTTATACTTCCTTAAAAAAGGCCTTTAAGCTTGATGTTGTAAGTTCATATTTATGGAGTTTATGTTTTAATTATTTGTTCATTCCTCTCATTTTCATATAAAGAGCAGTAATCAGAACCTAATAGACCTAGAGTATCTTCCTCAGACAAACTTTTCCAAATTTTTATTTGCACTTAAATTAATTATTTGGAAACTGGTGGCTCAATTGGACTGGAAATTGCTTTATACTTCAAGTTAGAGCATTTTAAAGGTATTATGTTAACAAAAATTGTGCTACAATGTGCCTATTTTGCTGTGTTATTGTAATAAACTCACAATTTGCATTTACTTGAAAGAAGACCTTCAGGCTTGAATTTAAGTCAGTTCATATTTATAGAATTTGTATTTTGATTATTTGCTTATTTTCTCCTGAAGAACTATATTTAGCATTTAATAAACCTGTTGTCATCTTCCTTAGATAGACATTTTTTGTCAATTCATACTTGAAATAATTACTTGGAAACCGGTGGCCCAATAGGACTGGAAATTGCTCTATTCTCCAAGTTAAAGCACTTTAGAGATATTGGGCAACAAGAATTGCACTATGGAGAGCCATTTTCTCTGTATTATGGTATCAAACTGACCCATAAACATACCGAAATTTAATCCTTTTTCCTGAGTATTTTCATAAAATGAATTTAACAATTTTTGTATTATAAGGAAAATTCAACACTGACACACAATATATCATCATCATCATCATCAGCCATAGCTAGACAAGGGCTTTCCCCATCTCCTTCCATGATGACTGCGCTTACACTAATCACTGCATGTCTTACCAGCAAACCTTTCTATCTCATTCTTTCATCTTGTGTCTGGTCTTTTTCTGCGGCATTTATTGGTTAAACCTTTGCTCTGTCGTCATCTCTACTTGCTAAGTGTCCAGCCCATCTCTACTCTTGCTGGTAATTATCTGTATCATACCCTACACTCAAGTATTCTTTTTGATCTATCTTCATCTTTTACTATCTCTTAGAGTTATTCCTAGCATTGCTCTCTCTCCATGGATCTTTGTGCAATTCTAAGTTGATTCTCAGTTTGTTATGTCAATTTCTGTTTTGTATCTGTAAGTCGTAACTGGTATTATTATTGTATACTTTATGCTTTGAGCAAATTGGCAAGATACTCTCCAATATGTCATTATTCATACCAAATGATCTCCAGCTGATAATTATGCATCATTTTATTTTGCTTCCATGATCTTTCGTGAACTCTATTATCTGTCCTTGGGAAATGTATTCATCAATCTCTTTTATTTTTATAGTCTTTCATCATGAAGGAGATGGGGAAGGCCTTTGTCCAGCGATGGACTTATAATGATTGATTATGATGATATATATACTTTATATGTATATACAGATATGTTCATGTATGTGTGTCCATGTGTGTTTATATATTAATATGTATTACATACACTCACATATATTCAACTCTTCCTGACTGTAATCTTATTATATCTTGAAATAATCTAATAGAATTGTCAAAAACTTACAGAAAAAAGTAGAATTAATTTTAGTTTTTCAAGGGAGCTTTTTGAAATCATTATCAGAAAACAAGCCATTATTTGAATTTTTACTTTACTTTTTCTAATTTGGTTTTATTACTACAGAAAAAACTATTTTTCATTCCTTATGTTCCATATATCACTTGTAATAAGAATTCATGGACAGTTTTTTTTCCTAAATGAAGAAAATTCTATCAACAAGTTTGAGATGTTTGTAGTTTTGCAAAGATACATACATGAATTTAAATAGACAACTTACTGATTTTATTGTTCTACATGAATTAATTAATAGGATGATTCTTGTCTTTATCAACTCAGAATAGAAATTAATATTGATGTTTGATAGATTCTGGTGCTAGGTTTTTGATTAAAATTGGAGAAAAACTAATACTGTCTTTTATGTCTGATGTATATGTCCGTATGCCTACCTTCTGTAATGATCATTGGTCAGTTGTCTGTTATTATCTATTAGCCCCTGTTCCAAAAGGGCATGTTTGGAAGAGAAAAGACTTTATGAGGTGTGGAGCTGCATGCCATTAATTGAATCTAAATTAATTTTCTGTCCATCGTACCGGACTACGCCTTAGAAGTATTTTGGTTACATCTCTCCAGTGTTGTCAATTTAGATGTTTTATATCTTAATTTGGATAACTCTAGAGAGCCAATTACACTTTGATCTTCTAGTGATATAAAAATGGTTTGACACAAAGATGAAACCATGTACACATTCAGTCTGCAGTGTATCCAGCTATTCAAAATTAATGATAAAATAGCTTACCTAGAGCACCTTAGTCCTCTTCAAAATACTTCTCTTAGAACTTCACACCTCTATCCCAATATCCTTCCCACTTTTAAAACAGTCTAAAAAGTCTTCTTTTAGTATCACTGTCAGCTCTCTTGTCACATTCTCCTTAGTCTCATCCACAACTGAAATCTTTTTGAGAAATTGCAGGGAGCTAAATCTGAACTGTTGTGAGTCTGAGAGACCTGAGTGATGTGATGATTTACAAAAATTCTCTGCTTGAAAGGGTGTCTTGCTTCATTAGAGTACACATTCAATGGTATCTAACTGTTGACTGAATTACCTCATGGAGTTTATCTATTCTTGCATATGCAGTAAAGTACCCTTTGCCAAGTAATATCAAGGCTGCAAAATCAGCTATCAAGATATACAAAGTGGCTGGAAAAGTCTTGGACAGACTGTGTACTGAATGAAACATGGCTTTTTGCAAACAACCATTTTGTGGCTAACAGTATTATTATGTTATTTTGCATCAGGAATAATGTGGAGATATTGTCAGCTAGAGTAAATCACCTAGACTAAATGTTAAAAGATTACCAGCTTTATATTGTTTTCTAACTCTATTGAAGACTTTCTTGACAGATTTGATCATTAAAGTGCTAAGATATTGTTTGTTAGCTGTGGTGGATACTGATTGTTGATTCCTCTGATGCTTTCATTTTAAAGACTTGAAGAACAGTATTGCTTTCAAGATAGTTTCATACCTGATTGCACTATCCGCTGTTGCTTACTCGTGCTGGATATTGTCAGCTGAATAGATCTCACGTGCAACTGGCAGCTATTTTATGTTTTTGTATGCAAGTGAAGGTGCTTCATTGTATGGCAATGTATGGTTTGTTTTTGTTTTTTTCACTCATCTGACACATGATCATATTATTGATCAAGGATACAATCTGATAGATTTGCTATGATTCACACCGAAGCAGATAGAGAGGATCAAATGTTCAGTTATTATTTTGGATGTTATAACTAAACTATGCAAACAATTGAGCAGAAAGTTTTTTTTATTTTCTTTATGCTTTTAATGGAGAAAATGATTGGAAATTTTAACAATTGAATGCTGATTTTATTGCATATAGCAAAAAAGCCAGCCTGTAATAGAAATCTATGTGATGTAGAAACCTTGTGTAGCCTATTTTTTTTCAATCATGTCACTCAGAATTGGTATATCAGGTGATGGTTCTTTAATATAAAGATACTTCCAAAATCAGCAAATATGCTATATTATTATGACAAAATATTTGTTCCCTTTCCACTATTTTCTAAACCATCAAGATATTTCCTTTTTCATTACAAATATTTTCCTTTTAAACTAAGGCAGTGCCCATTCCAAAGGTGTATGTTAAGAAGGTCCCATACTTCATGATGTGCTGAGCAGCTTGCTATAATATTCGTATGAAATAATTTTCTGTCCGCAGTACAAAACTATGGCTTTAAAGTATGCAATTTAGATATTTTATATATTATATTCTTTTTTTTTATCTAAACTTGGCTCTTTTGCGGAATTAGATATTTTTTATCTAAATTTGGATAGATAGTCTAAATAAAAGATTCATAATCTGTATTTTTATTCATTTTTATTTGATTTCTTGAAAATTGCTGATCCAAACAACTTCAAACTTGACACTGCACTTTCTAGTGTGCTGACTTATATATCTTGCAAATGTCTGCTTTATACAAACGCAACTCAAAGAGTAATTGTGATGTATTAGATTATTATATCTTAGCGACAGGAGAAACCTCTGATTACGGTTTTTGTAGACAGTTTCTTGTTAAAGACTTATGATCAGCCATCTGGCTTTACTTTTCTTTCTGGTTCTTTTTGCTGACATTGCATTTTGTATATTTTAAATAGTGTGTACCATGACAAAAACGATGCTCGAGAATGTACAATGAGTGCTGTGGTGAGTTGGAAGAATGTATGATCAAAGTACCAATCTTCATGTGTACATAGTATATGTGTATGTATATTCGTATATACATGCATACTACTCATCTAAAACTTATAAGAGGGTATTTTGAAAGGTTTTTGGAAAATTGCTCTCATTCAAATGTTTACTCCAGTCAAAACAGATTAGAAAGCTGGAAATACCTTTCATAAAAATCTATAGCTATAGCTGGAATTTACAATTATTTGAACTGTTCTTTTGTTCCTTTAATGAAGGCCTTTCAAATTTTTTCCAATAACTTTTTGATATACAACTCTCTCTCTCTCTAGTTCTCATATGTATATATATATGTATATATATATATATATATATATATATATATATATATATATATATATATATATATATATATATATAGTTTTACATATATATAGTTATATATATATATATATATATATATATATATATAGTTATATATATATATATATATATATAGTTATATATATATATACATAGTTATATATATATATATATATATATATATATATATATATATATATACATATGTATAGTTTTATGTCTTTAGTCTTGGTATCATCTTTTACCTTGGTTTTCTTTTCCTTATATCAATACTTTTCTGCAAGATTTCATTTTTTTTCTATCTTTTCCCTTGCCATTTCAAAATTTGGCAGCCTAAAGAAAGATCCTGTCTGAAAATTTGGAGAAAAAAAACTTGATCTGAAAATATACCAATTCTTCTGTTCTATTTCTGTGTTTTGTTTCCTCCTTGTCTTTTCAATGATTGTCAGCGATTCCTATCACAAAAGAAAAATATATAACATATGTTGATTTGCCTTGAGTATTTTATATCTATAAAAAGCATACGATTCAGTTTGTCTTAAATGTTAAGCAATTCATATGTCCATATGAAATGTTAGACACCATAGATGAAGTGACATTTTATATCAGGAAAAACTAACCACTAAATTGAATAAGACATAAATCAGCTATTGTAATATCATGTATACCTACTTATCTATTTAATTGAAAGTCATTCTTTTTCCAGTTCTAATTCAACCATAATTACAAGTAACCTAAATGTCAGTTGTAAATCAAGGAGAAGAAATTTTCGTTTTAGAAACTATCAACCAAAACTGTTACAAGGGCTAGAGGGCTGAAAATTTAAACATTTACTCATTATTAAGTTTAGAGAAATCATTTTTCTCTGTTTTGAAAATCTCCTCCACTAAATAGGTTTTTAGTAGAAGGTTCTATTTGCAATGTAAATTATGCCAAATTGATCCCAGAGTTTGCTTGCATTCATGTTTGTGTTTTTGAAAACTTTTTTGTGATCACTGCCCAACAAAGGGCAAAAGAAGTAATTTATAAATAGATCGACATTGGTCTTGTGATAGTTTCTATTTAGTGATTAAACTGACCCCATTTCTTTTTAATACATTCATTATGTCAATAATGAATTTACTTTATTGTTATATGAGGTCGGTCTTGAAAGTATCCAGCTATTTTCTATGTCTCATGAACTGATTGCACGGCCTTGATGTAACTTGGCAACCAGTCAAAGGGTACCTTGATGAGCATGTGTACATAGACACTCTCCATTGGGGTTACTCAGTAGACAATGAGATGCCATTGAGTGAGCTTGATTTCTCTATGACCATCACATACCCAATAAGCAAGCGAGTAATCCTCCACATCCCACGCTGGATTTTTTGACAAAATATAAAATCAACTTCTTGCTTTCTGCCATTGAAAAGGAGATTTCAGGCCATAGACAAGATTTGGGGGAAAGTGACATGACCGCTTATATAGTAATTTGAAGGGGACTAAGGTGCCATTGCCCGAGGTTGGCTATTGCTAATATTGAATTTCTGGAAACTTTCCAGACTGACTTTAAATATAAGAAAAAGATTGCTTTGCTCTTTCGTAGCTTAGGTTAAAATGTAGATTTGGATGTATTATTGTATCACACCAATCATTTCTTGTACAAAACAAGGCAAAGCAATTTGAAACATTCAACCACAACTATAGACAACATAGCCCTTTTTGCAGAAAACCTACACGACCTCCAACTAATGATAGATGAACTAAATGAAGAGAGCAAGAGAGTTGGCCTACACATGAACTTCAGCAAGACGAAGATCATGTGCAACAACCACATCGGGGATAAAAACACTAAGATCAAAATCGAGGACACACAACTGGAGGAAGTAGACCACTACATCTACCTAGGACAACGAATCTCCATGAGACCCTCAAAAGAAGAAGAAATCAAGCGAAGAATCACACTAGGATGGCAAGCCTTTGGCAGTGCTAGCTCAACCTTCAAAAATAAGAAGATCTGATTAATCCTAAAGAGGAGGGTATATAACCAATGCATCCTCCCAATAGTCACTTATGGAGCTGAAACATGGAACCTAACCAAGAGACAGACCCACAAATTGAGAACCATGCAATGTGCACATGAGAGAATAATGCTAGGCCTCACATGGAGAGACCTCAAGACAGCACAGTACATCCGGGAAAAGACAAGAGTTAGGGACATCATAGAATTCATTAAAAATCTCAAATGGCGGTGGGCTGGCCATGTTGCAAGCATGGCAGACAATCGATGGACATCGTGATTCACGACATGGATCCCCCGAGACCATATGTGCAACTGAGGCTGGCAAAATATTAGATGGAGAGACGAGCTAGACAGGTTCAGGAAGTACTGGCTCCGCGACGCCCATGATAGGGAAGTGTGGCAAATCCTGGGGAAGGTCTATGTCCTACGACGGACGCTAAAAGACTGATGATGATGATAATGATGATCAATATAGGTTTCTGTCTCTATGTATCAATCACACTCATAAGCCATATCAATGGACTTAGACGTATAAAAATTTAAACTTTTGCTCCTTATAATGTCTAGAAAAATAGTTTTTTCTTTTTGATAATTGTCCACAAAACACTTGGGGGAGGGTCAATCTATAATGTAATTCTAGGCTAAATTGATTCCTTAGTTTGTATATGGCAGCATTCACATTTGTTATTGTTTTTGTTTTTTTTGAAAATCTAGGCTTTTTTAGTGATAACAGCCCCCCAAAAGGCAAAAGAAGTAACTTATTCATTGATCACCGCTTTATTCAATTTTTTAATTATCCCCTACACAGCATGCTGTCGAAAGATATTGGTTTCATGATGGTTCTCTATTGTAATCAGAACTGTTTTTATTTTGCTTAATTATTCTGCTGTGTACAATGCAGTAAGTACATCAGAGCTTCTCAAATTTCCTACATTAGTGACCCATTTTGATGAGACAATTTTTTTGCTCCCCACCGGTGATCAAAGTAGAATATATATTTGTCTTTGCTTGTAATCTAACTGTAACTAAAAATAGAAGGAAATAAATACCCCCCAAAATAGTCGAAAAGTGCAACATATTCACGATGTATAATGAGTTTTATGGTGTTTCTTACACAACAAAAAGATAAATTTATGAAATGAAATGAAATAGATAGATTTACTTTGTAGTTATACAATTTAATCATAAGAAATAGATTGCTTTGTTTTTTTGGAAGCTTGGGTTAAAATGTACAAATGTATATTTTATTGTAAAACTAGAAGGTTATCAAGAGAAAGATTGGAACATAGGGTATGGCTCCCTTTGTATTGATTTTCAATGGAAAACATTCTCATTTTTGCTTAAAACTTACACAATATTTATTAGAATCTCAGATGTTGAGCACATATTAAACATAACACATATAACAAAGTTGCGAAAGCATTCCTTTTAAAAAACATTATTGCTCATTACAGATCATCAAAGTCAAATAAAATCCTTTATTGGATAACAGAAGAGAATAAATCTTTATGTCTCGTTATAGCTTACTATAAAGCTGCAAAATGACATTCTGACTGGCAATAAAATCATTGTATGCTAACTGATGCTTGGAAACTTTTTTTCCAATGTCATGTGATAGATGCCAGAAATCCATACTGAAATAAAATGTTCAATATATCCGAAAGTACATTGCTTTTTCATAAGAGACAAATAGATTTTTGTATTTTTAGAGTTTTAGATTTTACTCAGCAGCCTATCCCCCTTGAAAGGTTACTCAGTGTGCTTTGCAACATAAGTCAGAAGTTCTGATTGTGAATTTGTCTGATGTAAGTATTTTGAGAACTGTTTGACTGATGTATTTGGTTTTTACATATGAAGTATAATTTTTTAATAAGATAAAGAAAGATATTGAAAAATAGTATATATTTTCAAAAAATACAACCAGTTTGAAGCAATAACCTTTTTCCCAATGATCCTCCAATGATGCGATCTCTATAAATTAACTTAGATCTGATAGTCAAGAATTCAGTAAAAGCATGAATTATGGCTTCCCTATTATTGAACATTTCATTTCAAATATGAAGATCAAAATGGTTGAAGAGATGATAATCTGCAAGAGAAAATGCTAGTTGTATGTGGAGGCTGCTGCAAGACATCATATTCCAATTCTCTAAGCTTACGTACAGCTGAGAGGTGTGTGGACCTGCACTGTCATGGAGCATTTCATTCTGCTCATGTCAAACCCATTTTTCTAACTTTTTAGCCTTTCTATTGCCTTGACCCACCTGGTACGGATGTTATTGAAGTTCTAAAGTCTCCAGAAAGTGTTCGAACTGATGTTCCTGGGTTATTGGCCACTGCTGTTGATAATTCTTCATCATTAAGAACAGGTGCCATTCCTTCAAGGTTCCCTATTGGTACCCAAACCAATGCCGAACAGTTCACAATGTAGTGGTATTCACTCCAGATTGTTTATTGACGTTGACTGCATAATGTCCTAATCTGATATTGTATTTCAAAATCTATCAAACTTGATGAGTAGACGGCATTGCTGTAAGGACTCAAAAACTTCCAATAATGATGGATTATATCCCCATTTACATTGAATCATTGAAAAAATGCAATTACATCAGTAAATTTTTCACTTTGAGCATCATTCATCAAACAACATTTAATGTGTAACAACCTAATATACTGCTAGCAATATTCTGAGCCATCCTCTTGCTTACTGACCTGAGTCGTTATCTTAGCTAACAGATGATGAGTTTTAATTCCTACCAGAACCAATAAAAACTCAGTTCACTTTGAAGAGAAGATATTACACAAACTTACTAAGAGATACAACATGAAAGATGCTTTTTCATTGCTGTCTGAATTTGTCTGATTAAAACTAGGTGATATCAGACTCCTGACAAGTCCATTTTAAATTATGTATAAGTAATCCTAACTTTTATTCTAATTTATTGATCATACTACAAAGAATTACTGTAGTTTTGGTTGATTTGGGGAGCTGAATACTGCAGTAGCATAAAATGTTAGAAAGTGGAATGACTCAGTACAGAACAGTAGCAAATAGGTTGGGATTTATCCACCATTCTACAATAGTTAAAAGTGACACATGATCATGTTTTAATATAGGAAACCATATACTCACCTGATACTGTACACTAGCTAAGATCCCATTTTATGGTGGGTCATCCAGGAATTGCCTCCTGGTTTCTTTAGCTATTACTGAAGACACGAGACCATCACCCTGATCCTACCCCTCTTAGTGCATTGGGGCAGTGCAGTTTAGGAGATGGATTCCCAGTCACCAGGCTTCAGTTAATTATTGGCTTTCCAGCTCTGAAAAGAAGGTAGATAAAAAAATTTCTTAGAATGATTCTCCAAAGAACTAAAGGATAAAATCACCCTGGTGGCAAATGAATACACATATGCAAACATGTACACACACATACATACATATATACACACACCACACGTATACATATATTTGTTGGATAGGTCCAACTTGGGAACAACGTGTATTTCTAGATTATTCTGAGAAGACTAAGTCACTCTGAATGGTTGGCAATGTCAGCATAAAAATAAACATTGTGCCATTAAAAGTGTTCATGCACACAGACATACAGACATATATATATATCATTATCATCATTATCAGCCATTGTAAGTCAGCTGCTGGATAAAAGCCTTTCCCATCTCCTTCTATATTGAGTGTGATTGCTTCAGCCTCTGCCATGTTTTATGGGTAAACTTTTCTATCTCATCTCCCTATGCCTGGTCTTTTCCTACTGCAGTTTACTGTCCCATAGAAATGATTCGGTTAGCCTCTTGTTCCATCTATTGTTCTTTATTCACGCTATGTATCCTGCTCATTTCCATTTTTGTTGTTCAATTACTCGTATGATGACCTCCACCCTAGTCCTCTCTCCGATCCACGTTGTTCTTTTTCTATCACTAAGAGTTATTCCTAATATTGATCTTTCATTACCCTCAGTCTAGTTTTGAATTAGCTTTCATGTAGTTTTGTAGGTTTCCAAGTTTTCCACCCATACGTCATTGCAGGTACTATGCATTGATTGAATACTTAACATTTTGAACATACTGGTAATTTGCTCTTCAGTGCATCTCTATTCATACCAAATGCATTCTAAGGAATCGTTATGTGCCATCTTGTTTTACTTCCTGACCTTGGTAAATGATTTGAGCAACATTTTCCACTAAAAAAACAATTTTCAGTGGTATAATCAGTCTCTAGTTTTCAAAAGAGATTATACTGGGATCTTTATACAATATACATTATTTGCAGTTATCTAAAAAAAACTTTACTGGAAAAATGTTCTCATTTGAATGTTTTCAAACTTAAGTCAAAACAGATTAGAAGGTTGGAAAAACATTTACAGAATATATAGATGTAGGTAAAGCTCATGTAGAAAACAATTGTTTTAGTTGTTCTTTTAATAACCATATTTCTGTGTTTTTCTGGAAATTTAAAAAAAACTGTTGTGATCAAAAATGGCAAAGGGTTCTATCCGTTCTCATCTGTGCTTGTGTTTGTTAATGTGTTCGTGCACTACTGGCCATGCCATTCTATCTACAGATTTGAAAATTTGTATCAGTATTCCCTTAGACCCTTTCCAAAAATGTTTTCTTGATTTTTGGAAAAAAAGTTTTTTGACTTTTTGGGAGCCTTTATTTTCATGAGATTATTAATAACATCTAGATTCTCCGGAACCTAAATATTTCTGTTTTTTTTTTACTCTATTTAAGATGTTTTCTAGTGAAAAACACCACTGATGTTATGAATAGACTTTCTTCTGATCATATTTATTCTATGATGGAAATTTTTTACATGACTTTAAATTTAGATGCTTCGATTGTTCAATTATTGACTATGATAGCAAGTTTGATACATCTTTATATATTCTTCTTTTCTTTCCATTTTTTACAGGAAATTGTCGGGATGTCTCATGGTAAAGATAATGATTATAAGCAGTTCATGTCTGCTGACTGTCATGGTGAAAGTGGACGTGACACAGGATGTTCTTTGAAAGAGCAAGGTAAGTCTTTAGTTTGAATTATTAGTCGTTTATCAAACCTTGCCTTATTTTTAATCAAATTAATTGTGTTTTTATATCTTTGTATATACTTGTCTGACAGAGGAAGAATTAAGATTCTGAATTATCATTTTTTATGAAATTTTGCATGTAGACTCATGATCACTATTTTTGAAATCTTTTTCAATCATTAAAGAAGACTTCAAACAAAAAAGTGATGAATCATTACCATTCAGCCTGAATTGGCAAAGTTAATTTGAATTCTGGCTGTTCACTTCATGGTAATGATACGAGCACAATTGAAAGCTATCACCAAATGTTTCTTCAGTTTTCAAGTGCGGTTAGCTTGCTGGCTGGCCATCTGTATATGTTGTGTGCATATAGACCTCACCAATAGAGCAAGAAAGCTGAAATTTAAAAAATTCCTCCTCATTGTGTATACAAAAAGTAATTTTTATTCCCTCCCCCCATAGTTTTTTTTAGTTTTTTTTAGTGATGATTCAATTCACAATGTAAGTTTATCATAAATTGGACCCTTAGTTTGAGTTCACATTTGTTTTTTTTTTCAACTCAGACTTTTTAATAATCACCATCATATAGAAGGTGAGAGAAGATATTTATTCATTGATCATCCCTTTTTCTAATTTTATGATTGTTCATCCATAATACTGCATGCTGCCAAAAGATATTGGTCACTTGACAGTTTTGTAATGAGTGACTAACCACCCTTGTTACTTCGAAGCATTAAAAACCTTATTACTTATTCATGTTCTACTCAGTTTCCAAGAAAAATACAGATATGTTAAAAATATCTCTGAAGCCTTCAATCAAATTATTCTCTCATAAACATCTCCCCTGCTCAGGCAACAACAGCTAAAGTCTGTTTCCCCCTCCCCTCAGGTCAACTGTGACAGGGGCCGACGAAATAATGAGATTTTAATTGCATGGATAAATTTATCACAATTCTCTGAGAATTTGTGAAAAAGCATCACTAGCCAGGCACTAAGGTTACTGCCACCCTCTTGTTGCAGCAAATTCAATACTCTCACCCAGTTGCAGAGCAAGGGAGCAAAGAGTGTGCCTGAGGACAAAGAAGAGCATCTGGGAGCAAAGACAGCATTCAGGGGCAAAGGGAGCAACCATGGGTAGTTCCTAAGGAAGGAAGAGCATAGTATTATTAATCAGGTTAGAGGAAAATTTGTGCTCCCTCACACCTGCACCTGAGGGGTGAGTTGCCCCTTTTACCAAGCCTCTGCTCTTGCCATTAAAACTATTTATGCAAATATTGTAACATGATAACAGTTGGTCATATCAACTGTTTAAACATCACAAAATGAGCAGTCATTGTCAAATTCTAGATTTTTATCTCCTCTGAAAGAGAACTTAATGACTTTTAAAAGAGGAATCAAATATTTAGATCTTTGGTTGAGAAGCGAAGTCATTAACATTTGAATATGAATAGCTTCAGCGGTAATTATCTACTGACACTGGAATAGAATGGTGATTAGTGAATAGAAATATAGTGAATAAGATCTATATAAATCAATGAAACTGAAAAAAAAAAGATTTTTTTTTGCTTTCTTTAACCCATGATTTTTTTGGAATAGTATAGGGGTGGTGCATATCCATATTCCCCTGAAAATATCCTTCATTTAGATCTTGAAATTTAACTTCAAAAATTTTTCAGAAGTCCTGAATTTTGGCTTGCACCAATTTCTCCATGGGGAAAAAATATGAAACTGTAATGATGAGAGAGAGAGAGAAAGAGAGATAGGTGGAAGAATGCCTGCATGGCGTTGTCAACTTGGCAATTTTAAGACTAGCATGTAGTGCCATGGAATACTTTTCTTGTTCTTCGACCATATGCATTATTTGTTTTGTTTAAATGTTGATATTATAGCCCTAAATGAAAAAGTCTCCTTTTGCTATTGCCACCAGCTGCCTAGCAGTGTTCCTTTGTGTGGTTTGAAATCTTTTGGGAAAAAGCCCGAAGTTGCAGGGAGCTAGATTTGGACTTGATGGGGGGCTATCAGACCTAGATGATAAAATGCTTTATGAAAAAATCTTACACAGGATGAAAGGATTGACTCACTCAGTCATTGTCAATTCAATGATAACATAGTGTATAAGATCACTCTATGGCATCTCATTTCTGACTGAACAACCTCATGGGAGGGTATATGTTGTTCATGCATCTGTAATAAAGTTCCCTCTGATGAGTTAAATTGAGGCTGTACAACTGGTTCTTGAGAAATTCAAAATGGCTGAGACTTGACAGTGGTTGTACATAGCCATGTTTTTTTCCCAAAATTTAAGCTGCTCCTAGTTGAGTTCAGTATGAATATTTCATGGTAAGATCAGAGAGTTGTTATAACTGGTATGATGAGGAGGCATGGCCCAAAATGTATATAAAGATTATAAGAGATTCAGAGCTAATCGGATATGAAATTCATCTGGTGAAGGCAGAAGAATGCATTGGCTAAAATATTGTATTTAAAAACAACTAGGATAAGGATGCTAATCTGAATGTTTTATCAAATGTCAAAAGTTAAGATAAAATTTGTTCATTCAGCTATAAACCATATGAGGCCAAAATTGGGTTTTAGTTGTTAATTGCCAATTAAAACTTTGCTCTCAGTGATTTTAGTGAGATTTTATTAAGATAATTTTTTATCAACATTTTCTCAAAAAATTAATTTTGTTTATGTTTTCAAGTGCCAGATACGTGTTACAATTAGTGGATTATTTATTAAATGCATAATCCAGCCATTCTCAACTTTTTTTTACCATGGACCCCTTAAGAGCTCTTCTCAAGTTCTAGGACCCCTTGCCAAGTATGCATACAACAGTGATATATAGATAGAAATTCATTTAATATTGTTTCAGTTAATGGCCCTTTTCAAATATGTCCTGGGGGCAATATGGTCTCTGTTGTGAAGGCTGAAATCCTTTTAGCAAAACACATATTTTTGCCAAGAGTTGCCACTTCTGAAACTACTTTTGCTTTCTGGCATAACATTTGCATTGTTGAGTTTGACCAGATTTCGTTTTGTAGAGAGTGCCAGAACTCATCATACGAAGAATTTGATTCTTCTGAGTACAAATGTGGTTTGCTCAGATAGAAGCTTTTGAATAAGCTTTTAAATCATGTGGAAGTATCACCCGCTCTATGCCCATCAGAGCTATTCCAATCATTTACTTGTGAAATCCAGTATTTATTATGCATCTGGTAACATCACATTTCACTTACTTCAAATGAATTCTTACTTATACCAATTTGTTTACATTTGGCAAGGTTTCTATATTCTAAGAAAACTGTGCGCAGTCCATTTACTGTATTTGCTGGCATAAAAGACTCACATTAAAGCCAAGAAAATGACTGTAAAAATATTACACTGTATTTAATTCACTGGTCCAATGTTTCAATGTTTCTTCTGATTTTCAGCAGTCAGTGTATGCAAAAATCCTATGGCATGCAATTTTTCCTCATTTTACAAAAGTATGTGTGCAACAAATGATATTAGCAGTATACAAATGTGGTAACTGAAAAACTTTAAAATGAGTTAACAGAAACAATTTGCTAAGCAATGATTTTCAATAAGTAAAATCATACATTATACTTATAATCATAAATATAAGTATAATTATTAATAAATACATAATTTTAGGTAACTAACTTTCTGTGCACACATTAACTTCCTTGATTTCACCTTGAAGGAAACCAAATCATGGTCAGTGGACTATTTACCAAGGTTCAAAATTGACAGCAATGGGGTCTGATTGAATTTGCAGTGAGTGGTAGTCTCCCAAATACCCACGTAAACCATGTACCTTACAGCCAAGCAAATACAGTATATACCTGTAAGACCTTTCTAGTTTAAGAATGAAGATATCATAATTTCTTCAACAATTGAATCATTTTCTATTTAATTTGCATTTGTCTCTTATTTCAGATCTGTTCACTCCTCAACACTTTAGAACGTCATCACCAACAATTGACCAAAATTTTCGTAAGAGCTCACAAAAGAAATCTAAACAACAAACACACTTTTATCCTGACAATATTTCCAGGCCTCTTCACAAACCTAACATTGGCCACATTCCTGATTGTAGTCAGTGGATTGATTTGAAACCTGCTTTAGTGGACATTTCTGGTCCACATTCTCATTCTTGTCATCTCCTTGAGGGTAAAGGGCCTGTCAACAATCCACACCAACTTCCCCCAGTACCACTGGTACTCTAGGTTGGGGATGATTTGGAACAGGTGTTGTACAAACCATTCCTTTTACAAACATATTCTTACAATGGATTCCCATGTTCATTCACTTTCATCTCTACCAAGTGTTCGTGAGCATGTGTATAAGTGCGAGTGTGTACTTATATTCACTGATAAAATAATACATACATGTGGCAGTGTTTGTGTGTACAACCATGTATATATGTACATACATAAAAAAACATATATATATATATATATATATATATATATATATAAACATACATGTACCAACACATATATATATAAACACATACATTTATATGTATCTATACAACAATATAAGTATTCTCTTATGCATGCATGCATATTTCCAATTGTGCAAGCATAGATGTATGTATATATCTGAATGCACTCATACATGTATATGCATTAAAATAGAAATATACAGATATCTATATTTATTAATGCCTTCATATAAATATACATATACATGTGTATATATATATATATATATATATATATATATATATATATATATATATATATATGTATACACACACACATACACATAAGTACACACACACACACACACACACACACACACACACACATATATATATACATTTTTATGTACATATGCATATGTTTGATGTGTGGATGTAAAATGCTGGTATTAATTTGATTCAGTGGAAGTGTAAATTTTGAGAACAAGTGTGTTATACCACAAAAATTTTTATTATCATAAAAGATTGGCTTGATGCATTTCCCTGAAATTTGCATCAGCATTTTCAAAAGCAGTAATGAACTGGAGAAAAATTTGGTCCGGGTGAGAGTGAGATAGGGGTCAACTTTGGGATGTTCTTTTATCACAGCAACAACTCCTCCACCCTCCACTCCTCCAAACGAAGTGACACAATGTTTTTTCTCCAAATCACTACTACATGTGAACATGTAAACAGCAACCATCTTTTGCAACAGTATTCTCTTTCACTTAATTCTTTTTAAAATGTTGATGCAAGTTGGGGGAAATTCATCAAGTCAATCTTTAATGATAACAAAATATATAAATGCATGCATTTATATATATATATATATATATATATATATATATATATATATATATATATATATATATATATATGTATGTATATACATATATGCACACTTAATTGTATATTTATATATACAAGTCCAAAACAAAGAAAATGAAATGACTGAAAATACACTGTCATTTATTTGTATGTGTAAATATTTATATATATATGCAAATGTATGCATGATTGTATGCAATCTTACTTGAATTCTAAGTGGCAGAATGAAAAAAAGTTCTATCATTTTAATTTACTTTTCATATATTGTGAAATTTCAAGTAAATTATTATAATTTTTGGAACAAACTTTTTCCACCTTTTAAATAATATGTGTCCAATAACCTTCTGAACATAATCAATACATCTGGTTTCTCAATATAATCTTATATCAGAGGCAGTGTGTGGGACCTGTAGACCCCGCAACTGCAGAGCAGGGGGGATGCTGGAGTTCCTGGTGCACCACATATCTGAGAGATGCTGAAAAATCTAAAAATTGTCTAAAAATATCTGAAAAGTAATCTAGACCGTCTATAAAATAATCTAAAGAATTTCCAGGGTGCAAATTCGGACTTTGCACCATCACTGCTTATATACATACACACAGCTCTGTGTGTATGCGTACGTGTGTATGTTTGTGTATAAGTATGTGTGTATAAAAAGAAAAATATTTGCTTGTAGGTAATTAAATTATGAATGAAGAATCAATAAAAGTGGTTAATTTTGCAAATAACTGAATATTCATATGAATATGGTGTAAATATTGATTCCCTACAAGCATGTTTCTAGAAGTTACTTTGGCCCTTTAATATCTAAGATGGTCTGATTCATCTAAAAATATGTAAACACACACATACAGACACACATGCAAGCACCCACCCACACATACACACATCTTATATAGAATGCACATATTTACAATTTTGTCCTATTGAAACAAAACTTGAATTGATTAAACTTCTGATTTTTTAATCAAGGGTAAAACAGAACACATGACACGTTGGACTAAACTCATTTAAATGAAAACGCATTCTTTTTTTTTTTTTCGTTTGTGTGTGCTCTCACTCCCTCTCACATTCTCCTTCTCTCTGTCTCCCTAAAAGAATTTTAATCACTCAAGAAGATGAAAAAATAGATGAATGAAAGGAAAAGTCAATTCTGGAATTATCTTCATTCACTGAAATGAATGGTGGTGATGGTGGTGGTGGTGGCGGGGTACTTGCAGAGAAGTTCTCACTGAATGGAAAATTATTCTAATCCTTTTGATGAAGATTGTACACAATACCTGCTAATTTCATCTCAAAAGTTTTCCTAATTTTTTTCCGCTTTTGTCATGATGATAATTTTGATCTGTAAGCTTTTCCAAAGAATTTGCAAGGATAGATATTCATTTCCGACTATATATATATATATATATATATATATATATATATATATATATATATGTATATATATATATATATATATATATATATATATATATATATATATATATGTATATATATATATATATATATATATATATATATATATATATATATATATATATATATATATATATATATATATATATATATATATATATATATATATATATATATATATATATATATATATATATATATATCATCATCATTATCATCATTATCAACATCACTCTTTTGTGGTCCATCATTGGACATACACTTTCCCCAGAAATTGCCACATCTCTCTATCATGGGCATTGCAGGTCAGTCTCTTGGTTAGGTTCCATGTTTCAGTTCTATTGGAGACTATCAGAAGGATGCATTGGTTGTATTTTCTTCTTTTTGGGACTGATAGGATTTTCTTGTTCTTTAGGTTGAGCTTGCACTACCGAAGGCTTGCCATCCTAAAGTGATTCTTCACTTGATTTCTTCATCTTTAGATATATATATATACATATGCATTTACATATGTATATGTATATATATATATATATATATATATATATATATATATATATATATATATATATATATATATACACATATGTATATATATGTATATATGATAATTGCAGAGATATTTTCTGCCAGACACAAACTGTCCAATATTATGATATGCATATTTATATAAATGAACACAAATGCATTTATGCTTAGCCACATATATATATATATATATATATATATATATATATATATATATATATATATATATATATATATATATATATATATATAGTGGTGCCTCTCATAGTGAAGAACTCATATAATGAAGTTTCACTTAGGAAGAGGTCCTAATAGCTAAAAAAATCTCTCAACAAAATATTTTCATTTTGTTAGGAGAAAAAGCCATAAAATTTCATAAAATTATCCCAATTCATACATAATCTATTCCTTAATCTAGATTTGTATCTAGTATCTATAATCGAATGGACCCTCAGTGAATTATAATGTGATTATTGATCATATCATCTATATGTTTATTTATATTTATCCATTAATAATTAGAAAGTAATTAGTTCATTATACATTATTTACAAGGTTGTTACTAAGGTCTTAGGAGTCCGCTTTTTTTGTTTTTTTGAATAAATTACTGAAATCCCATTGGTTTAATTATTCAATTAACAAATTTCCATCTATCGAGATGTTTTGTGGAGCGGATTGTCTTCATTAAGAGAGGTGCCACTGTGTATACATACACATCCATATCTAAAGACAAATATATTATGACTTTGCTTTAGGAGCAAAAATTTAAAAGGGTTTTCCACAACTGCTACAGGCCCTCAAGTAGCCAGTAAGGCCTATGCGATAGAAGCAGGCCTTCCCTTGGCAATTGCAGGAGAATGTTTGGTAACTAAGAGAAGCTCCCATCTTATAGTCCTGCCTCTTTCCTTCTTTTATTGCCCAGTGATTTGCTTTAGCAAGGGATGTTTCCTGGTAGACCTCATGCTACCATGTCCCTCTACTGACTGTCTGTGTTACCTATTGATTGTAGTTGATTCTACAAGAGATGAGGTTCATTTCTAAGGAATCCTTACATCTCTTCTAAAAGGCTCAACTTTTCCTCCAGCTAAATGCTATTTCTCCAAAACAGGAGGGCCTTTGAAAGATGATAGTTCTCCATCCAGATCCGAAAAACAAGAGCCAACAAAGCATCATACCCAGTTTTCTATACAGAACCAAATCTTGGGTCATATACTAGGCTGACTTCAGTGCTTCCATCAGCTTTGCCTCCTCCCAAATATCTGTGTGCACTGGACTGATTTCATCACTAACTGACATTATAAAGTCAGCCTGGGCCACTAGCACAGAGGCTATTATACAGACATATATATAAATGCTTATACATGTATCTATTTTATGCACGTCTATGATTAAGCAACTTAATCAATCATTTTTTTTTCTTGTTCGGTTTCTTCAATTCATCTCATGATTTCCTTATCCATCTAAAATTTGTTAAGTCATTTATATTCATATTTGAATACTGATCAGCACTTTTTAGTAATTACAATAAAGCAGTCAGTGATTTCATCCCTCACTGAATGTGCTAAAAATATCTGCCCAGTATCTTGACCCTAAGAATGAGTGGAAAAATTAATATACTACTCAGTGAATTTGATCTAACGATTCTTATCTCTTGGAAAATCAATCTATACAACTTGGCCTCTTTCTTTCTTGAACTCAATGCACTCAACATTTCAGTTCTTTCCTCACCTGGGATATCATTACAAGCTCATTCTTTGCACCTTTGTGGTTGAAAATTTAGATCTCCAGAAGTTCCTTAGAAGTGTCCGTGGAAGAAATTAGGAAAGAAACACATTAAGAAAAGGAAATAATAAAAGCATCAGGAATAGAAATATTAGCAAAATTATCTTTATATACTTTATTTGGGGAAGCATTGTCAACTATTAACATTATCTATTTTTTTTTCCTAGTATTTTCTTACATCTTAAAAGAGAAGTGGTTTCATGCCTTTCTCCAAGGCATTGATATTGGGTGAATGCAAACTGTCCCAGTTGGAGATAAACTCTGTTTACCGATTCCATTCTCTGATAACCATTATTAGATACACAAAAATCGCACCAGTATTCCTGATTGATTCTATGACTTGAAGATTGTTTTGGTAAAGTGTTTCATGGTAGGTACTGTTGATTTATTTGTTATTAGAAAATGATGGAAAATAGCCCAATAATTTTCTGTGTCCCAAATATTATTCAGAAAATAGTGCACTTTTTAATAAATGTTTAGAAATGGTATGTGAGAGGCAGAAATTCATATTTATAACATAAAGCTGATTTTCAAAGATAATCTTTCATTTGTACTCAAGTTGCCGTTGGAGCTAGAGCGGCTGGTTAAGTTATTTTGTCTGTCGATCTTTATTCTCATTTATTTTACTCTAACAATTTATCATAATCCACTTTAGCTTGCTTGGCCGGTCCAAGCTTTCCTGAACCATCTTAACTGAAAATTTTCAGAACATGTTCCCTACTCTGTCCGTGGCCAATGTTAAGTGGGGACTTCTCTGATTTGGAATTAGAGCTGTCAGTCTCCTACACTGGTTGCCATCTAAGGCTGAAGAGCCAAGTCAGCTCTACTATTTGCCCCTGGCTGAGTAGAAAAGAAATAGAGTCATACATTTGCCAACAGCATTAGTTCAAAGTGAACCCAAACTGTCTCAGCCAGGGTTTGAACTCAGTTCGCTGATTCCATTTTCTATGTTGACTGTTAAGCCGTTGCACTTTAATGCAGAGCTAAAACTAGTACTATATCAGGTAAATGAAGAATTCAGTATAAATACAAGAAAATTTTTCCTCTATGATTTTCATTTAGAGTATAATCTGTACAATATAAAACCTTCCTCTGCTTTCTCCTCAAACTTGAAGTTTTGCCATAAGAGTTAAAATTGAGGGAGAGCTGAGCACTGCCCATTAAATGTGCAGAAACATCAATTACTATGATCAATTCTGATGGAATGAAAGGAAATTCTATCATATATACATACAAATATATATACAAACACACACATATAAAAATACATTCCAGTATACATGTTATCACACAGGAACACTGATACACACATAAAATTTATACACATATGTATATCAATGAAATAAAATGAGTGTCTTACTCGAAATATGAATCAAGCACATCTTAAATGTAGTATATGTATATACATGTATGTATTCACATACAGATATACAATTGCTCATTTATACAAGTACCACAGATTCACATGATAACACATGCAAGCAGAAAGAGACCCAAAACTAATCGGAATTTTTCCTGGGAATTTTACATCAAGATTAATTCAGTTATTTGTTGATGATCACTTGATTTCTAGTTCAGTCCCAAACTATAAGTTTTTTTGCTAATCTCAAACTGAAAGTTATTTTGCACCAACTTTATTAGAATGTTAACAAACACCGTTAAATTTATAGTTTGATCAAGTGATAAAGAATTATGAAAGGTAATTGATTTCTGTCATATCAAGAGTGGATCTGTCAAAGTAAAATTACCTTGAAAATGTTATTAATGAACACCAAAAACCTTTAAATATAATGTTGGGACTCTATACATATATATTGTGAAAAAGTAAAAACATGTGATTCTTATTTTTCCATATATATATATATATATATATATATATATATATATATGTGTGTGTGTGTGTGTGTGTGTGTGTATGTGTATGCATACATGGATAGTAGGTATAAACACACAAATATATATATTCATATATATATATATATATATATATATGTATATATATATATATACCAAAAGATAACCAACAAAGAGAGAAAGATGAGTGGATATGTCCATATAAACAGAGAGCAAAGGAGATGGAGAGAAGAAAAGGAATTGGAAAAAGAGTGATATGTATGTGTCAGTGTTGATAGATTAAGAAAGATCAGTTCCAAGGGTAATCTGTTATAAGGGCAGTCTGTTCCAGTGTCTGTCTCCATTCTACATGAAGAACATTAGTCAGTCACTGGCTTAAGCAGCCATTACACACACAACACTTGGTAGGATGAAAGCTTCCTTCCTTCTTACACACGTACACACGTACACAAACACATGCATAGGCACGCACACTGCCTCACACATCCGCACACAATTGTTCAGTCAAGCACACAATACGCCAGCCTCCATCCACACACACATACATACACACTCACTTAACTAATGATGTTGTCACACAACAGCAGCAGTTACAGCAGGATTCAACACTTGAACACATCCTCTCATCACGCACCCAAGAGGATTTATCCACACAGGTTAGATAGCTTTGAATTTTTCTCTCTATCTTTTTTTCTTCTTTTGTCTTTTTATATTGATCTGATTGAGATATCGTTAAAGTTATTGTTATATTTTAATCCCAGATATTAACCCAAGATATTTGGCTTAAATTATAGTGAAAAAATATCCCTTCAAGTTAGGCAGATTTTTACATATGATATTCTGTACACATAACATCTTCAATCCCTCAATTCAAACATAATCCATTGTGACTCTGGGCTATAAGAAGATGTATGCAGCAGAAACATTATTTTTTCCCCTTCCCTCTGTTAACCTGCAGCTAAAATGTTGTTCTGTTGTCAATTAGACTTTTAAGGAAAACTGAAACTCAGAAATTTTTAAATTGCCTCCCAGTCATCCTGTAATACTTACATATATGTGGAGATATATCTATATCTTCATAGATATTGATTTGCAGGTTTTCACATTAGGATTATGTTCTTATCAGCAAGATACCAACACTGATTTCTGCTCTTGAGAAATTTTTGCTTCTATTAGCCTGAAATATTTTACAATTCATACAAACATTTTTCTCCAAAATATACATGCATCTAAATACATGATATACATATGTATACATTTCTTTAAGTGAAGATAATAACAAATTTCACCTTCACTTTAAAAAGTGAAATGAAAAATTTTAGTGAAAGTGTTTAGTTTGGAATACTTCGCAAAATAATTTATTCTTTAATATTTCAATAATTTATACTACTGAAGAATTTTTAAAAAGTTCTCATCAAGTTTTCTCTGTTTTTATTTTATATATTCTTTTACGTGTATTAAATATATTTCATAAATAAAACATAGATACAGTTTTGTAGAGAAGTTAATTTAATTGCCATAGTGTACTTTGAGTACGGGCAATGCAGAAGTATTTTTTTCTCTGCAAAAACAAATACAAACAATTTTTAGATAACATATCATTTTGTAATTGACAATGAAAAGACTCTGAAAAAAGTGGAATTTAATTTCTGAATTCTTGAGAAGAATCAATGTCATTTAAAACTAGTTGTCATTTTCTTTACAGAACCAAAGTATTTCTGTTAAACATATATTCTGGAAATATAGTTCTGTTGATGTTGCAATCATATGAATGTGGTCCTTATGATGTATGAAACCCCCAAAGTCAATTTAAGATGTGTTGTTATGTCTTGACTGTTGTTTTTTCTACCAAACTACGGTGTTTATTTTGAATGTCATCTTAACTAAAAAATACCAACCTGAAATTTATTGTTATAAAATTTGACTTACTAACTTTAAAAAAAAATTGCTGTGGATGTTTTTGTTTTTTATATTCAGCATAGATTGTTCTATATTCAACATAAGTGATTCTATATTCAGCATAGATTATTTGGATTTTTTTTTATTTATAGTCATTTTTATAAGACAAGTATTATAGAAAACTTCATTTCATTTCCTTTCAAAAGCTTACAAAGTTTTCATTTTTCTTAATTAGCCTAGATTATTAACAAGCTTCTATTTATCAAATTGCTACTAATGAAAATGACTTGAAAATGAACCCCTAATTGTGCCTACAGCTAATCTGATCGGGTATAAAATCAAATTCACATACATTTTGTTATTGCCCTGGCTGGTTGGAAAGAAGAAGTAATAATGATAATAATAATAGTAGGAATAATAATAATAATAATAATGATAGTAGTAATAATAATTCTCTGTATTCTTCATCTTTTTCTTTTTCTTTTCTTCTTCTTTGTATTCTTCTTCATTTTCTTTGTATTCTCCTTATTACTATTCTTTGTATTCTTTTTCTTCTTCTTTGTATTTTCATGATCTTTGTACTCTTCTTCTTTTTCTTCTCCTTCCTTTTCTTCTTCTTTTTCTTCTTTATACTCTTCTTCTCTTTTTAATATTTTTCTTATTCATTTTTGTATTTTTCCTTCCCCCCTCTTCTTCTTCTTATCATTATTATTATTATCATTATCATCTCTTCTTCTTTTTCTTCTTCTTCTTCTTCTTCTTCTTCTTCTTCTTCTTCTTCTTCTTCTTCTTCTTCTTCTTCTTCTTCTTCTTCTTCTTCTTCTTCTTCTTCTCTGTCCTATTAAACTAAATTAATGAGATTGAAATTCCCCATTTGATTTTAAATCTCCCCTCTGATTCTTAATCTTTCTCTTTCTCTCTCAGCTTTAAGATAATGTCAAATAAGGAGTCTTACAGGTATTTGCTTCAATCCTCTTGACTAGGGATGGAAACAATCAGAACTAATGAATGCATTTAATTGTTGTTTAATTTAACTAATGCTTCCACTTTCACTTTCACTTTCAAATTCTGATTTAATCAACTTTTTTTAAATTCCTTTTATCCTCTCAATTTGACAACTCCCCTTCATTTCCACTATCCGCTGAAATGCAAAAAGATTTGAGGGTGGGGAATAATGATCATGTCCAGAAAGGAGGCATTAAAATATCAAAGAATCTAGATAAAACAAAAATTAATTGATGATTATACAAAGAACCCCAGTTCATTAATTCCACTCAATTATCATGCATATCCATCCAAATTAATTCATTACATGTCCCCAATAATTGTTTTACTTAATTGTGCATCTCCATTTATGCTGAATATACAATAGTCACAAATCGAAATATCAAACATTCATTTTCTGATTATGATCAACATTCAAAGCTGTGAGCTGATTTTTCATGAAATTTCACATGTTGATACCCTGGAAAATAATGTTTCAATGTTATAAAATTATACACTTCACAAGTATGAGCTTTAATTTCTTGAAGTTTGGAGAAAAAAATCTTTGAACTTGGCTGAAAATCAAGAAAGAAGATTTTCCACAGCATTTTTAAGATACCAGATTCAAATATGCAAGTCTCTTGTTCTGGTCCTCTATACTTGATTTACCCATTCTGGACAATGAAGATTTCATCTGATCTGTTGAATGTACATCTGTGGAAATGAAATTAACCAAGGAAGGTGGATAATGAGACAATGAAAGATATTTTCTAGTATACAAAGAAGACTTTTTGTTATTATATAAGCTCTGTGCATGGCCAAAATGGGAAATAGACACATATACATAGATATAGATACAGAGACTAAAATTGCAATTCTTCAAAATTGCTTGACTCTATTGTAAGTATAGCTTAGTCAATATAAAATAAGTAAGATGTTCTGTACACCTCTTGTATATAACTTGATTGTGACAGTATGGTGAATACATTGTTAGAAATATTTGCATACAAACAAGGTTTATGATAATAAGAAAGTAAGTAAATAGTGTTTTCTTTAATTACACTTTTTCTTTTTGCAACAATGACTACAAGAATAGTGGACAATTTATTGTTGTTATGTGAAATCTAATGTGGTGACCTGTGATCATGATGCCTTTAATATACATCCGAGAAGCTATGAATTGTTTCATAAACAATAATCTGAGTGAGGCCAGTACAATATGCTCAGAATAAGTGGGGCGGGGAGAATAATTTCCATCCTGCTGTTTATGTCTAAAGCAGTCTTCCCAAGCAATTATAACCCTGAGAATAAATGAAAAAAGATAGCAACAACAGTGATTTCAGAAATAGATATCGAGCAATCAATACTTTTGACGTGCGACCAAAAGAAAGAGGGAAAAAATGTAATAACTAATCCTCCTGGAAACAAAAATCTAAAAAAAAATGAAAAGAAGAAAAAATGAAAGAGAGGAATAGCTGTGACAAAAAAAAAAGAAGAAAAAGAAAAAAGAAGTGAAAACAAAAAGAATTCAAGATAATGACTATCACACTATCAAGGAAAGCAATCAGTAAGATAACCCCTGCTTCCTTCATCATCTTACAACCCCTTCCTCTTTCTCTCTCTCTCTCTGTCCCTCTCTCCCTCTCTCGGAAAAAAAAGAAATCAAAAGAACAAAGAAAATGAAAAAAAAATTATAAAGAACCCTTAAAAAATAACCCAAAACAATTGTACAATTATAGTTCGCACAGTGTGGATGAAACAAGCTGAAATACACATCATCATCATCATCATCATCATCATAGGTGGCACTATGTTTCAATAAGAAACTTATTTATTCTCTTTACTATTTCACTACATTAAATATTGATCCAAAAGAAAGACATAGGCTAATAAGCCAACTGGTTCCGATCACCTTAACAGATATATACAGAGACATACTAATAGGCTGCTATCCTCTGCAAGACTTTGTATTTGTCTTTAGAGAGGATTAATCACACACAAATACACACAGGAAGCAAAGATAGGTAAAGCTACAAGTCTGCATGGTCTTTCCAAAGATGAGAAACTTCTTGGTTTTTCTTCATAATGGAAACCAGAATGATGGTCATCTTATCCTTCCACACACAGTGGCATAGTTTTAACCAATAATGGGCAACTTTAATCTGCTTAAAGCTGTGCGCTGGTGAAAAATGAGTCACTGTTTGACACGAGCGTCCCTGGCATGAAATGATAACCTTTCTCATCCAAAGATCATGTAATCCTTTAATTCACCATTCTTGTACATTTGGATTGGAAGAGATTTAAAGAATTTCTCCGCTAAGACTCTTCCATTTGTCACTTTGTTGGTGTGTCTAGAAGGCTTTTAAATATCCTTGCACTTCTTCCAGGATTCGTTCAACTTATTTTAGACTCTTGGTCTCCACTTCTTTTGAGATGCTATTTACTAAGCTTAGTTTAGTTTTGGCACAAGACCACAAGTATGAGTAACCAAGTGAGGATTGAGCTCACATATCAGAAGCAATGATCTGAGAGACCATCGTACAAATTACTATACCAGAATGAGATGCCCCAATGAGATTTGAACTTGCTACTTAGTAGTAATGATCTGGGAGACCATCTTACAAACTACTGTACCAGAACAAGGTGCCCCAATGAGGTTTGAACTCACTACTCAGTAGTAATGATCTGCAAGACCAGCCTCTCAACCATTACATCATGACAAAGCACCCATCCACTCATTTGGAAATGGTAAATTTCTTTCTATTCTTGACAGTTTATTTCAAGGAAGAACAGTTATTTAGAGTGGAAAAGATTTATCTCATCCTTGATGACTTCAAAATATTTATGGCAAATGGAATTTCTCTGAATGAATAATCTTTGCTTCATAAAGACTATTTTGTAGCAAATATTATTGGCTATGAAAAAGCTTGTAGTGATTAGGTATTATTATCTGTACAACAACTAGAGAAAAGTGGCTGTAACTATAATGGCAATGTTGATAATAAAATTTGCTTGCTTTATAAGACTGAAAAATAAAAGATCTTTCATTGCTCCCCCTTTTAGCAGATAATTTAATAGACTCTGCAATCAGCACTCACAACTAGCAGAATATAGAAGGCAAAGATCTCTTTCTTGTTATACCATAAATATAGATGCTAGAATGCATTAACCACTTTTTTCCTCTGTGTAAGCACTAAGTATTTTGTCTTGTCAATTGTTTTAGCCAGAGTGTACATGTTGTGAATTAATATGATGCTGTTTTCTTGCATTCCCATCAAAATCTGTCTTCTCTCTGTCTACCTGTCATGATTGTATATTAGATTGTGTAAGACTGCTTTCTAGAATATCTAATTACGTTTCTTTGGCAAGCTGTTTGAAGTAATGATTGCTTTTAGTCAAAAAAGAAAAAAAGAGCTTAAAGAGTCAGTCTCACACATGATATTTTTGGTGGTTTTACAAATATATCTTTTTGAGAAGAAAAAACATTGGGTGATTGATATTCTGCGTATGTTAGTATGATTGAGAGATATTGTATGCTTGTAAGGTTGTAGTTATCAGTCATTTGTGTGATGTATTACATTGTATAACTTCTCAATGGAATATCATTGACTTCATTTGAAATTGCTTTCATTTTTATCTTATGATCTTTATATGCTTCATTTCAGTAGATATCATGTATTGAATCACTGTAGCCCCAAAAATTGCTCGACCAACCAGCCAATCTGGCTATAGATCCATTTCTCTTTACTCATCTGTGTATGTCTATGTGTGTGTGTTAATGTGTTTTTCTGGGTGATTTTGGTCATATTTTGAGGGCTACAACCTTGAAATTTAGCATGAGTATACCACTAGACACTATCTAAACTCATATTGTTTAGTTTTTTGAAAAAAGTGCTTTTTGGGATCTCTATTGTCAATTCGGAGCAACAATGCCCGAATCTTGTGCTGGTATTTTTTAAGATAATTTTAGATAGAAGATCTTTTGGGGGGGATAATTTTAGAAAATTTTTTATTCAATAAATTCTGGCCACAGTGATTCATTTATTCAAGGTACAGATATGTTTCTTATTTAGCCCTGATATTAGATTTTTAGGAAGAGAACATGCACATGTACCATAATAAAAAAAACATATTCACATATGTGTATACACAAATGTTATCATACACCCATTTATCTATATGTTTAAGAGTGGAATAATTTCTATGGAACTCATGCAAGAATGCATGCATACTGTCTAAATGCACATTATATATGTTCACAAATGTAGATAAATCAATAAGTCCACAGCCTAATGATGAAAGAGGAATTTATTTTACACAGCAAATATCTATTTTCCAACAGAATCTTTCTCCTTGTCAATGTACTTGACTCAATGCTCCTGCAGTAATGACATAGATAGAACATTATACAGTGAAAATTCAATGCAAAAATACAGTTGATACCTTTGTCAGGCTATGGCTTATTGATCAACCCTCATATATATTATGTATATATACATATATGCATTATTATGACATAATGTATGTGGTTACTTACTAGCAAAGTCACTCAAAGGGCTTAACGTAAATGCACAAATGCTCTAATGCCATTTTAAGAAAATAAGATGTTAAAAAAAAACCTTCTGGGATCCATAGTTTTTGTGCTCTGATCTTGACAATGGCTAAAAGTATGGTTGGAAGAGCTAGATCCTCAACATTTGGACAACACGTACAATCATTGAATCCAGACATGCATTCTCTTGTACACAACCAAAAAGAGTCAACTAAATTATCAAAAGAAATTCCTTGTCTTTCTTTAATCAGATTTGTATATATCTGTATGTCTGAGAGTGGCATGATTTCTATCTTGTTCATGCAAGAATGTATGTATGCACACAGTCATATATATTGATGCATTTAGAAAACCATGAAGACTTGGCTAATAAAAGCTATTCTACATATAATGATGAATATGCTCATGCTCTTAAGGATATCATTATCATCAGTTTTTTAATCATCCATCATTAGACATAAACCTTCCCCAGGATTCGACAGACCTCTCTATCATGGGCGTCATGGAGCCAATACTTTCTGAACTTGTCTAGTTTGTCTTTCCATCTTGTATTCTACCAGGTTCAGTTATGCATGTGATCTCTGGGAATCCATGTTGTGGGTTGTGATGTCCATCGGTTATCCAAGTATACTCAAACTCAAATGCTTGTGTATATAAGAAATGAATATCATACTGAATAGAAAGTATTGTATACAACTATCAGCCTTTTATATGCACACAAATCTGTATCTCTATACACATTTGCATCTACACTTTACACTTATAACAGTCAGGGTGCTAGTTATGGGAGAGTAGTTTGATATTTATATGCATACATAACCAAAATATCTATTTAACATATGTACATGTATATGAATTATCCTGCACAAATACATGTGCTTACACAGATACGTACACTTATATACCTGTACTGACACGAACATTTATTTCTCAGTAGAAACTATTTCTCTATCATACTCTCTTCTCTATGATTCTATATGGATCAGGGATGGAAATGGGGGTACATAGGGCACAGCCTATACGTACTTCCCAATTTCCACATTTATTATATGTTCAATGTCTAGTAATGGAAACACTACCATTTACCTAGTTCCCGAAACCAAGCTTTATCGTATACCTAGTTCACCAAACCAATTTCCATCACTGATACGGATTAACCTATACAAAGAAATGCATGTATACACAAATGCATAACCATTTACTTAGAGACAACTATTCTTACTGCACTCTTGCATACATATATATGCATATGCATATTAGAGTTCTTCAGAGGATACATTAGTATGAGATTAGCCTTTGATATCAGTTGTCAGTGTTTGAATCCAGATAAAGACTAAGTTTCAAATAGGCAAATTTTATAGGTTAAAGGTTGCCCCATCCCAATAGATTTTTAGAAACAGTCAACCAAAACTGTCAACATTGGTTTCTTCAGTCTTCAAGTCAGTTTGGCTATCTATGTATGGGCTGTGCATATAGGCTGCGCAAATGGGGTTAGAGGGCAGAGAATTTGAATATTTACTCCTTATTATGTATAGAAAAAAAATTCTTTCGTTTTTTGAAAATTCTACCCCTAAAAAGGCTTTAGTGGCGGATTGAATTTTCAATGTATATATATGCTAAATTGTCTCTTAGTTTGTGTCATGCTAGTTTAATTGAAAGTTTGGACTCTTTCAGTGATCACCATCCAACAAAATGTTAGAAAATTCATTCATTGATCACCCCTTTTTCCAATTATTCAATTGATCACCCCCAACATGGCATGCCGCTAAGATACATTGGCCACATGACAGTTTATCCTGAGTGACTAACCAGACCTGTTTTGGTCTTGTTTATAGTGTTTCATAGTGCTGCAACCTCACAATGTGGTGCTGCCATTTCAGTTGCAAGTAGGTTTCACAAGGTGCAGTTCTTATTCCCATGTCCAACCCTCTTATCCAGACTTGGAATCTGTTTTTTCCATTAAAGTAACCTTCTCTTAGATGGGTAGCCTCAAAGTGGTTAAGGGCTCCAACTGTTCTACTATTTACCCATAGCTTGAGGAATGTTAGTTTGTAGTGAATGCATCCAACCTTGGCCAAAACTTGGAATTCGATTGCTGATCCTATTTCCTGTTACCATAAATGCTACGCTACTCTACATCTCAACCGGCCAAGAAGATTTGAACTAAAATTTCCATTTGGCATTTCACTTGTTTACCTGAAGGCAGGACCATTGAGAGGGGATACAGTTGATACAAAGCCTTGGGGCCCAAAGAGCCAAAAGGGTCCTAATCAAGACATATATGTCTGTTAATGAAATAGGTTGACATTATCTTCTACGGGCAAGTGAACATACTATGGTGTGCTAAATAGGTTATAGTAGGATTGTCATACCAGTGTTTGAGCAGTGTGTATGTTGGAGGGCCTCAGAACAATTTTGCATCACCTAATTCAATTCTTCTTGGAGATCTGCCCAAAAGAGGCTTAAATGTGGAAGAAGGCTCTACTTTTTGTTTTAGAGCACTGGAGGGGTGCCCTCTTGAACAGTTGCATTATATAAAGATATTTACTTGGCTTAAAATATTCACTGACATGTATTGGCTCCAAACAGAATAGGAAAGTATGTGGCCCTGCGCATTTCTCACTTCTTCTTAAAACTGACTGGAGGGTCATTTCACAACACAAGCCCACTGTTCAAGGTCATATAGCCATGGAAAACCCTCCCCAAATCATCTTTTTGAAGCCAAGCCATTCATTCATACACATATCTATGTATATATGTACAGATATATATAGATATAAATAATTCTCTCACATTTCACACTCACTCAAATGCATTGAGTTCCTTATAGATATGTTAATACTTATACATACATTGAAATATTCTTCATGTGTGCATATATATTTCTATTTTTCCTATTCGCTTGTATACACACACACACACAGCACAGCAAATTACACCATCCATAAATATATATGTGTGTGAATGTATGATTAAAGGTGGCAATATAACACCTCTGATAGATTCAATTGTCAGACAGAAAAATAAGACTTCAAATTTAGTGCCTGAATTTTATAAAGAGGTAGAATTAATTTCAACTCCTGCTTTTCCTTCCTCTTAACTATTTGCCTTCCCCTTCTCTTTTATTTCGGTGTGTAAATCCTATTTTCGGTTGTCTTTAAAAAGACGCCAAAGAAAAGAAAGAGAAAAACGGAAAAGAAAAATGAAAATAAGCCGTCATCTTCAATATATTTTGTAAGCCTAGTGAATTTCAATTAAGCGCACCTGTCAAACCATTTCCAGGCGTTAAAGTCAGACAACTAAGTGTCAAAGAGACAAAACAAATAATGCAAGAATTGAAGAAAAACCAAAACAAAATAAAAATAGCTTTCTTCTTAACTTGTCAAATTACTGATGGTTTCTTCTTATTTCCTCTCCTCTTATTACAGCATTACTTTCATTGTTTGCTAGTAATGCTCTCCACACAAAAAAGAAAAAAAAAACATTTTAATTGGGCATTATTGCACCCCCAAATAAACAAAAGAATTACGTATAAATTTTTAAAAATCACTCTCTCTCCTCTTCCTCCCTCCTTCTCTCTCTTTCTGTCATTCTCTTTGGTATTTCTCTCCCTATGTCTTTCACTGTTTCTATTTTTTTCCTTTCACTTCAACACCCATTTCTGTTCCCTCCTTTATACGTCTCTTTATATTTCTCTCTTTTACTTCTCTTACTTTCTCTAAAAATCAATCACTTTCCTCTCTCATTCACTACATCTATCTTTCTCTCATTCTCTATTGTATTTCTCTCCCTATCACTGTTTTTATTATTTCTATATTTTCTGATTGGTTCTCTCTTTTTCCACCATATTTTCTCTACAAATCTCTATTTTTCTATCTTTTACTCCTCTTACTCTATCTAAAAATCACATTCTCCCTCCTATCTCCCTTTCTTATTTGTTATATCTGTCATTCTCTATTGCAATGTGACTGTCTTACACTGTGTCTCTATTTTCTTCTATGTTTTTCTTGTTTCCTCTCTCTTCTCTGACTTATTCTATCCTTTTCTTGTCCCTTTATTTTTCTCTCTTTTACTTCTCTTACTTTCTCTATCGTATCATCTTTTTCTCCAATCACTACCCCCATCATTACTTCCTTTCACCAACTCTATAACTCTCTCTTCTCTATCACTCCCTCACTCACTACATCTGTCTTTCTGTCATCCTATACAGCATATCTCTGACTGTCTTTCACAGTCTTGTATATTTTTGTTGTCTTTCTCTTCATCCATCTTTTCTGTTCTTTTCTCTACATATCTAATATTTTCTCTCTTTTACTTCTCATTTTCTCTATCATATTACTTTTCTCTCACATCATCACCACTACCAATACAAACATCACCATTCCCGTTTCTCCTTCTGTCTTTTTTAGGGGGCATTTCTTTGAATTTAAATGTCTTTTTCTCCTTTACACATAACTTTTCTCTTTCTCACATAATCAATCTCCTTTTACCTTTCTTTCTCTTTATAATTGTGTTCGGAAAGAAGGCAAACCACTAAGATAAGATGTTTGCCAGCCAATAGCTCTTCAGTTCCAAGGAAGAAGAAAACTCAAAGCTAAGATCTTAATTTAATTCAAGATTTTTTAAATTCTTTTTTCATCAAACCTCAACTTTAGCAATAGATTAAAATAGAAATAAATTGTGATATTTTGGTTATTTTGACATTTTCTAAAAAGAACTGTATCCTCATTCTAAAGCAAAAATGAAATTTATGACCCATCAATTTTTATTTTTAATCTTGAAATGGTATTGTATAATCTCATGTGAAAATAAAAAATGACTTGATTTTTTTTTTTGTGTAAGAGGACTCAATTATCTTGTTTTAGCTAGATGTGTTATATCCTTTGTCATCTGAGGTGTGAGGGAAAATGAAAGTATTATTTCTGTTGTTGATGGATGGAAGTGAGATTTTCACATGTCCTCTTATATTAGAATGTATCACGTCAAAAAGCTATTAGATTTTTGGCTTTTATCTTGTAGTGGTGTAAGAGAATGAAGATAGGAAAATAACTGCCACCATTTATTTAGCTGGTTTTAGAGTAAATTGGTTTCTCTAACTCTTGATTTGTATTCAGCCATTGTGCCTAGAATGCACCTTTAAGTTAAATTTGAGTTGAATAATTTATTAATTTATTTGTTTTTTAAATCTTCCACTCGTACTCAAGGTGTTGTAGGAAAGTCGAGATGGCGGTCATGCTATTCTGTCCGTTCGTTCTTATCCCCTTTTGTTTTTTATTCAAGCAAAATTTCTGTTATTTTTTTGTTCCTGAGTAATAAGTGTTATTTTCTGATTGATTATGTTTAAAAGGTTTAGAAAATGGCTACTATTCCCTTTAGACTTTGCTTTTGTGTTCAGGACATTGATATTTTGTAATTCACCTATTTTGCCACAGACAGCTTAGGGAAGGTACTTGGAGGAGGGAAAACTCCTTATCTAGAGCTGAGACAAATTTTTTCATGAGGCCTGATTTTATATGGAGTGATGACATCAACATTATCCAGAGATTCAACTGATGTTGTTCGTCCTCATAGAGAATTTGAGTGGCTATGGCTACTCCTGGCAGTGAGACAAAATAGTCCTGCTGTCTGGAAGGTAAAGATAGCAGGAAAACTTGTTGAAACTGCATTGGAGACCTATCAAAAATGGTATTATTTTGAAGTCTCTGATGATCTCCCAGCCGTGTCTTGTATTGAAGTTTAAATAAAATGGTCAGAATTTGTCTTGATCCTTGATAGGTATGCCATAATATAACTTGTAGGCCTTGCATGTCTTAGCAGATGAAGTACTGTCTGAGGCTAAAGTCGAATCTCAGTTAAAGAGGAACCTAGAGTACAAGGAATTCTCCAAGATGTTCACTAGAAAAGAGAAAGCAGCTTTGTACAGCTTTGTTGCAGTGGTTTGAGGCTTCCAGGGTAATGACAAGTCCAAAATCTAGTTGAGACTATGATGAAGAAGTGTGATAGAATTGGCTGCAGACTGTTCTTCTTAATATCCACAACTCTAATTTTGATGAATTCAAGGGGAACATGAGAGTGTATTTGGAAGAGCAAGGTGAGCACTTCCACCTGAATATTCTGGACTATTCTGCCACTACCAACGAACATTTAATGTGAACATAATGGGAGATTATACTGTTGTATCTTGTACATGAAAGCAATTACAGTACAATCATAGATCTCAAAAAACTGCTCACTTCTGAATATGATCACATTTGTTTAACTTTGGAGTGAATAATATGTTCATTTACATTCATATGTGGTTTTACTGAAACAATCTGGTTAAAAATACACAAATTTGCCAGTTGTACAATTCAAAATAGGTAAATTTCATAATATTACTGTCCTGATTACAAGAGCAAAGTTTTGAGGGAATAATAGCCATTTTCTATACTTTTTACACATAATGAAATAATATGCAATACCCCAGAACAAAAATTGTGTTGCATGGTATCATCCACTCCTAGCTTGCTAGTCCCATCAAAACTTTACCAGAGCCTCATTAATTATACATTTTGGGAAAACATTCCCTACTTTGCCCATTGCCAGACTCTCATCACTGGGGAAGGAGTTGAACTTTCTTAGTTTGAAATCAGTTGTCCGTCTTGTCAACCAAGGCTGAAGAGCCCAGTCTTTTTTGCTATTTACCCTTAGCTGAGGCGATAAAATACTCATTCATGCATTTCCCAACTCTACATATAGTGTCTTTTGATAATCTCAGATCTTCTGAAAGTTTTCTCCTGCTGGTGATTGGATTTCCAACTTCCTTGTGTTTTAAACAATCATAATCCATAACTGATAGTCATCCACTTCTGGGCTTCATTTTAAAGAATAAGTCACCAATCTTAAACACTTGAAGTACAATCTGATATTGTTAATTTCTCTCTACTTTGCTAGCAGCTTCATTAGTTTTGAGACCCAGTTTGAATTGTCTCAAAATTGCTAGAATCTTGATATTTTATCCAACATTGTAACTTCTGAAACAAAATTTTGATTAGTAATGATAATGATAGATAGATTAATAATATAATGGCTTCATAAATAGTATTCAGATGTGTGCATGATATAAACTTTGAAAAATGAAAATACTTTTGATGAACCTGATATTTTTTTTTCTAAAATTGCAAAGGTAAAAGCAGTATCATCCAAAAATCTATCCAAATTCTTTTAATACCTTGGTGAGAACAGCTTACCAAAGTAAACTTACCCAATATTTATGCCTTTATCTCGGATAAAACTAGCTTTATTCTATTTTTCAGGAACATGATGTTTATCAAAGAAATTCTACATTTACATACGCATGTATAAAAGAACATATTTAGAACTGTAGCACATTTGTCACAATCCATTTCATGAGTCCTTTAGGAATATGACTTTTGATTATAAGAATTTTTTTCCTTAGATTACAATATTTGATAGAATTTCTACTTTTCGCTATTGTATTTGAAAATGAAAAAAAAATTGTGGAAACAATGAACACTAATTTTTTCCCTCCTTCCTTTCACAATCTTTTTTGTCACGACACTTCCCTCTTTATCAAGATGAAGGTTACAAGAAAGGTGACTTGCTGACACACGTATGCTTTCTCCACCTCCCTTTTTCTCGAACATATTTCAAGTGAAGAAAAAAAAAAGAAAAATAGCCATGTACTCACACACAATGTACAATACAATTATTCTTAGATTCATGAACTTGCAAATTGGTGCTTGTATTTTGATATACAGATGGATGTGTGCATGCATATTTCATGTATACATGGATATATTCAAACCTATATACATAGATATACCTACTTGACATACTATAGGGTTCCAATAGATACCATCTGTGCAAGCATACATATATGCATACATTCACAAAATTACATATAAATGTGTGGGGGGGCTATGCACATAGGAAGGTAGATATTGATATTTGAATGTATGTATGTATATATGTAAGTATCTGTAGATATATAACATATATGCATTTGTGTACTGAAAAACATCATACATATATTCCTAAGAAGTTAAACACAATACCAGCCTTATTTGGTTCAATGTGACCCTTTGGATAGTAGTCACATCTGTGAATCTCTCTTGCTCTCCATTAAGTTTAAATGATTGAAAAGTCTTCAATATATGAACAACTTTGATACCGAAATCGCAAATTGAAAATTTGTTTTAAAAATGTTTTAACTCGATGTTGCAATTATATAGAAATCACTGTGCCCCAAACCCATTTTTAAAATATAAGGGTACATACATAGATAATGACCTTATATATGTGTAAAAGCAGGTGTGTGCACAGATTTACAGTTATGCTTAAAATTACTTTTGCCAAGAGCTGGGCTTCTTGAACTCTCTGCATTCACAACCCCTTTTGGTGAGGCAAACTTTCTTACGACCCAACTCGATGAGTCAATTTTTTTTCTTGCGAGCACTTGCTACCTGATATAGTTGTAATCTTACAGTAACAAAACAGAAACAATTATTGACCAAAAAAAACTTATCAAAAATTGTGACATATCTATAATCTATGGTACAGTGTTCATTACAAAAAAAATTATGCTTTAAGAATGAATTACTGAAACATAACAAGAATAAAATTCATTTTTTGAAAATTTGTGAATAGTATGGAGCCATTTTAGTATGAGCACCAGAGAAAGTATATTTTTGTCTAGAGATAAAAAAAGATCATCAGCAAAAAAAGATTTTCAATATTTCTACAACAAATAATCTTTAAGCTACCTCTAGGGGTCTCAGTAAATAAGAAGCCCTTGTCTGGAGAGATGCAATGAATTGATTTGATGAATAGGCTGTAATTATGGAGATTTTGCTGTCTGAGTCATTGTTACTCATATCTATATAACCACTTGATAACCAATCAAGATGACATGGTGTCTTTTAATGAATCAGAATTCTGAGGTTCATGCCTTTTGCATAAATGGAGTCTAGTAGGAAACTTTATAATCGTAAAGTTATACACACACCATGAGGGAATGTAGGATATACGACAAGATGATAGTAATAGTTAACAATATGGAAATGAGAAAACTGGGACTGTTTTTGTTAATTGCAAAGATTTATGATAAATCCAATGCATTTCACCTATGTCAGAGGTGTCTTCAGGAAGAAATCGAGTAAACAGGAGGTAAAGCCAATAATAAGCAAAAACCAGGATGGTTAAGAGGGGGTTGTTATAAATCATAGTCGCCATCACACTAGAGAGAAAAGGGATGCTACAGGCTATCTGCGGATATTATCAAAACGGTCTAATCGACTAAATGTATGTATGTGTATGAGTGAGAAGAGTATATCAAGGAACGTATCACAGTGGTCATTAGCACATGGCTTACAGATGTATAACTCCGAAGGATTAAGAGTATTTCTACACTGATCTTAACTATCTAAAAATTTTGAAACATATTGCAGGAAGTTATTAACAAAAAAACTCTTGTAGGCAAGCTGTATTTGAGAAAAAAATATATAAAAATATGTGCTAGAGAATCTATGGATTTATACTGAAATATTATCAAAATCGATATTTTCATATCTGCTAATCTGCATGCTCTATATATTAATATCATCTTATTGACAATGTATATAATTTTACTTGTATAAACATATATCACAAAAATGCACTTGCATGTATACTATACATTTTATACTGACAAGTACACATCTCTATATGTATATATATATATATATATATATTCAAAGTATTCACTTATTGAATACCCCTCTCTCTCTCTCTCTCTCTCTCTTTCTCTCTCTCTCTCTCTCTCCTTTTTTTGAAAACTAGGTACTAAATATACAGTTGAGGACTAATTGAATAGATAGGTAGATTCTGGTGCACACCTGCACACGGACTAATTCTGTTAGGTATGCACACACACACACATACACAAAAAAAATGTCTTTTTATTTTCCCAGATATAGACATACTTAGACATATGCACTTAGATGTTCTTATTGTTCTCCCCCTACTTGTTCAGATACATTCTCATTTATATATATATATATATATATATATATATATATATATATATATATACATACACACACACATATATATATATATATATATATATATACATAAACCTATTTACACATTTATGCTAGCTTCAAGGTTCTTTTCCAATGTATGCATGCCTGCAAATGTGTATATTTTTTATGTGCTCGTAGAAATGAACACATCTATATTCACACACTATTACAAAGATGTCCTTTATATCACATACATTTTTTTATATACATACATACATACATACATATTTTCACCCCCCCACACACACACACATGCTGTTTCTCACTATCATATGTACATGCAAATCGTTTGATGTCCACAGGTGTCTCTGTTCTTTGCTCAAGTTTCAATACCCCCTTCTCACATCAATGTCTCCTCATCTAGTTCCTTTCACTGGAGCTCCATCGACCAAATGACAAAGTGTAGAGTAGCAAATAGGGCTGATAACCAAGCCTTGCTTCTTCTTGACTCCATTCATAGATTTTGTTAAGAGTAAGAATGAAAAAGAAAAAAACAGACAGGGGTCTGGTTAGTCACTCAATAGAAATGGACTGATCAATGAATAAGTTACTTCTCTCACCTTTTGTTGGGCAGTGATTGCTAAAAGAAGTTTGAATTTTCAAAAAACAAATGTGAATGCTGCCGAACATAAAGTAATAGTCTAATTTAGCATTGACTTTTGTAGCAAATTGAACCCCCCCCTCCCTGCTAAAAACCTATTATGGAGCGGAGATTTTCGAAAAACAGAAAAAACTTTTTTTTCCGAGTAAATGCTTAAATTTTAATTCCACTAACTCCATTGGTGCAGGCTGTACGCATGGTACATACATGCATACATGGCAAAACTCCCTTGAAAACTAAAGAAACCTATGTTGACAATTTCGGTTGATGTTTTCTTACACATCTGCACATATATGGATTATTATACTTGCTTATCCATTACTGCTTATCTATTTGGATTTGTTCATTGCCATATCTAGTTCAGATCCTGGATGGCAGGGAATTTAGGGGGCTCATGCAAAGTACATTGAAGGAGTTAAGAAATATATATATCGGTGAAGATATTTAGGAATAAAAAAGCCAAATATTCGTAAATAATTATAAATTAATCTCAAAAACAAAAATGCATAATTTTGTTTTTCATCCAATGTAAGATGTCTTCCATTTTTATTTTCGTCTTTTTAAAATTATTCATCGGTTCTGTAGTAAATTTCTTTGATCAATTTTTACACTTTACTTTTCTATCAATTTTAGTGCTAAAAAGCTATGATTCAAATATGAGTGAAAACTGGTGAAAAATTTTGTTTTTTCCATCTGAACCTCAGCCTGGCTTAAGATCCATCTAAAATCCCTATGTTTTAGCTACTGTACCTTCCAGCCTTCTTTAGGTGCCTGTTATATTTGGTAATGTTCTTGGAATCATGAATTGAACCCTTTGTTCAATGAGGGTAGACTTTTCTCATTCCAATTGGCATGCTAGGGAATATATCTCATATCATTTAATTCTTCTGCTATTTAGTCCTTTTTGTAAATTTGTTCTCATGATCCCATTTCTGCACTTTCTGCTTGAATAACAAAAATAAAATTATCAAAAAAAAGGTTAGATTTATGGTCGTTGGTCTAGCCTTTAGATTAATGTTCATACTTTTACTTTCGTGGGGATATAGATAAGGATACATCTTTCTTTTCTATTTAGGATAAAGTTTTATGAAATCTATCAGAACAAACATCTTTAGGATTAACACAATTCTTTCTATTATCCACCCACCTTAACAAAAGTGAAAGAAAAACTTTCTTTAAGTTAAAAAATAGACAATGCTATTTGCTAAAAAAATGAATGGTTTTACTGTATTTTCTATTTTCACTTTTATAATTTCAGATGCAATGGTGATTTTATTCTCATTTTGAATGGATTGTACATTTGCTTCCTAAAATAAGAAAATGACCGGGCCAAGTCTCTTCTTACCGGTGAATAGTGTTCTGCTGCTGCTGTTGTTGTCTGTCCTCCATCTTGGCCAAGGTGCGGATCTCACCTACTACGTGGAGGAAGGCAAAAGTCCAGGTACCCTTGTGGGTAACATAGCCTCTGATTCACATCTACTGGACAGTGTCCAGGTCCAAAACCGTAACCGAATCAGGTTCAGTCAATTGGGACAAAATGTCCAGCTCTTTCGCATTTCAAAGGAGACAGGAAAGCTATACACTGCTCAGATACTGGATGCTGAATCCTTGTGTGCACGTAACAAGGAGTGTTTTAAGACAATCAAAATTGCTGCACGGCAAGCAAAAAATTTCATGAAAATCCTTAACGTCAAAGTGGTTGTCAAAGATATCAATGATCACCAACCAGAATTTCCTGACAAACAAGTGAACATTGAGTTCTCCGAGAATGATGCCAAAGGGACAAAAATCTCTATCCCCAATGCTATCGATAGAGATGTTGGCATCCTTAATTCACAGATCACATACCAGTTAGAAAAAAATGTTGATGAGCCATTCACTCTCTCAACAGCAAATAGTGTGGATGGCATCTCAAAACTCAGTATAACATTAGAAGAAAGACTTGACCGAGAAGTTAAAGACTCTTACAATATTCAGGTGATTGCTAAAGACAGTGGCTCACCACCAAAGCAAAGTATTTTAGATGTACATATTTCTGTCACAGATGTCAATGATAATCCACCAGTTTTCTCCCAGAATGTCTACAATATTTCAATTAAATATGAACATGATGTGGCCACACCCGTAGCCATATTATCTGCAACAGATTTGGACTTAGGCAAAAATGGCCGAATTTCGCATCACTTCAGTTCTATGACTTCAGAGAAAGATAAAAAGTACTTTGAATTAAATGAAGTCAGTGGGGAGATTTTCCTACATAAAAAATTTACCTCAGGGCAAAAGCTGACTTATAAATTATACGTCGAAGCCACAGATGGAGGCAGCCCACCACTGAGCTCCATCGCCATTCTCCTTGTGAACGTGATCAATCACCACAATAACGCTCCAAGCATAGATGTGAACTTTTTTTCTGATTCCGCTGAGAATAGAGACGCCATTTCTGAAGATGTTGAAGTTGGCAGCTTCATTGCCTATATAATGGTCACCGACTTTGATGTTGGCCAGAATGGAGAAGTTAGTTGCAATCTTTATCATGACAAATTTCAACTTCAGAGACTTGACACAAAAGAGTATAAAATAACAGTGAAGAGGAAACTAGACCGAGAGACAGAAGACCATCATGATATCATCATGAGTTGCCAGGACAAAGGGTCCCCTCCTTTGCAGAGTAAAAGTAAACTCTCAATCTTTGTGATCGATGTTAATGATGTGAAACCACAATTTTCAAAAAAGTCATTCAAGTTCTGGATCTTGGAGAATCAGAAATCCAATTTTCCTGTTGGATCTATCAATGCCACTGATCCTGACCTTGGACCTGGAGGAAAGCTCACCTATTTCTTGCTTACCAACATCAAACATTTTTTACCATTCCAAATTTCAGACAATGGATTAATTTCAACTGTCATGTCTTTGGACCATGAGTTCCAAAGTGTTTATGAATTTCAGGTTCTTGTGAAAGATAGTGGAATTCCATCTTTAAATAGCACTGTGAATGTAAGTGTTGAAGTCAGGGACGAAAATGACAATGCTCCTTATTTCACATTTCCAAGTGTGAGTCCCTTCACTCTAGATGTTATATACTATCCCCACCATACAAACAACATTACAGTTTTGAAGGCATTGGACAGTGACAGCCAAGAAAATGCCTTCCTAAAATATGAGATAGTAAGAGGTAATGACAAACAGCTTTTCAGTCTAAACCATTATACAGGCCTCTTGTCTTTCAGCCGTGTACTGACCCAGCAAGATGCCGGATCATATGACTTGGAGTTTGTCGTTAAGGATAGTGGCACCCCGGTTCTATCAGCAAATGTCGATATGATTCTGAAACTGACTGTGAGCAACAAGACGCTGAAAATATTGAATGCCAAACACATAAAAACTGGTGAGAGTGTGCATCTATTTTTATTGATTGTCATCGTTGTAGTGGCTGTGACAGTGTCTGTATCCATCACAGCTGCCATGTCAATATGTATTATCCGATGTAAGGATCGGAGAAATGCTTCTGACAATGATGAAGTGAATCCACCTTGTAAATGCGTTGTAGAACATGGAAAATTCACATGTTCTTCGCAGCAGTCCTCCACCGACTGGGCCTCCGACATCCCCGTCGGCCTCTCAGAATCCTCAAGAAGTCTGTCAAGAAGATCAAGAAGAGGGCTCTACCCTAGAGGAGAGCTGGGTAATGGACAGAAAACTGCAGATGACGATTATCAGGTGAGTGCAGATATTGCTAAATGTAATTGTTTTCTTTCATGTCTTCGGGCATGTCATGCTCAGAGATGATATTAGTCGGCCAAGTGACTTATTAACAAGATGGAAGGACGTGTCAAGTCGAACAAGACATGTGACATGTAGAAAAGGAGGGTTGGGGGAGTTTCTCTACTTATCTGGATACAGCGTGTCTAATTTCTTTTCACTTTTATTTTCTTTTTCTTTCCTTTCTTTCCCAGCGATGTCTTCTTACATCTCATCTCCTTTAGCATATGGAGATTCGAACAAGAGAGACTACATGCATACAGCTGCATATATTATCATATTAATTATACTATATGTATGTGTGTGTTTGCTGTAAATACATAGTTATGTACACTACTCATGCACATATATTTGTACCAGTTCTCTTTTCATGTATGAAAACAAAATAGAAATGTATTTACATTTATTATATGTGTACTTATGAGTATATACATTCATGTGTGTATATATATATATATATATATATATATATATGTGTGCATGATTTCATGTATATTCATATATATAAATGTGTGTGTGTGTGTGTTAACGCATATGTGGATTATTAGAAAAACAAATATATTCATAAAATCTATAAAAATAGATTACTGTGTGAACATATATATGTATGTATTTTATACACAAGTGTGTGCAAATATACATGTATAAATGCATATATCTCAAAGCTTTATAAAATCGAATATATGCACTTACCATCATTTTTTAATGTAAAATTTATCTCTCTCTCACTTCTTTTTCTCTCTTGCCACATATATATATATATATATATATATATATATATCTCACTATATGTATATATATATATATATATTGATTGGACTATATCAAGGTTGACTATGAAGGTAACAGCTCTTTCTTGCTATTATCTGGGCTGGTAAGGCCAATGATGAGACATGTCCAAATATTTGGCAATGGAACAGGGCTCAGGGAGAAATAGACTCATGACTCTCTGACAAACATTTGTTAGAAGTAAACATAAACAGGTTGGTGAGGCCAATGATGAGACATGTCCAAATATTTGGCAATGGAACAGGGCTCAGGGAGAAATAGATTCATGACTCTCTGACAAGCATTAGTCAGAAGTGAACATAAACAGCTTCAGCTGGAAATCAAACTTGATTTTCTGATCTTTTTTTCCATGCCAACAACTGTGTATACATATGTATCTATGAATGAATGTATGTATATGTATGTAGGTGCATCAATAAGACTGTTGCCTAATGATGAAAAAAAGCATTTATTTTACACAAATATCAATTTTTTCCCATAATCTCCTTCCTTATCAATGTTCCAGTGTTGCGTATCAATCTAGCATTATACAGTAGAAGTTTCAGTTCAAAATTCTACGTAGTCATATTGACCCACCATCATATATATATACATATATAAATAGTCTAGAAGCTTTACAGCTATGAACTCTAATATATATATATATAAATATATATGTGTGTATATATATATATATATATATATATATATATATATATATATATATATATATATATATATATATATATATTTATGTGTGTGTATTGTTAGAGTAAACAGTTAATGTCCTGCAAAATATGATAATTGTACAGACATTCTTAATAGGAAACAGAGCTCAGTTGGGAGCCAGATGAAAAATGTTTCCTAATGAAATGTCTTACCAATGGATCAAGACTTCTTCCTTGGATCAGAGATGTATGCGCTATCCCTGGGATCAAAGTGTTGTTACCTGACCTCGTGCCTAGGAGTGTAGCATCTGTGCTCTGGAGCAGAAGTCACAGGTAGAGAAACAAAGAACCGAATAAAAATTTATACTGTTCATTATATATATATATATATATATATATATATATATATATATAAATATATATATATATATATAGAGAGAGAGAGAGAGAGAAAGAGAGAAAGAAGAGAAAGAGAAAGAAAACAATTACTGGAAAGTGACAAGGGGAAATTGAGAATGTGGATAGTGATACAGAGTGAGTAAGAAGGGTGAGTGAGAAGGGATGGAGGGGAAGGAAGAGCAAAGCAGCAGGGATGAAGAAGAGAGTAAAAACCGATTTAGAATTCTGACATTTTTATTCAATCACGTCTGATGATAGGGGAAGATCACTCGGAACATAAGCACATAAACTCAAGTTACTTGCTTTCCTTATTTCTCTCATAGAAGACTTCTAAGTTTGGAGAAACTCCAAATAAAACTAATTAAAAATTATAGTTGCAATCAAATGTGTATGTTTGTGTGTTTATAGAGTAATGTGCTTTGTGAGAAAGATAAACATCTTTACAAAGGTGCGGTATTGTGAAGGTGTTTAAGATTGAGTGTTTGATTGCAAAACATTTGGCAGGCCATGAAGGAGGTGACAAACATGAAGGGAAAGAAGGGGAATACGATAATGATGATAAAGGGAGAGAAGAATACAGAGAGGGAGAAGATGAAGAAGAAAATAAGGAAAAAGAAAGCAAAGAGGAAGAATAATACAATGAAGAAGAATATGAAAAAAATTATGAAGAAGAATAAGGAAAAGACTGTAGAAAGATACAAAAAAGAGATAAAAAATAAGAAGTAGAAGAAAAACAATGTGAAGAATACAAAGAAGAAGGAGAGTATAAAGAAGAAGACGAATTCAAAAAAGAAGAATACAGGGATGAAGAAGAAACAATGAAAATAGCAATACCTCAGGTGGTCAAAAATAGGATAGGTGAGGGGAGATGTCAGCAAAAATGAAAAAAAGAGAACACGATGAAAAAGTTGTTGAAGAAGAATGAAGGTTTAGAGAGATGTAAAAGAAGGAGAATGGAAAGAAATGTGTGATGAAAAAAAGAGAGGAAAACAAAATAAGATAAAGACAATAGAGGAAGAGCTTGGAGTAGCAGCAGCAGCAGCTGAAGGAAGAGGAAGAGGAAGAGGATGAGCAAAGACGTTGGCATTGTTAGCAGATGCTGCCCTTGTCACATAACATTTATTCTACGTTCTGTGCAGAAGGTGCTAGAAGCCCTTGTGGGGGTTTTCTGCCTTACAAGGGCATGTCTGTGAAAGGCCTATGAACATATTGTAGTGTTTATTTGATAGATACAGTCATGCAAAAGCATACACACATCTGCATGGGTGGATGGTTATAAGCGTTTATATTTACCTTGCATCTATTCTCATGTGTATTGGCAGATGCATTTGTGTTCATGTATTTCTATAGGGGAATGTATTCAGCTGGTATATACTTATCTATATATACATATTGTATGAAAGCATATTTTCATGAATGTGTCCATAAGATTATGATGTCTAATATCAATGTGTGTTTTTACATATAGTTGCAAAAATATATTGCGTATACTATGCATGTACACAAATATATTAATGTATGTATACATACATATGTGTAAATATATATGGATATGCATGTGTATATAATATATCTCTCTCACTCTTTCTCTCTCTTTTTCCATATGTATGTGTATATATATATATATATATATATATATATATAAATATATATACATAGGTATATACATGCATCGGTATATGTTATATATACATATTAACTAATAATACACACACACACACATATATATATATATATATATATATATATATATATATATATATATATATATATATATATATATATATATGATATAGTTATGCAACTTTATATACATCAGAGAGAAACATAGATATGGTTAGAAATATGTTAATACATTAGTACACACCCTGACAAGTAATACATGATATATGTATGTATATATATGTGCATGCATGTGCATATATATGTATATATAAATATATATATATTTATATATGTATGTGTGTGTGTGTATATATTATTAGTTGATATGTATATATAACATATACCGATGCATGTATATACGTATGTATGTATGTATGTATGTATGTATGTATGTATGTATGTATGTATGTGTGTGTGTATATGTGAGTGTTGGTAGATTGATCAATGGTGAAAATTATAGGCCTCCTGTCAAGCCAGTGAGCCAGGGTAGTTTATTGCCGACTCATTCTTTCTAATGATTCTCTATATTTTCCTTTGCTGTTCCTTTTTTTTTTGCATCTCTTTTACTTTTAGGATCTTATTTATTTATTTATCCTACTTTTCCATTTTTTCACTTTTTCTTCACCATTTTTTTTTTCTCCATTGATATTTTTCACTGAACATTATTAAAGAAATGACATAACTCTAGAAACCACAAAAATATTGATATTGATAAAAATACTACTAATAATACTAAGTATTATGACAATCAGAGTTCATAATAATCATGGAAATAAAATTGCTGCTTTATATAATAATAGTATGATAAAAAAGTGGACTGGTGGTAATATTAAAGTAAATAACCATGGCAACAACATAATGATAAGTGTTGAGATGCTGTTGATGATAAAATAAACAATGATGATCATGAAAATATTACTAATAATTTGATAAAAGTTGATGATAACGATGATGCCAATGATAACGATTTTAATATAGATGTTTATAGATGTTTAATATAGATAAGAGTATCAATTTAGATAATATGAATATTAGTAATGAGATATATATAGATAATTATAGAAGAATATAAAAAATATAATCGTGGGCATCTGCTGGAGGGATCGGGGGAAGCAAATGAGGCATTTTCCCCTGCCTCTAGATCACTGTGAGGGGGTTTAAAAGTCCCAACCCAAAGTTCAATGAAGGATAATGGGGCTGTACAATTTTTTTTTGTAACTTCAACATTGTAATCATATAAAAATATGGTATTATTATTCACTGTTAAAGGGTCACCACTGACTTATATTACGAATAAATCTTTTTGCCCTCTCCCCCCCACTGCCCCCCTCAAGGAAAAGTGCCAATGGACTCCTGTGAATATACATAGTGTTAAAATGATATTGACTGTAAAAATTTGAAAATCAGGTGATTGTCTCAGGACAGGGAAGAAAAATGCTGGCCAATTCACAACTTTTCAGTCCGCAATTTTTTTTTTCTTTTATTTATTCAAAAAGGGGATGATTCATGGTTTTATAAAAGAAAGAATGATGCTTGTATCTGCTTTTGCCTTTATAAAGCGCTTTGGAACCAATTACACCAATTATGTGGACAAAAGAGAAAATCTGTTCTTAAGCCAAACCATTTCAAATCATTTTCTGCTTATTATTAAATAATCTTTCAGGAGCTATGGCATTTCTTATTAGGTTTTGAGCTTAATAGCCTTCTATTCTTTGGGAAAAAAAATCCCGCTTATTATATTTCACTGTAATTTTTTTTTTTTCATCTTTGTTTGGTATTCTATGATGAATTTGAGGTAATTTTTTCAGTGTCTATTGTTGAGAGTTCTTTAATGATTCTCTGGTAATTTATTTCTTTTTTATTATATGGAATCTTTTGATGACTTCATGGTAATTTTGTGAGAAGCATTGTTGGAAGTTCTCTGATGATTTTGTGGTAATTTTTGAGACAGGGAGTTTTGAATTATTTAGTCAGAAAAATTATTGTTTGTCCGTTTTGTTCCATATGTCACCCTTCATATTTCGTTTGTGACATTTTGAGTTGCATCCTTTTGCATCGTATAATGTGGAACTATAAATATTTTTTCGAACAAGAAGATTCAGTGTTGAAACTTACGTTTGGCTTTAGCTTGTTATGTTTAGAATGGCATATTTTATGATCATTAGTGATGACTATTGAACGGGGAATGCTTAGACATAATAGATATTTTGGCAGTAATATCTTTCTTTATAGACATACTATCTGACATTGGAGATTTAGCCTAACAGCTAACAGTGCAGAAAATGGAATTGGTGAAGCAAGTTCAAATTCCAGCTAAGAAAGTTTGCATACTGATGCCTTTGGGGAAAGTCTGAATCCAATACATAGCTATGGATTAAGTAGTCCCAGCTTTTGGTTAAATAGCTAGTTACCATGGGACACATGGCAGCAGTCAACAGTGGATCCTACACAAAAATTGTGAAGGAGCTATGACTTTTACTAACCTACTAAGGTTGGAGGAGAAAGTACGAAATTTCCATTTGTTGCAATTAACTGCAAGGGCAGACTGTGCACCACAGACCATGGCCAGTTGCTGCATCTGGACCCATCTGTTGAGTATTACAGTCTTGTACCTGCAGGTCTTGATCCTCTGGGGAGGCAAGAGTAACGAGGGGTCTACACAACTCAGTGTTACTATAAAACAGTGCAGATCTTTTTTCACTGCACCTATCCATCCATAGTGCCAATACTCAGGACCTCACTGAGGTGGAGGATGCATCTGGTACTTCACAGCAGGGCCCAGAGAGTCAAAGGGGCCAGGAGTTTCTTGAGTAGAGCTGGATATCATGACTTTCAAGTCAATGCATTATATCAATTAATAAAACAGGTTGGCTCTATCATTTATCGGTAGGTGAATATAGTATGGCCTGCTAAAAGAGTTATAGCAGATAAAAACAGGATGGCCAGAGGACCGGACTGTTTGTGCAGAGTGTGTTGGGGGGTGAGCAGAAACAGCTTTGCCCCGCCTTATCAAATTCCTCTCAGAGGCTCTAACAATACTGGTACAGGAAGAGGGATGATCCTTCGGACGCGACAGCTCAATCCATCATCATTTGACATGGAACTGTGCATGCATATTAGAAACTGTCAACCCAAACTGTCGCCAATGTTTCAGTTGGCCTGGCTGGCTAGCTGGCTGGCTAGTTGGTTAAGTATATATCATGTATACAGGCCACAACAATGGAGCTAGAAGGCTGAAAATTTGAGCATTTACTCCCTATAATGTCTCGAAAATATGTTTTTTTCTGATTTTTAAAAAAAAATTACCCCCTGGATAGATTTTATTGGGAAATTTAATTTGCAATGTAAGTTTATCATAAATTGATCCCTTAGATTGTATCTGGCAACTATTTAATCACTGTCCCACCACAGCAATATATGACACAAGGTCGGGCTTAACGTGGGAAGAAATATCTTTTTTTTTTAAATTCAGATTTTTTTTATTGATCATTGTCCAACAGAAGGCGAGATAAGTAACTTGTTCATTGATCATTCATTCATTCTTTCAGGAAATATTTCATTTATGAGAAAAAGTAACTTTTAAGTGGAAGTGTGTGAAGATAATAGGGGTTTGATTTATAATGTAGGTATGATCCAAGACTGAACCCCTATTTTGTGTCCATTTTTCTCACTGCGGATGCTCAATTTTCAATGTAAATATACTGCTAAGCCTGGCCCTTATTTTGTGTCCATCTTTACTAAACAGTGCATACTGTCATCTCTACCTACTCTTTTGACTTCATATAAGTTATTGTATGACTGTACTGAGCTTAATGGAGGCAATTTATCAAACAAAAAATTTAAAAAAACTCTAAATTTAAACCACAGTGTTGGAACCCATCTACATCAGGGATTGGCAAACTCTTGGAGGGGACAAGGTCAAAAATGTTTTTATGTCTTGTGGGCCAAAGCAGATAAAAAGTGAAACACGGCCATTGAAAGAGTTAGTTTTTTTAACTACGTTAATAAATTTATGTTGAGGGAGTATATGTGTGTATAAATTTCTGTGCTATCAATCAATGAGACTTTTTTTTAGGGCAAAATATTGTCAAATTGTGGTTCAAATTTGGTGTATGTATTAATAGAACAGCTGGAATGTGTAGTGTTGAAAAATTTTCATCAATAAAACATTGATTCGTTCGAGGCCATTGCAAAAATGAGACTTTTGTTCAATTTTCCGATACTGAATTTTATTGTTCAATACCCAAATATAGATAGAGAAAATGAAGAATTTCTGTATGCAATGAAGTCATCGGGCTGGATAAAATGAGGCCACAGGCTGTAGTTCCCCAACCCCTTATTCAAGTAGTTGTCAGTCTTGTTGATTGGTCTTATTTTTAGTACCTTAAAATGTCCTAGATATGTAATTAACCATCTTTGCTGCCAAACATATTTTTCAACATTGAAATGCGTGTTGCTTGGACTTTCTGGTAAAAAATTTGGTTGAAATAGATCTTCTTCAAAAAGACTAGTTGACTTATCACCAAAGTAAATATCGCTAAGTTGGTAACATCAAACATTTTGAAAAAAAAAAAATGTTATGCTGGTAAAAAGAACTAATTATAAAATATCTAATGTAATGTTAGATAATAATATCAACATAAAATGTCTTTCGTAAATTTGTCACAAATTCTAATAGTAAATGTATTTTTTCTGTTTCTGTATTTTTCGTGATGAAATTCTATGAAGAACATTTTCAGAAACTGCCAACCATAACTGTCGCTGAAAATGTCAGCATTGGTTTCTTCAGTTTTTAAGATGTCTGTCTCGCTGGCTGGCTAGCTGGCCATGTAAAGATGTATAGCAAATACAGGCTGCACCAATGGAGATAGAGGGCTGAAAATTTAAACATTCACTCTTTAAAGAAAAAAAAAAATCCCTAAAATTCACGCTACAATAGATTTTTACTTAAGGGTTCAGTTTACAATGTCAATCAATACTAAATTGGTCCCTTGGGTTGTGTCTAACAGTGTTCATGGCTGTTTTTGAAAATTTGGACATTTTTTAGTGATCACTACCCAACAGAAGACAAGAGAAGTAACTTATTCTTTGATTATCCCTTTTTCTAATTTTTGAATTGTTCACCTCAGCACGGCTTGCTGTCAAAAGGCATGTCTTTATTTTTTTGTTGCTTATTATCACCCAATTCAGGCCATCAATTCATGGATATGAGTAAACAGTGCTGATCAGAAATAAAGAATAAGCTCTAAGACTCAAATTCATGCCCCTTTCACCATAGGAAGCCTAGTAAATGCCCAGCTGGTCAACCGCTTGAACCACTGAAAATCAACATCTCAGTGGATGATCAAATCTAATCATTAAGCCTACTTTCCATTCCAGTCTCCCCAGCACCATGTTTGTTTTTGTTTCTACTGTGGTATCATTAGTAGAGCAATTATCTTTTATTATTTCACCAGTATATACCTGTCTAAGAGGATAGGGTCATTTGTGTATAGATTGGCATTAAAATAATTCATTTTTGATTGTTCAAGTAACTTAATTCTAAGTTTTTTAAAGCTTCAACTCAACTCAAACTGTTTTAAAAAGTAATCAGAAATAAAGTCTTGAGACAAAATGCTATGTAAGAGAAGTCAGTACTGATATCATGCAGTATGAAGAAAAGTCAAGGGAATAAAAATTTATTTCATTAAGAATACAATGTATTTCATTACAAAATGAAGTTTAATATTATTTTATTAAAAAAATCAGGAAAAATAGAAAAAAATTGGCCTTTTTATAAAATTTTTGGACATGAAATTTTTGGCTTAGCCATTTTTAAATTTTGAGCAATTTTTTTACCTTGTTGCTGTATATATTTTTTTAAAATTCTACTTTTTATCTCTGTGTGCTGAGAGTATAACAATGTTTTATAAAAATCCTTATTATCCTTTTAGCATTTGACCTTTTTCTAACAGTTTTGCCAATTTTCGGACAGAAACATATCCAAAAATATTGCATCCTCTCCTCTATTGACTGCAATGTTATCACAAAATTGGCTACATCTAAAAGAAAAAGAGAATCTCTGAATCACTCTCCTCTTCCTTTTACCAACTCGCTCACTAATTAAATCACTCTTTCTTTAACTCACTTACTGACCCTTTTTCTCTTTCGTTCACTCACACTTACTCTTTTTTTTGTTTAATTCTAGACAATATACATTTCTGTGACATATTTGTCTATCAAAACTTTGATACTTTGATTTTGTTGTTATGGCAACGGACTATCACATTTTACAAAATTTTTGTTTTATTAGCTATGTTAATGAATTTCACATGGACCAATCCATAATAACTCTTAGGTTATAGCAGGACCCTGCTCAATTTGCAATGTAAGCTTATGCTAAATTGGTTCCTTGGTTAGTGTTGAGTAGCATTCACACTTGTTTCTTGAATTTTTGGACATAAGTAATTTATTCATTGAACATTCTTTTTTCATACTTCCTAATTGATCACGCTGATACAGCATGCTGTCAAAAGACATTGGTGACTGAATAATCTTTATCTTGTGACTAACCAGTCTTGTTTTCCTCCATTTTCATTTTTTAATCCACTTTAGATTAAGATGTAAGAAAATAGTAGTCAAGATTATAATGGTTTACAATACTTAATAAAAATAGCATGATAAAATAGAAATTGCATGAAAATCGAACCCGAATTGTTCCCTGTTGCATACATATACTCAGAGAGAACCAGACACAAAATGTGGAAATAAATTTGTGTGTGATATTCTGGGGGAAAAAAGCCAAGTGTTCTCTAATTAACAGAACTTCTCTTTTTTTCTTTTTTTTTTCAATGATTTTTCTTCTATATTTGTTCAGTAAATTTTAGTCATCAGGAAATAGTTTTTCATTTTTAATGTTGACTTCTAGTTCTTTCTTCGCTTTCATTTCATCTTGAGTACTGACTGCATCTGAGGCATTACCCAAACTGATATCTCTTTCATTATATTCTGTTTGATCTGTGGTGAAGTTATTACATAGTTATTTTTGTAGTGAGCACTTGGCAAAACAGTTTCTTTTTTTGTACTCAGGATGAAGTGTTCAGGCACCAAGACTTAGGAGTGTAGATATATTACCTTTGATTTTGATTTTTTATTAGATGAAGCATTTTCAACCATTATTACTTTTTTCATGTATTTCTTTCATCTTGATTTTAGTTGCCTTTTATTGCAACTACTCAGACCATCTGTCTATAGGCATTAGTAATCAGAATCAAAGGACAAGCCTGCAGTGAGATTCGAACTCACATACCATTTCCTCAGAAAGCTTGGTTACCAGACCAGCCGCTTTACTGCTTCAGCTACAAAAACTCTATGGCTGGCAGAAGATCAAATCTAATCATTTTCCCCCCATATTGTTTGGCACCATAATAATGATCTTTGTATATTAGTAGTATTTATAAAAGGTGTGACTGCTTTAGGGTCGAACTCCACCTCTATTTCTATTCTGACAGAAGATGATTACCACAACTTTTGCTTGTATATATCTTCATATAAATGAATTTGGATGTCTGCTTGTATGTTTGTATGCACGCCTTTAATGTGGGGGGGTTGATCTATTTGGGCTTCAGTGTGAAAGAATTTGTGCTCTTCCCAGGATATCTAGAATTTTGGTAAACTTTTTAGACTATAACCTGAAGGGCTTCAGTGTGAAAGAATTTGTGCTCTTCCTAGGATATCTACAATTTTGGTGAACTTTTTAGACTATAACCTGAGGGGCTTCAATTGGGAATGTGGCTGAGAGTTGCGGCTGGTTTATGATTGGTGTCGCCTTCTTCCTTCCTCTGGAAATTTGTCAGTTTTCAGAATAATTATTTTTTACGCCTTCAGGATAAGAGTTATATTTACATTGTAACTACATTACTGAACTGGACTGTTATTTTCCATCTGTCATACAGAAGTACACCTTTGAAGTATTTGGTTACTTCCATTACTTCTTTTTGGTAACTTTCTTATTTGCACAAAAAAAATATTGGACAATCCTTTGTTACGTGAACACAAAAATTTTAACCACTGTCAGAAACGTCTACAGATGCACAAGAGAGCAAAAACTGCTAAGTAAATAAATAAAACATTTTTCAATTGTATTGAGTACTGAAGCTATTTTCAAAATTAGAAACTGTCAACCAAAACTGTCAACATAGGTTTCATCTGTTTTCAAGTTTTTCTGGCTGGCTATGCATGTATCATGTGTAAAGGCTGCACCGATTGAGCTAGAGGGCTGAAATTTAAGTATTTATTCCTTGTTATGTAAAGAAAAAAAATTTTTTGTTTTTTGAAAATTCCCCTCCTGAATAGGTTTTTAGTGGGGTTGAGTCAATCTACATAGCAAGTTTATGCTATATTGTTCCCTTAGTTTGTGTTAAGCAACATTCAAGCTTGTTTTATGAGAATTCAGACTTTTTAGTGATCACAGCCAAACAAAAGGCCAGATAAGTAACTTATTCATTGATCACTCTTCCTTCCAATTTTTTGATTGATCACATTTAACAAAGTATACTGCGTAAGGCATTGGTTACATGACGGTTTCTTTTGAGTGACTCACCAGACCTGTTATTACTTGGTAGTAAAATGAGTTGTGGAAAAGAAAAAGAATAGGAAAGAAAGGGTGGCACAATGACTCCAGATTTGTGCTCCTCTTGATCATTAGGCTTTGGTGACCAAAGTGGGTAAGGCTACATCCATGAAAGACTTGTACCCAAGGTGTAGAATGTGGATTCAAGTCTGATCAGAAGTTACTTCTTTATTTCTGATTTGACACTATTTACTTTTGTAGTTGAATCTTAAGAACATTTGAGGCCCCCAAGCTAAGTAATGTACTGTATTTAGCCTATGGGTCATAGTGCCAACAACCCTGATTTAATACATTGATTAAATGAAGAGTCAAGAACTGATTCCAAAAGGAGTGTAAACATATGTTTAGAGAAGGTTCTCTATGTCTGCTTTTAACCTTAATTTATTTTAATTGAATCTCAGTGCCCCTAAAATTGTGGGACACCTGGGCAACTACCCACTGTGCTAATGCAATAAGACAGCCTTGGGTTGAACAGCCTATCAACTAGGAACATTGTAATAAAAAAACAATGATAATGAGATGAGGGAAAGTTTTAATGAAATAATGGTAATTCTCAATCTGTTATTGGCCACTGAAAAGTTGTGGATTTTTGTTACTTTTTAATATTAAAATGTTACAATATCAAATTGACTTTCATTTATTCCAATGACTCTATTATACTTGTATCATTATCATTAGGAATTTTATTGCAACATTTCTGCTTGTCTACTCTCTGACCTTTCTCAGGTGTATAATATATTGAGTTACCTACTAAGAATTATGAATCCATCCTTTTATTTTGTCCAAAAATGTATATTGTTCTCATCCCTTGCTTTTTGATATGTCTGGCATCTTACCAAGGGATTTGAACTTGCAATGTCTTATTTCTGCCAATCTATTCTCCTTATGGCACCATGCTGCACCTTTATGCAGCTTCTCTTCTCATGCACTGTCCAATTCAGAGACTGAACTCCCAATTTCAAAGGAGATGATGAACTGCAGAAATCAGTGTTATTACCTACAAAGCTATTTTTTTCTAAGACACCCTGGACCAAGGATATGAATGCTAATACAAAAGAATAGTAGACCACTAATAAAGGAAGTCAGATAGAAAATCCAGTTTTTTGTCTTTTAATCAAATGCAGATACAGGGCTAGCCAACTGTACCAAAAACACAGGCAGTTACCTGGGGTACCAAGTGCTAGCAGTTACCTGTTATATGTCTGAAAAATAGTCATAATGATTAAAATTCCAGACGTATAATCAGATTTTTCAGGAATTTCTAGTAAAATACTTTCTGTTATGATTTTTAATACAGTGTAATACCTGTATATTCCTATATATTTGTTTTCTCACCGTAAAACATGAATAAATAAGATAATACTATAATTTTAAGGGCCTAAAGGACCAAAGCTATACAGGTAAACAATTTCTTATCTAAAAACCATGAAACCAGACACTTTTCAGAATTTTTTTTGATTTTTGAATGGCATTAATATCTTAATTGATTATGGAAAATGTTTACTTTTCTGCTCCTCACTGTTACCCCTAGGGCAATCTGCAGCTCTTTTTAACATTTTCACAGTCTTCAAAATGGAAAAATAAACAAAATGTCCATGGGCAGCAGAAGCACGTCTGTTTAGTTGGATCATTTAGACACAACTGCGTGGTATGGCTTGAGTCAAGGCTGTCTGCAAATTAATAACTTCAGTTGCTAGGCATGTATTTATTCATTTTTTTTATCTTATTAATTACTCTCAATACATCCAATTAAAAAGTATGAGCAAATGATACTAATTTTTATTCATTTTGATGTAGTTTATAAGATAGATTTTACGAAGATGTATTATTCTATTTACCACACTACTAAAAATACTTTTGATTTTTGGCACTTTCTGTTGTCCACCAATGGACAGGTACAAAGGGTTTAAAAAGGCACAACTATATTACAGCATGCCCCTGACAGAGCCTGACAGAGAATAGGACAGAAAATAGAAAAAATTGAGTTCATGCCTTTTCTACGGCGTGAACGTGCAAGTGACTTCAATGGCTGTCAGCAGAATTTAACATTAGTTTAAGAAATTCATTATTCAAGTTATTACCAACTGCACCAAATTGTGTTTCTAAACATTTACTGACTGGAATTTGAGAGGCTTTTCACATACATTACCTTATAATTCACCTAGACAGATTATCAGTAATGTTTCCTTGTATCTTTAGATTCTTTTAGATCTTTCAACATCAGACATCCTATCCCAGTTGATCCAGCTGTGGTTAATCTAGCCCTGGCTTGAGTCCAGGTAGATCTACCACATCCATGACTTTCCTGTCCTGATCCACGTTCACCTTGAAGCAATTTCTGCTGTTTTAGTGGCCAACTTGGTGACTCTTTGCTCATTGGCTTTGATGCCAAACATGTTGCAAGACTTGTCGGGGGGCCCAGTGGACACCCCCTCATATCCCACTTCAATGATCTTTACCAAATGAGTCTCAGCCTTTATCTATATCACTAAAAAATTGATTTTTCAAATTTTCTATACTGTGGAAGTACTGTTAATTATACAAGATTCATGATTAAACAGAAGGGCACTTCGACATGAGGAATATTAGAACTTAATTCTCCAATTCACGAATGTTTGCTTTATGCCACTTCACTTCTTCTTAAGAGCCACCATAGCATTAACTGTGTCTGTGAGCATCTGTGCTTTACCTTGATTCATTATGTGTGTCTATTAGCAAGATGTGTTCCAAGGTATCAGATAAAGCCAAAAGAGCTTGTAAGTATGTTAGGCTTAGTGCAAAACTTGCAGACATGAAAGAGGTTATTTTGGGAGTCTGAGAAGCATTAGAATTTTCCTATATAAATTAATGGCTATTGCTTCTTTACTTTATGCCATCTCAGCTTATAAAAAGTTTCAGAGCAAGGATCTGCTTCTGGGTAGTGGGTGAAGTCTGTGTACTTTGCTATCGAATAATGGGGGAACCCTGCATATTCTATCCTTGCAAGTAGGTTTGCGAGTGACTCAAGTGGTAACTGTATAGATAGAGATAGTACTTTTTTGCTTTTTCATTTGTTTTTACTTTTATCATAATTATTACCATTAATTTTTTTCCTGTATTTGCTTGCTCACAGGAAATAAAAGGTTTATCCCGTGGCAAAGATAATGAACACAAACAGTTTATGATCCCTGACTGTCACAGTGAAAGAGAGGATGGATGGAGCAGAGGAAGTTCCGGACATAGCCGAGAAATTGGTAAAGATTTCAGACTTAGTACTTTTTTAAAATACTGTATATGCCAGTATATAAGACAGACATTTATTCCTATGAAAAAAAAATGCAAATATCAAACAGCATCCGATGCACTGTTATCAAAACTAGGAGGGCATCTACCGAAGCTTGATATGGACATTTATGGGGCTTGGATGAGTTTTTTAAAGCATTTGTCTTATAGTCGAGCATATACAGTAATTTTCTTCATGAATTTAAAGAGCAGGCTGTTTCCCCATAATTTGGAATGATAGATACTTATACAAAATAAATGTTAAAGATTTGCATTGAGAACATATATTTTATACTAAACCTCACCTTGAGTTTATTGGATTGAATCCAAATCAAGCAATTTTATATGATGGCAAAATATTTTCCGCAAATAGACTACACCAGATTTGTCCCAGACTTGTATGAATTTTCCATCAACCAAAACTGTCATCAAAACTTTCTTCAGTTTTTAAGTGGGTCTGGCTAGCTGGCTATCTATGTATGGATTGCACACGGAGACCACACACCGACAGCGCTAGATGCTGAAAACATAAACATTTGCTCCTTATTATGTCTAGGAAAAATATCTTAACAACTAGTTTTCGGGAGGGGGGGGGTCAATTTGCTATGTAAGTTTATGCTAAATTGGTCTTTTAGGTTGTTTCTGTCAGCATTCATTCTCGTTTTTTTAAAGTTAATCTTATTTCATTTTATCATAGTGATCATAGTCTAACAAAAGCCAAGAGTGGTAACTTAATCATTGGATACCCCTTTTTTTAAAAATTGGTTGATCAATCCCAACACTGTATGCTTCCGAATGATATTGGTTTCATGACAGCTTTTATTGAGTGTTTAACCAGACCTATTAATATAACGGATTTTCCAAGAACTAAATTACTGGCAAGGAGGAACCTTTAGGAGTCTCCCACTAACTCAAGGAAATTGTTTTCAAATCATCATTTCTCTAACATCTGAGGTACGACTCTAAACTCTCTAGCTCTTAATTTCACTCTGATTTAGCTATAACAGCTGATAATGAGAGAGGTGCATAAAGCAAAAGTACTTGGACATACCTCTTGGTAAGGAAAATTCTTAATTATTAGAGTGTGAACAGGTGGTTCTCACCTTTGTAACATACTTTTCTCATGATCCTCTGCATGTTGTTGACAAAGCTAAGATCAAAAAACACTCAAATTTTCTGTACTATAGGAATTTAAAAAAAGATCATCTATCAACTTTGTTTCTCTCATTTATGGACTGTTTAAATGTGTTCATCCTGGAACTTAGTATGAAAGTATCAGTGACATTTCTTGAAGACAGAATAAATGCCTGAAATTTCATTATTTTGATGACAGTTTTGGTGTTCTATCTTGAAAGTTTATCAATTTTTCTTTAAAAGAATTAGTCATCATCAGATAATTCTCATAACTAACTTTCCTTAATGTGAAACCCAAGATAAATCTATCAGAAACAAATATAAAAAAATGATATGGCTGACAATAATAGCACCAGAGTAACTGAAAATTCAATTGTAATGGCACACTCTTACCTTTTGTGCTATTATCAGAGCTGAAAGCAAGCATCACCTTTAAGCTGTCCATTGTGTAAGGGTTTTTTTGTTTATGTAAAGATTCAAGAATTCTATGTAGACTGCCACTGTGCTGACATTATCATTGCCTTGGATCCAGTGAACCACATTATTGTTGTGCACTTAATTGGAAAAAATTATCTCTGGATTCATGTCGAGATAAATCAAGTGTAATACAAATTATTTAAACACTCGCTTCTTCCAATTGTGAGCTGGCCCACAACTAATAGAAAGGCATGACAAGATGGAAACAGCATTATACTTGAAACTCTGGAAATAATTTGATAACACCCATGCAAAAACAAACAAACAAATGATATGAACACAAACCAGAAACAACCATACCATGAAAAGAGCAAATTGCTTTGGGCTTTTAAGGCGTAGAATGATCACCCTATTCAAAAGTAAAAAGGCCCAGCATAGAGTTTCTGAATTGGAAGGATACATTAATCATAGGTATGATGATGACGTTTGGAGTGGCACAATAGTTACCAGCTAAGGCTGTTTAAATTCTCTTCACACTGATGCCCTTGGGAAAAGCATGAATCCACTACACCCTGAGCTATGGGTAAATAACAGAGTAGTTGAAGTCTTCTAACTTTTTAATCTTGTGAGGGGATCCATCTATATGAAGGTTACTCTGACAGAAAAAACATTGGCCATGGGTGTAGCAATTCCACACAGTAAAGAAACCTACTTGCTGTAGAAACCACAGCAGAATCACCCTGGGGATCGTCCACAGGTGTGAGATGGGTGTGGCTCTATGCTCTACAAGATATCCACAGAAATATGCAAGATATGGTGTTTCTGATGAACCACAAACTGAACTAAATTGGAATGTAAAAATAAAAAAAGAAATATCAGTATCTTATCTGAGAAATCTAGAAACCATCAGTTTTTGCGCATCTGAGTGTCACGGTGCCAATACATTCTAATCTCGTCCAAATCATCTTGCCATCTTATTTATTACTATATTTTTTGCCGGCCACAATTTCACTTATGATTTCAATGATTACACATTGTGAGTTACGATGTCCAGTGGCTTTTAATATTATAGCAACATTGCTGCCCATTGCCATTCAATATTCCTAATAGTCTCTAGGATTTCTCTGACATATATTTTTTACAATATATTGTGCTGATTTCCATGTGATGTTCAGCATGATTTTTTTCTGTGCATGTTGCATGGTTCTTACATTGAGAATCAATCTTTTGGTCAAGTTTGATATTTCAGCTCTTTAGATGACTATTTGGAGGATTCACTGGTTATATACTCTTCATTCTAAGACCAATGGGATTTTCTTGTTCTTGAAGATCAAACTTGCTCTATCAAAAGCTTGGCACTAGTCATTTAGTAAAACTTTTACGGGTCACTTGATTATGCTAATTTGTAGAATAAGAAACTCATTTTCAGATTGCATTAATAAAATAGTTATGTTCTTTCAACCCTTTGAAGACTCAGCTATTTAGATGCTTACTACCAGAATAAAAATATCTAAGTAGACTTCTAAAAGATATCTACCAGGACATATATATCCCAATAGTCATAGAAACCTTGGGATATATATGTCCAAGGACTCTCAAAAGGGTTGAGTACTTTTCATAGAGCAATGATAAATCTTGCTAGCCATTGCTGGTTGGCTTGTTTCTCACTGGGTACTCTATGAATGTGTCCTTGTGCCAATGTTATTTTTTTTTGTTCAAGAAATATCATTTATGATATTGAGTCAAATTTTGTTTTAAAAAAATCTCTTTCTATTGATCAGGGAAAATGTTTTTAACCAACCCTTCAAGCATGGAGTGATCACATTATTGGATTTTTTTTTACAATGTGTCATATTATTAATACAGCTTGCTTTGATATTTTAATGACATAGAGTCTGGTGATGATTGGAGAAAACAGATTTACGGCCAGATTTTAATAATGATGTAGGATATAAAGAAATCATAAAATGGTTATATTCAATAACAGTCTTATTCTAAAAAGATATGAAGCATGAAATAAAACAGGGTTCTTCATACTTTTTCGATGATAACCCAGTTTAATTTTATGCAATAACCTCTGACATATAATAAAAAATCCATTTCCACTCAACCATAGAGCATAAACTTTGAAGAACTAAAAAAAAGGACGATTCACTTTCTCAAGTTCAAATGCAATAAAACTCATGTTCATTTAAAAGGCATAGATGTGTGGAACATGCTTATTGTACTGTATACATACCTATCATCTTGTCTACCACCCTCTCCCTCCTTCTTTAAACCTATGTTGTTGTTTTCCAACCAAGCCAAGGCTACTATTAATGTCATGATTTGATAAGTTTAACAAATAATTTGATAACAAAAGCGATAAGATCATTAGATATATTCATATTTCAAATCTTGACTATTTCTTTGTCACCAATATTTTTCTCTCTCATTCTTTAATTATTCATTTATTTATTGTGAACCTGCGACCCAGTCAGCAGGACCTTGCAACCCAGTAATGGGTCAGGACCCGTACTTTGAAGAACCCTGAAATAAAAGATGTATTTGGTCATCCATGATGCTGTAATATGTGAAAGAAAGTTAAAAAAAATTAAGGTCAAAAGAAGTTTTTTTTCTTTTTACTAATCCTGAGGAAGCTGCTTATTGTGATCACTTTGAGACAGGGTCTTTGAAATAACAATAACTGGCTGATAACTTTGAAGCAAAGGATATAAAAATTGGAACAATTTACTTTCAGTGTTATGAATTCATTGTTATGTTATTGAATTCATTGTTATAAATAGCTTTAGATTATATTGACTTATTTGATTCATTTCAAATAACAAGTTTGAGACAAACTGATTTTGATAAGAATAACTGTTTGATGACCTTATACATGATTATGATAAACAGCTTCCTCTGTATTTCTTCTTCTGGTTTTCAAATGTTTTTATTCTGAGGTATTATTAAGATGATTATTTCACTGGATCGCTGAAAATGGCTTTTTAAAAAAGTAGTACAAGTTGAACCTCTTTAGTCCTGGAACCTTAGGTTCTGGCCAATAGCCGGACCAAAGAAAATATCAGGAAACAGAAATTATGCAATTTTCCCATTAGTGTGAAAAATAGAATGACATATCTCTAATATGATATATACAATACAAATTATAATGAATGAAAATTATTTGTGTTTGCTTATACTTCTTAATTGATTGTAACAAAAATAATTCATAAGATTCAGAAGAAATAAATAAGTGTCTAATTCTGTGCTAGAATAAATATCAAAAGTTGTCAAATTTAGAGATCTTCAGTTCAGTTTCAAGTCATAGTTAGGTTTTTACACATTTGATCAAATGAATTGGTTGATAAACCATTAAATTACGGTTCAAACTTCATTTTGAAACTGAACTGAAGGACTTTAGTGGCAGATCCACAAACTGATGGCTGCAGATTCAAAGTATGCTGGATCATGGGAGTTGCCAGACTTCTGATCACCGGATTAGAGAGTTACAACCTGTGCTTGAATAAAGAAATTAAATGGTGTGGTTGCTTGATTGATTGAATATTGGTATTATAGCTGAATATTCTTATAGTCATTTTTAATTAATTTAACTAATGAGATTATTTTTTTCCTTTTTTTTCAGATTTTAACATATCCCAACAGTTCAAACCCCCTTCATCAATGAATGACCCCAGTCCTTGCAAGAACACAAACAAAAAAATCATTCAGCAGTCATACTTTCATCCTGGGAATGTTAACAATATTTCCAGGCCTTTATACAAACCAAATATTGGCCATATCCCTGATTGTAGTCAGTGGATTGATCTTAAACCTGCCTCAGAGGACAATAGTATTTCCTGGCCATGTTCACAGCCAGAGAGCAAGATATTATCTTCTGGCCCTCAACAACAACAACAGCAACAACAACAACACTTACTATATTAAAATTACTTGGGACAGGTTGATTTACTCCCTTTCCTAACACCCTATAAAAAAACAACAAACAACCAACAAAAAAAAACAAAAGCAAAGAGAAAAAACTATTCACATTCCATAGTGCTCAAAGTGTATAATGTTCAAGTCTTCAATAACCCTCCAAGAAAAAAAAAAGAAAAACTAAAAGAAGGAATTTACCTCATGTCACATGGAAGCCATGTTCAACATTTGAAACATCTTCATTCAATTTGATCTCATTTCATTGCATTTAAGAAGAGAAAAAGCCAAAAATACTGGGGTTGATATTTGAATATTGCTATACTGCAAGAAGCTTTTTGTAAAACCTTTTGAAAACATTAGTCTTTTCAGTGTCATAATAAACAACCACAGAGACAGTATTACAAAATAAGAGTTGATGGAAAAATATTGGCATTTGCGTATGGCAGATTAAAAAATTCTGTAGTGGCATAACAACACATGACAAGGCCAAAAATGGAACATGATAAAATATTAAAAAAATGATTAAAATCTCTTGGAGGTTTGTGAGATCCCGGCTACCTGACTATAATTTTTAACTGACTGGTTGGCAACCTCAGTAAATTAATTTTCTTCTGGTCAAAACAGTTCTTAAGCATGCCATTTGAAAAATAATTGTTGTAAAGGGTTTGATAATATTTCCGAAAAAAAAAAGTTTGCCTTTATTTTGCAATTTTGTCTCCCTGGATTATTCAATGTTTGTTTATCAGCAATTTTAAAAGGAAGAAAATTCTTATCAGAAGTTTGATAAAAAGCTTTTTCCCCAAATGGTAACATTCGAGTATTGATCCCAGTCTTTTTCTTGTTTCTTTTTTTCTTTTCTTTTTTTTTGTTAAGTGTTTATGAAAAGTTGTCATATGGTTCCAAAAATTTGCTGTTTATGCTTTTTTGTTACTTCTTTCAAAATTAGGGACAGTTTTTCTTTCTTTCTCTTAAAAAAAACTTTTTTTTGTGCTTTGTCTTTTTTACATTTTTTACAATGTGAAAAATGCAAAGTAGTACAAACATACTAAGCCCATTGTTGAATGAACTAACAATTACCACAACTAAAGAATGAACAATTGATACAATTTGCATTTTTATTAAATAAAATTATTTGGAATCCCTCAAATAGAACCATTTTGTTTTTTACTTCTTCTTTTTAAAAAAAATTAGATATGAGAAAAAAAGTACATAATCTTATTATAATTTCTCTAAGCAAAAGAAAAATATCCATTTTTTTTGTTATTGTATTCATAAAAAAAAGATTTATATTTCAATACTCAATAATTTCGTAATTATTTTCACATTTATGATTAATTTATGATGTTTCTTCTCCTAGAGTAAAAAAAATGGTACAAAATATTTATTAGGCATTATTTTGGCAAGTAAGGTTTACTATTTGGGGGATCATCTTCTCATTTGAACACTAAATATGATAAGCAACTTCCAATGAAAGAAAATTTTAAAAAATCCTTTTATTGATTTGTATAATCTGGTATTTATAGGATGAAATACCATTAACGATCTCAGCATTTCTAGTTTATTATCATCAGCTTTATTTTTCCATTATTTTATAGACTTGTAATGGAGGGATAGTTTATTCTTATTTATGTTCTAAACTCAATACTCTAATTGCATCCTAAAAAATACATTTTGATGGCTTGAAACTAGTGTTGTCAGTATTGTTAAGATGCTATATTGATGATTGGAAACTTATAAATCTGGTAGGCAGAGGTCCCTATTTATGTTCACTAATATTCAAATATAAACCAATCAGCACTTTGTATCATCGAAAAAGCTCAATAAAATTACTAGGGAGGATTGATAAATTTATGCCACAAAGTGAAAGGACATATGTTATACAGTTTCACCTAAATTCATGTACAGTTCAACTCTTTGAATGATTACTCAGAAAAAAGTTTGTGACTGTTTTATTTTTTCTGTTCCAGAAAATTAAAATTTGGGGATCAGCAATCATGGAGAAGATGGACTGTATCGTCGATTGTACAATTCATCTGCCACCTTTTATCTATGTTGTAGGAAGGGTCATCCCTCTTCAGTGTTACAATCATATTTTTAGAGATCTCCTCTGATGAGAAAACCTTGATACCCAAGTAGCAGATGACTGTACTATAGGAGACATTTTCCGTTCCCAATAAAGTAATCATTTAAAGGTTTGAACTGTATATGAATTTAGCTGGAACAGTATAACTCATGTCTTTGTAGCTTAGGCCATAGACTTATAAATCCCATCTTTTACTAATAGCTGGTTAGAAACTATCAAACAAAACTATCATCAACACTGTCAACATAAGTTTCTTCAGTTTTCAAGTTGATCTGGCTGGCTGGTTGGCTGGCTGGCTGGCCTAGTGGCTATATGTATCATGCATACAGGCCACATCAATGGAGCTACAAGGCTGAAAATTTGAGCATTTGCTCCTTATTATGTTTAGAAAATGTTTTTTTCTGATTTTTCGAAAATTACTGCCTGAATAGGTTTTTATTGGGGGTTTATTTCGCAATGTGAGTTTATGCTAAATTAGATTTTAGTTTGTGTCCAGTAGTGCTCAAGCTTGTTTTTAGAAAATCAGACATCTTTAGTGGTTACTGTCAGACGATAGGAAAGCAAAGTAACTTATTCATTGATCCTCACCTTTTTCAAATTCTTTAGTTGATCATCCTCCACATGGCACGCTACCAAAAGACATTGGTCTTGTGACAGTTTCTATTGTACTGAATGATTAATCGGACTTGTCATTCAAAGAGTCAAACTGTGTGTCAGTTTAGTTGGAACTGTATGATTCATGCCGTTGTTCTTTTAGGCCATGAATTTATCAATCACCTTTCATACTGATAGCTAGTTTCTTTCAAAAGATAAAAATATTTCAGAAAAGACGTACTTGCAGGTGATCAGTATCTGATAAATGAACAGCAAATTTGGTTGATTGATTGCTAAACAAATATTGATTACCCACAAATATTGATTACTTACAAATATTGATTACCCTCAAGTACTTTTGGGAAATATTTTCATCTTTTATGTTTTATTTATCGGCAGAGAATAGAATTGTTCAGTTTTCACATGATTCACTTCTTAAAAGTTTTAGAAGGCAAAAATTTATGCTTTTTACATTTTTGTACTTCTTGTAATCTCTTGAGCTTTATCTCTCACATAACTATCTTGTCGGCATCTAGAATATGTGCAGTAGAAGTATAAAGTTGATTGGAAAGTATTGTCAAATTTTTGGAGTAAGAAAAAATAACCATTCAAATGTAACACTTGTCAAATTTATCTATCAAGAACTCAATTACTATTATTAACAATGCAATTGGCCCTCTATGGAACTAATCAAAAACCGTGTATATATGCATGTACATATGTATACATGCATGTATCACACATACGTGTTGTACCAATGGAGGAAGAGGGCTGAAAATTTGAGCATTTACTCCTTATTATGTCTATAAAAAAATTGTTTGTCTTGAAATACTCTCCCAAAATAGATTTTTTAGTGGGGCTTTCAATTTACAATCAAAATTTAGGCTAAACTGGTTATTTTGTATCCTGCAGTGTTCATGTTCTTCCAGAAAAATTCAAACTTTTTTTAGTGATCACACTGAACCAAACATGAGAGAAGTAATTAATCGATTAATCTTCCTTTTTTCCAATTTCTTTCATTGATCAACTCCTATACAGCATGCTGCAAAAAGTTGTTAGTCCCATGACAGTCTTTATTGAGCGAACATGTTCCATTCTTTATTGAAAGAGTCTAGGATTTTGGATGAAAAATCCATGTCAGCATCTTAACTTAAGCTTTAACCAACACACCACCTAAGGTCTTGGTGAACAGTTGATCAAATATGGTAAGTTTACAGATCATAAACTTACTATATTCCATAGAATAAGACATGACAATAACTATCAAGAATAAGCATGACTGGTCCAAGGTACTAGTAATATGAACAGTCACCATACAAATTGACTTTAAAGGGCAGCAAAGCTTAGCTTGCCCAGTGTGCCAGGAACCCCTGGGCCATTCTCGAGAATGAGTGAATAATTAATTTAAACAAAAAATGTATTGATTTGATCAACGGTGTCTCATTCTGCAAAATGGCAGGACTGGTTCAAACTCAGTTAGATAAACTCAGATGAAAAACAAATGAATTTGAGGTATTTTACAGCATCCTCTCAACTCAACTGCTCAGCACCTGATGGTTTCCACTAAATCGGATCATTGGAAACCTTTCTAAAGGGCAAAAACATTGTAGGGAAGAGATCAGTTCTGTACCATCAGAATTTTTAGATGCCCAAACATCTATAGTAGCAATGACTATCACTGACTGACTTACAGACAAGCTTACAAACCAAAAACTTCTACTACCTCTCTTCCCCCTTCCTTCTATACATCTGGAAGTGCATGGGAGAGAATTTACATATCTATGATCTGACTTTCATGCTTGTTTTCATCCAGAATCCCAGATTCTTTCAACAAGGAATAAAAGATTAAGTTTCATAGTGGGCTTTAGTCATTGCCAATAATGATGATTATGTTCTTGACAAAAAAAATTGATATTTGTTCTATCTGAAAGGGTTTTGTTGAGACTGTAAGATCTCTCTCTCTCTCTCTCTCTCTCTCTGAACGATCCGTTTCTTTATTTCCAAATTGGATTGATAAGTAAAAGGCTATAAGATACAGAAAGCATATGGTGGATTGGTTTGTTGCTTATAAATGCAGTATAAAATGACTGCTGCCTCTGCATTTATATATAGTTTTTCAATCTTTTGGCATTGATTAATTTTAAATGAAGAATCTTCACTCTTGATATCATAAACTGATTGATACCAATCTTAATTGACAATGGAATAGAATAAGAAATAATACAACACTTGGGTGAACAGAATCTTTTTAAATTACCTAAACATGGAAGGGATGAAACTTTAATCAGTAGTTATTGCCCCTTGATATCCGTATTCAATTTTTTATATGAATTTAAGAGTTAACTATTTTATCTGCTACTGGTAGACTTTATGATTTAAGACTTTTTTGCACTTGGGACTGAATTTTGTTTTAAAGTTAACTCACATTTGTTTCATAGACAATCTTTTTTATTTTCATATGCGGTTTATGCCTATCATTTTTCTCATGATTGTGGCTTATCCTTTTCAACGTTTCTTCCGTGTACTCTTCGACCTTCAAATTTTCTGGATTGTTGGAACTAGTTCCATCATGCATATCCCTTCAATCAAGTGTCATATTAGTTTTTTTTGCATTTCTGTGTCTTTGAGATTGTTCCATTGGAACTAGATTCAACATTCCAGAAAAAAATAGACACCTGAGGAAGGCCAGAGAGTACATGGCTGAAACATTGTGAAAAATAAACAACAAAATTGAGGAAAAAAAATTCAGATAAGAAAATTTTTCATCTATTCAATATCATACTACTAAATCTATATTTTCATTTGGACAAGCAGCTGCTGATAAAAGGAAAAACCACACACAAATTAGAATTTAAAAAGAATATTCAAAATGATCAAAAAGAAATAAAATTACAATCATTAATCCAGGAGATAATAATTTTTTTATAGAATACTTAAATTAGTTTGAGAGAAAAAAATCTAATTTTTTTTTTTTTTGATTGAGCAAAGATCATTACTGATATAAAAGAATTTGAAAGATAATTAAAAAAAACAAAAGAGAAAGTAGGAAAAAAGAAGTCGATTTGATGAAGTAGTTATTGATTAGGAACAAAGGATATTGCTAAACCTATACGTCAATAGGTATTTCACCTGTTATTATGCTTTCAGCCTCAGCTCCCATGATTTGCTCATGAAGATTTCAGATATAATGGATCCATTGCAAAGGGGTCCTGACAAAATTCTCCTTGGACAAAAGCCCCTCATTAAAAGAGCAAAGTAGCACAGAAACCCTTTGGCTGAATTGAAACATGACAAAAATTCAAGTAATTGGTCAAGTTTTTTATCTCCCTCATTAATTTTACTCAAGGGAAGTATTTATCTGGCTCCATATCCTAATCACACTTTTTGAAAGCTTGACAGTTTTTCAGGCATAGAGTTTGGATTAGGGTTGTTCATGAACTACAAATTAAAAGAATAATTGTATATTATTATTTTTCCTAAGGGAATTTGTCCTGAGGAGGTTTTGTCCTTTTTTGGTCTTAAAAGAAACTATGTTTCCATGATTTTTCTCTTGGAATCAGTTCTGTATTCCATTTAGATTGAAATACCCAGCCCCCATTTGATCATGAGCAGTCATGGATGTCCACCTGCCACTTTTCCAGCAGAAGGATATAATCGGAATATTAGAGTTACCTGCAAAAAATAATACGATCTTTTCATATGGGTACATTAAGTTGGAGTTACATAAAACAATTGTACACCACCATTATCCTTTATTGACAATAAGATTCCAACTAATGGTTGGAGGGGTGCAAATACCTCATTTGCCTCCCTTAGCAGACAGTATTTTGCTGGGTTGATGTTAAATTGATAACCATTTCAGAGTTCTCAGTTATAAGTTCTTGTAGATTGGAGGCTAAAATTGTATCATTGTTTCTTCAGGATGTTTCTCAAAAGATGTATTGACAACACTATCAAACAAAAAAAGCAATTATTACAGAAATACCAAAAAGTGATCTGGTTGTCAGTCTATACAAAAAAAATCATTGGACTTGTATATCTAGGTGGTATAATCATCATAGTCATCATCAGATGATTAAAGCCCATTGTTGGATATTGGCCTCCTTCATGGTCTACCATTTTTTTCACTTCCCTGTGTCATGGTGCAAAACATTCTGAACTTATGCAGATCTTCACACCATCTTATTTTTTGCTAGTCACAATTTTGCTCATGATCCCATGAGATCCATTATATGAGTTGTGATGGCTAATATTCTTACAACATGGCCTGCAATTGCCATTCAAGGTTGCTAATATCTTAGAAAGAATATCTCTGACACCTGTTTCATCTCTAATATATTGTGCTATTTTGCGGTCTTTCCATGTAATATTTAACATGATTTTTTCCCGCGAAGACGAATTATAACAGTAGCTTTCCATTGCATTCTGACAGGTTCTTGAAATTCCAAGACTGAGTAGCTTTTTCTGTGTAACTGCCAAAAAGTGTTTGTATGATCCTAGTTATTTTTACAAAACCAAATAGAGAAGCCTTATCTAATCTATACTAAGGATTGAACCATGACTCAGATAATGCTAATGAATCATGTAATCTGTAGTAATAAAACTTGATATTATAGATGAATTAAAAATTCGATCTTTCTTTTCTTAAGTTCAATATTGGATCAGATTCATTAAGATTGTTAACAGTTATTCTGACTGGTGAATATTCCTGAATAGTGTTGATATATAAAAATGTCTCTAGTGAGGAGTAATTGGTTTTCTATTCTTCGAGGATCTGCCAAAAGCCAAGGAATATTTTTATCTGAAAATTTAGTTATGCATGAAATGAACATAGAACACAATTATTCAGTGCTTTGCACACTACTCTCCAAACTAAAAACTATTAGCTTACCTCGTACTTAAAGGGTTGGGTGGCCTAACAGTTAACAGCATAAAAAATGGAAATAACAAACTGAGTTCAAATTATGGCTGAAACAGTTGGTGGTCACTTCATATTGGTATACTTGGGAAATGTATGAATCAACTCCACTCCCCAACTATGTGTAGTAGCAGGGCAGACTCGGATTTCTAACCTTGGTCTCTCCTAAGTTATAGATTAATAATGGGAAAGGCTGAGCTCTTTAGCCTCAGTTGGCAACCAGTCTAGAAGACAGATTCCAAATCAGTAGTTGAGCCCCCAAGGATGACTGGTTCCATTTTTGGTCAGGGATTACTCCTTGCTGTAATACCATGTAACTGAATCCAAAGGAGATGGGCACTGCCAAGTAACTCCCATTGCTCTGAGAGATGCAACAAAATGTTCTACTGCATTATGGGCTGAACCAGGACCTGAATTGGATATTTTGAAAAAGTTACAAATTACTCTGAACATTTGTTGACGTAGAGAAACTACTTTTTTTTAGATGTGAACAAATTGTATTTCCCATAATTATCATTTACAGTCTTTTGATTAGCAAGCAGGTATAAAATATGCATATCATTTAAGCACATAAATCTAGGCACCTACATTGTCAGACTGAAAACTGTCAACCAAAGCCATATCCCAAACTGTCAAACTAGGTTTCTTCAGTTTTTGATTGGGTCTGGTATGCTTACTTGCTGGGTGGCTGGCTATCCATGTAGATTTTATTGAACTTGAAAGACCAGATATCATACTCTGATCTTTGTCAAAATTGAAGTTATAGAATTTTACATTACTAAATTAACAAGTATATATATATATATATATATATATATATATATATATATGTATGTATATATATATATATATATATATATATATATAGATATATAAATATATATATATATATATATATATATATATGTATGTATATATATATATATATAAATATATATATATATATATATATATGTATATATGTATATATATATATAGATATATATATATATGTTTGTGTGTGTGTGTTTGTGTGCATTAAGAAATGAATATATGTGGTCAGACCAAACGAATATAAGTTGCGTTATGTTATATAGAAACTTATTTGAAATGATCTCTTATCATAACACAGTTAATGTATTACTCTTCCTAGACAACATAAATAGAATAAACAATTAAAGGAAATAGGCTTGCTGCAGGAATCGCACCTGCCACCGATGATATATGGATCTATTTGTACTGATTCCACTATGGAACTTGGTAGTATAACTTTCATTATTATCAATTAAAAGAGCCTTTTAAACTTCAGCACACTGCATTCTTTTTCAAGGGAGCCAAAATGTTGTACACATAGTAACTTTAAAAGCCTAAACTTGTGTGTCTGTTCATGTATGACTGAAACTGACATTTCAACACAACCTTGAAATTCAAAGATATTACCATTCGGCAATTGAAGTTGCCTGCAGTGGTAAGACAAACTTTCAGCTTGTCAACAAAGTGCTAAAGGTTAATGTATTCCTGCATTTAAAATTGCTTTAATTATTTGGTTCAATAGATTCACTCATACATTCATTAAAATAGTTTATTGCAGATAAAGAAGATGTATGACAGTGTGTCAGCATTGGAGCATGCTACAACTCTTTTTTGCTGTTGTATTGGAAAATTCTATCTATCAACACAAGAAATTGAAAGATTAGGCTGTAGAATTACTTATAAGACAAATGTTTTAGTCTCGAGACAATTGCTACTTTTGTAATTACATGAGTTGAAACAAATGTATAAAAGTTGCCTTTTTTTTGTAACCCTTATATAATTATCATATTTGGCTGTCAGGGTAAGCAACAGCGTGCACTGTAAAATATGAAAGGTAAATACCAATTTTTGACAAACAGAAAATTCGCACTTGAAATGTCCTGCAAAACTACTCAAAACAAATGTGCCATTTCAAAATTATAGTCATACTTTTCTGCAATCAATGTAGCACTGTTAATTGTAGCAAAAATGTAGCACAAACTAAATCTGGGTCTGGGAATACTCAAAAATGTTTCCCATATAAAATAATGGTAATTGCTTTTCCACTTTATGCCTTTCCAGCTTATGAAAGGTTTCATAAGAATGCACAACTTTTGGATAGTGGGGGGTTTACCTGTAATTGTTTTTGGTAAATAATAATGAATGACAGAGAAACTATACTTTGTTTTAAATTTTAATCATTCCTCTTGTTTGGTTTGCAACTCACAGATTTCTTTTATACTTATACAAATTGTTGATTTTATCTTCATCATAGTCATCCTCATCACTCTCCCCTAGATTAGACATTGGAGTATCAGATTTATTTTTTGCTACGGCTCTGTGTTAATTTGTGAACATCCTCTTGGGAAAAAACACACTGGTTCTCTACTCCAAGTATTGGAGATTATTGTTTGAAATGTTATACACTGATTTACTCAGACCAGTTTCCTCATCTTAGTTTTTATAGTCACATTTTGGCTGTTGTATTCTCCACCCTCTTTCAGGTTACTGTTGTAGTTGGTAACTCTATGACATTTTTCAACCAAATCCTTGATTCAGTCCAAGGAGGCTACCAACAACACCAGACACGTGAAGGAAGCTGGGGAGTACAATGACCAAAATTTTGTGTCTATAACAACCAAGATGAAGACACTAGTTTGAGTAAATCAGTGTATAATGTTGATAATCCCTAATCTCATTAACTCAAGTAAAAATTTTGTTTGAAATCTGTTAACTGAAGATGAATCATACTGTAAAAAAAGAATTAATAAGTCTTGAAGGTTTTTTCTAGGAATTGTAAAACATTCATTGGATTGATATTAATAGTTAAATTCAAAAGATTTTATACCGCATCAAAAGGTAGAGGCATAAGGTTTCCGGTCCCGTTTATTGTGATCAGAAGACAGCACAGTATATAAGAGGAAAATAGGAATCAGATATAAAAACAGGAGTACGGTATAAAATTCATTAGAAAACTCAAATGGCAATGGGCTAGCCATGTTGTGAATATGTCAGAAAACCGCTGGACATTAAGATTCACAACATGGATTCCCAGAGATCATACGCAAAATTGTGGTCAGCAAAAAGTAAGATGATATGAAAATTTAGACTAGTTCAGAAAATATTGATGCCGTGATGCCCACGATTGAGAGGTTTGGCAAATCTTGGAGAGGGTCCATATCCAACAATGGATGTTAAAGGGCTGATGATGATGATGCAACTAAAATAATTGCACGCAATGCTTTTGGTAGGGATAGCGTACACTTGACAATAGGCAGTGGCAAGCCTCGACTGTAATAAATAACCTGTCTTAGAACAACATCCTTGCAGAGGTGAGGTTTATGTTGTCATGACATGAGATATCTCTTGATAAATGACCAAAACTGGTAGGAGTTTATTGCTGGAGCCCTGATGATTGTACAATGTTTGAAAGTTGGGCAAATTGCAGTACAAACTCAGGGCCGATCTGTTTCTTATTGCTGAAATGATAAAGTCAACTTGAAACAAGATTACCATTTCTAGATGAGTGGAAATGTCTCTTATGTTCATAGGCGGACATACTGATAGATAGCTTGTTAGGCAGGCAGTCAGCTCTGTGGCAAGATAGATCGTTAAGCAGATAGATATAATGGGTAGATATGGGGATAAGTAGATTGAAAGTCAGGAAAGGGAGAGGGTGGGGCAAAAGAAGGAAAAAGTGGTATGGAAGTGTTGGTGCTAATAGATTTAGAAAGAGTTGTCCCAAGGGTAATCTGTTCCTGCATCTGTCTTCATTCTACATGAAGAACATCAGTCAGTCACTGGCTTAAGCAGCCATTACTCACACAGCACACTTGGTAGGACAGAGGGTCCCCTCCCTCACTTCACACACATATACACAGACAGATCCACTCATACTCAATTACATACATGCAGACACATACTGAGAGAACTGCTCCCCTGCCTTGCACATATACAAATGAAAGACACAGAGATTTTCTCCTGGATGCATATATACATGCATTCTAATGGATAATAATGTTATCATACAAGAGCAGCAGTTACAAGAGGACTCTACATCAGACCACTTTTATTCACTCAGGATGGACCCTTGAGGATTTAACCATACAGGTTAGTTGTATTTAAATTTTCTTCTTTTCCATTTCCCTGTGTATATATACATATACATATATGGCGGATTCCGATTAAAAAACCTCACTGGTCCAATTAAGCGGACACCATAATTTTTTTTCGTACACACTAAACGTAAAAGAATTTTTAATTCAAGGGGAACAACTTGAATAAAGGCCACAATAACTCAAATCCCCTTTCTTTTCTACTATTTTTTTCTTTTCAAATTTTGTATTCAACTTGAGTCAAAAACCAAAAATATTTGAAATAATTATTTTGAGAAATGAAACATATATTTTTTGTAATTGTATTAGATTTTATTTAAAGAAATGTTAAATCAGTTGCGCTGCTGCTTGGTCTAAATAAACAGCACATTGATCCTAATAAACAATAAGCACATCAGTGATGATTGCATACATCTAAATTGATTCTTACAAGATTGATCAAATTTAGTTGCTGTATGTTATAACTGTTGGTCCTGTCAAGCGGAATCCACTGTATATATATCTATATATGATTTTGATAAGTTTTCAGGGAAGATCTGATAAATTTGCATAATAATTAATAATCAAATGCATTTAACATTTGAATAAAACTTTGAACAGTCACTTTGTCCAGAAAGTATCCAATGATTTAATAAAGGAAAAAAAAAGCCTACCTAAGGCAATGCCACCTTAGTCTTCTTAAGAGGACTTTGTGCAATTTGCTTTCTACTTTTCAAAACAGTTCATAAAGTCCTCTTTTGGAATCACCATCAACTGCCACATCATATTCTCATTAGTCTCATCCACAATGAAAGCTCTTTGAGAAAAGCAAGTTGCAAAGAACCGATTGTGGGATTGGAGTTGGGGGGCTGACAGAACTGGTTGAGGTGATGATTTGCCAAAAAGCTCTGCAGAAGATGTGAAGAATACCTTGCTGGATCATTGCAAATGTGACAGTCACATAGTGCACAAGGTCATCTAATGGCATCTCACTGCCAACCAAATAACCCCAACGGGAGAGAATTTGCTCATGCATGCATTCCAAGATCCCCTCTGATAGATTACCAAATTCCATCAAGGTCATGCAATTGGTTCTTGGGGTATTCAAAATGGCTGGATATTGTCCAGACAGACCTTGTATATAAAGTTAACACAGATATAACGCTTCTTCAAAGTTTAGATGTTGAAATAGTTATAATCTGCAGGATACTTGACATTGCCCGGAGACTAAAGCATTCAGTTTGGTGTCACTTTGATTTAGAGGAAAACAATTTTAAAATGTTTCTTGTTAGCTGTGCTTAAATTATAATTCTTTTGGACAAAATATTTATTTTCAATAGCTCACAGAGCTTAAGTACCATGAAACACTACAGTCAAGTTTTTTTGCATCAATATGAACTTGACTTTGTGCTCTATACCACCACTGATACCTGCATGTTGCTTGGAAGCCATTACTATGGTAAATATAAGTAAAATAAGTCATGGAATTTTACAAAATAGATGGAGCAGTAGAGTAACAACCACAGCAGTATAAACTTGTGGCCACTCAGTGAACTAACGTTTGAGCTGTGAGAAATTCAAGAGTTTTGTTGGGATTAAAAGATTCGCCAGTCGCTAAAAATTGGTGGTGGAAGTGATAAATGGTGCAGTTGGTATAGACTCTTTGAATTGAATTGGTACTTTGAGTTCAAATTCTGGTCTCAGTTGCTGATATCACTTTTTCTGTTTGTGCTTTCAAGAACAATATAACCTGGGGCATAGATGGAGATCTGAGAGCCTGATAGCTTGGTTCCTCCTCCAGCATTTAGTGAAATTTATTATTGTATTATGTTAGTAGAAATGCAGTAGGTGAACTACTGTTCATAAATCTTTACCAAACCTCTCCCCTGATCTAAAATCACCCTTACCAACCCACTCCTCAGCCACACCCTTGAGTATAACTTTACCCTTTCTTGCAACCTGCCCCATTACCAGTCAACTTGTCACTGATACGCCATGATTATGAACAAAGGACAAAAAATGAAACTACACAAGGTTGTCCACAATATGATCCATTACAAATATAGAATCTGTGAAAAGAAACTCCCTATTGGATATTGGTAATGACTTTGTGATTCATTGATCAATTTTGGTCAAACAAGCTTCACTTTGAGCCACACAATGCTAGAATTTGCCTGCTGTGTTGAAATTCAAAGTAGGTATCAGCATTTTTCTCCTTTTTGTGTATGGCCATTGGTATGATGGCCATAACATGTCAAATACACTCCTCCAGTTGATCCTGAGTTTATGGTTTTATATGGTATACCTCCTTCTTTGTTCACTTTCACAGGAAGAAATCACTGTGTGTAAGGTCCTTTATGAAATTACATAAAATTTCTAATAGAGACTTAATTCTCACCCATCCTGTAGAAGTGTTAAGGATCAGAAACAATGCAGATTAATTGGTTATTCAAGAACAAAGCTTAATTATCACTACTGTCAATATTACAGGCTGCAATCATCACTATTTGTAATGATATAATGTTATATATAAGCCATTGTCACTTTATCGTTTGTTTGTTGGTTTCTGTCATGCTAAAGGACTATTACTCATTTGCTTGAAACAAGAATACACTCTCATATATTTCTCAGTTAGACGTAAATGCCATATTCTCTATACAATGAAGTTAGATTTAGAGAGATCTGAATGTATTATTCCCAATTAATTTCAAAGGTTACTTCCATTGTGTATAGTCATTAGTTTCGCAATAACCGTTCATAGTAGAGACTTGAAATTTTGTACACACATTCCCCTCAATGAGTAGGGAATATGTTTTGTTTTTTTTTCTTCTTGAATTCCCCCCCAAAATAAGATTTTAGTGGGAGGTCAATTTATGATGAACCTCAATGCTAAATTGGTTCCTTGATTTGTGTCTGACAGTCTTCATGCTTATCTTTTTTTAAAAATGGACTTTTTAGTGATCACAATCCCTCAAAAGGCAGGAGAAGTAAATTATACATTGATCATCACTTTTCCAATTATTTTATTAATTACCCCCAACATGGCATGCTACCTGAAGACATTGGTCACATGACAGTTTCTATTGAATGACTAACCAGAATCATGAAGTTATTGTTCAAACACAACTGGTAGTATTTTCATCAAGATAACTTAATTTCACCAATACAACAACTTAGTATACGAGGTTAAAAGAAAATCATTCAAACGGTGGTTATTCCTAGATTCCCTTTGAATGCTTGTCTTTTATCTCCAATCCACATCATTTGCTTACGGTCAGACATTGTAGGCCTGAACTTGCTATTTATTTTTCATCACCATTAGTCAGAGGGTATCAAAACAAAAGGTATCAGTCAAAAGAACAACAGTGTAGTACTGACCCCTGCAAGTTACAATTGAAGTCATCAGTCAAAAGGGCAACACTGTAGAACAAACATTTTAACTGATTTTGAACCAATTGAGTAATTAAGCTACTTTTTCTGTAAATCTAAGTGAGTAGAAATTTTATTTCATTATAAAAGTATGATTTTGAAAAAAATTAAACATCAATCATTCCTCTGAATTATTGAGATGAGGTATTATTATTATTTCTATCGACATTCGGACCATCCTCATCGTGGTTGTTTTTCTTACAACGTTTTGGCCGTTGTACTCTACGGCCTTCATGGACACATAGCGTAGTGGTTACAGAATCAGACAAAATTACTGCAAGTAATCTGATGGTTCTAGGTTCAATCCCAGTGTGAGACAATAATAATACTAATAATGCTAAGAGGGGAGTGCGGTTAATATACCCCCGTCAGTTAAATAAAGGGTTTGATTTGTTACTTCCCCACACCTACCAGATGATACCTGATGATGGCTGTAGATTACAACGGCCGAAACATTGTATGAAAAACAACCAAGATGAGGATGGTCCGAATATTAATAGAAATATCAATCATTCCATTATTCCTGTGACATATGGTATGAAATAAAAAAATAAAATCACTATAAAACTTTTATTCATTTAGATTTGCAAAAAAATACCCAATTAAAACTCAATTCAAACAAATTCAGTTAAAATATTTGGACTACTTCATTGTCTATTAGATTGATGTCTTTTGACTGAAAGCAATCATAACTTGCAGCAGTCCATACTATATTGTTGTCCTTTTGACCCAGATTCATTTTTCATTTGAACATATCTTCTTGGATACATTTCTGATGTGTAACAGATTACAAATGAGCCTGGCTAACAGTATTAAGAGTTTGTTCCTTACTGAGAGCCCCAGACATATGCCAGATTAAGATTGCCTTAGTAAATATTGAAAATTTTTATATAATGTAACTCATAGAAATCATTCTTCAAAAATTAAATTGCTGCTAGAGGGCTGAAAATTTAAACACTTAAACTCTTACTCCTTATCATATCTAGAAAGCACATTTCTTTTTTGAAAATTTCCCCAAATAAATTGCTAGAGAGGGTTCAATTTACAATATAAATTTTTTTGGTCCCTTAGTTTGTGTCTGGCAATATTTATGCTTGTTTTTTTTTTTTAAATTCAGACTTTTTTTAGTGATCACCACCCAGCAAAAGGCGAGAGAAGTAATCAATTCATTGATTACCTCTATTTCTAATTTTTCAATTGATCCCTACAAACACAGCATGATGCTAAAAGATTTTGGTCATGCGATAGTTTCTAATGAGTGACTAATCAAAAAACTTTCTGAACTTTCTCCTTGTGTTCTTTGGGACCAAATTTCTCACATTAATCCATCAGTCCAGTTCTTTGATCTCTCCGCTCAGGGGTAACTTTGAAAAAATCCCACCTGCCAATTATTGGAGATTATTTTTTAGAAATTACAAAGGAAAGGAATTTTTTTAATTGAACATGTTTCTATTTCAGGTTTATTTTCATTATTTAGTTTTTCTCTTTCTTTTTTTTTTTTGTCCAGTAACTTTTTGTTCTCTTGTCAAATTTGTGTCTATTTCCTCACGGCCTTTCTTCCTTCTACACCCTTCCCTTCCACAAACAGCAATAACCTTTTTCATTTTCTCAAGTTATTAATTTCTAGTTCTTACATATTAACCATATTCTCAAATTATTTCATAACTGCTAGATTGGTTTCAAAGGGCTTCTTTTCATGAAGAGTCGTCAACGTTTGAGACAAATTAATGGATCAAGATCCAGAAATAATGGAAACTAGAACAGTGAACTGCTTCAAAAATGAATATGACAGTTACACAACCAACAAAAAAATTCAAAACCGTTGAAAAAAAATAATGAAACTCAAACAAAAAATGAAATACAAGCCCAAATATGTGCAGGAAAATTTACTCACGATATGTATCTTATCTTGTGTATCAATTGTGATTCTGTTTTCATAACCTTGTGTCATTCACCCTGGAAGAATTATAATAATTAGGAATAAGGTTGGATACATAACAATGAAGATAGTATCAGTCAATAATATTGCAGTAATAGATATGTGATCTCTAGTATTAAATATTAAGAGCATTATTGTTACCATTTGCATATTTTCACAAATGCCTCTCAGCAAGGCCACTCCTTGTACCAGCAATACCAGCAATCGCCTGGAGCACCAAATGTTAGGGGAGCACCTATCATGAGTCTGAGGCAGTAGGACTTCCCAAATACAAGATGAAAAATAAAAAAATTAAACAGAATAGAAACAGCCAAATAAGAAAATTTTGTAATGTGAAGTCAGAATTTTCGAGAATATCTGACTGTTTGATATTTTCTGTTCTAGTGAAACCAAGACAAATGATTGGCAAAAAAATAAATCATGATTAGCGCCAAATAAATAAGTTCAATTTTCCCTAGACACCAGGAAACCTGGTTTTGACCCAGCCTTTCAGACAAGATTGTGCAGACAAGATTCAATTCCTGCAGCGGCCACATTTTCTTTTATTGTTTATTCTATTTATGCAGTCCACGCCGAGCGACACATTCCCCGTATAATAATGGGGGGTCACTTCAAATAGTGTTTCAAATAATATAACGCATTCATAATTATTCTGTAGGGTTATACATCCATTTCATAATGAGATGAAATTGTATACATTTTGATTGATAAAGACAGAAAATTCATAACTTTCTTTTTTTTCATGGAAAATACTTTTTGTTTTAGAGATCTGTCAGGAATGATTTTCAAGAAACAGATTACAATTTTGTAAACATACAAGCCAAAGTGACAATCCTGCAGATATTTCATCAATGGTTTTAATCCATGTACAGATCTGTTTCCACCACCGATTAGAACTTGTAATGTAATCAATGTCTTTTAGCAGCATGCCTCATTGAGGATTATCAGTTGAACTGTTGGAAAAAGGAGTGATCAATGAATAAGTTATTCTTCTTGCATTTTGTTGTTGTGGTGATTAAAAAGTCTGAATTAGAAAAAAAAAACAAGCATAAATGCTACTGGACATAAATTCAGAGGGACAGTCATGCAGAACCATTTGAAAACTGAAGAAAATAATGTTTACCAGTGGACACTTTTGTTTGGCTCTTTATGGTTTCTAATATATATACATACATATATATATATGTATATATATATATATATATATATATATATATATATATATATATATATATATATATATATATATATATATATTTATATTTATATATATATATATATATATATATATATATATATATATATATATAATTTAGAAATGGATATGTAATCTGACAAATAATCATAACTTGTGTTATATTATTTAAGAACTCTGTTTGAAATGATCTCCCGTTATTACATAGTAAATGTAACATTTGGCTGAGACAACATAATATGTATAGAGAATATATAGATATTGTGTGTAACATTTTTTTATGGATGGGCAGATTCTACACTGATCTTAGGCCGAAAGGCCAGGGAGTGACATTTCAATCCTACACAGAGTACACAGATATTCTAATCCTAGTTCAGTGCCACACAATATGTATAAAATCCTGTCATTTTTTACTTAGCCAGTTATGAATATAATTGTTTTCTAAATAACTAGGGAATTAAGTAGCTTAATTGAAATCTCTAATAATTTATCCTATGGAAGTAAGATGAGCCAAGTGTAGCTTGTGACTGATTCTATCTCTATTGTTAAATTCTGAAGTTAGAAAATAGCTATGAATTCATTTTTGACTGATTCAAATTTGAATCAGAATGTTCAATACTCTTCATAGTGTTAAGCAGTAATTTGAAGAATTAACTTAAAAAATATTATAACTAAGACTTTATGGAGTCATTATTTTCTGCATAAGTTTGTGGAGTATGATAGGTATTTTATATTTTTTCTGTAGGATTTGAGATTAAATTGATGTAAAAGATTTTGTACAAGCAATTTGAACTGTGCAATCATCCAAAATGGAAAGTAGAAATTCAAACCGTTTCGAGCAATAATCTTCAAACGTCATTCAGCAGTCTCCCCCACATAGAGAGTTGGAAGTGATGCAAGGGAAGTAATTCTATCTTGATGCCTATACTTGTTACCTCCCTTGAAATGGACTGGCACAAAAAATGTATATAATGAAATAATTATTAAGATTGTGGTTGTATCAACGAAAAGAAAATTAGCTCAAAGATTCATCGTATCACCAAAACATCTTGAACATCGGAAGAATACTTTTTTATTTACCATTTTTAGTATTTACGTAGATAAGGAAAAGTTTCATAAATTTCAAAAGTTACTTGAATATATGAATAATAAAATAAAATTATTTCAAGATCTTGTAGATCGTTAGGACATCAAGCTGGAGTCAATAATGGTATTTCTCGAGGTAATGGGGTTACATGGCAGTAGCCATCTCCTTTTTATCTTCAGATTGCATTAGGTTACATGATATCAACAACAAAAAGTAATCACTGACCTGACCTATTGGAAAGGTAGATCCATACTTTTTGTAAGAACATTAGTAAAAACTGAACTCAAACTTTGAATTTGAACTTGATTCATTAAAGAGAAAGAAAAAAGCTGAGAATAGACTGAAATGGAGTTTACCAGCAACTTGGCAACTGTAATAGCAATTCACTATAGGGGTTGTCTGAGGTACAGTACTGATCAGGATTATTGGCACCCTTGATTTTTCTTGTGTAAACTGTACAATATCTTCAGCAATGAATGAAAAAATACCAAAATTTTACAATCAGAATTTTCTAATAAAATGTCCGAAGTAATTCTACAAAAAATCATCAATTTTCAACTTACATGTAGTAATTTCAAAGATAAAAAAGAACATATAACTCAGACGGTGATATCAGCACTCTTTCTTTATATTTGGTGACTAATACTTATTTGTAATTCGTTCAAGGTCTTGAATATTGGCAGGATTCCTGCAGTGTAGAGGGTATGCATTGAGAACATGACTTCAGATCTCTGATTTCTCCAAAGATTTTCAGTGTGATAGACATTAGGATTCATTGCTGACCAGTTTAAAATTGCCCAGTTTTCCATTTTCACGCATTCTTATATGCTTTTGGTATTTTAGATATTCATCTCAGTGGAGCACTCATTATCTTCTGACCAAACCCAATATTTTTACACTTTGTAACACATTATGCTCTAAAATCCCTTAATAATCCTATATTTTACCACCAGAAAGTATTCAACATGACCGAGGACTATTATTAAACACTTGTGATATTCTTGATCATATTATCATGTATAATAAGATTAGCAAGGTAAATTCAAACAGCAAAGGCTAATCATGCTCACCTTTTTTTCGGGAAGGAGTGAATCCCCTTCTCTGGGCTCTGTCTCTTCATTATGTATCCTAAAGATGTTGCTTCCCCTAAATTTTTTCATAAAGTCAGTCAAAAATAATACATTAAAAATCAAATTAAAATAAAATATCTTTAAAAAGATTCAAATGTTCATTTAAAACCCCAAAATATAATCGTACAAAATATCTTAAAAAGTACTCAACATAAAAATAGCTAAAACCAACTTTTCGGACGTACAACTTTCTGCTCAGGGAGGGGGTGGGCATCTGCATCCTTTGCTTTTTGTCCAACACATCACCCTTTGTCTTCCAATGCCCCCTATCAGCTCTAGTCTTCCAGCACCCCCTTTGAGTCTTCCAGCACCCCTAATGGGGGCAGTAGCACCAACTTTGGAAATTGCTTACTGAAAGAATGCTTATCACTGGCATGCCATGATTGCTGACTGCGTAGGCATTTGGCCAAACCACTCCCCCAAATGACCACCAACTCAGAAATATGTTTAAAAAAGTTGTAATATCTATCATTAACATTGTCAAGTAGCCTATACACTTTGGTCGCATTTAGGAAGCTATAATTAGATGCCGTCAACCAAAATCGTTAATGTATATTTCTTCAGTTTTTAAGTTGGTCTGGCAGACTCTCCATGTATGCATGTATTAATGTTTTTTCTTTTTATTGATGACCACCAAACAAAAGGCAAGAGGAGTAACTTATTCTTTGATCTCCCCATTTTCAATATTTTCCATTGATCACCCCCAACACAGCATGCTCCAAAAGACATTGGTCGCTTGATGGTTCTATTGAGTGACTAACTAGATCTGTTTTGAATGCTTTTATGAAGCTAAAACTTTTTTAAAAATTCAAGATGTATTATAACTAGCTTGAAAGCTGTCTTTGGCCACCATTAAATTCAGTCAAGTTACTTTTTATTTAAATTGAGAAAGTGAGTAGAGCCCTTCCTTATGCTGGCTATGGCTTCAGCCGTCCATGCTTTGGCTCCACAAATCACACTAGAACTTACTTGGTTGTTTGTAATATAGACTTATTGGCGACAAGCAACCGTGGTTATTTATAGATTTTATATTAGGATTATTTGCAAATAAGTAAATTAGGGAAACAACTCTATAATTAGGATTTAGTATATCTGAAAATATCACCCTTGAGGAATCAGATCATCATAATATGGATTATTGGGGTCGGTGTGAATGCAAAACCCAAACAACTATTATCAATTCATTTCAGCCGTATCTCTTTAACTGAAATCTTTGTGTTCTACCCTTCTATGTCCAACTATTCTGCTGGCCCACCCCCTCACAGTGTTTATGCTGTGATTCCATCTCTCCTTTACCACCACCACTTTCAACGCCAAGTTTTTGATTTTGAAGTGTGACCGATATATAAATATACAAACACGCTGTATGTTATGATATAGATTTTTTTTTTACCTGTCTTCATTGTGCTTCAATTCGACAGGTCAGGTTAGTCACAGAATAAAAACCATTATGTGATTGATATCTGTTGGCAGTATGCTGTCTTGGGGGCGATCGATTAAAAAGTTACTTTTCTACTTTTATGGAGCAACAATCATTAAAAAAAGTCTGAATTCTCAAAAAACAAGCATAAACACTGCCAGAAAAAAAACTAAGGTACCGATTCAGCATAAATTTACATTGTAAGTTTTCCTACCACAAAGCATATTGGGGGTGGGGTGTTAAAAAAAAGTTTTTTTAAGACACAATAGGGAGTAGATGTTTGAATCATCAGGCCTCTAGCTCCATAGCTGGGCCTGTACGTGTGATATATGCTATGTAGCCCAACAGACAGCCAAACCAACTTGAAAACTGGAAAAAGCTATGATGACAGTTTTGGCTGATTGTTTCTGACAAGTTTAAGATTTTTTTCATACTCATTTCCAAATTATTTCTACAATGATTTGTAAATTACTCCTGATCGAGTTTTCTTTGAATTAATTTTCAATTTCTTCAAGAAAATTCATTCGGGTGTCTTGTAGCTGTTTTCTGTACTTATAATAATAGAATTGATATGATAGAATTTGATTTTTCCCACAATGATACAACCACTCAGGGATTACACAAATTTTGGAACAAGACAATTGTGTTATAAGTCATAGCAAAAAAATTTGTTGATTAAACTAATGATTATACTCGTTTCATGAATACTTACCTGTACTCATCAACATTAATGATTCTCAATTATAACAAAATGTTCAAACTTTTATGCACAAAAGTTGTTTTTCTATCAATAATGACAGTTTTTTCAAAACATTTTGACACATTTCTTGTTTGAATTTTGTTAGACGGGGTGTTTTAATCATTACGTATGATATGGTCAGACTATCTTCTTCATCAACATGCTCATTTAAGAAAAGGGATGTGACATGGCCAGTCCATTAAAAGCATACATTACAGGGAGTGATTCTACATTCTAGATCCAAGAACGGATTGTACAGGGCCAAAACATTGTGAATAAATAAACATATATAGACTAGGAGAATAGTTAGACCATACCATACACAATGAGTTTGATGCATTGTTTTTGGATTAATATAAGATTATTGTAATACATATAATGTAAATAAACAAGACTATCATTAAAATCATCTGCTGCATTTTCTGTTTCCATACAAATATATGCATGATATAAACAGATTAAAAAGTTATCCAAATTTGTAATAGGCTGATTTTCTTTTAATATTTAGATGAGGTCTTATGATGCAAATAAATAAACATACCTAGAAATTATTGAATAACCATGACCATCAAAGATGGTGAAGGGTTCAAACCTTATTTTTTAAGTCCCTTTGTTTATTTGTTTGTTTATGTATTTCTGTGCTCCTGATAATACCATTTTGTCAACAGACTTGAAAATTGGCATCAGACCGTCTAAAATTTTTATTTTTATTTTTTGAAAAAAAAGCGTTTTTTGACACTTCTGGGCCTTATTTTGACAGGTTTATTAATAGCATCTAGATTCTTTAGAATCTAGATATATCTAAATGCTTTTCAGTGGAAAATGCCAGTGGTGACATAAATAGAATTTATTCTGACCATATTGATGCTTTGATAGAATTCTTTCACATGACTTCAAATTTTGACATTACAGTTGTTCAATTATCGATTGTAATGGCGAATTATTATTTTTGATTTGTGTTTTCTTTCATCTTAATCTTAATTGCTCTTCATTGCAATTACTCCGATCAAAAGGCTATGGCAGTGAACAAACGGAGTAGATAGAAAACAAAGGATAAAAAGAATACTTGTTAAAAATTACTAATAATGGTGAATAATTAGATTAGGCATTGTCAGCCATGATTAACAATGCTTTATCCAATAAAAATACTTATACTACTAGTGTAAAAACAATAACAAATATGGTGTTGAGAGATTGGAGAAAAATAAAATGTATGTTTGAAGATTAGATTTCCTGCAAAATGTAAGATTCTCATAACCTTTGTAAGTGCAATCGGTATAGATAACCAGGTTTCCCTGAGGCAGTACAAATGTGATTTTGAGTCTCACCAAGAGCTTATCCTTTATTTCCGATCAGCACTGTTTACTCAGTTACATAATCTGAGGGCCTCAGAGAGTTGAAAAGTAGCTAACTAACACTGCCAGATATAAACTAAGGTACCAATTTACCATCAACTTACATTGTAAATTGAACCCCTCATTCAAAACCTGGGGAGGTCAGAAAAAAAAAAGGAATTTTTTCTTAGACATAATAAGGAGTAATTGCTTAAATTTTCAGCCCTATAGCTCCATTATTGTTATCTGTACACATGATACATACATACATAGCTAGCTAGACAGATCAACTTGAAAAATATGTTGACGTTGACACTTTCAACTGATGATTCTAATAATGGTTGACAATTCTTTATCAAATGGAAAGTGAAAAACAAGATAATATTGCTGTTACTAACACTACAATAGAATAAAGACAATAACAAATATGGTGTTGAGAGATTAGGCGAAAATGAAGGGTAGGTCTCATGGTTAGATTTGATCTCCCTCTCATTGGATTCTCTGATTCATTTCCTAGCTTCTGTACTTTATTTTGAAATATTTAGCGGATATAAAAATGATCAAAATCATTGATTTTTAAAGAAAATTTATTATGTAAAGTAGTTTACAATAATCAATTTAATAACATAATCAATTTGTAACAATGAATATAAATTTTTCCAATTTACATATCCTTTGCTTGATATAATCAGCTGATCTTTATTATCTAAAAGACAGTCCCAAACTGATCCCAATAAGTGGCTTCTGCTTACCTGTACAGAGTATGTTACACTTTTGCAAATATAACTAACCTCTTAATCTTTCCTATATTTGAGCACATTGATATTAAAAATACCATTAATCAAAACTGTTACCATAGGTTTCTTTAGTTTCCAAGAGAAACTGGCTATGTATGTAAATGCCATGCATACAGGCTGCTCTATTAGAGCCAGAGAACAAAAAATTACACTCACTCCCTATTACGTCTAAGAAATAAAAAGAATATGTTTTTGTCTTTTTCATCCCCCCCTCCAATAGGATATTGATGGGGTTTTCAATTTGAAATGTAAGTTTATGCTAAGTTAGTCTGTGTCCAGATGGGTTCACATTTGTTTTTAAGAAAAAAATCAGACTTTTTTTTAGTGATCACTGTCTAACACAATGCTGGAGGTGACTCATCCATTGATCATCCTTTTTCTTAATTGATCACCCTCAACATGGCCCGCTGCAAAAAGATGTCGGTCACATGGCGGTTTCTATTGAGTGCCCAACCAGACCTGTCTTTATATCCTTTGCTTAACGTTATCAGTCACGCATTGTTATCTAAAAGACCCTGTCCCACATTGATCACAATAATAGGCTTCTTTCTACCTATATGGAGTATGTAACATTTTCTCAATTATAACCAACCTCTTGAAATTACTTATATTGGTAGGCATCGATGTAGGCATTATTATTTTGCTATTATAACATCTCTTACATACCATCGCATGTAATATATAATTAATTATCTGTTATTATGCGATGCAGCAGTTATAGTAGATGCCAGTGCGTACAGTTCATAAACACATATGGTTTCCTATATTCTTGTTTTATCAATAATGTTAATAATAATAATACGGTATGAAGGTGGTAGATAATTTACTAAAGCTAATATAATCAACACATGAGTTTATTGACCATTGAAACTGTTTGTTATTGTCATAGAAGATTTTGACATGCTTCGATACTATTTCTCATTACTGTGCACAACTGAATACACATGTAAACACACAAGGCTTTTCTTTTATTTTCAAGGTGAGAGAGAGAGTAAGAGAGAGAGAGAGAAATTTAAAAGGGTAAGAAGAGGGAAAGAATGGGTGTAAGAAGAGGGGAGTTAAAAATTTAAAAGGCTACAGAGGATGAGAGAGAGAGAGAGAGAGAGAGAGAAAGAAATGCCTATATTATGTACAAGCATTGAACAGCATTCCGCCTTTCTTCCTCTCATTATAATACGATAGCAGCAGTTGCCTGGCAACAGACAAAGACACACACACATAGGCGCAGACATGCACATATACACATGCATACACACGCATACACACACAGACACATATCTATACTCTTGCATACACGATCACAAAGATTTTCCTCTCCTTCCTCATTAGATTCAGTCTCTCTCAGCTTCAACAATATTACAAATAGTAGTAGTATTGGTGATGGTAGTAGTTGTAGTACAACGAAAAAGATAAACGCAGGTCTTCCACTCAAGTCCCCTTATTATCATGATTCTGTACAGTTCCTTATTATCATGATTCTGTGCATTTCCTGATTATCATGATTCTGTACGTTACCTCATCATCATGATTCTGAATCTCTCTTTATTATCATGAGTCTGTACATATCCTGATTACCGTTATTCTGTATGTTTCCTTACTACAATGATTCCGTACATTTCCTTATTATCATGATTCTGTATGTGTACACTCATTCATACGCACATGCACCTATTGTGATTCCTCAACATTATCAAGGTACAACATAAGACTATTCAATATCTGAATGTCAACAACAGTTTCTTATGTTCCTTGTCAATATATAATCTGTAAGTAAACTAACACCTGGTTTCTGAAATTTTCAAATTATCATTACTCGCTTAAAGGTCATATTTGCGAACCATTAAGCTTGATCTCAAGTCATGTCCTTTGTATAAAATTAATCATATAAGAATTTTTATAGCCGCACTGGATTGGGGGAACCCGTGAAATGAATGTATCTTATAGTAAATATATCTAATGATTGCACCATTAGCATGAAACTTGGAGTCATTGCAAAGAACTGAATTTTTTATATACATTTATTTACTTATGCTTCATCTCTGATGTCAGGAATTTTTCATGCATCAATAACTCAACCCTCATAAAATAATAACAACATATACATACACACACACACACACACACATATATATACATACATATATATGATACTAATTAAGTCATCTACAGACAGCTGTTTTGTTGTATTACAACTCTTCTGTGTGGCTATAGACTATCCGTTATCCCATCCAATACCATGAGGTAGGATTGAAACCTTCGCTTCAGACCCAGAGGCTGGCATTTTACCTCGACCCTATGCAGAACTGGACACTCTGTATGGTTGAATTTAAGCGATATATTCACCTACACACAATTCTCCATCCACCAGAGCGCTCTATTCCGAAATTGGAAGATGGATATATTCTATATGTGGATTCTGAGGCTGATTTTGTAGCTAAAGTAGTTGAATATTTCCCATTGGTACCATAGGTTTGTGTTCAAACCCAGATAGAAGACTGAATTCTGAAAGCTGATTTTCAAGGCATATAGGTCCTTTTCATTCAGAAGATCAGCACCACACAATCATCCTATTCTAAATTTACCACGATTTGGCTTGGTGTAAGACTAAATGAAGCTTAGTAAGCATCTATATAGGATCCTTAGGGCGAAAATGTTCCTAAGCTGATGGGTAGGCAGGAAATTTGAAAGTCAATCCTCACTTGGATGATTGGTGCAACACAATCTTTCCACCAAGCACCCTTCTATTTGGCCTTGTGTTAGACTGAGCAAAGCTTTACAAATATCTACATAGTATCCTAAAAGCCTACTTAATGACTGAGTTATGAAGGCGCTGGAACCACTGAGGTTGTGGGGATGATGAGAGCAGCGGGGAAAGTTACCCTGCCTACCCCCTTTAAGGCAGGGTCAGCAGGGGCAGCTGTATGTCCTGCAGGGAAGAAAGAAAGTGTTAGACGTACTGAATCAAATATTAATTTCTAATCACTAACTGAATGAAAATGTTCTCATAACTGCAAGTAGATTTTCACTATAAAATGAAACCTCTGAATTATTCAAGTGACAAAAGTCATGCTTATTATCCTTAAGCATCTTCAAGTTCTCCAGCATGAGCAGTTTTTTTGCATTCATTGCTTCAAATTGAAATACAAGTTTTGTTCAGTGAATGAGAGATTTTAGTAAATGTCTCAGTGTTGTTAAGTAGGGTTTTGTTATCTATAGCCCAAAGATAACACTTCATAAGTAAAAACATTCCTAAAAAACAAACTTCGTTACTTAAATCTGTAAAGTTGCCAACATCTACGCTTCGTCAAAAACATTTCCTCTCACATTATGAAAACAAAGAAGGTATCATCAATTTTGTCTATGATCTTTGTGGCCAAACAAACCATTTTTCAGCTAGATCTGGCTGATTTTTTCCCAATTTAATAGAAATTTACTATTCATGAAAATATGGCCAATTCTTTTGAAATGATTAGTGCAAACTTACTAATCATTTTAAACATTTTGATCTCATCAATATTTTATGCTGAAGTCTTATTTTATTTGGTAAGTGGACTTTAGATATGTATAAAGAACATTTTTAGCTATTAAGTTAGCTGAAAATGAAAACCATTTGCCAATCATAGTCATTTTCAAAAATAGTTTCAACTATAACTTTCTTCCATGCACTTTGTGCTTGATTACAAGACTTTGGAAATTTTCCAATGAAAAATTTGCCCTCATCAGATACAAGAAACTCTCCTGAGTCAAACTGCTTATGTTTGCTCAAGTTATTATTTTATTGACAAATCTGGGCTTTTGTTCACTGCTATATATTTTGAGAAACTGCCTTTTTAGTTGGAAGGAAAAGTTCTTCAAATTGAAGGCAACTAGCAAAGGTAAGACATTAATCCTTCCCAATTCTATCCATCTCTGTAAAATAGCATCTGCCACACACTATTTTAACACTCTTTTTAAACTTATTGTAATAATTTAATATCTTCTTTGAAAGTTTAATCTTGGGACATTATCCTAGTTTTGTAGTGCAGTCTTTTGTGGCCTTCATTTCAAGATCAAATTGTAGTATCTCTTCTTCTCCTGTCAGCATAACAGAGCTATGATTTCTCATTTTCAATTTTAAACATCATTATTACATGTCTTTGTTAAACCTCAGGAATCTGCATCCTTCCCCCAGTTGGGAACCATTCCTTGCTCTTACCATAACCTTGTAACCTCACAATTAAAATTATATTGTAAAATGCCCTCCCAGAAAAGTTGACCTTTCCCCAAGTTGCTTCTAGCACACATGCTGAGTTAGTTGTGCATTTTCTACTAACACTAGTGGTTGGTGTTTGAGAGAAAGAATCAGTAAGGCTGATTTTCAAGGCATTCATGCTGGTAGAATGACAGGCTCTCCCCACTTCGAAAATTAGCGAAATACAATCCTCCTAGTGTGCATCCCCTAATTAAATCCTGTACTTAATTAAGCAAAGCTTAGTAAATATCTCTATAGTATTCTAATGGTCATTGCTGTTATTATCTACCTCTGCCCACAAAGTTGGAGAGGTATATGTATTCGGCCCTTCCATATGTCTGTGTGCCTATCCACATGATATCTCTGAAAGAACTCTGTGGATTTCAATGAAATTTTCTGGTAGGTCAGGAAGAAGTGGTTAGAACTTGGGTTATGTCTAGGAATTTTCTTTTTTGATTCAGATATATTTTACTGTTTTCATACATTTTTGTATATGCTCATGGCTGTCCATACAATATCATAGTATATCATATGTCCATACTAAATAATATCACCAAAAACTCATGTCTATCCACACGATATCACCAAAAGTTATGAATTTCAATTAAATTTGGTTGATGGGTGGACAATTTAGGGTGGATCCATGCACAATAACTTCCCCTGATAATGATGTCTGTTGGCAGAGGTATGCACTTTCTAACTTTCCCAAGAAAACATAGCACTGAAAAAATATACATACACAATTTTTAGGCTTGTTATGATTTTATCAAACAGTAAACATACAAAGAGATACCAGGGTCGTAGTGAGCTAGTGTGGGGCCTTTAGTGTATGTTGTTAAGGGATAATGAATCAGAAAAATAAACAAAAATATTAAGACACAAATTTCTATTCACATAATAGAGAATTTTTTTTTCATTTGCAATACTGCCAAATAGTACAACACATACGTCTGACATTTCAAGAATAGTATTACTTCATTTTTGTTTTGATCTTTGTGCAGAAAGTATGACTTAAATTTCAAATACCTTTGTATTTATGATCCGCATATGTATCACAGAAATACCACATTCCCTTTGAATACAATATTGATTACAATAATGACCCAAATTAAAGGTGAGAATTGTCAAAAATCGTTAATGTTGAACACCCAGTCATTCATAAAAGTTGAGGTCAGCATAGTGCAAGAGTAATAGAGCAAGTACAGAATAACAGAATCAGAATTGATAGCCTGCGATCATTTAGTGCAGGGCCCTGGAAATTGCAATGACCATAAATATGCTATTTACACAATCGAAGACCACTCAATTTGCTATGATTTGCAAAAATAAATTTATAAAAAAATGTCTCCATGATTATCACATTTGCTCGTATATAAATTGTCCATTTACGGATATTTCATTGTTAATCCAGTACTGACAGATACACATAACCAGAGTTACAACTGCTTTTTTCATTATCTTATTATTTATTACACCAACTGTACTCGATTACATGTCCTCTGTACACTGACATATATATACATATATACATAGTTGTTCTAATTCTATTATTTTTATTCATGCAATATCATAATATATCTTCACACAGAGGATCATGTTTTCTTCGATTTTTCTTATTGTAGTAATCATGACTAAGATTAACCTTCTGATGCAACGCAGCCATACTTAGAATGTCATTCTGAATTCTTTTCCGGTTTATTATCCATCTTCTCATCTATGTCAGTCCGTTCCTCTCTCTCTCCATATTTATCTATCTATTTGTCAGTTCATATCCATCTGTCATCACTGCCAGAGTTCTCAATTATATCATACTGAAGTAAACATCTCCTCAAATCAAATATCTTTTATCATAATTATTATTAATCTGCAGTTCTTTCCTCTAGAATTTCCAGTTATGCACTGTTGAAAGCCAAATAAAGCTAAGATTCTTGGGGTTCAATTTTCTCATTTGTAATTTTTTTTACTATTAATATAATTCAGTAAAATTTGTTTTCACACATATATAATAAGTACAATCCAATTGCCAGTACTTGCATTGTGATTATGGTAGTTGAACTTGAACAAGGCTAAAATTAATACATATTGCCACTTTACAGTGTTTATTAGAAACAGATGTAAATTTATAAAAATATAGTCGTAAAAATATTAGCCAACTTCAAATGATTAGAATTATTCATAATGGTTGTATAATATGTAACATTATCAAGTTGAGATTTTTTTTACTTATTGGTATTACTAAAAAAGCAATATTCCCAGTCACAATAATCTGAGGAATATGTGAATGAACAATATTTTCTTTGAAAAACAAATATGTACATTTTTTGTCCTTTTTTGTCAGGTTATTACATTCGTATTTTAGCCTATTTTGCCCTCCTACAAAATATTTGATCTTACAGCATTATTCTTTGATAATTTTGGTAAGCTCAGAATACATTCTTACACAAATTTGATTTTTTTTTTTACTAGAAACCTCATAACTAAATATCACATTAGAAAAATATTTTGTCTATTTGAAAATATGACCATTTCCACCTCTTTTTACTCTCACACACTCATATACACTCTCATACAAACTAGAAATTAGCTAATCTCCAGTTGTAAACATGGGAAATAAATAAATTCATATCGGAATCTTCTCCAATCACTCTTAGGTGGATTTTCACCTAGAATACATAATATTCATGATGTTTTTACAGAATATCCGGAAAATCCTTGGTGATATCATAAATAGAGTCATTAGAATAATGACAGATCCGGTTAGTCATTCAATAGAAACAGTCACGTGACCGATGTCTTTGGGAGCATGCTGTGCTGGGGACAATCAATTAAAAAGTTGGAAAAAGGAGAGATCAATAAATGAATAACTTCTCTTACATTTTGTTGGATGATTGATGATCTCAACAAAAGTCTGAATTTTCAAAAAAAAACTATCATGAAAGTTACGGCACACTAACAAAAAGACCAATTAAGCTTAGAAGCTATTAGGCAGGATTTAGAAAAAAATGAAAGTAACTTTTTTCTAGACATGATAAACAGTAAATATCAGAATTTTCAGCCCTCTAGTTCCATTGGTGTGGCATGTACGCCTGAGACATAGCTAGACAGCCAGACCAAGTTAAAAACTGAAAAAAAAAAACAATGGAGAAAATTTTGGTTGACAGTTTCCAAATGAGTGTCAAGCTTTTTTTAATGCAGAAGGAGTCAATCATTTTTTATTTTTGGACTTGTTTTTCAGTCATCATAATTTCAATTGTTTTTCATAGCAACTACTCAGTTTGTCAGTCTACATCCATCAGTAAACAGTATGGAGTGAAAATAAAGAATAAATGCCAGTTGAGACTCAAACTTACACCCCTTTTGCCTCGGAAAGCCCGATATCTGTACCTGCTGCCCTGCTGTTTGAAGCACTAGATTCATATTGCTTGCAGAAGATCAATTCTATCCACATAGACTTATCACTTAATAAAAAATGCATTTATAAAAATCATTTTTCATGATTAAAACAGGAAAATACCTGAAATAATAATGTAATATAGATATATTCTTTATATTTTCATTTAGCATGCTCAATTGATAAATGGTATTTGAAAGCCTCAGAAAATTAAGCAAAAATTAACAGGTATTTCATTGTTTTATCAGTATATTATGGAACTAATTGATATTGCTTCTATTTTGCAATCTCTTTGTGTGAGTGTGTGTGTGTGTGTATTTATATATTGATTGGGTCATGTATTTATATATATAAGTATGTGTATACAAAATTAAACTCATATGTATAAGATAATCTGAAATACTTCTTTCAGCAAAAAGCCTCAGCTGAAGAATATTTAAAGATAATCATACCTAAAACTCTTCAGATTTAGCTCCGACTTGTGCACATGACAGAAATAGTAAGAGATCAATCTTTGGCATATGCTTAGCCTCACAATTCAAGGCCCCTGGGCTTTAGTAAATCCTCTCCAAGCAGGCTGTTGACAATACAATAAAATGCATCTGCACTTCTTTTAGCCTTCTTACATTTCTCGCAGAATTAGTTGAATGAATGGCATGCCTCTCTTTTAACATTCTTTTCAATATGGCCACCTTGTTCTGCAAGCTGAATTGAATAAAATATGTCTTTGAAGCTTTCAGGCTTCCATCATTAACAATTATCATTTTACAAAATCAGAAACATGAACAATACTTTTGCTTTTTTTATGCACTTGAATATACTCAAAATAGACTTTTGACAGTAGTTAATAGCATAATTAAAGAAGCTTTATTTTATTTCAGGTATGATTAAACTAATAAAAAAATTAGTAGTTAATTTTGGTATGGTCAATATCAGAATTAGGATTATTTTCAAAATTAAACAAGCTTTAGTTTAGTCAGGGTAGGATGAAACTAACGAGAAAAATTAGTAGTTAAATTTGATGTGGTCAATATCAGATTTAGGAATGTTTTTAAAAATATCAAGATTCTCAGATGTGATTGTCTTTTCACTTAGGATGTTCCATGTGTTTGCTACTCTTGTAAAGAATAAATTTCTTCTAATATCAGTAGAGGTCTGAATTTGTAGTTCATGGTTTTACTGCAGATAGATGAAGTCTGTATTTTTTTATCAGGACTATTTGAGCGATGAACATCAGTATCCACTTTTTGTATGCTAATCTGAATTCTGTAGACTTCCAATAGGTCAGCACATTTCCTCTGTATTCTGTATTCATAGAAGCTGTATCCAATGAGTTTGTTGTCATAAAATGAGTGTGCTTTTCTTCAAGTATTGTTTTTTTTTTACTGTATTTGTTTCATTACCTCTGCTAAGGAAGTTGAAAGATACATATGTACTCAATCATGTCTGTCTGTCTCTTTGCCCATCTGTCAGTCTATTTGTCCACACAATATCTCTGAGAGTCATCAATGAATTTTAGTGAGATTGTGGAAGGGAGGGCCATGGACTATAGAAGAAATGATTAAATCTTAGGGGAAGGATGTATGAATTTTTTAATTGAGATATACTTTTACTATTTTGCAGTAGAGTAGCTGCATCAACGTAGCATTGCTCTTACCATTGAGTTGAACAGTCACCGGTAATGCAAAGGCCCAAATAACTGTTTCATTTCTAAATTCCCATTTTACTTATTCAAAGTTTATATTTATTTTTTTTTTAAACATGACAATTATGTTATTTAGAAATGATTTTATGGTCTGACAGAATGATTATAAATTGCATTTTATTACATAGAAACTCTTATTCAAAATGATCTATCATTACATGGTGAACGGATCATTTGGCCAATACACCGTAAATATATGGATATATATATATATATATATATATATATATATATATATATATATATATATATATATATATATATATATATATATATATATATATATGTGTGTGTATGTATCATTCTGACACTCCTATAATGGTAATAGATATGTAGATACTATAACTTATGTAGACATGCAGTATGTATTAGATAAAGCACCAGTAGTTCTTCTTCTGTCATTCAGAACATATTAGTTCATGTGTATGTAGTAACCATATTTATTACCGTTATTGGTGTTATATTTATACATATATATGTATATATATGTGTGTGTGTGTACATGAACAAGCTTTTCTGTACAAACTCCAACATTCATAGCTTCTTTGCTATGATTTATATAGCTTTGAAACTTTGTGACATGGGCCAACATTTTCTGTACAGTTCAAGAATATAACCAGATCAGATGTATCCTATTGACTTTCCCAACTATAAAGCTCTGAAAATAGCAGAAATTCAAGAACATAAAAAGACAATACTCACTTTGTGAGTTTCTCACTCAGACAGTACTCGTAGTTTTCTTTCTGTCATTTTGAACATATTAGGTCATGTGTATGCTATAACCATATTTATTACCATTATAGGAGAGTCAGAATGTGCTCAATTTTTGCCTTGTCTTTTACATTGCCTATTTCATGTCCTCATTTGACCATGTAATCTTATGAATATATATATATATATATATATATATATATATATATATATATATATATATATATATATACACATATATATACACATATACATATACAAATCTGAAATGCTTCTTTTAACAAACAGCCTAAGTTGTAGAATATATAAAGATTTTTCATTTGACATATGATAATGGATAATCTCTCTGACAACCACTTCATAGTGTGATAGAGATAAAGAATGACCTTGTAAATTACAGATACCCATAAGGATACAAGTTCTAGATGTATTATATTATTTTGGAAATTACTTCCATCCATTGTTTTTATACGGTTAAATTAACATGAATTACTGTTCTCCCTTAGTTGAATATAATTTGAAAGCATTAAAAGTATAAAAATGAAAATAGAGTGGACCATTTAGAATACAATATAGCTCACTAGTAGAATGTCAATCAAAAATAAGAGAATCATTACAGAATGTTTATTATTGCTGAATAAAAATACTGTTCTTATTGTGTCATATTATATACCATGTAAACATATGTGTTAGTGTACATCACCTAAATTATCTCATCGGCACTGGTACTTCTCATCAATACGTACAAAGACTTTTCTTAATGCTGTTCAGTATAAACATGTATGAACACTTCTTCCTTCCTTCATTCTTCCTTCCTTCATTCATTCATTCTGTTACCAACGTTACATCTTCATGGCACATTAACTGATGTCATTCTGAATCTCTCCTTCATTCCTTTTTCTGTAGCTAAATATTTTACAAGCTACACATACATTCTGCTTTGTTTCTTAGATTAAAATTGCGTAATATTTGCACAAACAATCAGATTGGATCCCTTAGACTTCTTCCTCATAAGGGCATCTTCAATGACTTATCAATATGGTTAGTTGTTCATCAGGCGGTTTGTCTCATCATTTTAAAAGAAGGTCAATCCATGCTTTTGTTTTCTTTACAAAAAGATTATACCATGTATGCAAGACTATAAGACAAATAATTTTCCAAGGATATTTGGAGGATCACTGCTCACTGCAACTCATCCAAGCCCCATATCTGTCTCTTTTGATCTTCAGTTGGTGGCACCTAGTTATAATACCAGCACATTGGATATAGTGTGATATTGGCATACCAATAAAGCTATAATAATCACATAGTTTTAGTTATTAGAAGAGCTCCTTGGGCAAAATGATTGTTTTGACTATATGCTCATTATGGGGTGAAAGTAAATAAAATTTAGTAGGGTGATAATGTCTGCTATATACTCTTCTTGAAGCAAAACTCACTATTTGTTGTGAAAGTGATTTGAGTTGGAAGAATGAGAATTTTGCTCGTAGCTTTTTGTCAACAGGTCAGTAGAGGAAAATGAATCTCTGAAGATAAAACAGACTCAAATAGTTATAGTTATAGGTCTGGTTAGTCACTTGATTGAAATTGTCGCATGACCAATGCCTTTTGGTAACAAGCTGAGTTGGGGTAGTTCAATTAAAAGATTGGAAAAAAGGGTGATCAATGAATAAATTACTTCTCTCTCCTTTTGTTGAGCTGTGATCACGAAAAGTCTGAATTCTCAAAAACAAGTGTGAAAGCTGCTTGATGCAAACTAAGGGATCAATTTAGCATAAATTTACTCTGTAAACTGACACTTCCACAATTTTTAAAAACCAAAGAAATTTTTTTGTTGACCTAACAAGTAAATGTTGAAATCTTTAGTCCACTAGCACCATTAGTGCAGTCTATATGCACAATACATACATAACAAGCTGGCCACCAGACCAATATAAAAAAAAAATGTTTATAATTTTAGTGACAGTTTTAGTTGACAGTTTTAGTTGACAGTTTCTAGTAATAACTATGGTAAGTATATATGTGTATGCATATGTACCTACAAGATGTTAGAAAATCTTAGTGACTTGAATTGTGAAATTAACTTACCTTCTATCAACTTTAAATACCTTTCATTACACATGAAAAATGTTATTGCATTCCATTTTTATTTTTTTTCTATGAAATTGATATTCCAATAATGATAAAATTAATTATTTGCTGAAAAACTAATCTAAACGGTGATAGATTTTAAACTTTAAAGCAGTGGTTGATATTCAATGAGCAGGATGGTGGTGTAATGGATATGTCACCTGCCCACTTATCTCCAGGTCAGTTGTTCAAATGTTAGGGTTCCCTTTATGTTATATATTTATCAAATGTGAACACACAAACAACTTTAATATACAGGGATTTTGACTTTGAAGACGGAACTGGAAGTTTTTACTGCTTATGATATTGAATTGATGAGTTCCTTACCATGGCATAGTAGTTAGCACGCTAGTCTCGCAGGTTATTATAACTGTGCGCTTAGAAAATAACTATATTGTCAAATTAATAAAGGCAGATTATTTACCATAATCTTAACAAAAATCTATAAATTGTATGCCAAAGGTATGTACTAAATAAATACATATCTTTATTTAAAATTCTATGCATATATATATATATATATATATATATATATATATATATATATATATATATATATATATGCATGTTTGTATGGATAAGTATACATCTATACATTTATGTTAATCATGAACGTGCAAATAATTTCTAAACATATTCATGTGCATATATATATATAGGTGTATATGTATTCGTGTGTGAATACATATATATATGTTCATAAATCCATGTTTTATTGCATGCATATTTATACTTTAAAGATGTGATACATTTTATTCTTGTGCTAGGCTTACATTGTATACACTCAAGTTAAACATATATTTATGTATTTATAAATGAATAAAGAAAATGAGTATTGAGTGTTCTTGGTGGACGCTGATCAAGTCTAACATGATGCTCTTTTTCCATTTGCTCCGTGGTCAACACCAGTGCCAGATGAAATATAGTTCCTACTCAAATGTCTTTATAATTATCACATTATGTTGGATATAAACTGTTCATTCTACTGATATACATACTGTCACCATAGGGAACACGCACATATGTATATATATATGTATACGTATGTAAATATTTATGCCTGCAATCACAGAAAAGAGAGGTGAGAAACATAAGTCTGCTTTCTTGAACAGCTGAACTTACCTAAGTGTTGTTAGCTCAGATGGTGAGAGTAGAGCCATGTTAAGGCTGCTTCTTTGGTAGATATGAGTTCAAGTCCCCCTTTACACTCATTTTTTTAAGTCATTTTTGCGGCATAGAATTGTTCAATCTGCTTCTAGATTAGCACCAATGCCGGACAATGTATAGTTCCTATTCAAATGTCTTTATATTTATCTCATAAACATGTATGTATATGTGTATGTGTGTGTGTGTATGAATAAAGCTGCTTTAACATCAGGCTGTGGCAAACTAATTTCTAATACCAGTCCAGACAGATTTGCTGGAAAGTGCGAAATTTTTTTTGATTGCAAAAAACACTGAAAATGGTCAAATAGAAACTAAAAATGGTCAAAAAGACACCAAAAATGACCAAATCGTTTACACACATGCACTCTAATTTGGCACAGCCAAAACAAGAACTATGTTGAATTTGACACAGTTGATGGTGTGCCTAATACTTTTCCACTATTCAAGAGAAAAATAAAAATAACAAACACTGATCAATTTACTTAACTTACACGAAGCTAAGAAAAAACTATATGTATAATGAGATTATTTACATATTGATCAGTTGTCCTGCCTGGGAACAAAGCATTTGTGTGTACTGCCTAGGATCAAAGTGTTGCTCCTTGACTCTCAGTCTAGGATCAGAGTGTTGCATAGGTGCACTCATTGAAATGTTATACATATTACATGAATTATAACAATTATGGTTTGTAATGAAAATTGGTGACTGGAAAAAGATCTTGGGCATTAAGTCATAATGTACGTTCACTTGCGGTAGGGATGTCATGTAAAAAAAGTCTTTACTTAGGTTCTTGGGTATGAAAAAATCATTATGAAAAAGGTAATAATTAATTGTAATGACTTCTTTCCTACAATCAACAAATCTGACATCTTTTCCTTGGTGAAATATTTATTTAAGAAATCCTTTCCATGAATATTTTCACAAAGCACATGAGAAAATAGAATGTTACTTTTATTTTATGTTTTCAAAACAATTCTTAGTATGATAGAATATTAAATAACTTGGCATATTATTTTTGTTCAAATTTCATTGTAATAAATATCCATAAAAACAAATGAAAGTTCAAAAAAGGACTAAGTATCACATTTTTTCGGCAGTTTTTTCCATCTAGACCAGCAGCACATTTTTTACTCAGTGGCTTGGTTCTTGTCCACTGAATATCATTTAAATGCCCATATTGCCCCTGCCATTGGATCACTCCTTTGAGAGGGTAGCAGGTCTCTACAGTCAGCGTACATCTGCTTCTGTCAAACTGTCCACGATTTACACTCAAGTTTGAAGACTACCTTACTGTCTTAAAGATCTGTGCTTAAAGTAGTAGACAGCTGTACTGTTCTGATATTTTTTTAAAGGGATGGTAGAACTCTATAGCCAGCTTGGGCATCTACCAAATAAGGAATATTCACATCTTGTGTTTTAATCCATACTGTTGGAATATTTCCAAAGGAAGGAGCGCAGACCCCCCCATAGCTGTCAATCATATGACGCAAGGGCCATGCTCCTATTTGCACCACATCAGTGGACCACAGGATGCAAACCCTTGGTTTGTCCTTGGATAAAAATCATTGTTCATAAAGCCAAGTCATCATATCTATATATATACCATACATTTTTTCTATAATATACCTAAATTACTTACATCTGGATTGAATTAAAGATTTTTCCCATAAAAATATAATGATCTTTTATTCAAGTATACAAGACATATTAATTCCTCTTATCTTTTTTCAATCGTGGCCTTCATTAACCAGAATTTCTCTCCGCGCTTCCCACCTGTTGTTATCCAAAGTAAGAATACTGATTTTCACTTATGTTAATATGCTATATAAAAACAGTTTCATCCCTTCTTATCTCCCCTAGTTGTAATAATAATACTAACACTAATTAGACATAACAGTGCGTAGAAACGTGCATAATGATTTTCATACTAATGTTGTTATTGCTATTTCAAGAGTACTTAATGCTTCGCTTTCCTAGATTTTTCTTGTTATGTTTAAATTCATTGATGAATTTTTATAATTTGATTTCTTTATTTAATTTCACAAAAATGCCGAATGTTCATGACTTGGACTGCTTGATTTGTTGTTTTCGTAATCGATCTCCTTCCACCACTGATTAAAACTACGACATCTCATACACACAAACACATAGAACTGCTCTCCTGTTTGCAAAACTGGAGCAGCATTAACCTCATTCTGAGCCCAGATTGCAATACAGCAGATCGAACACACGGACAAGAAGCTTTTCCATCTCTTTTCATTCATTTTATCCTTGCTTCGTTTCCTCTGCTTGCACTACACATTCATACATTTGGCCTTCATCCCTGACGCTTTTTCATTGAACCAATTTTTCTTTCATTCTAGCTCTGCATGCCAAGGCCACATATGATATATTCTCGATCAACCTCATTCCACTACCATGGCTGTCTATCATTCATAAACAAAATCCTCCTGTTTCATTCTTCTGCTTATGTTCTCTGTGATACGCTCATTTGCCTTTGGTTTTGTTTATCTTTTGCTGAGAGAGTTCCTCAAACATAAAGAGGCATAAAAATTATTCTCCAATTTGGATTCTTTTCAGTCATTATTAATTATTCATATAAACATTATCTTTTGATTCATTTAATTTCACTGTCATCATCTGTGATGACTTGTAGATGTATTCTATCTCTCAATTCTCTCAAGTTTCTCTTTCATTCATGTAAATATTCTGTTCAAACCTTTTACCTTTTATATCTTTCTGCTGTTCATAAGGACATGTATAAATTATCTTTCAAATTTATTCCAATGATGATAGATTATATTGTATGGATAATCTGTTGCGCATTCCAGATAAAGATTCTGTAGGCCCCTGGGTTACATGTACTATGAAGTACCAAGTAATATTTTTAAAACGGAAAAAAATTAAATAAAGGTTAAATTTATTATATTAGACTAACATTAACAACAATTAAAATTCATACATGTGACTCACATAATTTCTTGGAATTTTCTCCCAAACATTAGTAAACTGTAAGTTTTTGAGAACATTGTTTTCAATTGTCATGAGAGCAAATCTTGTTAGGTTATGTTTCAAGATCTAAAACGGTCATGCAATTTATATGTATACAGTACTGAGTTCCTTTTTGCTACAGTATGTTTATTACAGATATTTGTACAATATATCAATTGAATCCTTTTTTGAATAGATAATTACAGTATTCATATTTTGATTCAACATTCACAAATGAAATGACTTTTCTCTTGATCTCTTGAGGCTCTCAAGCCCGTGAAGAACTAAGGGCTGCAGCCCCTAAAGCCCATGCCTTAATCCAGTACTGTCTGTTGCAATTTGATTCCTTCTCAACAGCTGCTTTTCTTTTGTGAACAGACTCCTTTCTCCTTTAATATTAGCCAATATACTAGTCATCATTTGGACATTTTACTTCGTTTTTATTCCTTTGCAAATTCTGTTTATCATTTTTGAAAACACACACAAATTACTCTAGTAAAGAGCTCAATCCTCACTGTATGTCCTACTATCATGGCCTTACGTCAAACTAAGCAGTATATATCAGACCACAAATCAGAATATATTTGATATTTATTAAGGTTTGCTTAGTTTAACATAATGATGGGGCAACCAAATTAGGATCAAACTTAATCGTAATTGTCAGCATCAAAAACTTCGTAACCATTACTATACTGATTGTGAAAATAAGGATCATATAAAATTACTGAAATCTCCAGGGATTTCTCTAAATAGGAAATTTTACAAAATCACGAGTTTTATAATCTTACTTCAATATTCACACACATATATATATATATGTGCATGTATTACACATGCACTCATATACACAATACTCATTTTTCTTTTTATTCACTTGATCTGGGGGCTACTTGATTTGCAACTCAGTAATATCGTTGCCAAGCAGAATATGTCCCTACAAAAATGTCTATATAATTATCACATTCTGTCAGATATGAATTATCCATTGGCTGATACTTCATATATATGTATGTATATATCAGAAACATAGTTACATCAATAAGCCAGTTGCTTAATGATGAAAAAAACCCATTTATTTTCATCATGAATCTCTTCCTTGTCAATGCACTTGATTCAAGTATGAACATTCATCATAATTTCTTCTTTTTCTAAGTTAGTCTGTCTGGCTATCTGGCTATCTATGTTTTTATTTGCTCAGGTTACTATAATTTACAACGTGAATTTTTCCCAAATTGATTCCTAAATTTGCATCCGGCAATATTCATGCATGTTTTTTGAAAATTAATTCTTTTATAGTCATCACTGCCCTACAAGAGGTGAAAGGAGTACCTCTTTCTATATTTTTTATTACTCACCTATCTTTATTTGTTATACTCAAAATTAGTGAGGCTTGTTTGGTGGCTGAGATAGTTGCATTGTTACCATTGTTGTCTTGGGCTGGTGTTCAAGACCAGATACAGGTTAAATTTCTCAAACTCAGCAAGGTCTAGATCAGTGACATGCCAACTTTTGGAAATTGCTGAATTTAAGAAAGTAAAGGTATACCTTGATTGGTGTGGTTAATTTGTACTATAATACTGTTTAAAACTGCATGGTTCAAGGTATTATAACTCAATGTGTCTATTTTTTCAGCTGAAACTTAGTTACATTAATTTGTACAGCAATACCTAACCGTACCACATCAAAAGCCAAAGTTATTAAAACAGCACTATCCAAGGTATTCCTTGATAGAAAACATAACAATTATTTACTAATCATTCAAAATACTCTAATACTCTAGATTTTTATGAAGTGTGGCATAAAAAATGGCTGATTTCGAAACAAAATGTCTCAAGTGCCATCAAAACACATTGGCAAGTCTGTGAACTAAACCAACACAAACGTGAGCTGCCACTGAGTGTTGGGTGTTTTGCTGAGTATCAGAATATTGGATTGATCAATTTGGGAAAATTAGTCTGTATTAGCCAAGAATTTGAATTTTCAAAGCAAGCAGACACTTTTCATCTGAAAGATTACTGCAATACAGTCTTCTTATTTCCATAGTATTCAGTCAGTTCATTTACTTTGCTCTACCTATACAGGATAGATATCAGTACACAAAATAGGCCTGATAAGCTCAACCTTCAAGAACAACAAAATCCCATTAGCCCTAAAAAGATGAGTATTCAACCAATGCATCCTCTTGATAGTCACCTATAGAGCTGAAACATGGAACATAACCATAGACTGACCCTAAAACTGAAGACCATGCAACTACCATACGAGAAAATCATTCTTAGCCTCACATAGAGAGATCACAAAACAGCGCAATGTATCAAGGAAAAATAGATATCTGAGACATCGTAGGATCCATTAGAAAACTCAAATGGCAATGGGCTGATCATATTGCAAGAATGGCAGACAATCAATGGTCATCAGGACTCACTACATGGATCTCAAGAACGGTAGAATACAAGATGGAGAGACAAACTAGACAAGTTCAAAGAGTAATGGCTCCATGATGCCCATGATAGAGAGATCTGGCGATTCCTTGGGATGGTCTATGTCCAATGATGGACAATAGGAGACTGATGATGATGATTCTCTTACAATTTCTTTCCTCTACAACTGCTGTCAGTTGATTAGACAAACGCTTTTGCGTCACAATCCCATCTTTTTACTGTTGATATCATTCTATATATACAGATAGCTTCTTTCCACTTCAGTTTTCTTTTCCAACACTTCTGCCTTCATTCATATTTACACAGATTCATTAGATTTTATTTCTTTTCTTTTAATTCTGTTTTTTATTGATTTCTTTGGTTCACAGACATCTTAAAAATCATTCATCCACAAAAGCTATCATCAAATAGGAATACATTCACACACTTTCTTTCAATTTCATTTGACTATTTTTAGCATCAGTTGAAACAGATATGTCCATTTTCCTTATATTTAATTCTTCCAGTGTTGTTATCCTTGAAATATACACTTTTCTCTCCAGGTTTATTTCTGTACTAATTCTACATTATCTACAAGAATTTTCTTGATCAAATCATGTATGATGCATGATCTAAAAGTGCTCAGCCATTTTGAATATCTGGAGAATTGGTCTCATTGCCTTCATATATCTTGGCAACTAATCTGAGGAGACCTTATTGTACATGCTCAAGTGGACACTCTTCTGTGGGGTTATTCAGTCGGCAGTGTGATGCCACTGAGTGAGTGTGTATACTAGGTGATCATCGCGTGCACAATGACAGAGTCTGCCCATTCTTCAAATCTTGCACATTTTTTTTTAATCAAATCATCATATCATCCATGTCTGTCAGCCTTTATACTGCCTTGATTAGGATCCTATTCCTGTGACTTGGGGTTTTCCCCATAGAGACCCTAAAACTGAAGACCATGCAACTAGCACACGAGAGAATCATTCTTAGCTTCACATAGAGAGATTACAAAACAGTATTAAGAAAAAATGGAGTCTGAGACATTGTAGGACAAAATTGGGGAGAACATGTTGTGGCTGTAGACGGCAATTTCAGAAGAGGATTTTGTAGACTGTTTTAATGGCTGTATACTTTCCGGACAGACACATATATTATTCACAAATCAAGATACACCTAATCCTATTCTATTTCATTCATTCCAAGTGTTATGGATGTAATATCATTACATATATAGAATTATGTGCATTATTCTTTCCTTTTATATCTATATTAATGCTTTGTACGATGAACACTTTCTCCCTCAATAGTATTGCTAAATATGTAATGTGTATTACGTACACATGTATATTTCTTTGGATTCATCTCTTTTAAAAATGGTTTTGTACAATACATCAAGTCATGCACACATTCTCTTTTGGTTTCATTCCTCTATCAATTATTTATGTGATGTTTTTATTTTCTGATTTCATTCTTTCACTAATGATAGATTTCCTTTCGACACCTTTTATTGAAGTGAAGCAATGTTGTCGACACACAGACATGAATATTTTGTTTCTCATTTGCCAATCCTTCAAATCCCTTTTTTGCAACCTTGTTAAATATATTGAACAGGAATTGTTTTCGTTCATTTTCATTCAAGTGCAGGTCTCATTCTTTCTGTTCTTCACCACATGAAACATTTATTGGAAAAATCATCTGTCAAACTGTCAACATAGGTTTCTTCAGTTTGAAAGTCAGTTTGAAAGTCAGTTTGAAAGTCAGTTTGAAAGTTGAAACATTTACTCCTTACCATAGCCAGCTACAAAAAATGTTTTTTTTAAATTTTATTGGAAATTACCCTCAAAATAGGTTTTTAATGGGGGCTGGGGATGGATCAACTTACAATGTAAGTATATGCTAAATTGCTCCCTTAGTTTGTGTCTGGCACTGTTTTTTTTAAAATTCTGACAATTTTAGTAACCACTGCTTAACAAAAGGCGAGATAAGTAACTAATCAATTGATCACCATTTTTTCCAATTTTTTAATTGATCATCCCCAACACAGCATGCTGCCAAAAGATGTAGGTCACATAATGATATCTTTCGAGTGACTGTTCCACTCTTTTAATGACAGTAAAAACTAACTTGCTGATTTGCGGTGACAATGTATATTTAATCATTAGAATGAATCAAAGTTTTGATGTTTTTGTTTAATCAATCCTACCTGTCTATCATAGGTTATATACACTGGCAGAGCCAGAGGGAGGTATAAGGGAGTCCAGACCCCAACTAAACTTTTTTCAAGGCAGACCCTCATAATTCTTGCAGAACTGAACACAAAGCCATTGGGGTGGGAGATAGTTAGATAGGTAGACAAAATAAATATACAAGTTTTTTTGAAAATCATGATACCTCACGAGAGGGTTACATTTTGACCAAACTTACATTCATATTTTGCGAACCAGTATTGCCACTTTGATGCTTTCTATGCTAAATTTAGTGCATTTCTTGTTTTGACATTGCAGAAATCCAACTATCAGCACTATTCTTGATACATTTTAGCACCATTTCTTTAGCAATTTTGTGAATTTTAGCCATGTTTAGTTAATTTAACCATGTTCAGTTATTTGAATGGTCATAAAATGGCTTACACTGTTTTAGTGCATTTTGGTGTTTTTGGAGGGTTGATTTAGAACTAAGAACTTTTTGTGTTGACAACACTGCATGGACCCCTCAAAATTTTTTACCTGATTCTGCCACTGGTTATATAAACAACTGGTTTGAATATACGAAGTCTGTCCAGAAAGTATCCAGCCATTTATTGATGATAAAAAAAACAGTTTAACTTGGGTAATGGTGCCTTATTCTTATTCAAAATACTTCTCTTTGGGCCTCACACACTTATTCCTATGTCCTTTCCACCTTCTGCTGCCTTATTATGTTCTCCTTAATCTCATCTATGATCTAAATTCTCTTTGGCAAAATAAGAAATCACAGGGAACCAAACCATGACTACAGAGGGTCTGACAGACCTGGATGATATACTCTTCTGCCTAAAATCCTTGCATGGGATATTAAGAAGGACTTGCTCAGTCATTTAGAATGCAAAGGTCACGCAATACATAAGCTTATTTAGTTGTGTCTCAGTGCCAATGGAAGAGTATCTGTTAAAGCAAGATATACCTAGGCTATGGAACCAGTTCTCAAGATATTGATAATGGCTGGATACTTCTTGGATAGACCTCTGATAGACCTATCACCCTCTTCTTTTCCCTTTTCCTCAGATTCATTGCACCAGAGAATCTTTCAGTTTGATGCAGCCTGAACTACTCATTTCTAATCTAAAGATATCTGATAGAAGTTAGATAGGTGTCTGCTGTCACTTTCCCAGCAAGGGGCAGAAGGATCGAATTCCAGGTGTGGACAAAAAGATGCATTTGGAATATATCCTAGTGGCAACCCTGTTACCAGCAAAGAATAATACCATCTTTTTATATGGGTACATTAAAGATTGGGTTACAATTGAACAATTGTACAGTACCATTATCCTTTATTGACTACAAGGTTTCAATCTTTAATATGCTGAATAGGCCTGATCAAGGAGTGGAAAACCAAATGTTTTGTTTGCTCCCCTCAGCAGATACCCATGAAGCTTGCCTTCTTTTACTAAGATATTTTTGCTGGTTTATGCAAAAATTTTATGAAAAAGGCCCCAGTACCATCTGAGCTTTGAATGTTACCCTCGAACACACTCACTTAGTAGATACTATAGATGAATTACATTCCTTCACTGTGTCATTTACTCCTGCACCAATATCAACTAATTCCCATGTATGGACACATGAACACACACACACACAGATACACACACACACACGCACATACATATACACACAGATACATACATATACACACAGATACATTGACAAACACATGCATACACACACACACATACACACATACATACATATACACACAGATACATAGACAAACACATGCATACACACACACACACACATGCACGTGTGTGCATACACACATGCACGTGCGTGCACACACACACACACACACACACACATACATACATATACACACAGATACATAGATAAACACATACATATACACACACACACACACACACACACAAATGTTCTCACAGGTACAATTTGCATCAACATTCTTACAGAGTGATCAAGTATGTAAGACACGCATGGCCTTTCATTTCTCACTTCCTTATGGTGTGCTATGTTGTGTGAATATCGATAAAAACCTGCCTTGCTTCATCAAATCAAGCTCAACATCAAATACACAGACACACAGAAACAGACACACAAACACAGCATCCTCTTTTCCGAATCACTCTGGGACTCAGGAAATGGACCGAACACACAGACACAAAAATATCACTTACACACAGACTATTGGACTCTCAGGCAAAATCATTTTATCAGGTCCCACTCATAGTAGCTTACTGGGGCATACCAAATAACCTACCCTAAATTGTTCCCTGTTCATCATGATGGACTTCAGAACATTTTGTAATGCCACTGTGGACATCTCCGCTTGTGATTATTCTTTAGAATGTGCGCTTTGAATAAGGTACTACATAGATGTAAACTGGTAAGCATTGTAGTAAATTAAAGACACTAACCAAGTCATTACAGGCATGAATCTACTCCCTCCCACATCCGAGCTATAGATAAAATAACGGATCAAGTTGGATTACTGTTGGGCATCACGTTAGCTCCCTGGCCCCAGGAAAAACCCACAATTACAAATGGGTCTCAATGGATTGTCTAAGAAATGATTACAAAATCATTGCCTCATGCATAACCTGACATGGGGGCAACCATGTATGCATTGGAACTCTTCTATTGAGGAGGCTTGTTTTTGCCCTAAATTTTATTTGGTCTTGCCTGAATTATACTGATTTGCCCCAAATTTAACTGTTTCATCTAATTTGGAGTGGGGTGAAGTTGCCATACATACTATCCCTCCTGGCTCATATGCACACGGGAACAGCTGAGTCTGAAAGTGAAGTCATTGGAGATTTTCCTCTGAGATTTTAAAAAAAAACCTCTCTATCAAGAGATATTGATTGAGAAGTAGACATGGTAACATCAATGAGGGGGATAATCATTGAACAATTAGAAACCATCTACTGCCAATCAGAACTATCCAGCCTAGGATTCTTCAGTTTTTAAGTGGTTCTGACTGGCTAGTAATCTATGTATGTATGTGTCATGTGGATTGGCCACACCAACTAGAGGACTGAAAGTTTGAACATTTACTCTTTATTATGTCCAGAAAGTAAACAGTTTATTGTTTTTTGAAAATTCTCTCCCTGGTAGAAAGGGGTTCAATTCATGATCTAAGCTAGTTTTTTAGTTTTTGTCCAGCGATGCTCGCACTTGTTTTTTGAAAATTTGGGCTTTTGTAGTTATTTTAGAGATAAATGCCGAACTAAAGGCAAGAGAAGTAACTTATTCTTTGACAACATTTTTTTACCAATTTTTCAACTGAACATCCCCAACATGCTGCCAATAGACATTGATCACATGATAGTTTCTACTGACTAACAAAACCTGTGTTTTATATATTTATTATTATGCCGTCTGGTTGAATAGATCTATAATATGAACAGTGACGGTGCTACAGCCAACTGTAATTGCCTGTAAATTTCTTCTAGATTATCTTTTAGATTTTCTCACATTAATCTTTAGATTCCTCAGAAATATGGCACCCTAAGAGCTCTGGTGCCCCCTGACTTCCAATGACCCCCCCCCCTACCGTAACAGTTGTTGATTCTGTAGGTCCCACATGCTGTCTCTGAATATGAAATGCTCTTTGAAAATTCATTTCCGCTTTGTATAAAAGTAGAATATATATTGATATTGCTGATACCAATACTACTAGTATAAAAACAATGACAAATGTGGTGCTAAGAAAAATTGGTGAAAAAGGAAGGGTAGGTTAAAGGGTAGATTTGATCTTCAGAAGAGCTGTAAAGTTCTTGTAGTTCAACTGGTATGGTTAACTGAGCTTCCCTGAGGCAAAATGCATGCGGGTGCAAGTCTCATAGAGAGCTTATCTTTCATTTCCAATCCATGGTGTTTACAAACTGCCATAGACTGATTGCCTGAGAACAGTTGCAATAAGAAAGAACTTGAAAAATCAAGATGAAAGAAAATAATTGACAAAAACTACCACTTATAAAACAGAACATATTTCTAATTTCTCTACAACTCTCATTCCTTTGCAGATGTTGAATAACACACATTAAGAAAGTATGCATATTAAAGGATCAAGTATTGATTAAATAAGAGAAATATTGCCACTGAACCACCATATCATAATTACTTCATTTTTGTCAGAATACCCCACTCTGTATGCATATCTGTCACCTCATATTTTACTAACCCATCTACACAAACCCAACTCTTTGGACAGTGATACAAGGTTACATAGATTATTACAGGGTACTTCAAAAACATTGACAAGTGAATGATTGGAGTTATCTGTTTTATGAAGAAAAAGAGTGTTACAAAACCAGTAGGACAGAAAAGGATGTAGCTTTTTTTTTTTCATTATTTAAGTTTAACCATATACTTACTCTCTCTATCTCTCTCACTCTTACTCTCATTCCAACCAAGCTTTTTCACAAATGCCTAAATGTCATAAATGCTATGTCATGGCTGTGGTGAAATAAATGCATCAATTTTACAATGGATTATTATTGTAAATTGAGCCTCTTCTAAAAATGAGAGTAAAAAGATGAATCTAAAAAAAACTGAAAAATACATTTACAAAAGATGGCTACTGGACTACACATGTAAATTTTCAAGACTATGCCAGAAAAAGTTACTTGGAGCCCTGGAGCAGACAGACAAACAAGAGAAGAAGGAAGAATACCTGACCACTATGTTTTCTTTGTTTGATCGGGCTAGTGGTTATGGATACAAGAAAAGATTGAATATTGTTTTGTGTAATCTCTGAGATGGAGAAAACTATTAAGTGAAGAAAGATTTCAAGTTACAATATGTTTGAGATCAGTAAATAAAGCTGAATGAATGGAAAAAAAATTTGTATGAATGAGATTATGAAAGAATGAAAAAGAACATGATTTTGTGCATCTGTATTGTTGATACACAGTGAATTAAGAAAATAGAATTAGGAAAAGATTTTTCACCTTGTGTGTTCAGTATGTATTTGAATTTAAAAGAAAATAATAAGATTTGGTTCATCTGTTTGAAATTGGTGAAATGAAGAAGTATGTATTTTCATGCTTTTGTGCTTCAAATTGAACGAATTGATAGCAGTATGATAGCCATTTTATTATTTTTATATTAAATATCTAACTTACAAAAACAGATATTCCTTTTTATTTACTCATTATGAAATTAAGCAAAAAACTCTTCTACATTATTTTGTTTGGATTGATTATTCTCAAGATTTTCATTCATTCTTTTTTTTTTCTTGATGGCAAAATATACAAAACACTTAAAATGTCTTTCCCATTAATTTTTTCATTCAATATTTAACCAAAATACTTTTAACTTACATTTTTATTTATTTGAACACACAGTTTGATCACATAATCCTTACCATATATGCAAAATCAACCACAATTTCTGTTTGCCAAGCAAATATGTGTGAATGTGTGAGAGAAAAAATTATTTTTCTGTGTTGATTAAATTCAAGTCTTACAATTTCTACATATTTTGGAAAGAAAACTATTGTCATTATACAAAGATGTACAGACCAGTTAGTCAGTTTGATCAAACCTACCACATAAACGAGATGAGAATTTGGGTTGAAAGCATTTATCTGACCTTTGCATAATCAGGGGGCTGTTCAGCACATTGGTAAGTGCATTGTTATATTGAAGCGGCTACTCTATTGGTGTCAAGTTCAATCCTTGCAGCAGCCCCATTTTCTCTAATTGTTTATTCTATTTACGTTGTCTAAATCAAATGATATATCAACCATGTAATGATGGGAAATCATTTCAGATAAGTTTCTATTTAATATAATGCAATTTATAATTCATTCTGTCGGACCAAATATGTCCATTTCATTAATACATACTGTTGCGTTAAAGGAGACAAAAAAGCCTGTGAATAAACAAAATGAGAATTTGGCTTGTAAACACTTGTCTGGTCTTAGCACGATTGGCAGGCTGCTTGGTACAAAGGTCAGTGCATCGCTACGTTGAAGTGGCTACCTGGCAAGTTCAATTTATATGTGTGTGTATATATATATATATATATATATATATATATATATGTGTATATATATATGTATATATATATACATATATATATATATATGTATATATATATATATATATATATATATGAGATGATCTCTCATCATTACATGCATGTTCGATTCCTGCAGTAGCCTCATTTTCTTTGATTGCTTATTATATTTATGTTATCTGGGGTGAATAATACATTAACCGTGTAATGACAGGAGATAATCTCAAGTAAGTTTCTATATAATATAATGCAATTTATAATCATGTCTATAAATATAAGTGTGTATATATATGTATATATATATATATATATATATATATATATATATATATATATATACATATATATATATATATATATATATATATATATATATATATATATATATATATACATATATATATATATATGTATATATATATATATACATATATATATATACTCATTTAAAGCCTATTCATCAAATAAAATAAGTGTGCATACTAAGATTTCAGAACAAATTATTGATACAAATTGAACATTTACTTATATTACATCTATTGGGCTTAGTCAGCAATCAAAGATTTTTATCAGCTGAATTGGAAACAAATCAGCCAGATCTAGCCAAAAAATGGCTAATTCGATAGTCCCGGAAGAAATTAACAGACATTAAGAGCAGAGGGGGTTGTCGTACCCCCCCCATTCGGTACGCCTGTGGTTGTCATGAAATAATTGTGATTCTCAGACAGAGGTTCATGCAACTCAGACAACAACACCTGAGTCACTCTGACATCAGCTAATTGAAGCCGCTCAAAAAAATCATTAAAAGTAATGGAATTCAGCTCCGGATCAATCTGACTCGATCGTTTAATGCACAGTGTAGAATTAACTGTTTAGAGATTTAGCTATATAGAGACACTCAAATTCTATTTTCAAATTCTTGTGGATTTTTACGACGACTGATGGCAGTATTTATGCACCACTTCTGTCGATCAGAAATTGACGGATAAAGCCGACAACATTCTTACGATTTTTGCCGAAGTGAAGGGCAGCTTGTCCTGCTACCAGTGCATCCTCAAAAGGCACGTGTTCATGGGTAGATTGATGAAAAGAAAAGAAATAGATCGCAACTGAAGGGAAAAAAATTTATCTTTGCATGTGTCTGTCTGAGTGCAGTTTTCTTGCATTTGCTCAGAGCAGACCTTAGTTTACAGTTAAAATGCAGGTAAATAGACAGTGTTAGATTAAATCAACTAGAGGTCCTAGGCTAGGCATGGCTTCCCAAAGTAGGGGTCAGGACTCCACCAGGGGTTGCATAAAGATTATTAAGGATCGCAGAAATATTTGAAAATCTTTTCAATAATTATGTAACCAGTGTATTCTTTTTATTATCTCAATAGAAAAATATATTACTTCTCATTCTTATTGTGAAAATGGCTTACTAATTTTTAAACATAAATTTTGTTTTCGGGGTTTTGGTAAAATTAGCAGTGAATTTCAAAATTGGTGTAGGTGGGGCTGGAGGCTAAGACACCCCTTAGATTATGAGGCCTGGGGCTGGAGCCAATTCAACCTGTACGCAAATTCAGCACTGTACGTAAACAACATGATGCTATAGGTTGTGATAGGAAAGAATTCTGAGTATATGGGAATAAAATGGTTGGGTGGTTTTACAGAGGACAACGGAAACATGTTTTTTTTTTTGTCAGGTTGAATAAGATATTTGATCAAGATTCAATGACTGTAAGAAGGAAAAATATTTGCTTACTATACATATAGTCTAGAAAGTTTTACAGCTTTAAACACTTAACATTAAAAAACTTTTTCAATAGATTTTTTTGTGTCACTTAAGTCACCCATTCCCCAATATCTGCCAATACAATTCATGTAATCTTCAAAAATGTTTTTTCCTTTGTTTCCTTTATACTTTGTTATTAATGTACAATATATAAACTGTCTCTTGTTGGGATCATCAGTTGTTTATCATGTAATTGTTTTGGGGATTTCAAAAACAAATCAGTTATATTAACATAGCAACCATCAGTGATGATCAAACACCATCTCCCTTCATTATATAGTTTTTGCCATACATGTAGTTGGTCATTTTATATAAGGTTTATATATATATATATATATATATATATATATATATATATATATATATATATATATATACATATATATATATATATATTTATATATATATATATATATATATATGTATATATATTTATATATATATTCATATATATATATATATATATATATATATATATATATATATATATATATATATATATATATATATATATATATAATTTATTATCACTATAATTTGAAAGATCTGAGTGTGTATTTGTGTGTGTGTAAGCACCAAGATGTTTGTATTTACCATTCTTGATATTTAGAGGGCTGCTTGATTTACATTATAAATTAATGTTGAAATGGATATGATTCCTTGTCTGAATACATCACCTATGTTACCAATGTTCACGAGTGTGTGCTTATAGATTTAGAATGTTTAGTAAGGAGAGAGACAGAAAGAAAAATGAAAATCAGTGACAAATTTTCCTGTAGAACATGATTAAATCAAATTATAGTTAGATGATATACCAACATTTAAAAAAAAAATCTGTTTCAATTGTTGTTATCAACAACATCATAAACAAATTTTTTTATTTTTCCTATTTTATCAAACCCAATTAGTTATTCATCTGCTTTTTTTCACAATTTGTTTCTTCATCTGAAAAAGAAGGTACAAAAAATAATTTTTAAATGTGGAATAGATAAGAGTATATTTTCTCACATTCAATTCATAGATCTAAATTTAGATATAAAATATCTAAATCGACAAAACTGATGTGAAGTAACAGAAATACTTCAAAGCCGTAGTTTCATACATCTGATTGAAAATCATTTTACAAGACAATCATGTACGCACCATAAAGTCGAGCTCCTTCCATACATTCACCTTTGAAATGGACATGCCCAAGTATATATAAAGGCAAATAATGTTAGAAACCATCAACCAAAACTGTCAACATAGGTTTCCTTTGTTTCTAAGCTGGTCTGGTTGTTGGCTATGTATGCATGTATCATGCATACAAGTTGCACCAATGGAGATTGATGGCTAAAAATTTAAATATTTACTCCTTACTATGTCAAGGAAAAACAATTTTTTTTTTTGACTACCATCAAACTTTTTTCGTTTGAGATTTAATTTGCCTTGTAAGTTTATTCTAAATTGATCCCTTGGTTTATGTCTAGCAGTATTCACACTTGCTTTTCCAATTTTTTCAAAGAAACATTGGTCACATGTTGATTTCTATTAAGTGACTGACCAGACATCTTTTTTTATCAAAAAGATCTCCAATATCTTTGATTTATGTTCTGCATGATATATATATGTATATATATATATATATATGTATATATATATTTGTAGATGAAAATGACAATTGGAAGGTGAAGAGAAAAATCAAGAGATAGTTATTACATTGCAAAATTTTTCCATCATTCCATACGCATTGTTCAATGCATTTCAATGGAGCCAGTCATCTTTTTCAGAGAGAAATATTTGCAATGGATCACAGAGAAAAATTTGCTTTTCCAAATCTCATTTTCATCTACATTCTCAAATCACTTCACATCCATGATATAAACATATATACATATGTAAAAAAATGAAAATCTGGGACCTGTGTGAATATGAATGATTATTTATTCATTTTTGTGGTGTTAATTTTGGCAGATCACTTTGTCCGACCAAGGATAATAAAATGATAGCTCCAAACCCATAGAAGGCCCAACCATCTTCCCAGTACACTGATTCTTTTAGTTTTAGGCCATCATTTCATCATTCTTGGTCTGACAAAGCCAGATTCCATATTAATTCCCCCATATTGTTGGAACATCCTTTCACACACCATATATAAGTATATATATATATATAATTGATAATTGTGTCATCAACAGACAGCTGTTTTGTTGTATTACAACTCTTCAGTGTGGCTTTAGACTATCCAATATCCCATCCGGTGCCACGAAGTAGGATCAAAACCTTCACTTCAGATCCAGAGGCTGGCATTTTCCCCCTACATTAGGCAGAAATGGATGGTCAGTTGGACCAAATTTTAAGCGATATATTTATTTATGCACAATTTCCCATCCACCAGATTGCTCCATTCCAGAGTTTGAAAGCTGCAGTACTTGACTGCATTTATTTACTTAAAACATTACAAGTCCATATTCATTTGAAAAATGTTTTCCATTCTTCCTTTCTCATATGTGGATATCAAAGGGGTTTTGCTTTTTTTTACAAATATCTTTTCCATCTTTGTGTTCAAAAGAATTCCATATGATGATAAATTCTTCAACATTTTAAAAACAATTTGTAATTTTTAATCATATTTTTCTTGGGTCTGTTTTTCTGATGTTATGCTTGATTCTTAACCTAATTGGTTCTTCAGCTCGTATGTCAATCATCTTTGGCAGGTATGTTTTCTGAGAGGGGATTGTAAAATCCAAGCCACAACTTATTTGGGGGAAGAGTGGATTCCATACTTGGTTTTGAATTTTGAGCTGTGCTTCTTCTAGACTGCATCCAACCTAGGCTTGTGTGCCTACTGTGCCCTGGTAGGGAGAGAAAAAATAGATTCATGTCTTTCCTGAGGACATTAGTGTGATGTGAACTCAAAGACTCTCAGCTGGAATTCAAATTTATTTGTTCTGTTTTGATGTTTCCTTGATAAATTGATGAAAAGAGTTTGTTTGCAAAATTTCTTGTATGTAGGACTTGATTTCCAGTATTAAGAGATAAGGAAAAAAAGGATTAGATTATACTAATGAGAAAAAATTTCATGACAGACAGTTTTCTTTCTAAATTGTGGACTTGCACGTCAAATCAGGAGCTTAAAATAGCTAGTGCAGGTTATTTCCGGATTTTATCAAAAATGGCTTCATAAATACCTTATTATCATGTTTAATAATTCAAAACATGTATTTATGAGACCACATCACTAGAAATTGTCATCATTTTTCAATCTTCTCAAAACTTTGGTTAGAAAAAGTCCCCAAGTACCAGAAACTAAATATATATTTGCAACCACATGAGCTATCAAAATAAGATAAGTACCATAATGAAGCTTATGATGTGCAACCTATGAACCCAACGGCATGTAAAATCACCCAAAATGATTCTCAATACCTGATTAAGAGAAAAAAATAATTCACCTGGGGTTCCCAAAATTCTCGTGGTCAGTACAATATTTATGAAGGCCACAATACCATTAAAAAGAATAGATTATTTCCCTTGCAACTGAAATATTTTTCTCTCTTGGACTGCTGAAGAAAGGTTATTTCCCTTTACTGAAGAATTACCTCCCTTCATAAAGTTATTCGATAAGTCTTAAAAATAATGTTCTTGCTGTTGTTTAATGAAAGTAAACACGTTTGTTTATCTACACATTTGGTCATCTTCAAAGTACGTTAATTATTTGATACGTATTTGTATCTCTCTTTTTTGTTCATTTGGATTTATGTCGTGGATATCAAATTGCACATACGTTTCATTGCATCGCCATATTTTTATAGTAAGGGTAAAGGAAAAATATTTTTCCGCCAGTGCAGTAATAGTAACTAAAGCTAAAATAACAAACTTCCTCTTCTGTAAGCAATTTTTTCTTTGAACTTGTATCATTAAAAAGCAATCAGTTGAGTTCTGCTATCATCACCACTTCAAGTTGAACATGGATATAAGAAATTGGTAATTGCTGATATACTTTATCATACCTAAAAGGAGATTGTCTATCTACTTGTCCATAACCCAAGAGTTTGCAAAACTGATGGTTTCAACATGTTTAGGTTGTTCTATATAATAAATTTTAATAATCAAAATACCTCTACAACAACAACAATGATATTTTACAACTAATTTTTCACAGTGAATTCTGATCTAGGTCATAATGTCTATTTCATATTTCCAACCATAAAAAAAGCATTCAATAAAAAATTTTATTTGATTACACACTTCATCTTTCTTGTTTTTATCACACTGTTTTTGCTGATATTTTCCTGGCTTTCATCAAATGTACATTGCATCTGCTACTGTCTTTTATCCCCTCGGAAGAACAACTGATTTTACAGTTTGGTGTAACTTTGTAAAGGAGGTAGAAAGTATTGGGTGACATTTAAAAACTGTCAGATCCCAGAAATCTTTTGAGGAAGGCCCAAGAAAATACCAGCTGAGAAACATTGTGATATAAGCAAATAAAGATACTAATCCCAATAATTTGAAAAAGAGTTGAAATACCTAATCTCAAAAATTCAGACAACATTTAGCTATCAATAATTTCATTTTCATGTCTTTCCCTATCACATTAGAAATAAAAAATAATGAAACTTAGGCATTTTTTAAAGGCTTCAATATCAAATAAAAAGGTCTGGTTGGTCACTCCCTTGAAACTGTTACATGACCAACATCTTTAGGCAGCATGATGTGTTGGGGGTAATCAATTGAGAAATTGGAAAAAAGGGTGATCAATGAATAAGTTACCTCTCTTAACTTTTGTTGGGAAATGATCATTAAAGGGATCTAAATTTTTCAAAAACAAGTGTGAATGCTGCTAGACACAAACCGAGGAATCATTTAGTATAAACTTACATTACAAATTGAACACCTTACTAGAAATGTATATACAGGGGGTGATTTTAAAAAAAAGTTTTTTTTCTAAATGTATTAAGAAGTAAATGTTGAAAATTTCAGCCTGTAACTCCGTTGTTATGGCCTGAATGTGTGAGGCTTACAGATATACATTGCCAGCCAGACCAACTTAGAAACTGGAGAGAAAAAAAACCTTTGTTGACAGTTTTCTTTGAACTTTTCTAGTTTATACATTACAAAACCAAAGTGACTTTTGGATTTGATGAGAATGAAACTCCATAAAGGTTGTGAAACGGGCTTGCTGACTATTGCATTTAGATGGTTGTCCTTTTACTCTATACATTAAAAATAGATTAATATGTTAAAAAGATTGCTGTCAGAAAATTTGTCATCAGAAGTACAAAGAGACCACTTAAATCGATTTTACAATAGTCATATGTCTTTTTTGTAATGTACATTCAGGTTACATGAATAGCAACGATTCGTTTCCCCAAGGGAAGGCATTGAATACAAAATGCATGAAACAAGCATTATTTAAAGTTAGTTTTAAATGATATTTCAACAGATCTGGTGAGTCACTTAACAGAAACTGTCATGCAAGAAATATCTCTTGATGGCATACCATGTTAAAATAAAAGAAATTAGAAAAAAGGTGATCAATGAATAAGCTACTTCTCTTGGTATTGTTGAGTAGTAATCACCAAAAAGTCTGAATTTTCAAAAAAATAAGCATGAACACTCTCGGACATAAACTAATGGGTCAATTTAGCATAAACTTACATCACATATCTAACATCTCTAGAAATTATTCAAGGGGAAAAGAGATCAAAACGTTTTTTCCTGACATAACAAAGGATAAGCAATGAAATTTTCATCCTTCTAGCTCCATTAGTGCACCTTATTCATGTGATAAATACATACATAACTATGCAGCCTGACCAACTTGAAAACTGAAGAAATTTATGTTGACGGTTTCGGTTGAAGGATTCTAATTCTTTCAGTGTTGATATTCTGATAGTAGTTTGAAAATGGCAAATCTTATGAATTTGTTCAAAATTCTTCCATTGTGACTTTTTAGTATTGAACATTATCTTCATGGAATTATAACAAAATATATAGCATTTGATATCTGCTGTAATAAAATTTGCTCTTGCTAAAAAAAGAATATGGATGGTAAGTGGCACTTCTCATAGTAACTTAGATTGGAATCAACTTATTATTTATATTATAAGAGCTGTGTTTGTCATCTGTAGTATCAGTAGCAGCCATCAGCACCTTTCACCTCCTATCCTTTTATCAAACTACCTTTCTTTCTCCCCTCTCTCCTTCTTACATCTTATCGAATTAGCAAACTTTCTTTTTTCCCTCTCTCCTCTTCTACTGCGTCTGTCACACTTATAGTATCGGTAGCAGCTATTCTTGTTGTTGTACACTTAAGAAAACCATCAATGAAGCCAAGCATTACAGACTATTTTTATCCAAATTCTAAAAGGTATGGTTATTCTGTCTTGTCTTACTTCAAATAGCAAAGAGTATAGGCCGTAACTATGTTACTATTTTTAAGAATTTAAATTTTGAATTTAAATTTTATAATTAAATTATTAAGATTATTCTTATTTCATTTAAATTTAGAGCTAGCATTCCAAGAGAAATTATGAATAAACCCCAGGAAACAAAAGTTTGAAAAACAGTTGAGCAATGATTAAGTTACTTCTCTCGCCTTTTGTATAAAAAATGTCAGAAAAAAACAAGCAGGCTCAAACTAGTGATCAATTTAGCATAAACTCAGATTGCATATTGTATGCCCCACTAAAAACCTATCTTGAAGGGGAATTTTAAAAAAAGCAAAAACATCATTTACCCTACTCGTTCAGAGGAATGTTTGTGTGTGTGCAAAATTTCATTTCCACCGTAAATGGTAAGCGCTGAGTGGAGTCTGGATAGATACATAGATAGATGGATACATACACATGAACGTCAGAACACATGAAAAACTTAAACCCAGCAGGAGTGGATAATCGGGCCTGTTGTAGGTAGAGGCAATTAATCTCATTTTTTGATGATAAGTTTGTTTTGATGAAAAGTTATGTCAATGGAATGCCATTCCAGTGAAGAGGCTTACGATTAAAAGTTATTTGATGAAAAATTGTTTGATGAAAGTTGTTTGACAAAAAGTCAAGTTACCGCCACTTTGGGTCTTTTCTCTTCCACTACATTTTCCACTTTCCAATCCATACATAAGCACATAACACAGTGATTTTTTTAATGTGTAATGATGTATAACATAGAATAACATCCATATACAATACACAATGATAATACCATACATAAAATGACAAGCTATATGTAATATGACCTCAGCTATGAATAAAAATCATTGTTGAAAGGGAGGTGGTATTAGATCAACATTACTGGAGAGCCATATTAATATAAGTGTTGATATAACTGTTCTGTTTTTAAATTTCCAAAACAGTTTCATGATAAGCAACTGATTATCCCAATGAAAAAAATTCACGCGTAATACCATAATATCAAATTCTGTGTAAAACATTAAAAAAATTCTGAAGAAAATTACATAAATTACATTAACAGATATTGGGAAACAAGTGTCTGAAATGATATACATTTTTGAAGAAAATTTTTTTCCAGTTATTTGGGCCTTTGCATTACCGGCAGCTATATGATTCTATGGTGAGAGCGATGCTAGATTGGAGCAGCTACCCTATTGGTCGCAGGTTCAATTCCTGAAGCAGCCCCATTTTCTCTAACTGTTTATTCTATTTACGTTGTCTAGGCTAAGTGATACATTACCCCTTTAATGACTGGAGATAATCTCAAATAAGAATTTCTATATAATATAATGCAATTTATGATTATATATATATATATATATATATATATATATATATATAGATATGATTACACACACAGACACAAAGGTACTCCTGAAGATTTATAGAATGATTTTCTGCAATTCCTGTAAACACACAATTTCAAATTATCACCACTCGCGCCTATCAACCTACACACATCCGATAACATGATCTGTATAAATGACCACCTGAAGTCCTGAAAGCTGACATCTCCAGAGCCAAACAGCTTATAGCACACATGATTTATCAAGCCTTCTACTTGATTAACAACAACCCTACCTTGCCACTATTCACAATCTACTTACAAAAACACCAGTTTCTTGTAACATCTCAGTGTTAACAAAGTTCTTTAATAAAGGGTCATTTGTCTCAGCAAGTCATTCAATTTTGTCATTTCACTTTCATAAATACATAAATAAGTCTGCAGCCCAATGATGAAAAAGCATTTATTTTATAGAACAAATATTCATTTTTCAGTCCAATCTCTTTCATTGTCACTGCACATAATTCAGTGGTGAACATTAATCCCATAGAACCAAAACTATACAGTGAAAGTTTCAGATTAAAATTCAGCTATATAAGTCAGGCTATTGAATTATTAATTCAACATAATAAGTGTTCAATGTTTGCGAAGTTAATAAATAAGCCACATTGCAAATAAGTTTTTTCATACCTAGTATTTGGATTGAAAGAAACAAGCTGAATTCCGGCCTTAAGGGTGGAATGAGTTGTCTAAAAAAAAAAAAATTAATAAGATAAATGGAAATCTGGTAGTGTTTTTTTCAACAATCCTAGAAAAATGTTAAATGTCCATACATACACACCGCTTAACAGAAAATAAACGCTTATTCTTCCTCTTACTCTCAGCCCCTCTATATGAATATACCAAAATCACCACCGTTAGCATGATTAAGCATTTCCAATCAGCAACTGAAATCCCTTTCTTACTCTTCCCTCCTCTCTAAAATTGCAAGTGAGCTGTTCATCATCAGTACCCTGTGGACTCAACTGAAAGAGCAGATACAAAAAATTGTCCATTTTAGCATTGTTAATCAAACACTTCAATAAAAACATATTTTGGAGGTGTTTTTCAAAAAATTTGGAAAAAAAAATTTGATGAAAATCCTTTTTCAGGGTCACTTTGATACCCAGAGAAGATCTCATGGGGTCATTGAGTGTGATATTTGTTGTAGGCTGCCACAAACAGACAAACTTTTTGTGAATTGCTGAAGTGAAAAAATTGTCAATGTTTTTGACTTACTTTTTTTAAATAGAGAAAGATGTTGCCGGCATTTTTAAATTCATAAGAAATATCTAACACTAAAACAAATATAAGTATTTAAAAGCAGATGTAAATTTTTTAAATCACTTAGAGAGCGGCAAAAATCAAGTTTTCAAATCCCCCAACACTTTTCCACATGAATAAGTATCTCCTGTCTTACAATGCTTTGTTTTTATTTGTAAGGATAAAGATATACAAACATGAGATTTGAACACCCAACCATAACAGAAAATCTTGTGTCATACAGTCTTTTACATGAAGCATGCTTTTTTAAGGTGTGGGAGAACCGTCTGAATATTTACTTCCATTCACGTTCGATTGTGTCGCATTCACTATCGATCGTACATATGTAATGTGAAGAAATTCTTTATAGCAGTATGTTGTGTGCCCCTTTAAGTCTTCGATGTGAGCAGGCTTTGAATTGTGAGTTCTCTCCCTTTATATAAAAATGGACTTATTTCTTCACAGATGTTTCAGCTTATTGTTTCCCGATCAGGGCAGTACTCATTCCAAAGGTGCATGTTTTGATAGATCTGGACTTTATGATGTGTGGAGAAGCCTGTCACACATGTCATGTCATTTCATGTAAAATATTTTTTTGTCTGTCGCACAAAACTATAGCTTCAAATTATTTCGATTACTTCGCTTTGGTGTTGCCTATTTAGATATTTTATATCTGAATTTAGATCTATTGCCAATTTAGATATTTTACATCTGAATCTGGATCCATGGCTAATTTAGATATTTTATATCTAAATTTAGATCTATTGTTAATTCAGATATTTTATATCTAAATTTAGATTTATTGCTTATTCAGATATTTTATATCTTCAATTTAGAACTATAATTCTGAATAAAAGATCCATAATCGGTAATTTTGAACAATCATAGCCATCAAAGATGGCAAAGGGATATAATTCTGAATAAAAGATCCATAATCGGTAATTTTGAACAATCATAGCCATCAAAGATGGTAAAGGGATCCAATTTTTTTTATAAGTGCATGTGTTTGTTTGTATGTTCTGGTGCTCCTGGCCATACCATTTTGTCTATAGTCTTGTAAATTGGCATCAGTTTTCAACTAAACACCTTCTAGAAATGTTTTTATTTTTGGAATTAATGGTGTCATAATCTGAATTCATTCTGACCATATTTATTTTTTGAAGGAAATTTTTTTACATGACTTCAAATTTTGACACTGTTCAATTATTAGCTGTAATGGCAATTTTTTTTTAGTTTTATTAGATTTTTCAGGAACTGCTGATTCCCAAAACTTCAAATTGCACTGCTTTGTGTGCTGACCAGTATAAATCAACTCCATACAATGGTCAGTTGTAGAGTAATCACAGTGTACATGCACACACACACGCACACACACCCATGCACAGATTTCAATTGTGAGTTTGATTGTACTTAGATATTTAGTTTGGAAAGTAATGAATGCTGTTGTGAATTCTCAATACAAATATGGTTTTTGACTTTTTCCAAAAAAAGATCCCTTATGACAATGAAAAGTTATAGACAGTTTCAACTGCGCATTTTCTATAAGCTACCAAATATAATATCATATTTATATAATATATCATTTATAATATCATGATTTATTTTTAGAAATATATGGTGTTGATGTTAAAAAATACTCTGTTTGATGGCATACAAGACTCGCTTTCTCATTTGAGCATAGAATATTGAGAACAAAAATGCATTTTCCTGGATTTCTCTCATCTATCACAAATTTTTTTATCACACTTGTTCAAGAAGCGATCTCAAATTTGATGTGATCCTCACTTTTCCTACCAAAAAATTGTTATCTATCTATCTATCTATCTATCTATCTATCTATCTATATATATATATATATATATATATATATATATCTTATCATTTTTCCTAATACCCAAGTATCACGCTTACTGCTAATTTCGACCCTGATTTTTTATATCAATTTTTTGGGATTTGACCAATGTGCAACTGGACAACACATATTATATTTTCCTCTTTAGCCATTGGGCAGGGATCTTACACCATAAATTGACCAGTCAGATTAGATTTTTCACTGTTATTGAATATGTTATGGTCCTAAAAATGGAATAATGGGCTTTTTTGAATAGAATTTAAATGTTCTGGAATAATGGATAGCTTTTAATAGGAACAGAAAAGTAAAAATCACTAATAAATCTATTTACATAGACATGATTGTGGTTTGTTATCAAACTCTGCTGCCATGAATCCGCAAAGAAATATATTGACAAATTTCTTAGCAGCTCAATAAATAGATTCAGGATATCAATTTATAACAGAAACACTGTATGAACAGGTCTGGTTAGTAACTCAATACAAACTGTCTTGTGACCAATGTCTTTTGACAGCAAGCCATGTTAGGGGTGATCAATGGAAAATCGTTAGATAGGATGATCAATGAATAAATTACTTGCCTCACATTTTGTTGGTGATCACTAAAATAATATGAATTTTCAAAAAACAAGCTTGAACATTAAACCGATTTAGCATAAACTTACATTGTTAACTGATTTTGCCCTAGAAATAACCTATGGGGGGTGTTGGGAAAATGGAGAAAAAAATTTCTGTTGAAATGATAATTTTCAGCCCATAAACTCCACTGGTACAGCCTGCACATGTTATACATGTAAACTAACAAGTCAGATCCACTTAAAAACTGAAGAAACCCTTGTTGATGTTGACAGTTTTGCTTGATGGTTTCTAATTTCTATTTCATTCATATTGCTAAATGTTATCCCTTAAAAGCAGTTAATTCTGGATAAAATACTCATGAAAAATTTATATCTTTGTGCCATTATAGCTATTCAAAGTTTCCTAAGAAAGTAATGGTTTATGTAACCTATGATTTTTACACTTACATTTATTATAGCATGAAAAAAAAAGTATAGAATTTGTATATATAAGCCCAATAACTACCTGTTAAGGTCTTGTTGTCCTTTTTAATGAGAGGTGTGGCATATGCCACTTCCCATGTTTCAGGAAGTCTACATCGGTCTGAAAATTTCCTCAAAATTCAGTACTGTGGGAGATAAAAGATATCCACCGATTCTTAAAGGACTTGTGGATGATTTTCATCAGGTCCCATTACCTTGTTTGGATTTATAGTTGATAATAACTTTTTCACATCTGTAGGCATGAAGGAAATATTTTTAATTGTAGTATCTACCACCTTATTAACCACCTGCTAAACAAATATGCCAGAACTTTGAGTGATTCTAATTATTACACATAGTGACACATCAATTATTAAAAGCAAATACAGATAGCAGATGCCTATATTTCCATAATACATTTAGGATGTATAAAAATACAGGAAATGTATTATGAATTCAAAAGACTGATAATTTAATACTTCTTTACATTCAGCTAGCTCACATTGGGAGATCACAAGATAGCACAATATATCAGGAAGAAAATGGGAGTTCAAGACATCATAGAATCTATTAGAAAACTTAAATGGCAATGAGCAGGTCTTATTGCAAGAATGGCAGACAACCAATGGACATCATGACTCACAATGATCCCCAGAGATCACATGCAAAATTGAGGCCGACAAAATACAAGATTGAGAGATGAAATAGACAAATTTAGAAAATACTGGCGCTGCAACACCCATGATAAAAAATGTGGCGGATCCTGGGGAAGGTCTATGTCCAACGACAGACGATAAAAGACTGATAATGAGGAAAATTCTGCAAAACAGGTCTAGTTAGTCACTCAATAAAAAATCATTATGTGACTAACATCTCAAAAAGCTTATTGCACAAATGACCCAGCAAAAATTTAACAAACTTTGCTATGAAACTCTATCTCAACCAGCTTACTCACCACTCCTCTCTCCAACAGACCACCACTTTTTTCAAGCATTTTCCCCCTTGTAGGGGAAAGTCTCCAACAACCAAGTAGCAGCTCAAAACACTTTCAAAGAATTCATTGGTTCCAGGACTCCAGAATTCTATGCTTCCAAAATAAACGGACTTGTTTTTAGTTGGCAAAAATGTGTAGATTCCAAAGGTTCTCATTTTGGTTATTAACTTATTCCAAGCTAAGATAAACTGCTTTGAAGTTGATGGTTAAAAACACCAATTATTTTTGCACCAACCTGATAGCATATCTAAAGGACTAAGATATGGTGTTTTACTGAGTTATTGGAGATGGAGTAATATTGGGTCAATTGCATCACAATCTTACACAGTTAATATCAATTTATCAATCAGTCTCAATTTTTGTATCAATTAGGTATCAATTTATTTGTAATACCTCAGTCTGTTTATACCTATCTGTTTGCCTATATTTATCCGTTCAAATCTATCTGCTGATTCACATTTTTAATCAATCTGAATAAATCTATATGCATCACAGATTCACTCATACATGGATTAATAAATACGAAGATGGATCGATAAGTCTGTAATCAAATGTAGTTATGAGCTGCATTTTGATCTGAATTTTTCACTATATAGTGTTAGATCTATGTGATTAATATTCGTCACCCAATAAAAGGGTTTCATCAATTTTGGCACCTTCAAACAAAATTCAAATCAACAAGAATGAATTACATCCACTGGATTTCTTCAACAAGCCTTATATCTTAATCATTCAATTTTGCTGATGGAAATATCTCCAACCAACTATCTGAAACAGATCCAAGGGAGGTAATTCAGTCTTTTAGATCTGGAATTTATTTTAGAAGCAAAGACTGATGATACTTGAATTAAGTGCATTGACAAGGAAGGAGACAATGTTTTTTCTCATCATTAGGCTATGGAATTATTGATGTAACTACATTGTGCTAGTATGGGGTTCAGTATAAGATCATTCAAATGGAATTGAAAAAAAAAAGAGACTTTAAAAACTGTTCAGATCTATCAATCGATTCTGTTGAAAAATTTTTATTCTCTCCTCTGACTATGATCAAGTAGCAGTATCTGTTCTTTCATGGAGGCAATTAAGAACATGTTGGATAACTTTTATAGGGCTATTATATGTATAATTTATAAACAGAAATACATTGTGAATGATTTTAATGTAGAAATGTCCGGTAAATTATTTTTAGTACTAAATAAATGCAATACAAATGAGGAAGAAAGAGATTGCCATTGATCAGGAATTAATGCAAGTGTTACAGACAGAACAGGACTATTATACATGTAATTCATGGTCATTATTTTTATTTGGTCATTGTTTACTTGTTGTTGACTTTGCAGAATGAAGTTCCCCGCCTTTGAAATATCATTGTCAATTTATAAAATGAATGAATAAATGATTAAAAAAATATGTATATTTATTATTGCAATAAATAGTTATTAAAACCGTCGACCAAAACTATTAACATAGGTGTCTTCAGTTTCTAAGTTGGTGTAGATGATTTCTATTAAGCGATTTACCACACCAGCTTTAATCTCCATCTGGACTAATTGCATCTGCTTTTCTTGATAAAATCAATTTATGATCAAAGAATTCATCAATCTTCAAACTTCCCTAGAAATGAAAATAACATCTATTTGTATAATATCTAACTATTAGCATAATACCTGTAAACAATGACAGAATTATTTACGTATGGATAAATCATACAATTAGATATTTTAAGATAAGTGGATTCATTGTAAGCAAAAATGCATCCATCAAAGGGAATTTATTTTCTTTCATACTCTCAGTTTCTTTTGATAATTTTAAAACAATAAGGCAGTTGGTAGAAAAATGAATTTCTTATCTAAATTTAGTTAGGCATCAGTTTTCTTCATGAAAAATACAGAGATGTCTATATTTAGTGGGATTTTTCTTCTCACTAAAAAGACATCAACAGCAGTTGTAGTGATAGTAGTAGTAATGGTGATGTAGACTTGAACATGCAGATATAGTAGAACTTTACTTCACTTCTTTCCTCTTTTTCTGTTTGCTTTAGTGTGACAGGAACAAACAAAGAGATGAAAATATGACACAGATTTTTATATAAGATTTGCTGTTATGATTAGGAATTATGACTTTTATAACTTGTATTAGAATCGACTATCACAATGTTCAAATTATTAGAAACTACTAAGCAAACTGTTACTAAAAATCAATGTTGGTTTTTTCAGTTTCAAGTGAGTCAGGCTGGCTGGCTCTCTAAGTATCACATGTACAGGAGCTAGAAGGGTGAAAATTTGAATATTTACTCTTTGATACGTCAAGAGGAAAAGTTTTTTAAAATTTTTTCAACCCCATCCCCCAAATTGGTTTCTAGTGGATGGGGCTCACTTTAAGATGTAAGTTTATGCTAAATTGATTCCTTACGTTGTGTCCAACAGCATTCGTGTTTGTTTTTTGTTTTTCAATTCAGACATTTTTAGGGAACTCTGCCCAACAAAAGGCTGGAGAAGTAACTTATTCATTGAATCCCAATTTTTTCAATTTTTTAATTGATCATTCCCAGCATCCCATGCTACCAAAAGATATTGATTATGTGACAGTTTCTACTGAGTGACTAACCAGATCTGTTCTTCCAGTATTTGGACATCAAGGATGCGTATTTTTCCTGTAGGAGATCAATTTAAATGCCAAAAGAATACACTAAAACAATTTTGAAAATGGTTTTAAAATTTAAAACTGGTCTGTTTAGTCCCTTAATAGAAATCATATTATGACCAGCATTCTTTAGCAGTATGTTGCATTGAGGGTGATCAATTAAAAATTAAAAAATTAAGAATTGGAAAAAGGGTTGATCAACAGATCAGTTATTTTTCTTGCGCGTCACTGGGCAGTGATGACTGAAAAAGTCTGAATTTTCAGAAAAACAAGCGTGAATGCTGCCAGACACTAAGTTATCAATTTAGCATGAACTTACATTGCAAATCAAACCATACTCCACTAATGAGCTATTTTGTGGGGATATTTATAAAAACAAAAAAATAATTTTTTGTAAACATAATAAAGAGTAGATGTTTGAATATTTAGCCCAGTATGGTGTGACCTATACATGTGATACATACATAGCCAGCCATACCAGCTTAAAAACTGAAGAAACCTTTAACGATAATTTCGGCGATGATTCCTAATTAGACGCTGTTATTAAGTTGGTTTTCACAGAAGAATAATGAGTTCTGTTGTAAAATCTAAATGTCATTCATTCGTTGAACAAAAACCAATGTAGATATACCTTGAACGAATTTTGCCACAAAACATGGTGAAGGATTCTATCTTTTTTTATATTTGCATGTGTTTGCTTGTTTGTGTGTTTGTATATGTGTGATCCAGCACCACTGGCCATACTGTTTTGTCTACAGACTTTTAAATCAGCATCATTACTCCATTACACGCCCTCTAAAAATGATTTTTTTCAATTTTTTGAAAAAAAAGTTTTTTTGATCTTAGAAAAGCTTTTTTGACCATTCATATATTCACTTATATTCTCCAGAATCGAGGTGTTTCCTGATGTTTTATGTTTACTCTATCTTAGATGTTTTCCTGTCTAAAACATCTATGATGTCATAAATAGCATTTATTCTGACCATATGTCATTTTTACGTAACTTCAAATTTTGATGCTAGGGTTGTTCAGTTATTGACTGTAATTGACAAGTGATTATTTATATTCCTCTTCTTTGAATGACCATGGTCTTATGCATTTGTTTGTATTGGTGAAGAGTTTTTTCCCCTTGCATATTATTCTTCCTTCTTCATACATTATTCAATAATCAGTAAGAAAGAAGTAGTCATTGTATGCATCTAAATGCTAGTTAAATACAGAACAAATGCGATACATTTGTTATACAGCATACAATGTGTGTGTGTATGAGTATGTATGTTTGTGTGCACTGTGATTACTTGGCAACTGGCCATTTTATGAAGTTGATATTTGTCATATATATCAATTAGCATGTGAGGCAGTGCTGTGTTGAGTTTGGAGTTTTTTTGAGGATCTGCAATTTTTGAGAAATCCAATAAAAACAAAAGTAACATAAAAAATTATACTCCAGATCCCATGAATTATCTCCCTTGACTTCTGCTCAAAATTGGTAATACTGGAGAGGAGTAACAAAACTACTTTGAAGAGATAGTTTCATATGAAAGACAGAAAATTATTTCACATGTCAATTATAGCAGACTGTTCCATACATCATGAAGTCCAGCCTCTTCCAAAAATATACCTTTGGAACAGGCACTGCCATGGTAATACAAAACCAAGTCAATATCATGTGCACAATAGTCACCAACAAGTGAATTTATAAAGTTAATTGCTTTGAAGCAGCTCCATGAAATTGACAAGTAGTGACTCAATATTATTTACCAACAAAAGATTGGTGTAAGAATGGACAAGCATTTAGGGTGAGTCTCAAAGCAATATTACCATTTTCTATAAAGTGACAATATGGTGGAAAGATAATGTAGATCAGAGCAAGCTGAAAGTAAAATGAAAAAAATGATACTCATAGAATAGATATGTAACATTTATAATTGGTTCAAAAAGCTTCCATCTAACTAGCCATTTTTGTGCAAGAAAGGATTTAGCATTGTACACAATAGTCCGTGACGTAACCAATTGTATTAAACTAGAGAATTTGCAAAGTAAGCGTCTAGAGGGTATTAAAAAAGGCAATGGTATTAGGTCAGGAAAAAAGGATGAGTGACAAAAAGGATTCAACTGATGTTACTTGGGGACGGGTCGGCCCTCAACTGTTGCTGGTCAAAAAGTGAGCAAGCTATCATTGTGAATCTTATTTTTATGCTCAAGATGTGGACTTGAGGGTAGGCCATTTCCAATTCATAAAATTTTTGCCAATGGGTTCTAAATTTTGTGTTTTCTTCCAGTTTCATTCCAACTGTATGAGCTCATTAAAGAATCTATCTACTTATAACAAAGTAAGAAGGTATTTCTCTATTATATCTAAAAACAGTGTAAGTCTCATTGTTCAACACATAGTGGAAACTGTATACAATATTATCAAAGTCATTACAAAACAAAATGAAAGATATGCCAAAGTTAATTTGAGTCACCACAAGGAGCGGTGCACCAAGTCATTGAGGGGTTGGCCCACACAATATCTCTGAAAGTACTTAATGAATTGCAATGGAGTTTTGTGGAAGGGTAGGAAAGAGTTGATTAAATTTCAAGGCAGATCCGGGAATATTTGGCAACTAAGAGATATTTTTCCGTTTTTTTTTTCCTATGTTTGGGTATATGCTCATGAATGTCCACACGATATCTCCAGAAGTTCTTTTTGGATTTTTAAACTTATGCCATCACATTCAGTAATGTGGGAGAATCATGATAAATAAGTATAAAAGGTCACCCTAGATATCCAGGGAAGAGAGCAAGTTCTTGAAGGAGCGGGGAAACACCTTTAATTACTGCCCTAGGTATCCCAAAGACTGCTACTGACCACAAATTCCTCTTCAGTGAAGACAATGAAGATATTTAGTGTGATGATGAGAGTGAAAGAGAGTAAAAGAAAGGGAAAAAAAGAATGAAAAGAATCCGTGTGTGTGTGAGTGTGCACATGCACACATTTTTCTTGAATTCACAAGTACAGTTACTTTTTCAACATCTCATCATCTTTAGAATTCAAGACAATAACAAAAGAATTGATTTAAAGGTTTTGATTTTTTCTCAGTTAACTGATGCACCATTATTTCAGATTTCTAAGATGAGGAATCATTCTTATACATTGATTTATAAAAACTGTTTTCCTTACCTTATTTTATTTTTTATGTTCATAAAGTTTGAGTCACTGTACCCTCCAGTTTTCTCCAGTTTAAAATTTCAAGAATGTACCATATATAAAAGGCACCTGAGGAAGGTCACTAGGTACAGCAAACAAAATGTTGGTAATGTAAAAACAAACAAGATGAAAACAATTTGAATAAATCCGTGTGTAATGATACACTATTAATCAAATGAAATACTTTTAGTAAGCAAATATCAACTCAATAATCGCGTCAATGCACTCTCTAACCCTTATCCAGTAATATACAGGGAATTTTGAGATGAAAATATGTCGCTTATAGATTTATAATAATCTAATCTATTCCAATATGCAAACTCCTGTTTTGGAGATAACTAAATTATATCAATAACTTACTATGAAGTGATGAAAACCAGCCGCATTCAAATCCTCTGTGGTTTAATCCTGCCAATAGTCTGAATAGATAGTGGGTCCTTCAATGACTTATTCCTTAATATCATTAAAAAGTATTTCTGTACTTCAATAGTAACATATGGCTGCTTGAGGAGTTAACACAAAAAGCAAAACAGATGCTGAGATTTACAAAATGGAGGAATGAGGTATGAAGAGTGGCTTACAGACAGTGCCAGATTTACATATGGGCTGAGTGGACTGTGTCCCAGAGCTTCGTAATCCAAGAGTGGCCTTGGCCTCCTGCCTGAAAAAAGATTAAAAAGTTTACTATCAATTTCATTTAATTCATAATGATAAAAATCAGGGGTGTATATGAAATTTTATGGTGTTTGTTACACAAAAAAATAATTCATAAGTATATTTTTGCATAGAGATAGTGGAAAATAACACTAATTATATAATTATTCATAAAAAAAATTTTCAAATACATGACCCTCTTGGAGAATCTTGTATTTGTCGTTGTGGTAACATATTTTATCCTTAACACTAATGTAACTGAACCCCAACGACTGATTAAAACAAGTAGTTGAAACCTGTCGTGTTATTGACGTGGCGTTTATTCCCGTTGGAATATGAGAGAATTCTGGCACAAACAAGGGAGGTAACTCGTATTTTTCTTATAAAATTTGCAACGAGGTAGTAACAAAAATATGGATTGTTTCCCTTGTATAGCCTCTTGATTTGCGATTAAAAGAACAACTCTTCAAACTCATCTTTCGTTATTATTCCGCATTGTACCGTATATACTCGTGTAAAAGTCGATTCTTTTAAGACCATGTTAAAAGCGTAATTCATTGGGACGGCTAAAACATGGATTCTACTTTTTATATTACAATCCAAAATACTGCATCAATAATCAGAAGCCCAAATGATTTCTAAATAAAATAAAAAACAAAAATCCAGAAACAATGAATTAAATTAATAATGTCAATACTTCTACACATCAAAACACATATCTTACTAACAAAAGCATACATAAGGCTGCATAACTCTTACAATTTTTTTTAGATTTTTGTACCAATTCTTCCATTTCCCTATTTTTTCTCTTGTCCATTTTTTAATTCTTAAACTAACATTTGAAGCAACTGGTATCTTTTCTAATAAAGAATTATCAGACATTTGACTGTTATACATTCTCACTGATCACTGCAGCTGAGTTGCATGTCCAATTGATTCCTGCATAAAGACAGGAAGGATCGAAATTTTGCTATGTCATGAATTAAGAGTAAATTGTTAATGAAAAGAAAAACAGTCGTATTTCATTAAAAATATTTTAACAATATAAAACTCATGATAGCAATACATAGTCAATGAATTGCAGCCTATCTGTGTTTACATCTTTACATGATACACAGACTTGTGTTGTCATGATTTCGAGTTACTGAAATATACCGTAATAACTGATTCAGAGATTTGGTAATTATAGTGAACTACTAGCAAGCACATATTGGCTTAGCTTATATAAGAAATGATGGTGTGATACACTGACTTAGAAATGATATAATGTTAATGAACTCCAGCCTAGCTGCATTCTTACCCATGACTGTTTACAAAACGGCCAAGCAGATGAAGTAGAAATGGAACATTTCCCAAGAAGTACGCATCACCACAGGACTCAATAGCAATGGTTTATGTTGATAACATAGTTCAATTTTAAATGTAACTATGGATATCTGTAACAAAAACAGAAGAAAATGAATTAGAAGGATATTTCATCTCAGTATTCAAACAATTAAATTCTATGTAAAGTTTTTAGTGGACATTTGTCTTTATCTTAGGTTTTTTTTTAACACGTTTTGGCTGTTGTACCCTATACCCATCTTCTGGTAATGGATGGGTGTATTTTTTATCATCAGGATAGACGACTATTCATCATCAAAAGGGTATAATGGCCAAAACATTGTGTTAAAAAATTGAACCAATATGAGGACAAAAGTCTACTAAAAACTTTACATAATGATTGTCTCTCACCAAAAAATTTTTATTAGTTTGATATTTTTATTGTAATAGTTTTGTCTTGAAATGTCTCCATAAATGAAGCACTTAATTCATTTCCAGTTCCCTTTGTCTTTTAAGAAGATACAAACAATCAGTAACCTATGAGCCCAAATGAATAACTCTTCTTTGTTATTTAATTAATATAATCATTAATCAATAAAGACTACTATTGTCCCAAATATAAACAACAACATAATGCAATAAGTCAAAATGTGCATTGGTTTAAAAGGAGAAAATCATTCCTCTTTGGTCATGATGTCTCCTTGGAGGAGTGGTCATTACAGCAAGGCATAAACAGGGTTCTCTCTGGTAAAGGGATGTGAGTTTGATTCTCACTAGAAGCTCACTTGTTATGCAAGATTGGGCACTTCATTTGTTTCCATAAAAACAAACCGCTTGAAGCGATAGTTGCATAAGTACAACTAAGAGTTAAGAAAATGGTAAATAATTGATCAAAAAATGAATTACACTTCCCTGTCAGTTAATCAAATATTGATAACTTGAACATTAACTTTTTATAATTAATTTTTAACAGCAATATTTTTCTTATTTTTCATGATTCTTTTTTCAACTTTTTTTCAAAAAATTAAATGGTTCATTTTATTCCTAATCATCTCAAACTTCAAATAAATTATGGTACAGAGGAAACTGCTTATTGCAATTGCTTTGAGACAGGTTCTTTTAGATAACTTTAATCAGCTGATAACATTAAGCAGAGAATATAGAAATTCAAACAATTTACATTCTTTGTTATGTAATTAAATTCATTGTTGTAAACAACTTTACATTATAAAAGATTGATAAGAAATTTTAATTCATTTTAAATAAAGTATTTGGGATTAAATGATTTTGATTACTCTATCCAGTTGACAACATAAATAATGTATAAGATATCATGCAAAGTTTGAATCTTTACGAATCTCCTTTATATATATAACAGTTGACTGAAATGGCTTTATATAAAAATGTTAACCTGATTCATTTGGCCATTGTTTTCTCAAGCAAAATAATCATGATGCTATGTACTAACACCTATGAAACGTAAGTTTGAGTAGTTATGATGAAAAGCAATAGAAATCAAGATGAAAAACATACTTGTGAAAAATCAATAATTGTAATGTTTCATCAAATGATAAAATTCAAGATGATATTGTTAATACCATTAAGTGTATGTAAACAAATATATCAGTTGATAGTGCTGAGCATTTCGATGAATATATGGAATGAAACTATATGGTTAGATTCCAGTTTCTACAATTGAGGGCTTTGACAACTCAAGCAGAGATGCAGCGGTTGTTCTAAGACAGACCTCTTGGTGGGGGGGTGGGGGGAAGATGTGAGTTTGAGTCACACAGAAAACTTACTCTTAATTTCTGAACCATACTGTTTACTCATCGATGTAGGATGATGGTGTGAGTAGTTGCGATTTAAAGCAATTGTAATTAAGATGGAAGAAATACTAGTTGAAAATATATAATGGTTGACAATGTTTCATCTAAAGACAAAATTCAAGATAACTGAATTGTACCTCTTTAATCTGGTAACTTTAGGACTTGGCCATTGCCAGACCACAGAAAATGCTTGAAAAAAGAAATTCACCCCTAATTGAACCCTCTATGTGAACATCTTGATTTTTGATGATTTTTCTAATAGCATCAAAAAAACAAAATAATTTCTATGATATAAATTGAATTATAATAGATAAAAATTGTTTGTGTTCGTTTATGCTTTTCAATTGGTTGTAAGCTATCAAAAAAAAGTTAATAAGATTTAGAAAAGAAAGTGATGAATACATATCTAATTTTACGCTGAAATAAACGTTGAAAGTCGTTGAATTTTAGGGTTTCAGAATACAATGTTTATACATGTATTACTAAACTCATTTGTTTTGCGTGCTTCTGCTCGTAAATCTAGGGGAAGTAACTGCCTTAACAAAAAATGTGAGTTCTTTCCCCTTAGACCTTTGTACAATCGTACCTCTCACCTGATAGCGAATGAGTTCGATAAAATCTCACTTAGCGAAAAACATCAGGAAAAAATATTTTTTCGAAATATTTTCAGTTCGCAAAAAAAAAACCCCAAAAAACAAAAACGATATTTCATAAAATTATACAGAACCATCGACATCTCACTTATAATCAGCTAGATTTATGTCTAATAACTGGATGCTTATTGTAGATAAACAGACATTTGGTGGATTATATCAAGATTATCTACTTATTCATCAATTTATCATATCATTTATATGTTTATTTGTATTTGTACATTAGTTTGAAAGTAATTGGTACGTAATAAACTATTTACATGGTTATTATTAAGCTTTTAGGAGTCCTAATAAATTTATTTGAAATTTGTAAGTGAAATCCAAAAGCGTTTTGTGGAACAGACTGTCCTTGTTAAGAGGTATCACTGAACTAATATCTATGACTCATCAGGCATAATATAATGTCTAGGAGACCCAGCACCCCAATCTACATCTCCTCATTGCACTCTGATTGTTTAGGTCAGGGTTAATTCATGATGCCTGAGGCATCCCAAAGGGATATACTGAGGGAACTAAAATATTAATTTATCCTGTATACAACATAAAAGTTACAGTAATCATCTTCAGTTGGAATCGAGGTGAAAGCGGTGTTTGACCCTACAGTAGTTAGACTTTCTTGTCTCATTGTTGCTTTTTATTACAACTTTCTAGGTCACCAAATCTTAATCAATTTTGGTTTACAATCACAAATGGCCAGAAACCACTAGACTCTCAAAGAAGTAATCTTCAAGAGAATAATTTACCATTTTTTTTGCTATTTCTCACTGGCTGTTGTTAATTTCATTCAACTCTTCTTTTCTTGTTCTTTTATTTTGACTGAATATATTTTCAAAGTATTTCTCTCTATCAATTGTTTTGAAAAAATTTAATCTGCTCTAGACTTTTTATCAGAAGGTAATTTTCTTGGGGCTAACATTTATCATTTTGAAAAACGTATGTCTTAAAAGAGAAAAAAAGATTAAGTTGCATTTTCATCATCTTGCCAATTAAAAACTCATTTTGTGGTGTTAGTTCAGGATCAAATTTTAATAGGAATTTGATCTCGAAGAATCAAAACATTCCAACCGTTTGCCTTAATGGTCAGTCTTGTATATATTTTAGTTTGGTTTCAGTCAAGATTTTTGCAGCTTTGCTCAAAAAAGGGGATGATGTTGTCAAAAGTTTCAAATAAGAAAAACTTGCCTACATAGAGCTTAGCATTTTTTAAACCTTTCTGTTGGTTCCCATTAATCATAGGGAATCAATATGATAAGCTTATTTCATTAGTCCTTCAGGATTGGGATTTAAGGTCAGGTTTTCCTTTCTGGTGATGGGGACTAACAAAAAAAGACTCAATAGTAAGGCCCAATCCTTTTTTATATGTGTGTAGGCTTGTTTGGTCGCTCTAGCACTCCTGGCCATATTGTTTTATCTACAGATTTGAAATTTGGCATCAGCACTTTACTAGACCCATTCTTAAAATGTTTTCTTCATTTTTTGAAAATAAGCTATTGTAATCTTTTAGGGGCCTTATTCTCACAGGTTTATTTTTGTGTGTTAAAGCACTCCTGGCCATATCATTTTGTTAACAGACTTGAAAATTGACATTGATACTCCACTAGACCCCTTCTAAAAATGTTTTACCAACTTTTGACCTTTTGGGGGCCTTATTCTGATTTGTTTATTGATTTGTTTGTGTATTTCAGCACTCCTGGCCATACCGTTTTGTCTACAGACTTTAAAATTGTCATCAGTACTCCACTATACTCCTTCTAAAATTGTTTTTGGCCTTTTGGGGCCTTATTTTGATGGGTTTATTAATAAAACCTGGATTCTCCAAATTCTCGATGTTTTTTTTACTCAGTTATGTCATGAATGGGATTTTTCTGACTATATTTATTCTCGGTTTATACATGACTCCAAATTTTTACACTGCGGTTCTTCAATTATTGACTGATTGTGAGTCTTTTTTCTTTTAAGCTTTGCATACATAAAAATTATGGACGTTAGATTTTGGTGGGGCCAACAAAGGAGAACTATTTTCTTAATCACTAATAATTGGAATAAAATCATTTTAGATGATAGTAGTAATAAAAACGTCAACATAGGCGAATATATAATTTAAATAAAATTGATTTTAAACTATGTTCGATATTTTTCCGTGTTCCAACATTCGAAAACTTGCCAAAATTTCAAGTTACCTCCCTTTGAACTGAAGCTTTCTGACTGATTTTTTTCACACACGCACTGCTTACAGTCAACAATGAGGACCTTTACCGTGTCGTGATATTTAACAATATCGTCTCGCAGACCGATTCGATAGTATAGAGAATTTGATCTCCACTGGGTGGCTCACATTAGTGCCAAACTAAATTAATTTGACAAATACTGTTACAATGCTAATAGGTCATTACAATACTTTCATTAGATTAAAATGAAATAAATATGATACATTCATTTTTTTACATTAGTGCATTGTCTTAACTATTTCAATGCACTGTCAATGTCAGATTATTGTTTCCTTATATTGTTAAAAAAACATGAAATTCTCAAAAGGAACTTCAATACCTGGCCTAAGTAATTACAGGTGTAATTAAAAGTAATTAATTATTGATTAAATTCTAAGAATGAAGCCCATTTGACAAGCTCAAATTTGGGTTGGTCATAAAATGTCTATTTCCAGTTTGCTTAATTGAAGTACAGTTAATATCTCATTCTAGAACTTTTATATTTTGATAATTTTAAATTCTTTAGGTTCAAGATTACTGTTAGAGATGGGGTTTTTAAAGAAAGTAACCAGGAGATTTTGTAATTCTAATAGTCTTAAACTTATTAGGGTAAGGGTTTAGATTGAGTCGAATGTTAAAACCAAAAATAGGCATTTTTCGACAGAGTTAATGGGAAATAGCCATTTCATAGCCAACTGAGATTTGGGCCCATCAGACCAAGGATTACCAGTGAAAAGTCTCTCTTTATTTTTCATCTATTCAAGTCTTTTCATTCTCCATTTTAAAATGACTTCTCAGAATAATTGGTAATCTTTTTTTAGGCAATTTGAATCAACTTTGAAAATAGCAACTGGATATGAAAATAAACAAAAAGAAAAATATCAAATAGAGAAGGAAAGAAGCAGATAAATGTAGAAACTTTGCCAAATTCGGTTGATTCTTAGAAATGGAGATGACTCTTGTTAGCCTTAAAATCAACTGAGGATTATCTCCTGTGTTTTAGTAACAGCACAGAAAACAGAAAAACACATGCCCACTCAATGTTAAAAATGGGTCTCAAAGAAAATGGATAAAGATGACTCCAACATTTCACACACTTGCCCACTTGCTGTTAAAAACAATGCACAAATAAAATCAATCAAAATAACTTAATTTCCATACACACGCATTCTTGGAATCTACCCTGATTTCTTCTTACCAAACTCTAGGTGGAGGCACTATTTTAGAAGATCTTTCTCTTCTTCATAAACAATGTGGCTTTGTGTGACAAAGAACCATGTCAAGTTGAACTGCTTCTCAAAGATAAATCCTTGCAATAGAGAGAGAAATCAAAGTTGTTCATATCTCATCAAAACCTTAAAAAACAATTCCAACCAAATTTGATTGTTGCCTTAATCTTTGTGATTTAATTTTGATCTGTATTATATCCAGAGTAACAATACGGTCACTTCAAGAGAAAACAATAGTCTCTGGAGTCTATTCATAATGAAATCTGAACTTTGTTAGTAAGTCTGAATTTGAATGTCAATATTACTCAATGCTACTCACAATAACACATCCTCTTTTATTACATGTACAACAGAGCAATTATGCTTGAATATTTTAATCCTAGATGAACTTTAAGAGATGTATCCATTGAATATATCAACAATACTTTTTTTGTTGTACAAATGTTCTCTAAACACTTGCAAACAGCTGTATGACCAGAAGTTTTGATATGCTATTTGTCACACAAATTTTAATAGAAAAACCCGAGTCAAATACATACACTTTTTTCCCCAAAGTATCAAGTAAATGTATCGCCTTTAAGATAGTGTGTACATGAATAAAATTTGCTTTAGTACCGTTAAAATCCTTTTCTTCTTTGAGTTCCTTTCAAAGAGGCTTATAGGCAGTCATCTTCTGGCTAACTATCCATTTTGCTTGTTCCCTCAATGAGGAGAGGAAAGCTAAAAGAACCATGCTAAAACCTATAATAATATTACAGATCTATGCCATTCTGAGAGAGCCAAACCATACACTATACTTTTTTCTCTATTACAAATTCTAGTTGATTCTACTTATTAAGTTCTTGGATGTTTTATGGATAAGAACCTAGGTAAGATCTACTGACTGTAACCAAAGTTTCATCAGCACCAATATTTCTGGTAATTTAAGTTGCCATGTTAGTATAAACAGAGTTAGTCTCTAGCTATGTTCATTTGTGTACAGATAGATCTTGGGCAGTTCTAAAAGTCACAAAACTCAATATCTCTGATGGTGTTTAATGTGTTACAACTATTGAGAATAGAATCTACTACATTTAACAGCCAGTCAGTTGCATCTATCAGTCTCGTAACCTGAAAGTCATGTTTTTAATCTCCCTTGAGCAAAGTTATATTGGAAACTGGCAGATTTCCATCAAGCAAGTCTCCCTTCACCATGCATGTTGTCAAAAGGAAGGTCAAAGGTCAGGAGTTGCCAGAATGAGACCGAAAACAACGTTTGACTGCCTTAGGAATCCCAGTTCCTGGTTTTGTATTTAGAGTTGTCCATCTGCTAGACTGGTTGCCTCTCAAGGCTACAGATCCCAGCTTACCCTGCCATATTATCTATTGCTTGAAGGAAGGAGAGATGGAGTCATGCCTCAGCTAGAGTTTGAACTTTGCTTGTGGAATCCAATATTTGTCCTGTTAAATGTTCGGCTACTTGCATCTCTACCCAGCAGCTAAATCAATGGTTAAATGTGTTCGTGTGGGTTTCTAGTAAGCAAAGAGGATTCAAGTGAAAAATTTTTCTTTATTCCTGTACCTCATTGATCACTTCTTAATCAGTGGAAGTTTCTATCCTTCCAACTGTTGGCCTTAAATTAACTCACTAACTAACTGACTGTCAGATACTAGGATTGATGAGGGCTTATTGGAAAATGTTTGTTCCAAAAATGGTTGAAGTACTTTGAAATGTCTTCCCAGACATATTCAAATGTGTGTTGACCTGAATACATCGAAAGTATATCCATACATTTGAAAAGGCTGGTTTATCAGACATATTTCAAGCATAAAAGATGAAAGAAACTCAGTAAAACATGATTGTAAAAAATCTATGCTTGATTAATGAACTTGAAATTGTTGTTTATTTTTGTTGATGCTCCAAAATGTCTTCAGATCATCTTGTTGATTTCATGACTAAAAGTGACTCTCATTGTTTATTTATGGGTTATTTATAATTATAGGATAGCATACATGAAAATGATAAGTTGACCAAGATAAAGGGAACAAGATGTTAATGAATAGAATTACAAATTAATTTAAAAAAAAAAAATTTCCACCATCCCCTTCAGCACGAGTAAAGGAATTTCAGCAGTTCTTCCAAGAATACTTGCATTGCTCAAAAAAGTAGCTGCAAAAGTCTGTACTACATTTCGTTTACATGTGATGTTCTAATTCTAAAAACTTTGGATGGAACTCTATCTCTCTATCTCTCTCTTTCTCTCTCTTTCTCTCTCTCTCTCTCTCTCTCTATCTATCTATCTATCTATCTATCTATTTATCTATATATATATATATACATATATATATATATATACACACACATATATATATATATATACATATTTATATATATATATATATATATATATATATATAGATATATATGTATATGGATTCCAGTTAATCCTGACTATGTGAGAAAAGAATGACAATACTGGAAGTTTCGTTTTAAGATTATTGAAATCTGTTCCAATGTTTTGTCCATTTTCTGGACTTCATGGGCAAATGAAACAAGAAATTAGGGACATCCTCCCCCTGCCCACATTCCCACTTGCATTCCTATTACTATTTAATCGGTTCCGATCAGTTCAGCCTGTACGCCAGATATAAACATAGCCTGCCAGCTGGACCAACTTGAAAACTGAAGAAACTTATGTTGACAGTTTTGGCTGATATTTCTAGAACGTCTATAAAGCCAAAAGAACAGAACTTGACAAATGGATTAACAAAAGTTGAAACGAGAAAAAAGAAGAAAAACATGATGATAAAGGCTATCAGAGAAGGAAAAAGTCTAAAACACGCTCAAGCCATGGATCACACAGATGCATGAATTAAAAAACAGAAAGGATGAAATTAACAAAAGTAGGGACAAGACCGCGAGAATAACTGAAGAATATCATGAGAAATTGTACGCTTTTGAAAATAACCTTAATGGAGAATTGTGAGTGATGCTCCAGATGTGAAAACTGACGAAGTAAAGTTAGCTCTATGAAATATGAAGAGCGGAAGGCCCCAAGTAAAGATGGCATAATGACAGGCCTTTAAGAAGATGCAGGAGAGGCCTTTCACAAGGACTAGCACAACTATTCACACAATGCTTAAGAAAAAGGAAAGTGCCCCCAAACTCCTGTTGATGTTTAGTGATCCTACCACACAAGAAAGGAAACAATCAATATTGATCCAAGAGAGAACTTAGGTTAAGGATATCATGTCAGTGATTAAGCAACAAAAATGGAGATGGACTGGGTACTTAGCAAGTAAAAAGGATAACAGATGGAGCAAAGGGCTAACTGATTGGTAATCATGGGAGAGTAAATGCACTAGGGAGAGACCAGGCACAAGATGGAGGGATGAGATAGAAAAGTTTGCTGTTCAGGCATTGCAGAGGTTGGCACAGTCATGGTCATCATGGAAGGAGGAAAAGGAAGGCTTTCATCCAACAGTGGACTTGAGGCAGCTGATGATGGTGATGATATATATATATATATATATATATATATATATATATACATATATGATGATGACACATATATAGATAACTATTTACCTCTGTAAACAATGCTGAAAAGAGGTAGATTTATTTCATCATATCTGTTCATGTTTGTCTGTCTGTAAGTATATCTATTCAGACAATATCTCTGTAAGTACTGAATTAATTTCAATGAAATTTTGTGGAATGTTGGCAAGCAGAGTAAGAAAGAGGTGGTAAGATTCAGGAACTATGGCTAGAGATCCCAGTCTACTCATGTATTTACCTATGAGCGTCCTCATCTTGGTTGTTATAGTTACAAAGTTTTTGCCTTTGTTTCCTTTGGTCTTCATCAGTTTTCCTTCGTATTAGGTAACCCCTTGGGAGTTTCAAACCAAACCAATATTCTGTAGCCTACTCAGTGGAATGAGAATGAGCTACTCTGGATCCAATAAATGGTTCAGATCAAAATTCCAAAAAAGCCACTGTGTATAACAGACACTTGACTACGAATTTTAATTCAAATTGTATGGAAGGGTGAGCAATGAATGAAGAATCAGTTGAATTCGGTCTAGAAATCATTTTTTGATTGAAAAATATTTTTCCGTTTTTTCATTTCAATTACATTTATGTATATGCTAATGTCTGTCCACATGATAAAAGTTCTCAATGAATTTCTATGAAATTATGTAGAGGGGGGGATGATAGGCCATGGAAGAGCTGATCAAATTTTGGAGTGGATCTTACAGCGTAGTCAAATGTCCAAATGACATAATATCGGCAAAATTCCATGTTTGTCCATACAATATCTTCAAAAGTTCAACAATGAATTCCAATGATATTTCTTATGGAAGAACTCATTATATTTTGGACCTGAGGCAAGTATAATTACCCCCCCCCCATCAACAATGGCATTGGCTGTGGTATGCACTTTTTGAGTGCTCTCTTGCTTGTAGATGGTCAAGAAACTGAAATAGATGTTGTTTTGAAAAAAAAAATGAGTAACTATTCAAATTCATTAGTATCACATTTATTCTACAGCCACTGGTAAAACTTGAACCCAACTCTCCCTGTACAGCGTCCCATTACCAGTCATCATAACTACAGTCTTGTCCCTTGTAGGCCACAATGATAAACATGTGTTGTGGCAGTGCCAGCATTTCGTACCACAGAGGGTAAGGTTCGACTAGGAAACTATGTGGACGTACAAAGTTTTTATAAAATATTAAGATCAAACTTTGCAAGGCCAGGCAAGGCTTCTGGGAGCCTGGGCCTCAGTGAAAGTGAGTAAGGATTATACTTCTGAAGTCCATCTCGTTATAATTCAATAAAGGAATAAGTCTAAATTCCCAAGGTGACGATTGACATCTGACTGAAAGAAATACTAATAAATATATAAATGTATGTATGAATGCATGCTTTCTGTGTATTTAGATATAAGCATACTACTATATATGTGAAAGAATAAATCTTAATATGTATAAAATTTGGTTTATTTCTGTTTTAATGTATTTTATGTTTATGAAAGACATAAAACGTACATCTCTGCACCTATGGGCATATGGGAATCTTCCTATAAAGGGAACAAAAATCTTTGTTTGCCCTAAATATTCTTTGGTTTTACCTAAATTACACTGATTTGCCTGAAATTTAATGTTTGCTCTAATTTTGGGGGCACTTGTTCCCGCCTACACCTTTGGCTTGTATATCTATGCCTGCACCTTCTATCAGCCATCTTGAAATGACCGTATTGCTAACATGCTATTGTGATGGACATAGGAAAAATATGGTGAGGGTCAAGCTGAGCAAGCTTCTCACTGTAAGTTTTCATGCCCGAGAATCAATTCGCAAAGAGGATTGACATTATATTCCAAAATGAGTGATAGAAAATAACAACATAATCTTATGAATGTGTTATTGAAATGCAAGAGTTTATATCTGCCTCTGTGTGTGTGTGTGTGTATGTGTACGTGTGTGTGTGTGTGTGTGTGTGTGTGTGTGTGTGTGTTTGTGTGTGTGTGTGTGTGTATGTGTGTGCGTGTGTATGTCGCAGTGAGGTGTTTGTAATGATACGATGAATCTGTCAGATATATCTGGTTATTCAATGTTATTCACAAACATGCACTGAAGGAAAAATTAATAAATTTGAAAATAAAGAATTATGCAAAAATTATTAAAACAAAATAAAAAAAAACGTGTGTCTGATTTTTGCTGGAAGCTTTCAACAAAATAACACCTTTGTGTATTTGTCAGCAAGCACGTACGGAATTAATCCAGTGCAAAGATAAAGAGAAAGAAAGCATTTATTTGTACATTGAAAAGATGAACATTGATTGTGAAAATGAGGAAAATGAAGGAAGAAGACAAAATCATGAGACAAGGAAGAAGAAAAATAAGGAAGAAAATAAAAGACTTGGCAGAGGGAGGATGAAGGAGAGAGAGAGAAAAACAAGACAAGAGGGAACGGGGAAGAAAATGAAGAATAGGCTGAGGAAAGATAAAGAAAAGAACGAGAAAAGGAAGAAAAGAATCAAATAGGCTGAGGAAAGGGAAGAGAAGGAAGAAGAAAAGGAAAAAAGAGAAAAAGGAGAAAAAAGAAAAATAGACAGAAGAAAAGACAAAGAAAAAGAAGGAAAAGGAAGACTAAGCATTAAGTATCTTGAGGGAAAGAAAGAAAGATGAAAGAAAAATTGGAAGAGACTAGGTATAGAAAAGAAAAAGAATAAAATGAAAATTAAACTGAAGGATGATTAAGAAAGGATGCAAAAAAGGAAAACCAAATATAAAAAGGAAAAAAATGAAAAATAGATGGAAGGAGGGTGAAAGAAGGAAGAAGAAAGGCGAAACAGAAGATGGAAAAAGTGAAGAAAAAGTTGATAAAGAGAAGATGCTGAGAAAAGAATGATATGAATGAAGTAGCAAAATGAAAGAAATTTAAGAAGGTAGATAAGAAGAAATAGGGACAGAAGGAATGAAAACAAATTAAAAAGAAAGAAAATTTACAAAAACAGTGAACAAAATAGGGGGAAAATAACAGAATATGGAAGAAGATGATAGGAATGAGAGAAAAAAGATGATAGTGAAAAAAATCTAAAAAAAAAAATGAATAAATGAATGAATAGGAAAATAATCAAGAAATGAACCACAGTGATAAGAGGCTAACGAAGGAGAAAACTGTATGAATTCAAAATAAGTAGCATTGGGAGAAAGAGTGCACAGAAATAATTTGCATTATGATCAGCTTTTTGTAAATAATAATAAAAGATAAAGATAGTTTTTGTTTGTTTTGTTTCTATACGCTTTTCAACATTGTTACAGAATGACAATGAAAATATCTTCCATGTCTGGATATATGTTTGTTTAGAAACATAGGAGATTGTGAAACTGCTCGACAATATTGAGTATAACATGACAAGTAGTACTTGGATTGCAGTGACATATTGGTAAACACATGCACAAAGAGGTCTGGTGTGTCACTTAATACAAACTGTCAAGTGACCAACATCATTCAGCAGTATGCCATATACGGGATGATCAATTAGAGAAAATTTTTAAAAAATGGTTATCAATGAATAAGTTGATTCTCTCACTTTTTGTTGGGCATTGATGATTAAAAAAGCTGAATTTTCAAAAAACAAGCATGAATGCTGCAAGACATAAACGAGTGGATAAATTTTAACATAAACTTACATTGCAATTGTAACTTCCGACTTAAAACCTACAGGGAGGGGGGTTAAAGAAAAAAAAAAGCGTTTCTTCTAGACATAATAAGGAATAAGTGTTGAAATTTTCAGCTCTCTAGTTCTGTTGGTGTGCATGTAGGAATGGCACCTACATGGATAGATAGCCAGCCAGCCCCGTTTTAAACTGAAGAAACCTATGTTGACAGTTTTAATTGATGGTTTTTGATACTGATAAAATACGTCAATCTAAGTGCCTAACTGCAATGTAGATATTTACTATGCTTAGCCTCATTCGGCGCATTGGCCTCCGGTTGCTTACAGTACCTGCTGTTCATAAGTGGTCACCCATCCAAGTTCCAAGCAGGTACATTGCTGCTTAACTTCAATGATCCAATGGGAACCTATGCTTTCAGCATGACTTGTAGTGCAGAGCTTAAAAAACTAATCTCACAGATCATTAATCCTGTAATGATTTCAATTGTCAGGGTAGGTGCTCCACAGTTGTATTATGTCAATATTTTTGGTAGGGAAAACCTGCCTGCTTAGAAAACCAGCATTCAAAATCTTGACTTTTTGCCTGGGTTTGAACACCAAACTCTGGTATAGGTGAGAAACGTGTAACTATTTCAATCATTGAACTGGCCACACACAGTTCAGTCTTTATTCTATGCAGTCTTTGATCAATTTTCTTCTAGATATAAACAAATAGTAAGAGAGCTTTTAATTCAGGATCAGTATTGTGTAGATTGCTAGAAAACATGCTGTTTCCCTCTCCTTTGAGCAATGTTTGAAGTCCTATTCTTATTTTATATTTGGTAAGATTGTGTGAAGTTTTCCTTTCTTTTCGGGCAAACTTCAGCTGAAACTGTTGTATTGCTTTATAAAGCCATTAAGGATGAAGCTTTTGGTGAAAATGTGGTATTTACATTTCATATGTGGTAAAATGTCACTTGAAGACTGACCACATTCTGGCTGACCTTCATCAAGCTGAAATCACAAAAATCTCTGAGAAGTTAGCCAAGCAAAAACAGATTGTTGTTGGACAATTGATCAGTTATCTGAGGTGATTGGCTTGTTTTAGGGTTCATGCCGGGAAATGATGACAGAGGACTTGAAAATGGAATGTTTCCACAAAATCAGTGCTTTGTTTGCTCACAGAGGATAAAAAAAACAAATGTTTAAATGCATGCTGTGATTTGAGAGAGTCCTAAATGACCCACAGTTCCTTTCCAGAGTTATGATTTATTTTAAGAATTCCAGTTATTTTTGGATCATCATCATCATCATCATCATCATCATCATCCTTCATTGGACATAGTCCTTCCCTAGGACCTCTCTATCATGGGCAATGCGGAGCCAATACTTTCTGATCTTGCCAACTTCATCTCCAAATCTTATATTCTGCCGGCCGCGGTTTTGCATATGATATCTGGGGATTCATATGGTGAGTCGAGATGTCCAGTGATTGTCTGCCATTATTGTAACATGACCAGTGCATTGCCATGTGAGTTTTCTAATAGATTCCACGATTTTTCCCTAATATATTGTGCTGTTTTGTGATCTGTCCACGCAATGAAGGGCATGATTCTTTCATGTACATGTTGCATGGTTCTCAGTCTGCAGTTCAGTCCCTTGGCTAGGCTCCACATGAATTCGAATTGATATTTCCAAAATCTGAACAGCTCTGTATAAAAAAACATCCCTCAGAAAACTATAACGGAAAAATTTTCCTAGGAAGAGCCTTCATTGATCAAGTTGCAAAAAAGGTTTCATTTCAGTTTTTCAATTTCTAAAAGATATATTGTCTATCTAGTTTCTGATTATGAGCAGGGAAGAGTGAGATTGACTGTTAGCAAATCTCAAGTCCAGATGCACCATTCATTAAGCAATGATTAGTTATCAAAAACAAACATACAGTCACCACTTGGATTTATAACATATGTGGTTATGTGGAATAATTAATCGTGCATAATTTAATCTTAGGTAAAAAAAATTCACTATAGGTTGTGCTGCTGTTACTACAGCTAGAGAATTTTTTTTCCCAATGTAAAGCACAGAATTCCATAATTTGCTTTATAACTTATAAAGTTACTTTTTCTCAAAAACAGAAAATTTCTTGAAGAAACAAAATTCTGATTCAGTCAAAGCAGTTTGTACTACCTTATTGCATGGAAAATATTTTTCCATATTTTTTTTCACATAAGTTTACTTGAAATATTAGCAATGAACATTTTCTGTCTGGTATTTCCAAAATCTGCTGATAAGAGGTCCTTTAATAAGGGTTTATATTATATCTATGAACAGCTCATTTGTGTGTGTGTACATATATATATATATATATATATATATATATATATATATATATATATATATATATATATATATATATATATATATATATATATATATATTCATATATATATATATATATATATATATATATATATATATATATACATATATATATATTTATACGAACACACACACACTCACACACACATATATATGTGTATACATATATGTATATATATATATATATATATATATATATATATGTATATATATATATATATATATATATATATATATACATATATTTATACAAACACATACACACACATATATGTATGTATCTATATACATATGTATATATATAAATGTATGTATACACATATATATATATAAATGTATATAAATATATATATGTATGTATAAATATATATATATATATATGTATATATAAATATATATACATAGATACATACATACATACATACATATATATATATATACATATATATATATATGTATATATATATATATATATATATTTATATATATATATGTGTATACATATATGTGTATATATATATATATATGTATATATATATATGTATATATATATATATGTATATATATATATATATATATATATATATATATATATATATATATATATACATATATTTATACAAACACATACACACACATATATATATGTATCTATATACATATGTATATATATAAATGTATGTATACACATATATACATATATATATATATAAATGTATATAAATATATATGTATGTATAAATATATATATATGTATATATAAATATATATATATATACATACATACATACATACATATATATATATATATATATGTATATATATATATATATATATATATATGTATATATATATATGTATGTATGCATTCATATGTACATGACATGTACATGCTTACATGCTCATACTCATCTTTAATAGCCTACACATCAAAAGAAGCTAAATGAAATATTCATGAATGATTGGATATATACATGCATATACATGTCTACAAATCACTTGCTTTTAACATACACACATGCACACACACACGTACTGTCATATACAAATGTTTCTGTGTGATATATGTACCACTCCTTTCGGACAAGATCAAAGTCTAGTGTCAGTCTTTCATGAGAAAAACTTGGGTACTCAGGCAATCTCACCTGCTGTGAGGGCTCTATCTGGGTTGGATTGTTCCTCGGATACTCTCAGTGCCAAAGATTTCTCCACTCATGGTTGCAACATTTTTTTTATTTATTCATTTTGTTTTTGTTGGGGGAGAAGGAAAGCAATTGCAAATGCTGGACATGAGCTTTTTTTATGTTTTTGTGTTGTTTTTTTAAATCTGAAACAGTCAATATCAATACATGTTTCATCCAGTTGGACTAGCTGACTATGTATGTAGCACAACAATGGGGCTAGAGGGCTGAAAATCTAAACATTCAATCCTTATTATGTCTAAAAAAAATGTTTTTTTGTTTGTTATTATAACCCCATCCCTCCTTACATAGGTCCATAGACAGGTTCTAATTTGGAAATTTAGGTCTTTGGTTGGGGATCCAATAATTTTAATGTAAGTTATGCTAAATTGGTCCGTCAGTTTGTGTCCAGCGGAGACCATGCTTGCTTTTTGAAAATTCAGACTTCTTTGGAGATCATCACCCAACAAAAGGTGAGAAGCAACTTATTTAATGATCCACACTTTTTCCCAATTTTCTGATTGATCACCCCCAACTAAGCATGCTACCAAAAGACCTTGGTTATTTGACATGTGTATTGAGTGACTAACCAGATATTTAAAAAAAAAAAATAGTCAACCAAAACTGTCACCAAAGATATCAACATAAGTCTCTACATTTTTCTAAGTTGGTCTGGCTTGCTATGTATGTATCATGCATCCAAGGCCACACCAATAGAGCTAGAGGACTGAAAATTTGAACATTTGTTCCTTATTATGTCTAGAAAAATCATTTATGTTATTCTAACACTTCCCCCAGCATTACGTAGGTCCATAGGGAGGTTCCCATTTGCAATGTAAGTTTATTCTAAACTGATCCCTTAGTGTATGTCTAGCAGCATCTATGCTTGCTTTTTGAAAATTCAGACTTTCCTTAGTGATCACTGCCTAACAAAAGGCAAGAAAAAAAACTTATTCATTAATACCCTTTTTTCCAATTTTTTAATTGATCAGCCCCAACAGGGCATGCTACTAAAAGATGTTGGTCATGTGACAGTTTCTATTGAGTGATAAACCAGACTTTCTTTATTTTTTCTCTCTCTTCTATTCTTATTCACTCTTTCAGGATTTCTGCTATTCTCACACTCAACTTCTTTTCCTTCATATTGGTAATCTTTCTGGCCTTCTACTCTTTATCCAGTTCTTGTTATTGATAAGAATATATACAGTGGAAGCCGCTTATTATAATCATAGATAATGTTATCAAATGTTTATTATCAGGGCCTTAGAGAAGTGTGAAGATACAATTCCTTTTTCTTCTCCCAATTTTTTTCTTTCCATCTTTTCTTTTTTATTTACATCCCTTTTTTTGTCATAGTTTCTTTTCATTTTTTACTTTCCCTCTCTCAATTTTCTGACCTAATCTTTCATTGCTTACCCTCTTTTCATTTTTCTACTTTTTCATTCTGTTGAACAACTGTAGACACAAAAGGTGGAGAAGGTTCCTATCTTTTTTGATAAGTGCATGAATTTCCAGTGCTTACGGCAATACCATTTTGTCTACAGACTTAAAAATTTGCATCAGTAATCACATCCTTTCTAAACATGTTTTTTTTCTCAAATAAAGCTTTTTTGACCTTTTTAGAGCCTTATTTTGATGGGTTTAATGATGGCATCTTGATTCTCCTGAATGTAGAAGTTTCTAGATGTTTTTTTACTCTATTTCAGATGTTTTCCAATGGAAAACACTCATGATGTCACAGATAGAATTTATTCTAACCATATTTATTCTTTGATGGTATTTTTTTGCATATCTTCAAATTTTGGTACCACAGTTGTCCACTTCTTGACTGTGATGGCGAGTCCTCTTAACATTCATGTTTCTTGCTCTCATCTTTTCTCTTCCAATCCAGAAATTAAGTATGAATGCGAAGTACCAATTCCTGTTTAGTTCTTCTCTACTTTTTTACTGTCTTTCACCGACTTGCAATTCCTACTAACAATGTCAATTATTTTTTGAAAGTGTATTGCTTTTCTCCTTATCCCTTGATTTTTATAGCTAGTCATGTATTTATTATGCTTTTTTAAATTCTTTTCTAACACTTAGCCTCATTTTGAATATGATAATTTTTGAGTCTCAGCTATAAATTTTAATGAAGATGTACTCCTAAAAAAAAAGAATTCTAATGTGGCACTCAAACTGGATTTAGTTGTACATTGTGCTGCTAGGAGTTGCATGTCAACACTATTCTAAGCAAGACTGCCACAAGATGTCATTCTGGATCGACTGATTTATGGCTTTTTAGAAACTGTCTACCAAAACTGTCAACATAGATTTCTTGAGTTTTTAAGTTGTTCTAGCTGATTCACTATGTATTTATCGTGCATCTAGATCTTACCAATGGAGCTAGACAGCCTACAATTTAAACAATCATTCCCTATTATGTTTGAAAATTTTCTTTTCTTTTTTACCCCCCCATCACTTAGTTTGTGTCTAGCAGCATTCACACTTGATTTTTTGAAAATTCTGACATTTTTTATCAGTCACACTCCAACAAAAGGGGAGAGAAGTATCTTTTTCTTTGATCACCCCCAGTATGGCATTCTGCCAAAAGATGTCGGTCATGGGGCTCTCCAATTGAATGACTAACCAGGCCCATTTTTCTGGTGTTTGCTAGCATATTTGTCAATTTTTGTGATGGCTGATGAAAAAACTTAGAAAGTTTGAATGAAATTTTGTTTTTCTTTTAGGGAATACTGCTGCTGAAACAGTTGTAATGCATCAAGAAAATTTCAATGAAGAAGTTTTAGGTAAAATGAAAGTGTATGAGTGGTATTTGCATTTCAAACATTGTGAAATGTTGCTTGCAAAACAACCACAAGGAAATGTCACTTGAAGACCAACAAGATGAAATGAGGAAAATCTGGAAAAATTTGCCTCACAATCAATGGGGTTCACTGTTGGACCATTGATAAGATATCATGTGACTGGTTTGTCTTTGAGTTCATGCCTATGAATGTTAGCAGTAGATTTGAAAATGAAATGCGTTTCAGTGAAATTCATGTTTTATTTACCTATTGATGATACCCCCCCCCCCATCATTTGAATGTGTATCATGATTTCAAGGAACCAGTTTGAAATGACTTACAGTTTTATTTCTAAGTTGTGACCTGGAAAAGTCTATGATTCTGGTTATTTATGGGTATTCCTTTGTACATTGAGTGTGTGTACATCTATAGTTACCTTCATCTCTCTGCATGTGTGTGTGTGTGTGTGTGTGTGTGTGTGTGTGTGTGTTCAATTTTAAATTAACTCAGATTGAAATGACTTCTGTAATTATTGTTAACTTTTCTTGGATAATTTTATTCTGAATATTATTTTTGAAAGTATATGTATCTTCATATATACATAAACGCAATAGATACAAATTTATGTACAGACAGACAAAGAGACATACACATACATATGAAGAGAAAACTGTTTATTGTGATCACTCTGGGACAGGGTTTCTTGGATATCAATTAACAGTTGATAACATCAAGTAAAGAATATAAAAATTGGAACAATTTTCATTCATTGATATTAATTTGTTTTGATTGTTATAAATTCATTTTTTGATATGATTTCTAATTCTTTATAAATAAAATGTTTGGGACCAAATAATTTTGATAACAATGACCATTTGATGACATTAGTCATGATTATAATAAATAGCTTATTTATATGCAGAAAATACTGAGCTCCCAATATTACGATCAGTATGCATTTATAACACTGACTATGAAGCTCTAATTGTCACACACCAGCCCAAGTCTGGAGTTGACTTTGTTTATCAACCGTAACAAGAACAACACTTGCCAACTTTTTGAGAATAAAATTCCACATCCCCCCCGCCGTGATTTAAAATTATGTCAGCTGATAGGTAGGCAGCTCTCATAGCAACTGTGATAAATTGACAAATCTCATGTATCTATGAGGATTCATATTAGAAATACATGATGGCTTATTCAATTCTCATAGGAGGATACATCTGTAAAATCAACATTTCCCTAACATGATTAGAAATCATGACCAAGTGAGTTGTAGCCAGTTGTCTTACTGACTGAACCAAAATGACAAATCTTATATATCAATAAAATTAATCTTACAGAAACGCAAGGGCTTATTTCATTTTAATGAAAATATATATATATATATATATATATATATATATATATATATATATATATATATATATACACGTATATATTTATAAGATATATTTTCAGAACTTTTTCTTTATCATACATACAATAAAAAGTTGCAATAGTCATCTTTCGTCAGAATAGAAGTGGGAACAGAATTTGACTCTGCAGCAGCCATGCTTGTTATACCTGCGTTTGTGTATGTGTGTCTGTTTACGCGGTTGCTTTGTATCAATATATTCATTATAACTGCTATGCCAGCTTCATAGTCTTCTCAAGCCTTGTGAATGTGATTTTGCTTATAAACATGTATGTACACTGGATATGAAAAGCAAACACATACACGCTTGTACATCTGACTGTTTTCCTGGCATCAATTACATGTTGACACACTTGGTGCGTGCATACAAAATATTATAAGGATTTTTCTTGTTCTGTCAATCCCTTGATCTCACAACTCCACATCCACATAGGCAAAGATGTATATATAGCTATTATCTCTTCTTTCTCCTTCTCTGTACTAATGTTTTCGTAAACAGAATCCATGCAGACATTTTTTTTTATGCTCCTATTTCATTTTTTTTTTTCACAAATCTTTGTATGAAATCACATGCAGTATGGTATTTTTTAATTTGTTTCTTTCATTGATACTAACATATTATTCACCCATGAAAATAAACAATCAATATTATTTATTTCAATCTTTCATTTTCAATATTATTCTGTCCTTGTTTCTTCCTCTTCATTTAACCTTGCTTCTTCTACTGAAACACATTAAAAAATATTGTAACACTTCACAAAAATATAAATATAAATTTGTACATAGATCCAACTTCATATTTCACATATTTTTTCTTCATCTGACCTTGTTTCTTCTACAGAAACACATTCTAAAATAGAGAAACATTTCACCAAAACACACATAAATTTGTATATATATCAATCTTCATATTTCACATATTATACAAACTTCAATTTTTCTTATTATCCATGAGTCAGACTAAGCTAATCTTAGTAAACATCAACAAAATATTGTTATTCCTCACATCAGTTATTTTAATTGAATACATTTTTAAACTTTCACTTGGAAAGCATTATTAAATTACCTCTGCCAACAAAGTTAGCAAGGTGTATGTATTTGGTCAAGCAAATATGTCCATCCATCTATCTTTCCATCTGTCCATCTATCTGCATGATATCTCTAAAAATACTCTGAATTTCAATGAAAATCATGGAAAGGTGAAGCAATAGAGTAAAGAAGGGTTGGTCAATTTTAGGGGTGGATCCAGAATTTTTTTGTCAGTTTAAGGATATTTCTCCATTTCTTTTCCCCATACATTTATGTGTACACTCATGACTGTCCATTTGATATCTCCTATTGTTTGCTATGAGTTTCAATGGAGTTTTGTGGAATAGTAGATAACAAGCACTGGGGGAGGTGATCAAACTTTGGGGTTTGATCCATGTACAATTACCTCCCCTCCATCGTAGTCATATGTTCACACCACATATTACTGCCTAAAGTTTATGTTTCCCTACACAATATTCCAAAAAGTTCTCAAGGAATTTCAATTAAAGTTTATGGAAAGGTGGTCAGTAGGCCTTAAAATTTCAAGGTGGATCAATGCATAATTACCTCCCCTAATGATGGCATAGATAGAGGTGCGCGCTCTCTGATTGCTTTCTAATATTTTACTAGTATTTCTTATGTCATTTTATGTTCACCAGGAAACAGATCAGATCAAATAATGAATTAGTTCTTGGTGGGACAATGCTTTCACTTGGATATTTCAAAACTTTCTAGGAGACCATGATATCCTTCAAGAGGAATCCTTTATCCTATGTTGTCAGCTTTGTGTACTAGAACTTACTGTTTGGAATTATTGAGCAGATAGTCAAATAATAAATTCCACTGATATCGTTTTTATGTGTTCTTCGATCCATATTTGGAGGATTTTGGTATGTTGATACAAAAGTTCCAAGCATCATGTTTTGCACAATATTGGGGGAATTTTTGAAAAGTCCTATTCAGCTCTTTATTCTTTGAGCAATCAAATTATATTTCATTGCTTACAAGAAATTCAGAAACAATAAAAATGGGTTCCACGCGAATTTATGGGAAGGAATATCTGTCAACATTTGAACACTTGTCTTTCTCTTCTTGCCCAATACAGAAATGTCATTTTGAGGAAAGATAAATCCAGGACAACTTTCAATCTGATCTGAACATAGGTGGAATCTTCTGAAAATAAGTTCCTCCGTATGTTTGGAGAAATGCAAGGGGAATAATATATTATGAATTACTGTTGCTGTGCAAGGCTATATTGAGCAATTGATTCATTTGAATGATGTATTGGAAGTAAAAAGACAAGGAAATCATCTGATGGCATAGGAAGTACTTGCACACGCACCAAATTCCCAAGACATGTCACCATCAAACAATTATCATTTATTAAACTCTGTGCAACACTTTTTGTCTGGTCAGTGATTCATACAAGTTTAAGATTTTGAATAATTCCTTACGTAATCCATAGAATATACATTGAGGCCAAGTTAACACAAGCAGACTCAGCCAAATTCTAACAGTTTGCTGGTTCTATTTTCCATGCTGAAAGCTATTGCGGTACCTTGCACCTCCATTTATAACACATAGAGAATGCAGGATGAGGTGGATTCATGACTTCCATTAGTGCTGAGTGAACACAAGCAGACTCATCCTAAATTTGAACTCTGTCCACCGATTCCATTTCTCTCGCTGAAAACAATTACTCTACCTTGCACCTCCCTTTAGAACTCATTAAGAATGCTGTGGGTTCATGCCTTTCCCATGATCATCAGCGCTTACTGAACACAAGCAGACTCGGCCGAAAATTGAACCCACTTTGCCATATCCTGTTTTCTGTGTTGATAACCGTTAAGCCACCTCATATCCCATCCTCTCTCTCTCTCCCTCTCTCTCTCTCTCTCTCTCTCTCTCTTATTTATCTCTCTATCCGTCTCTTACTTTTCACTCTTCTGGTTTGTTTATTCTAAATACATTCTGTATTTACCATCCCCTCATGGCTCATTGTCTAAGTCCATTGTTCCCCTTTCCCAATGCAGTGATTTGGCTTCGATTGTTTCTTCTTCATTGTGCTACCACTATTTCCGTCCTCGTAAAACTTCCGCTATATACACACACGCACACTCGATCCTCTTCCCCGCCCTGTATGCTTATCCTTTTACTGCCTTTTTTTTTTTTTTATATCTATTTATCTCCATTTTATTTTGTGAATTTATTCTGTGTCAGTGTCATTATTATTGTGATGGTTTCACCGTTCCTCAACAGTTTCCAGCGTATATTAGAAACCGCCAACCAGAACTGTCGACATTAACTTAGTCAACATCGACATAGGTTTCTTCAGTTTTTAAGTTGGTCTGCCTTGCTTGCTGACTATCTGGTTGGCTGTGTACAGGCTACAGAAATAGAGCTAGTGGGCTGAAACGTTTGTGCCTTATTTTGTCTAGGAAGAACTTTCTTCCTCTCTCAAATTGCCCTCCCTTCACTGCCAGTAGTTTTTTTTGTGGCGGACAGGGAAGGGTAGATTCACAATGTGAGTTAATGCTAAACCAGTCCTTTAGTTTGTGTCTGGCAGTGTTCACACTTATTTTTTTTTTTTAAAATCCAGACTATTTTTTTAGTGATCATGGCCCAACAAAATCTGAAGGATGGGAGTAACTTATCCATTGATTACCCCTTTTTACCAATTATTCATTGATCACCCTCTCCAGAAGATGTTGTTCACGTGCATGGTTTCTATTGAATGACAAACCAGACCTGTTTCCTCTTTCTCTCCATGGTTTCTCTTTAGTTTTTGCCAAACATATTTTGACACACCTGAATGTAATATCTTCCCTATTTCTACGGATTTGTTCAGCCATTCAAATCGCCCTTTTATTCACTGATATATACGGATGCATAGTTATGCAGACACACATTCAGAGAAACAGATAATATCGATACATACACATACATACATATATACACACACACGCACATAAACACATGCACATATATGCGTATCTAATTAGGAAAAACAGTGTGTAAAACGCACGTAATCAAATTATATTTATACATTCAAGTATCAACAACTTGGAGATAATTCAAAGAGGTCTGGTTAGTGTCTCAATTGAAACCGTCTTTAGACAGCAGTATGCCGTGTTAGGGGTGATCAATTAAAGGATTGAAAAAAAAGGGTAATCAAAGAATAACTTTCTTCTTGCGCCTTTTGTGGGGCAGTGATCACCAGAAAGTCTGAATTTTAAAAAAACAAGAGTGAATGCTGCCCAACTTGAATTATGGGACCAATTTAGCATAAACTTACATTGGAAATTGCACCTTTCACTTGAAACCAATCTTAGGGGAGAATTTACAAAAAATAAACTGTTTCTTGAAGATATAATAAGAAATAAATGTTCAAATTTTCAACCCTCTATCTCCATTGATGCGGCTTGTATACACAGTACATTCAAAGATAGCCAGCCAGACCCACTTATAAACTGAAAAAAACCCGTGTTGACTTTAGCAGTTTTGATTTACAGTTTCTAACGGGTACGTGCAAATATATATATGAATGCAAAATGATGTCTCCGTTTTTATTTTGGATAAATACAGGCAAAAATGTATCTCAATCATTGCCATTAGTGCAAACATAGATATATAGAGGAACTTATCACTATATTTAAAACAAATTGGAAAATGTGTGGCATTGAGCATACTTAAGTAACTTATACATCTGGATGCATAGACATCACACATAAATACACACACATATATGCATACATACATACAAGGTGTATTTAGGTAGCAATGCTTCATTAATACATGCCTGGTTAAGAAAAACGGACAAGTAAAACCCTTTGAATTTTAGAGTTAGTCTTTCTAGATTACACACCAGAGAACAAATGTCTGGATCAAATACATGCAAATATTACCTTGATGATTGATTAAACTGAGCGCTTTCATCTGTGCATTTAGTCATCGTTGAGGTTGTGAAAACATAAATTCAAATTGTCTACATTAAGTTCCTGGTAACCCATGGGTGTATTGAGGTGGAATCACATGATAAATGATGGATGAATGATTTTTTTGTGGGAGGAGGTTTCAGTTGTTGAATACATAAAAGATACTTTGCCTACACTTAAAAAAGACTTTGTTGAGAGGTTGATTTCTTAAATTTTACGATGAGTGTTTCCAGTATAACTAACCTGTAACAATGCACACTCGCATACACATTTTTCTCAATAACAGTCCCTAGACTAAACTATATATACATACAAAATCTAAGACTAGAATGAATTCTTCTGAAAATTAGTCTCACTGGAAGCTTTTGCACACATTATTTTTCTCAAAAATTATGAATTTCAGAAAAGTAGTTTGACTATCCAAGTATCTTTTGGCTGATCATATATTTGAATCTCAACCTTCAAAAATAAGAATATCCCATTATTCCTTAAAAGAGGGGTGTATAACCAATGCATTCTCCCAATAGTGACTAATGGAGCTGAAACATGGAACCTAACCAAGAGACAGATCCGCAAATTGAGAACCATGCAATGTGCACATGAAAGAATTATGCTGGGCCTCACATGGAGAGACCATAAGATAGCACAGTATATCCGGAAAAAAAAGGGTCAGGGACATTATATTATCCATTAAAAATCTCAAATGGCAGTCGACTGGCGATGTTGCAAGAATGGCGGACAACCGATGGACATCGCGACTCACAACATGGATCCCCCGAGATTTCATCTGCAACCCATGCTGGCAGAATATTAGATGGAGAGACAAACTAGACAAATTCAGAAAGTACTAGCTCCGCAACACCCATGATAGAGAAGTGTAGCAAATCCTGGGGAAGGTCCAACAACGAATGTTAAAAGATAGATGATGATGATGATGATGGTCGTAGAGAATTTTTTAATATCTCTTTGCTTCTTTTTGAATGTTTGTGCATGCAAACAGATAAAAGATTTATATATATGAGGATATATATATATATATATATCTATATAAAAGGTGCTATCCAAAAGTTCCAGTTAGTAATTTGAACAATGGGAACAAACCATATGCAATTCTGCCACTAGATGGAGCCAGCAACACCTTTCGTGTGTCAATGAAACAATGGCTGTGTGTGTGTGAGTAGATGTGTTGCTGAGTTACACTTATTTTTGTAATGTCTTGTCAAGATGGTTCGGCGGTTTTACAATGGTGGATCTCATGGTGTAAAGAACAAGATGGCTGCAGAAACTCTCCAGGAAGCCTTTGGTGACAATGCCATGTCCAAAAGCAGAATGTTTTTCTGGTACAAGCGTTTCAAAGAATGATTAACGTCTGCCACAGACTATGACCATTCTGGATGACTGTTGATGAGCACAACACCAGAAAGCGTGGAAATAGTGTGCCAGGCTATATGTGCAAATTGTAGTCGAACTATCCATGATGCTTGTGATATTGAAGGACTGTTGTACGGTAACATTCAACCCATTTTGCCACAAATGTTGGACATGAGACACATTGCTGCAAAATTTGAGCTAAGGCTGTGGAGTTGTCCAACAGTTCCTGGCTTCAGAAAGCATGGTAATCATCCCTCACCTACCCTATTTACCTCACCTCACCCACTGTGACTTTTCCCGTTTCCCAAGCTGAAATTTTGACTGAAAGAGCGTCCAGACAGCATTGTGGGAGTTGTTCGAGACCATCAGGCTTAAAGCTTTTCAAAGATGCATGGAATTGCGGAAAAAATGCTGGGACCTCTGTATACATGCCCAAAAGGACTACTTGGAAGGGGATGGTGGGAACTAGAAGCCAAAGTAAGTTATTTCTGAATTCGAATTCCAGGAACTTTTGAGTAGCATATATATATGTGTGTATAAATTGCAATATAAAATATTGAAATTCTTATTTTGAATGGTGAATGCATCATTTAGCCAAGACTATGTGAATAGAACAAACAATTAGAGAAAATGGAGCTGCTGTAGAAATCAAACTTGAGACTGATAGAGTAGCTGCTTCAAAGTAGCATTGCTCTGACCATTCAGCTAAACAGTTGCCAATAATGCAAATGCCCAAATAACTGTTTTAATTCAAAATTATCATTTTGTCTATTCTTGGTCTATATCTGCTCTATTTCTTCCATTCAATGTGACGATTAGGTCATTAAGAAATAGATTCTAATGGAAATGCTACCCTATTGGTCACAGGTTCAGTTTGCTGCAGTGGCTCCGTTTTCTTTAATGTTTATTCTATTTATGTTGTTTAAACCAAATGGTACATTTGATGATAACCATGATCATTCTGTCGGATCATGTATCCATTTCTCAAAAACATAATTGTCACGTTGAAAGAAACAAATGGAGCAGATATAGATTTTCTTTTTGTTTGGAGGAGTTTTTTAATTATCAAATGTATTCAGGCAATCAATTGATCTATTAGTTGATTAAATAATTAATAATCAATCAACTAACCAATTATCAAATACATTTAATATACCAGTACCTTGAGTGAAGTTCATCAGTAATTGAGAATATATATGAAAACGGCATTGTAATATTTGGACTTCATAGAGAAACAAATAAGAAGAAGGTTGGAAAAGGAGTAAGAAAAGGGGATACAATTTTACCTCATAGAAGTAAGCTGAATAGGATAAACCAAAAAATTGTGTTAAAGATGAACAGAAGACAAAAGTAATTGCTGAGTCTTCAAAACAACAACAAGAAGAGATGGTGGAGCCTTTGAAGAAGTTAAGGAATACATTTATGTAAGTCAGGCAATAAAGCAAGAGAAAAGCCAAGAAAATGAAATGGAACAACACATTATGATTGACTGGAAAGCATTTGGTATAAATAGAGTCATACTGAAAAGTAAATCGTCAATATGCTTAAAATGTAAAATATCCATCGCATATTACCAGATTTGATGTAAGGGTGCACAACTTGGAAACTTACAAAAACACTCAGAAATCAATAGAAAAGTAATGTTAAGAATAGCTCTCAGCGATTGAAAAAGATCAACATGGATCTTAGAGAGGACCAGGGTAAAAGATATTGTACGAGTAATTAAGCAACAAAAATGGAGATGGGCAGGGTACATAGCAAGAAGACTGGACAATGCAGACCAGACACAATATGGAGAGCTGAGAAAGAAAAGTTTGCCAGTAAGACATGGCAGAGATTAGCACAATCATGTTCGTCATGGATAGAAATGGGAAAGGCCTTTGTCCAGCGGTTCACTCATGACAGTTGATGATGATGTAAATAGTTGAAGCCTGCCAGTGCCCATAGTTGATTTTCATCCAGAGAACTTGTTGGTCTGTGAGTATTTTATCAATACTTTACATATTAGTAGTGTAATAATGCAGTTGTTACTGTGGTCAGAATTATCTTCTTTCTCATGGAGTAGGATAACTATTCCTAGAAGTAGTTTGGAGGTACTTTTCTTTCTCAAATGCATTAAGCGCATAGCTGTGCTAGCCTATTGTGAAAGATCTTTCCTATTTGCTGAAGTGTCCATGATGTCTGAAGCATTGGATGAATTATAAAGTATATTGATTGATCTAAATAGGGAAAGTAAAGAAGTAAGCAAAAGTATTTTTCAATGATAAAGTTCCAAAAATGATCTTGAGAATAGAGAGCAAGGCTCTAGAAGAGGTTGACAAATATATTTACCAAGGACAGGTGATAAAGTTAGAGAAGAACCATGAAAGCAGAATAAACTGATGCATAAAGATTGTCTAGGAATCATTTTAAATGTATAGAGACATATTGAAAAGTGCCTTGCCATGTGCTTCAAGTTTAAAATGTACAATCAATGCATATGACTTATGGATGCAACCTATGGAAATCACCAAAATGAACTGAGAACCAATTTAGTATCACACGGAGCAATGAGAGGGATAACTCTAAGAGATAGAAAAAGATCAACACAAATCAGAGAGATGATTAGACTGAAAGATATCATACAAGTAATTAATGAACAAAAGAGGGGATGGGATGGACATTCAGCAAAAAGTGGGCTAACTGACTGGTGCCTGAGGGACAGTAAATGCAGTAGGAAAAGACTTGACACAGGATGGTGGGATGAGATTGAAAGTTTCCCTGGTGACATTCTAGAAATTAGTGCAATCGCAGTCGTTAAGGATGGAGATGGGAAAGGCATTTGTCCAGCAGTGGACTTACACTGGCTGATGATAATGATGATGATGATGCATATAGAGCAACACTCTTAATACCCCTAAAATCATTTTATATAACCTGTACAATATCTTCAGAAATAAATGGAAATCTACTAAATTTTACCTGATGGTACTGTAGGCCTTGACCAAAGAAATCTTTAAATTGAAGGATTTCCTTGGGATTTTAGAGCAAAAAGTGTTACCCGTAGTAAAAAAACCAGAACTTGTTCAAAGATCATGGTTGCTCCAGCACATTAAAAACCCAAAGTACACGGCCAAAAGCATGCAAGAATGTTTGAAAATGGGATTATGAACTGTTTCAAACTGGCTAGCTATGAGCCCTAATTTCTACTCCATTGGAAATCTTTGGAGAAAGCAGAAATCTAGAGTCATGTTTGCAATGTGTACCATATACCGCAGGAATGCTGCAAATATTTAAGAGCTTGAAGAAGTTGCAAGAGAAGAGTTGGAAGAATTACCAGCTGCCAAATGCAAAAAGCTTATAGATGGCTGCAAGAAACAGTTGGGGACACTCGTTATTGACAATGGCGGCATACAACCATATATAAAGGGAAGGTGCCAATATTATTGCCCAAGTCATGTTTTCAATTCCTTCTTTGAAATTACTAGATGTAAGTTGAAAAAAAATGATTTTTTATTTAAATTTTTTTTGAAATCTCATTAAGGTATCCTGATGATTCAAATTTGGTAGATTTCCATTCATTTTTTATGATATTGTTCAAGTTATGCAAAAGAATTCAAAAATGCCCATAATCCTAAGCAGTGCTACATATATGTTGATGAAAGTGTCAATTGGAAGGTGGAGAGAAAGCAGGTGTTACAATATGAAAATTTTTCATCATCACGTGGGCACGTTTTGATGCATTTCAGCAGGTGCCAGCCATCTTTTTCAGAGAAAAACTTGCAGCAATGCAGAAAAAATTTTGCTGTCTACATGTTAGAAGTTGAGGAAAAAAAATGGGAATATTTCTGTGTTGTTCTGTGTCCTATCAAACACTTATCAACACCCTAAGAGATAGGAAACAAACACCCTCTGAACCCCCTCCTCTTACAGACCCTTCTTATTTAAGACCAAACCTGACTTTCATCTACACGAATACAAACACCTCCCCCCTCACTCTTACTAAACAATCAAAAGGCAAGTTTTTCTCTGAAAAAGATGGCTGCAATTTGATCTTAAAGTTTTTGCTTTATAACACTCAATCTACATGATAAATATTCATCACTGAATGAAATGCATTGAGGTAAATCATGTTCAAATATAGATACTTAATGTGTAAAAAAGTATTTTTCTTATCATAAGGCTATTGACTTGAGATTTACCAAACTATCATATTCATTAATTCACCTAGATATCAACAAATGCATTTCGAATACATTTTGATTGCAAGCGACTCTAATCTCACTTCTTGCACATAACAGCAGCATTTAACACATGAGAATCAAGTGTTCGAGGCCAGCTTACTTATATACCTTCAACTCTAACATTCACATTTATGAGACACTAGCTAACATTTTTACCATAATGTTTTGGCTCATATGTATATATATATCAGGTCTAAGTGTTGATATATATATATATATATATATATATATATATATATATATATATATATATATATATATATATATATATATATATATATATATATATATATATATATACGTATTCATATATCAACCCAATCATCAGGGTACCATACTGTGTCGCTCATGGCAGTTCTTTGGGCAACAGGGGTTACTTGGCAGGGCTCATTTCCTTTTCATGTAACGCACAACAGGTTGCATTGAGGCACATGAGTAATCCTCGACCTAACCTATTGGTTGTAGTGGATTTATATTTCTCCGAAGGGCATTAGTACAAAGTGAACAAAAAACTACCTTAAGCAAAATTTGAACACGGTTTGCCACTTCTATTTTCTGTGCTATTAAACTTTAGGCCAATTCTTTGCAATTACATATTTCCCTCTGGATTTCTTAGTTTATATCTTTCTTATATCATCAAACTTTATTCATATATATATATATATATATATATATACATATATATATATATATATATATATATATATATATATATATATATATATATATATGCACATTTATAATAAGTGTATTGAATTTCATTGTGTGCGTGCATGTATAGTAGCTATATATATCTTGTAATTTTTTTAATAACTATAGATATCTTTATCACATTTGGCATAGGATGCTGACAATATATTCAAGGTCTGGATGCCTGTTCACCAGCTCCATTTTGAACAGTTTGTGCTTATACCAACAAAAATATTTAGGGAACACTATTTTTACCTGACTGGCTGCAGCTTCGAACCAACAGATTAACACTAAGAAGAAGACATCTACGCAGCCTCACTTTCACATTGTTTGCTCATTTTTACCCCAATATTTGCATATCCATTATTACTATTCTCTGCATGTACAAATGGTTTTTCATATTTTTTGTTCTATTTTATCCTCTTTCTTATCCAATGGCTTTGTTATCGATGCAGGTTTTTCTTACAGGTTTGATTTTAAATGGAAAAGTTTAATATTCTGTACACACGATTCGCCTTACTTAATTTCAAAAAAGAAAGAAAAACCACAAAAAATTATAGAATTAAGGATTTTGCTGACATCATGGGATGTAAAATAATTCAGTATTTTACACTCAGTTGAAGAAAAAGTAAATATTTAAAAAAAAATATTTATTGCTTAGAGCATAGTGGAACTGCACCTGATTATCTCAGTGATGTCTATCCATATAGAAATTCAAGAATCTTTAATCATAGAAATAATAAATTATTGACACAGTCAAACTATTTCGGCTGGGCAAAATTCTAATCCATTAGAGTTCACAGCATAGGCGATATAAGAGAGTATGTACCTGATTATTTCATATAAATATTGAAAATTTCATACAAGCAAAATGGAAAAATATAGCGATCATTTGTTCATAATATTTTTCACAATGCTCGATCAAAAATTTATGCAACATTACATTTTTAATAGTTCAGACGGGGTTTTTCTTGGAGGCAAAGCTGTCACTAACAGATCTGCCAAGGTCAGTAAAGTAAAATGCAGGAGATATCATTTGTGTGTATGAAGTATGCGAGAAAATCAGTTAGGGGCCTGGGGGAGCTGTGATGCTTCAGTGTGTTTTGATGTTCGGCCCTTGGAAATGGCAATTTTGACACTAAATTTTGATACAAAACATATACATCACAACATGAATCATTGCAATTTTTTTCTCTTAACTAAGGTCAGCAGATCAAAGTGGGAATAAAAACACTGCCCCTTCCCATTCTCTTCTGATAAGATAACTCTTTTTAACACAGCATATAAACTGAGAGAGAAAAAATCAGTTATCCGATACTTTTGTTTAAGGAAAAAATATAAATGCCAAGTACACAATATTTCCTTGATATCATTTTTCTCAAACAAAAATACAAGAGAAAATAGGTTTCAACCAAAATCATGGAGGAGAAAAGAAGGCAAAGAATATTGCGAGAGAATTATGCAAAATGTAGGAGACTTGGTAGGTCTGCACTGAAAGACAATGGAAATTTTTGCTGTGATCTATGGTTTTGTATCCTACTATTATCATTCAATATAAATATATATATTTTTTCTCCCTTTTTAGATGAATCATTATCATTCCAAGAAGTATTCTGATTATATATGCAATTCTTTTTGCTGTCAATACAATGTTTTGGGTTAGCCATTCTTTTTCCCTGGAAGTGTTCATCAAAATTGCCAATAGTCTGTATAACATTTGATATGATGATGTCTCACCTCAGAAAAAAAAGGGGTAAAAAAATGAAAAAACGGGATAGAAATAAAATAAAAAAATGGTATGAATGGACTTTAACTCCTGAAATACCTGAAGAAGGCTGAAGAATGGATCGATCAATATATTGTGGTGACAACAAAAGCAAAAAAAATAGTATGTGATCAGTTGTTTGAACAACTCTTGGAATGATACTGAGTGATCTCCAAAATTAGGGTTGGCAGGAGAATGGATTGGTTGAACCATTGCGGTAACAATTGAAGTAACAAAAAGAATATGACCAACAGTCTAAATGACTTTTGGAATGATATAAAAAGATAGGAGGCAGAAGAATGGATTAGCTGAAATATTGTAGTTACAAAAAAAGTTTAAAAAGGAATGAGTTCAATAGTCCAAACAACTCTTTGGGATATTTGCAGATGTTTGAATATCAATTGTTCATAACATTGAAGAATGTAGTGCTAAAAATTCATACAAATTTCTTTAATTGGGCATTGGAGAAGAAATTGAAGAAGTTATTAAGAAACATTTCATACTAATATCATAATAGTTATTAGTTTATCTATGCCATAAAAAAATGACATTATCTGAAATACATGGATACTCATTGCATTTTATATGTGCTGGTAATAGAGATTTGCATTGCAGTAGACTTGGTGAACAGAGTTCAAATGACCACAAATGCATATTAATTATTTTTTGTCTTCACAATTTTTTGTATTCTTTATTATTCTTTGAATTTAGCATTTTTACTACATCATCAGAATATGAAATTCTATTTTTACTTCATCAACATATGATAACCTACTAAATGAGTATATAGGTAATTTGAATCCCTTAGCATGACAGAGAACAAATAAACAATCAAACTCCCTTGCTTCATTGAAATCTAAAAAGTGAACAAAATAGAATTTATTGCTCCACACAATATCATTCTGAAACAATGTGTCTTATTATTACATTAACTTTTTTATTAATCTCCTTAATTGTAAAGTAGTTTTCTCTGAAGAGAAAAATAACTAAAACATATATACTTGTTATTATATAAAGATAATATTTTTCATAACAGAAATTCATTGCTTACAAAGAAAAAATACAGAGAACCCGGAAATGCAAGTTGACATGACACAGAATCAGTCTTTTTTCTCACTCTCTCACTTATTTATGTCTTAAATTCAGAGTTCTTAAATTCCAAGTCTGACTGATTGCTATATTTAAGTCAACTTTGAGAGTTTGATAATAGATAAATATACGTGGCATATTATCATACTCAAATAGTAAGTAGAGAAAAAACTTGTTTAAAAGTCATTCAGCTCAATAGATAGATAAAGAATATCAGATAAATGCAGAAAATTGTTTTTTTAACTTCATATCATGATGATCCTCCAAATAAACCCAGAATAATAGAAGAAGTAGCTTCAAGAGACTTTGAAATAAAAGTTCCAGACTTATTGTTTATTTTAGCATAGATAAATATGGAAAAATTATTCCAATAACAGATAGAACTAAAAAGATCTTATTGATAAACTAGCATTCCAAAGGAAATCATGAATCACCCCCACCCATGAAATAAAATAACTTTTTAAATTAAGCAGTGGTGATAGTAAGATCAAGTTACCTGGATGAAAATGCTACCAGTAATGGTTTGAACCATAAATTCATCATTCTAAAAATAAAAAAACTGTTTGTCACTCAGTAGAAACTGTCATGTAATTGATATTTTTAAGCAGCATGCCATGTTGAGAGTGATCAATTAAAAAAATTGGAAAAAGGGGTTATCATTGAATAAGTCACCTCTGTGGCATTTTGTTGGGCACAGATCATTTAAAAGTTTAGATCTAAAAAAAAAAACAAGTGTGAATGCTGCCAGAGTCAATATAAAGGATCAGTTAAGCATAAACTTACATTGCAAATTGAAAACCCCACTGAAAACCTCTTTAGTTGGTTAATTTTGAAAAAAAAAAGAAACGTTTTTCCCTACTTATGTGAAATGGAGGCAACTGTCACAGCTGGAGTTTGCAAACCAGTTCACCAATTTGATTTTCCATACTCGTTAACCATTATGCCAACCACGCCTCCATTCTTTTTGTTTATCTCTTGAAATCTCCATGGAGTCATTCTTTCCATTTTTGACTTCTCATCTTTGAGTTTTCTGATTTGATATTTGTCTTTTTGTCAGTTCTGCTACCATAGACATGGTAGCAAGATTTGGGGACCCCTTACAACATTTTGCAAGATTTTTCAATAGAAATGCTGTGTTTAGACTATTATTCATAAAAATTTTGGGGACCCCACTACTTTGAGGGAGATGTTTACAAATAGCACCCCTCCCTTACACAGTTATGCCTGTATCTGCTGCAGTTTTTGGCTATCATAACGTCACACATTATTCTGCCTTGTTGGGCTTCCGAAACAAATTTTATCAAGCTATTTTCACTTCCCCTCCACCACATACACACTGCTCAAACTCCCTCATCCTTTGGTCATCCTGTTTTCACTAACTATAAACCTTTTAGCACACCATATTATAATGGCTTGCTGGTAAACAATAGTCAGCCTATTTTATCAATGGACATATTGTATCAACTTGAAATTTCGATACTCTGCTGTATCCCAGAAATTCTCCAACCTCCTTTCAGCCTTCTGGGCCTTACTGCAATGTACCAGCTGCCCCCTTTTTTCAAAGGCTCTGCTGTCTTGTGTAGTCCTGAAATTCTTTGACGCCAACACAAGTACTCTTCCTTCCTATTTTCTCTTCATATTAAGTCTATCCCTGGAGTATAAGGCTTTATAGATAGTCATCAGATTCCTTGTTCTCTGATGTAATGTTTTCATTTTTTTGGTCTAGCTCAGGAAGGGCCCAGACTATTTTACTATGGATACTGTTCAAGTATTTATGCCATTTATAAGGTGCCTGCGACTGAGTTCTATTTCTAAAATCTTTGTTCATCCGAGACATTCTTTCATTAATCAAGCATATAAGGAAGTAATATTTCATATGAATTTTAATGTTATTGAAGTAACCTGAGATCTGGCTGTAGAGAAATATCTTGTTTGCTTGCTCTGATGCTTAAATGATAACAACAATAGCCATACCAACAATAAATTCATGCATTTTTATCAGTGTCATGGATGGTTTTCATGCACACATAAATTTAACATGTTAAATCAAAGCCTCAGTAATAATATTAATATTTATTGAGATGAAGATTATTATTGGTAATTCATTCTTGCTATGACAATGATGATATACTAGATTGTTATACACAAAATATCATTTTTTTACATCAGAGAAAATAATTTTCAAAGTGAAAGATTTACCAACGTAATTTCATTTTTTGCAGATTCAATGTAAACACAGATACAATTCGTTATTATTGCAGGTTTTTGAGCCCTCAGCAGCAATGATATCTACCCAAGAAATCAAACTAATTTTCAAGTATTATTTCAAATTAAGACATAATGCTGCTTAAGCTACTGATAGCACCAAAAACCATAGGAATTGAACATTACTATAATGCAAACTGATCAACATTGGTTCAATAGTTTCAGAATACTAATAATAAGTCTTCGCAGTCCAAACCTATTCTTAACTATAAAGAATTATGATAACAGTGGCCAACAACCCACAAACAATGGTTTGAGCACTTTCTGGGGACTTCTGGACTTCTTCAGGGACCATATATGTCATTTCAAGGCCACAAAAAAGGTTAAAAAATTAGAAAAATTAATTTTTGCAGCATTCTCCCTCTTATGGATTATCTTTTCAAGCATTCTTAATATCATATCAGTTATGAATTGTTCAATTATAAAGAATCCTTAATTCATACTTTTACTGAATTCATGAACACTGAACCCAAAGAATTTTAGAGATATTGCATATTATCATAAGAAGAACATTGTAAAAGTTATTGCTTTAAATGTGTCATATTTTGATTGGATATCTACCATTTTTATTCTTCATATCATCTTTATTCTTACAAATGAAAAAAATATATTTCATATGAAGCTACCTAATAATTATTTTTAGAAAAAATAGATATAACTATGATTCTCATTATGAAGGAAAATTTTGAAAAAACATAAAAATGGTGTACAATAATTGCAGTAATGATAACCATTATTAGTAAGCGTTAATAACAGTAATGATAATAATAATAATAATGATGATAATATCAATATTTTAGTACTAATATAACAACATAAAAATAAAACTAAAGAGCACTTAATATAGTGATACTATGTTGATGATAGAAGTAATAATGATGGAATGATATTAACATCTCAATGGTAATGATGATGATTTATGCTTTTATTTCTGTTAAGGTCTCCAAGTCTCAACAGACATAACCTGCATTGATAATTTATAATCACCATTTCCATCTCTTGTGTTAGAAAAGTTTCCATAGCAACCATTCTCTCTAAAATCACCACCACCATCACCGCCACCACTACCACCACAACCAAAGACAATGATAATAACAACAACAATGAGACACAAAATATAATTTTCAGAAATAATAATTTTTTTGTCCCTTGCACCTCAAGTAGCAATTATACTCCCTGGCCTGCAGTTTGCCAGACACAAAAATGAATTCCGTTTCAATTTAATTTAATTTCATCCTACCAAAGAAAAATTAAACAGAAACAAGAAAATACAAACAGTTTAAATTATAGTTTAATAACCAGCAAGGTGACCAAGTGATGCCTGGGAAATCAGACCTTTTAAATGTGCTCTTGATCAATTCAAAAAAAAATTATAAATAGGACAAGTTTAAGATAGGGTGCGGCTTGTAGCATACGTCATAAAGGGGCCCTAGATTTTTAAAAATACACATAAATATTAGTGCACATAAAATTTTTGCAGGCAGAGTAAAATTTTTTTTTCATTTGCTATAGAGCCAGATAATACAACTTTTTAGTAACAGTATTATTTCATTTTTGTTGATTTTTGTGCAGCAGCTTTGACTTCAGTTTCAAATACCTTCATAATTACAGGATATACATTTATCACATACATATAACACTCACATCAAATACTGTGTTAAAATAATAACTCCAATAAAAGGTGATACTTAGTTAAAATTGTTAATCTTGGGTGCAAAACTTGAAGGCAGTATAGTACTACAGTAATAGAGCATATTCACTGAATCAGAATCGATAGCTTGCAAGCATTTCGCAAAAGGCCCTTGAAATCACAGCATCTGTTGTCACATAGTTAATCTCAGGCTCTGATTATGAAATAAAATATAGTTTAATGATTATATTTTTGCAGTTGCCAAGATGACCTGGTGTTGCCCAAGATGAGAGGTCAACATGTTTTGATCATAAAAAAAATACATCCTTCCAATCAGAAAGAGTTGAGACTAATTTAGATGCTAATCCAGAGGATTGGGGGCCAGGGGTCTAACTTCCTACCTTCTTAGGTAAAGCACAGTTTTTAAAAAAAAAATATCTAGATAAAAAGATTCATAAATAGAAAACCCAAATAATTAACTTTGAAAATAAAAATTCATTTTTTTTTTCATGCAATATAAGTAAGACATCTTCTGCCTTATTAATTCATTGATTCAGTGGGAAAATTCCCTGATTCATTTTTTCAATTTACTCTTTTGTCAATCTAATGCTATGAAGCTATGACTCAAATTTAAGTGAAGAATGCAAGATCTCACATTACTTCCATGTTTTTGATGTGCAAAATTTCTTTTCCTTTTCAGTTATTTATCTATAACAATAATTTTTTCCATGCAGACCCCATCCAGCTCTAAAGTCCTGCATCTACCCCTCTTTCAGATATGCATGTATATACTATCCATTCTTGCTCAAGTTCTGTTTGATTTACAATGTTTTCTTTGAATTAATTTAGCTACAGATCTGGTTAGTCATTCAACACAAACCATCACGTAACCAACATCTCTTGGCGGCATGCATTGTTGGGGGTTGATTGAAAGAAAAAATAGAAAAGGGGGTGATCAATGAAAGAATTACTTCTCTCACCCTTTGTTGGGCAGTGATCACCAAAAGAACTAAATTTTCAAAGAGTGAGCATAAATGCTGTCGGACCAAAAACTAGGGAATCAATTTAGCAAAAACTTACTTGACTCCACCACCACTAGGAAACCTATTAGGGATATTTAAAAAAAAAACAAGTTTCATCTAGACATGATAAGGAGAAAATGTTTGAAGCTCTATTGGTGTGGCCTGTATGCATGATGCACACAAAAATAGCCAGACCTGCTCAAAAACTGAAGAAACCTATGTAGGCAGTTTAAGTGACAGTTTCTAATTAGATGGGTCTTTCAAAGAATTTGCTCTAGATCCAACAGCCAATACTAAATGAAAGCTATCCAAGACAGTTCACAGAAATCTCATTTATCATGACTCTGTATTTGACATAACTATTTACATTGTAAATTATCACATGTAACCATGGTGAAAATTCCTCTGGTGGAGACTTTTACCAATTGCCTGATGAAAGCCTCTTTGACCCAATTATACATATATCAGTCCAATTCCGTTAAAGGTGCAAGTGTCCTGAAGGTTAATCACTCCAAGAATTGAAGCAGTGAGCTGAGTTCAAACCCCAGCTGAGACAAGTGGGAAAATTTCAAAAAAATAGATATGAACAGCTAGTTTGTTCAAAAAATTGAGTCAACAACACACTTCTCTGTATCTCTAGATCTCTGGCTATTTCTATTTGTGAATTTTTAATAATGCAGAAGGCAATGTTAAATCACTGTGAAATTTTCTCTGCAAGTCAAAGTAATGCATAAAATTATTTTGATGCAGAGGAAACTGTGTTGAAGCATAATCATTAATGCCTTTGAAGCCAGGATTCATCATTATCAAAGGATAGAAATGAAATTTTATATGCAGATCATTGTCCGTTGTAGTTGCTTGGTTATAGCTCATAGAGTCAGTTAATAACAATGTTCAACAAAATTCAACTTTTTTTTTTCTCATCAGGGTTGCTGTAAAAACTTTTTAGACCAATTCTAGACACAGAATATGAATTTTGAGTCTGTCTCACTCTAACATAGCTTATGTTTTTTTTTTTTTCAACAGACATGAACTGCTTTCAGTTCCACTGTATGTGAAGCAATATAGGCGAAGTTCATATGAAAACAAGATTTATATCAGTGAGAACATTTTAAGGCAGAAATTAGAAATTCCTAGGTATGAGATATACGAAGATGACACTATACAGAGGGAAAAGTTAGAATCATTGAGTTCTGGGTACCTTTTGATGCTCTAAAGGGGCTATATGCTTAAAAAGTTCTTTCATCTCTTGAAAACTGGATGTGATACAGAAAAAAAAAAGGGATAACATTTTCAAAATCTTCATAAAGTATACCGCAACACATGACTGATGAAAATTTGGTCTTGACCAATATAATAAGGAACTGGCTGTACTTATAGCAATTCTATGGGCATTGATAACTAAGATTATCCAATAGTTCAATTCTTTGCACTTCTCTCACCTTTAGCCAATGCTTTCCCAATCTTTCCCTCATCCCTTCCATTCTCCGTTCCTCATCCATATTTTTATCCGAGTGTTATTCAAACATGCTTTAGTTTCAACTGTGAAAATCTCCATACTCCATCAGTAGACTGCCTATCTCTCTTTTCTGCCCTCCTCCTTCCTACCCTCTAAACAAACTGGCTAATTTTATTTTTTCCCTCTTTCTTCCAACTCTCCTATTCAACTACCTAACTTTCTTTTCTCCCTTTTCTCTTCCTAACCTTTTATCAAACTACCCATCTTCTCTCTCTCTCCCTACCCTTTTTTCTCTTTTTTCTTACCTTTTTATTAAACAATCTGAAATTTTTATTTCCTTCCCCCCTTCTTATCTTCTTATCAAACCCCTTTATTTTCATTTTCCTCATTCACTCTCTTCCAATCCCCACTTTTTTCCCCCCTAACTTCTCATTAAACTACTTGACTTTCCTTTCATCCCCCTCTCTCTCTCATCTTACCCCTCAGTGAACTACCTGTCTTTTCTCCCTTTCCTCTTCCTACCTCTCATTAAACTATTTGACTCCCTTTTTCTCCCCCTTCTCTGTCTTTCTCTTCGTACTTTCTTATCAAAATTATAGAAAGAGGAAAGGTAGGAACACCACTGGTCTAGCTCGGAGCTTTCTAAACTTTTTGCATGGGTGACATACTTTTTGAAAATACAATTTTTTGGTGACACATTGCTTGAGTTCTCTCAGCCGAGCCAAATATATGATTTCATCGTAACAGTTCAATCGACCTATGAAATGTATACTTTGAAAAGTATAAGAAATTATACTTTTGTGACATACCAAGAGATTATCAGCAATGCATTATAGTGTCGCAACACAGAGTTTGTAAAGCTCTGGTCTAGCTATCAAATTTTATTGCAGTTAAGAGTGATGAAACTCAAGGTCACATTAAAACAAAAAGCTATTCTTACCTCCTACTTTCTTTTTTTCACAATTTCTTTTCTGCCTCCTCCCCCATCTGCTAAGGAACAGAGATCCAGCAGATACTACAGCAGTGTTGCTGATTTCAATGCCTTTCATCTACATCAAGATGTTTTTGGTTGCGTTCAGGTGTCAGAAATTGCTACTTAAATGTTTGATGTAAATCTAGTTGTTTTTAACTGAAGTTTAGATATATTTTGATGATTTGGGTAAAATCCTATTTTGGATAAATTGTAAAGTTTAGTGTTAAAGATAGATAAACAGGTATGATTCCAAAGTCTCTCAGATGCACAATGGTTTGCAACCTTCTAGACATTTCAATCATAAATTTGATGCACACTTGTAGCCTAGTGTTGTACAAAGCTAAGCTTAGCAAATATCAATTAGAAAAATGAAATCTGAACCAAACCAATAAACCAATTTCAAATACAACCAAAGTAACTCTTTTAGTGCACTTACAAAAATAATGCATTTTCTTAGTGGTTGTGCGAGTGTGGTGTTTATGAGAGATTTCAGTTTTTGTAATGTCAATGGTATATCTATATCTATCTCTCTCTCTCTCTATATATATATATATATATAGGTGCCCCCATTCATTTTTGATAAAGGATTACATGTCAGGAAAAGAACCAGGGCAGATGGCAATCATTACCTCTGCACAGGTATACATTGAATTTTTGGACACTTTTATCATTCCGTTAATAGAAAATAAGTTTGGAGATGATGAAGTCATTTTCCAGGATGATAATACATCTTGCTAGAGAGCAAAGAGTGTTGAAACTTTTTTCAGGGAAGACATATCAACTCAATGACGTTGGCCAGCAAACAGTCCAGATCTCAATCTGATTGGACATTTATGATGGAAATTAAACAAAATAGCTTATGACAAGATTCCATCCTGCAAAACTGATCAGCCCACCATAATTCAAGAAAACTGGAAACAACTTGATTGAAAATATTGCTTGTCAATAGTGATGTCCATTTCTCAACGAATTCAGGCCGTCGTAAAATCCTGATGAGTTGCAACAAAGTATACTAATTGTGATTTCTTTGTTGCTGATTCTATAGTTTTTTCATCAACATTGAATGGTACAATGTTTTTTTCCTTTATTTGACTTGGCAAAATTCGTTGAAAAAATTGTATCTAATTCATTTGATATATGTTTCATGAAGCCAGAATGTTCAGCTGTTAAACAAAAATTGTTTTGTGTCATATATGTGGTTTGTTTGTTTGCTTTGAAGTAAAAAAGCTGGATCAACATCCTGTAAGTATGGTGATTCCATAATATTTGCAAGGTTTATATATATATATATCTCATTGTGTCATCCACAGACAGTTGTTTCGATGTATTACAACTCTTCAGTGTGGCTATAAACTTTCCATTATCCCATCCAGTACCGCAAGGCAGAATTGAAACCTTCACTTCATATATATATATATATATATATATATATATATATACATATATATATATATATATATATATATATATATATATATATATATATATATATATATATATATATATATATATATATATATATATATATATATATATATATATATTTTTATATATATATAAAATGTGTTAATAAACAAAAGAATAAAAATTGAAAAAGGAAAAACAATGTGGAGGATAGTAGAGGCTTCAGCAAATGGGAGTGTTTGAAACACATTTGAGCCAAGGATCACACTGGCAATCAATAGATAGCACTAAAGGACAGAAGTGTCAAAATTATCAAATGTATGGATAAACTGTCAAGAATTACTGAAGAATACTATAAAAATTTGTACACTTCAAAAAAAGAAGTGACACTAATTGATTAGCTGATAGATTATAGTGATATACATGACAAAATAGAAGATGAAGAAGTGTTTCCACTACAAATAAGAAGCACAGAAAAACTCCTGGCAATTTAGAATTGAGGAAAATTGTGGACAGTTTTAGTTGACAGTTTCTGATGTATATATATATATATATATATATATATATATATATATATATATATATATATATATATATATATATATATATGTATATGTGTGTGTGTATGTGTGTGTATGGTCTCTGTATGTATGTGTGTGTGTGTTGTGTGTGCGTGTGTTGTGTGTGTGTATGTGTGTGTGTATAACTTTTTTCAATGAGTGCAGAGATACTATTCTGAGAGTGATACTTAGATCCTCAGCAGAGTGCACATATACAACAACACTTCATTCAAGGTACAGTGTACAGATACTCTAATCCTAGACAGAAGTACTGATCTGTGTGTCAATAATCCAGTCGTTCTTCACAGGTACCATGCTAGTCAGATATAAACAATAAGGATAGGTTCCAGTAATTCTTTTAATAGAATTGCATATGATTCATTAGGCTATCTGTTCTCATCTCTCTTAAATTCTTATGGTCTCTTTGTGTCTTTTTATAAGCAGAATCTGAGAAAGAGGGTGTTCATAATTTGATATAATCCCTCTGTTCAAGATGGCTGTTAATAAATATGCATATTAATTATTATACTATATCTTCATATCTCAATTAATCTGCTTTGGAATTTCTATCAATGGAATCTAAAAAAAGCTGTTTCCCATAATCAAAGCATTCACACAGATAGTTAGATTTTTTAATGATTAGACAACAACATGGAAACTGTGGATAAAGATTTTTTAAAATTCTCTTTTGGTACGCGTGTCTAAGGACAAACCATATTTGTGAAAGTATGAATAGATGAGGATAAACATACGTGGGTGGAGAGAATAATATGAGTAATTTGGAAAGGGATGGGGTAGTTCAGCAGAGAGTAATTGTTCAACCTCAAAATTTTCATTCCTGTTTTAATTTTATTGAAATTTCTTTTTCACAAATCTCCGCCTGCTATATTCTCTAATCCTTAACCCAGCCCCAATCCTTGTCTCTACCCGCAGCTAATTTAAAAACTCTTCAAGAATGGGTGCTGATCCAGTAACTGGGTTCAAAGCTATCTGAAAATCCCTGCTGATGAGTTTCCTAATGAATAATAATAAGATCTCCGACTGATTGGACTGCGGACAGAATTATTTCCTTTTTTTTCCTTCCTTTTGTGGGAGGGATAAATGGCCTCTTTATCATCTTTTTGTAAAGTTAAATCGAAATGTGATAGAAGGGTAAGAGAATTGTGGGAGGGGAGCTTGGTAGGTAAGGAGTTGATAGGCAGAAGAGCGATGTTTGGGGATGGGGGGGAGCAGATTATGGAGGTTGCAGGGATGGACATTCAGGTCTTAAATGAATGTTGCATTTTAAAAGTGGGATATCTGTTCCCTTTCAAAAATTAAAACATTGGTATTTTCCATTTTAGAGGAGATAAAATGTATGCATCAAAGCTTATGGCTCCAAATCATAATTACGAAAAACATAATGACGATGGTGCTTATTATAAGAAACTCTCACTAGAACAGTCCACATGGATTTCTTCAGTTTTCAAGTTGGTCTTGCTTGTTGGCTGGCTTGCTATGTATGTATGTATGTATTGTGCATACAGGTTGCACTAATGAAAATCTAAACATATAATTGCAATCATGTCTAGAATCTAGAAAAGATGTATTTTTTATGTTTTTTTGGAGGTAATTTGCAATGTAGGTTTATGCTGAAGTGATCCTTTTGTTGTCCAGCCATATGTGTGCTTATTTTTTGAAAGTTCAGATATTTTAATGATCGCTGTATCTTATTCATTGATCACCCTTTTTTCGAATCTCTTTAATTGATTACCCTTGATATGGTATGCTACCAAAAGAAGTTGTTCATGTGACAGCATCTATTGAGTGACTAACCAGACCTATTATTATTTACGTCTCATGCACTTGCAGGTTTGTCTGGTGCCTATCACCAGATTGAGTGACAACGTCTTTCCAAATTGCCGGCACTTTTCTCAGTATCCTCACAGATCCCTAGTAGTGCTGTGGCCAGGATAGTCTCAATCCTTCTTTGATTTTGTTTTTCAACTTATCTCATCTCTTGGTGTTTTTGCGATTGTTCCAAGAGTTTTAACTATTATAGGCAGAATGCTAATCTTCATATTCTACACTCTTCATATCACAGGCAGGGTCCTAGTATCTATTCAATTTTTTACTTTCTTTTATTCTAAAATTCCCATAATTAGCAGATATATATATCAAACAGGAACAACTACATATATGCATTTTAAAATCCTGTACCCCCAAAAGACTTCTCTTTTATTTGTACGCTGTGGTAGGCTGGCACAGCAAAATCTTCTGTCTGGTAGGTTCTCTTGTTTACAACTATCAGATCCAATCTTTTTACCTGGATGGGGTGGTTGGTCTGAATCTTAAGGCTCTTGAGTATCTTATCCTTTTTATTTTCTATGACAGCATGCAGTTAGTGCTAACATGATTTGTTTATATGTTTAAAGCCAAGTCATTTGCATTATTTCCTGTGTATGACCATCACTACTCTGTCATGAGTTGATGGTATTAAAGGAAATACATAAAATGGCAACTAGATAAACAATAAATTAGATTTTGTCTCTTTACTAAGTGAATCAAAATTTTAAGCATTCACCTGTATATGTATGTATGTATGTATGTATGTATGTATGTATGTATGTATGTATGTTTTTCTTAGATGTATGTGACAGTGCACATTTTTATCTTATATACAATAATTTATGTATAATAACATTTTGTATGAACAAAAATGTATTTCTACTTTATTTTCGCTTAAAGGCTGTCTTTGCCGGCCATGAGGCTCGATGTCAAGTCATTTCATTTGTATAACCACACTATATTGGCAGACAAGAACCATACTCTATTGGTGGATGCCTGTACAAATAAAATAAATATATCTTTGATCTGTACAGTATATGAAAAACACTGAAGAAAATCACATAAATTATATAAACTGATATTGGGAAATAATTGAGTAAAATGACAAAAAATTTGTTTGAAAGAAGTTTTTTTATATATTTAGTGTTTAAAGCTATAAAGGTTTTCAGATTATACATACTTGCAACATAAATACAAAGTAAATAGTAACTTCCATCTCAGATAAAGTAAAGTCAAATAATTGAAATACTTCAGGATCATAGTTTGTTATGATGGACAGAAAGAGAGGGACCCATTGAGCAGTACATGTACATTGTAATTTTTTTAAAAGTTGTGTTTTAGAAAAAGGAATCCTTCAATTTCAGTTTGAAATTCAGTGTGAACTTTTAGAGATATTGTATTATGCAGTGACGCAGGGATGGAGGGAGTAACTGAGGAAAATTCCTGCAACAAATTGTATATTCTACTTCCTTAGCCCGATGTCCACTCTTCCATAGAATTTCTTTTTAATTCATTGTAAACCTTTTGAGATATTTTGCTGTGTATATATTAGTCCCAACAAACACAGAAATCAGCTTCACCCCCCCCTCCCCAGTTGATTCTATTTGTGTTGGGATGTTGAAGAGTGCTGTGGATTTAGCTATACTTTTCCTAATCTCGGTTTCTTGTGATAAATCCATTTTTCAGTATTAGTAACTATTTCGTTCAAAAGTGACAATGTTCTATGTTGAGCAAAAAGAGAAAGACAAGTGTTTAAATGCTGACTGATGGTCTTTTCCAGTGGAGTCCATTCTCCCAGCTCCTGGATTTTTCTTAAGGCCTGTAAACAATGTGTTTATGTTGACTTATTGCACATGCAATAGGAAACTGAGTAAACTTTAAAGACACTTCTAAGATTTCCATAACATCGTGCAGAAGATGGAGGTGGACACTATTGCATACTTAGAAATAATCTAAGGTATTTTTTTGCTTTTTGTAGAGTGATAGAGTGAGAAAATATGCAATTTTGGTGTAAATTCCTCTGTAGGTTTGTATTTTTCTTATATATTTACTTAGCTTAGTTTCACATAATGTTACATTGGAAAGAAAGGAAGTTTATGATATGCCAGTCTTTCAAGAGAGGAGAAACCTGTCTAGCTCAAAAAGCAGCTTTTAAAAGAATGGTTTGTACCTGACCAGTGGTGTCAGAAAACAATATGCAATCATTTTGGCCGTCAGGAATGCACTTGTGTTTCTTTATATATACAAGTATGTTTATATTCCATTTACTTTTGATGCTTTGTCATAGAGCAATGGTCAGTAAGCGTGTCTTGAAGATCATTCCATTACTACTGCAGAGATTTAATCCTCACTGGATTACTCACACTTGTGGCCCTGTGCCTGACCAGATTATCAATATTCGGTCCTTTATACCACAAGGCATATTGGGCAATGGTTCATTGTTTATGTACCTATTGTGATCTTTTATGGAGTACTGGCCCAACCTTCAACCCTTCCTATTTATTGATAAGGCTTGAGACCATCTATGATACTGCCTAGCTGTAGTTCTTTTGTCAAAGCAACTTTCTCTTAGATAGACTTCATGATAATGCCAAAGGGCTCCAACAGCTCTCCGAAGAGAACAGGGAGGAAAAGAGGATTCATGCCTTTTCTAAGAATGAATCGAATATAAGCTGCCTCAGCCAAAACTCAAACTTAATTTTCCGATTCTTTTTTCAATGCCAGGAACCATTATACCACTCCACACTTTCTGAAAATAAGATTAATAAATTGTGGTATGATGGTTAGCTCTTCTCGCAGACTAATGTGCAAATGTAGTGCATTTGATCCTTGCTTGGAGCCTGACTACTTCGGCCATGTGCCAGACTAAGCTAAGCTTTTTGAATGATTACATACCATGTACTTAGATGCGTCTATGCGTACGAATGTGTTGCTGTATGCTTATATTCCTCTGCATGTGTGTGTATGTGTTGCTTTGTATATGTGTTCTCATATAATGTATGAGTTCATACATTGCTCTTCATGTGTGCATATGTATGTGCTCTGCTTGTGTGTCTGTTCAAACATTTCCCTCCATGTCCATAGATGTGCGTTCATACATTACTCTTCATGTATGTGTCTGTATGTGCTCTGCTTATGCGTATGTCCAAACATTGCTGTGCATGTCTGTGTATGTGCATGTTCATAGCATGTGTATGAGTGCGTTTGTTTGACCATGCATGCATGTGTGTATGTAATTGAGAGAGAGAGAGAGAGTGAGAGGGAGAGAGAGAATTTGTTAATATCTGTGTTCCTGTATGTTAAGTGCTGATGCATTGTGGGTGAATTATTTTAAGTGTGTACAGTCCTCCTTAGGGGCAGCTGTTCCATATCTGAATGAACACATCTTTTAGCTCTAAAGTGCTTTAAATTACGCAGAACACAACACTCACTCCATGTTAAAATACAAACAAATCAAGCAATCAGAAAGTAACTTCTTCCTTTTGAGTCATGGAATAATCCCCAACAAAATGCTTTGTCTTTATTCTTGGTTATCATCCTTAGTTTTATTGATCCAGATTGCTTAGCTCATTCTTTCCAGGAAGTTTCAAATGGAATTTTCCAATAATATAAATTAAACAAAGCAGAAAAATAAGAACTTAAATGGAGCCAGGTCACCTCAATCCCTTCCAAAATAATTTTCTTCTAAGGTAGTAAATTAGATTAGCCAACTTAGTACAAAACTTGGGTCTTTTTCATTAGGCCTCATCAAAAGCTAACATCCACAATTTTAAAGCTGAGAATCTTGAAAAGTAAAAAAAGCAAAAACAGATCTGGTTAGTCACTTAATAGAAACTATCACATAACAACTGTGTTAGGGGTGATCAGTTGAAAAATTGGAAAAAGAGGTGATCAATGAATGAGTTACTTCTCTCACCTTTTGTTAGTCAGTGATCATTGAAAGAGTCTGAATTTCAAAAAAAGCGTGAATGTTATTGGACACAAACTAAGGAATCGATTTAGCATACACTTTCATTGTAAATTGAGCCCCCCACCACAAATAAACTACTATGAAGGATTTAAAAAAAAAATGTTTTTTTCTAGAATCTAAGGATTAAGTGTTAAAGTTTTCAGCCCTCTAGCTCCTTTGGTGCAGACTGTATGCATGACATATACATAGCCAGCCAGACTCACTTGAAAACTGAAAAAAAGCCTATGTTAGCAGTTTTGGTGATAGTTTTGGTTGACAGTTTTGAAAAAAAGATTGTGTAGCTTTTTCTGTTTCTCACCAAGTAGAAACTGAATTTGTAGTTCTACTTTGAAGTAAATTTCTACAGGAATTTAATCGTTGAATATCAAAACATTTCTTTCTGATGGGTCATTCTTGTATGCTTTTCTTGTTTAGTTCTAGTTGTCAGATTTTTGCAGCTTTGCCCACAGAAGAAGCTAATATTCAGAGTTTTTTAGACAACTGAACTCCTTCTTGTTGTTCGTGTTATAAATATGGCTTTTCGTCCGATTGATTGTATGTTCTTACTCAGTTGTTTTATCCAAATGTGATGATGGTAAACAGAATATTCCAATGGTAGCCATGCTACAACATAGGATTTGGGTGATTTTGATTTCTTCTTGTTTCCTTGCAAGGCTTGGATTTCAATATTTTGTCCCTGTTGAGTTGTGAATGTTACATTGTGTTGAACTTTGCACTTATCTGACTTAAACATTCAGTTGACTTGTTGCCTCCTTGATTTTCCTCATTTTCCAACAGTGTTCTCTGTCTATCATAAATACTTCTTTTCAGAGAAAGAAATGTTTAGCTTTTCCTCTCCAAATAAGGTCAGCCATTCCAAATCTTTCTACCTCTCCTTTGATTACTACTTTTCTATCTTTGTCGTTGAACCTAGAGAGGCCTACCAGTTTCTCCAGTACAGACCTTTCCATGTTTACACGGAATAACATAAATGCAGTGACTGACAAGATTTTTCTCTTGTTGAGGACTCACTTTGGTGAAGAGTGATGAAACTGCTAAAAGTGACCCTGATGTTTGGGGAAGAGGTTAATGTTGTTAAAAGGATGGAATGAGCAAGAAATCAGCAACATAGAGTATTTGATTTTGGGAGATGTTTTCATTGGTCCACACTAGACCAAAATTTTCATAACTATTAGGAATTGAAATGTTAAGTTTTTGTAGTAACCTATCCCCAAAGTTAGGGTTTAGAGTTTTGGGTTTCCACTTTTGTAATAGGGACTATTGGAAGAGACCAGAATTTTGCATCTTTTTTTTTGGTGATGAAAAGGAAAAGCTGAATTTTTCTTTTAATTCTAGGATTCAATACTTTAAAGTAGGTTCAATTTTGGATCAATAAAACGAATGTCGCAAGAAAAGCAAGTCATACAAATTTTTGGGTTTCCCAGTGCAAAACTTTACACTTATACTGTAATCTATTAAGTGTCCAATAGCATAAGATCTAATAAAACAATGTACATATCTTAATTAAAAAATACTTTATTGCTGAAGAATGCTATTCATCATCCGTGCCTTCAATGGAAGAGAGACGTGCGTCTCTTTCTCTCAGTTGAACACTTACAGGCCATTGTATGGTTATTAATTGGCCTAATTTCCATATGATAATAATGGAAAAGTTTGAAATCCTGTGGGAATTACCAAAATGTGACACAGACATGGAGTGAGCAAATGTGATTGGCAAGATGGTGCTGATTTAACTCAGAGTTGCCACAAGCCTTGAATTTGTAAAAAATATCTGTGATATTCAATACAGCAAAGCACAACAAAATGATTATAATCTTTATTGGTCACAAATATTAGAAACCATCAACTAAAACTGTCAACGTAAGTTTTTTCACTTTCAAGTTGGTCTGACTCACTGGCTAGCTATGTATCATGCATTCAAGGCACAACGGTATGAAATTCCGTCAGATACTCCTTATATTTAGAAAAAACGTTTCTTTTTGTTTTTCCTCTCTAAATAGGTTTCTATGCAGGACGGGGTGTCAGTTTACAATGTATGTTTATACTGAATAGATCTCTTAGCTTGTGTCTGGCAGAATTCACATTTTTTGAAAAAAATTATGATATCTTAGTGATCACTGTCCAACAAAATGTGAGAGATTTAACTCATTGATCACCCATTTTTCTAATTTTTCAATTGATCACCCCAAGCTTGGCCAGCTGCCAAAAGTTGTTGGTCATATCAAAGTTTCTATTGAGAGACTAATCAGACCTATTTAAGCTTACTTGAAATTACCTAGGTGATAAATTCCACCAACATATTTCAGTTGAATGTGAATAGGATTCAAACAATCTTTACTCTCACTCTTCGAACCTGCGGTCGATTATTCTAACAGTCAATCTTTCCCTGATTGAAGGATTTAGTATTTACTGATAGTCATCCATGCAAATTTTGACAAGCTTTGGCACTCATGTAAGGAGCAAAGTTTCCAGAACACAGAATAAGAAGAAAAAGAATTAACTGGTCCGGTTAGTCACTCAATAGAAACTACCACTTGACCAGCATCTAAGGGCAGCATCTTTTGGAAAAAAGGGGTGATCAAAGAATGAGTTACTACTCTTGCTCCCTGAATTTTCCAAAAACAAGCATGAATGTAGCCAGGTACAAACTAGGGACTAATTTAGCATAAATTTACATTGAAAATTGAATTATCCCTTCAAAAACCTATTTTGGTGGGGAATTTTGAAAAAAACAACAAAAAAAGATTTCCCTTAGATGTAATAAGGAGTAAATGTTTGAATTTTCAGCCCTTTAGCTCCATTGATGCAGTTTGTATGCATGATGCATATATACATGACCAGCCAGCCAAACAGACCAACTTAAAAACTATAGAAACCTACATTGATAATTTTGGTGACAGCTTTAATTGACATTTTCTAATGATGGTCCGCGCTCTACCAAATGCCATTCCTTACGATCATCATCATCAGCTTCATAATTGCTATAATTATCATCCCTGTTATTTTGAGTTCTGACTTTTTCTTCCTATCTCAGTCCTGTGGCTAACTTGTTTGCGATATTACAGAAAGTTATTTTTCCCCACTTCTCATTCAGTTTCCGCATGTTCCGTTGGTTTGGGCTCCAAACTCCAATATTTGCTCTGATATTTGTGTTCGATATGCTGAAGTATTTTTACCCATTTTTAGCCTTGCTTCCTTATGATTTGTTGTCATTGTTGCTAGCAGAATGCAAGGCGCCTTCTTGGCAAGTTTTATAATCAGAATCAGGAAATGGTAAGGGAAGGGATTGAGCTGAACAGAGGGATAGGGTAAAGAATATGTTTGTGGGTATTAGAACATCGAAAATGACTTGGTTTGGCCAGCAGAACTTTCTTCTGACTTTCTATAATGTTCGCATTCAAGGACAGGGCTTACGTATGAGAGGAGACTGGAAGGGGTACATTGTATCTAGGCCTGAATGATAACAGATGAAACTCTTGGGATCATGATAACTATAAGCAAGGTGAGCTGATGTGGAGTAGGATAGAATTGCTTTGATGTTTTGCTGTAATAATAACCATTTGCTTACAAATACATTTAATCCAATAGCCTATTTTGGACAATAACATCGTCATCATCATCATCATCAGTCTTTCAACGTCCGTTGTTGGACATTGACCTTCCCCAGGATTTGCCGCAATTCTCTATCATGGACGTCGCGGAGCCAGTATTTTCTGAATTTGTCTAGTTCATCTCTCCAATATCACTGTAATCCCTTTCAAAGTAGTCCCCTCGGGATCACATATTTATCAAAGCTCTTATTCCACTTTTCAAGACAGTCCATGAAGTCCTCTTTTGGAGTTGCCATTAGCTGCCTCATTGCATACTCCTTAATCTTTTCCATTGTTTGAACTCTCTTTGGGAAATGCCAGAAGCAGGGAGCCAATTCTGGACTGTATGGGGAGCTCACAGATCTGGGTGATCCAATGTTTTACCAAAACACCCTTCATGAGGTATGAAGAATGATTTGCTTAGTCATTGTGAATAAAATGGTTACACAGAGTACAATCTCACTCTGTGATCTCTGAATACCAACTGAGTAACCTCACAGGAGAATGTATGTTTATGAATTGGTTGCCAAGTTATATCAAAACCATGTAACTAGTTTTTGAGCTATTCAAAATTGCTGAATACTTTTCAGACTGACCTCATCTATCATGAGAATACGTAGGCTGCAAACAAATAAAAAGGAGATATTCAATAAACCATAATTGAAGTCAATTATTGTTTTGATAGTATATAAGACATTAAGTAAAAAAAAGGTTTCATTTTCATAAGTAGTAGATATAGTGATAATTAAAGTGATTTTGTGGGAAAAAGTGCAAACTAAATACGATCAACTAAAAAACACTCAGAGAGACCATATTTCTGCCACTGATATCGTCACTTGGAATTAAATGAAAATTCAGTCAACAAATAGTTATGATGCAGAGGAGGTAAGTGTGAAAAATTCCTACATCCGCCCAAAAATTTAATCAATTCTCCCGTATCCGATGATGTATCCTTTGAAAAAATGTCATTGGAATTCATTCAAAACTTTTCATAATAATGTAAGGACAAACTTGAATGAAAACATAAATGTATAAAAAAAAAACTGAAAAGAAATATCTTTCAATTTAAAAAGTGTTAGATCCACCAATTAATCCAGATTAACCAATTCTCCCTTAACCTGTAGTCTTCCTCTACGGAAAATTTGATTAAAATTCATTAAGAAATTTTGGAGACATTTTGTAGAGCTTACATATATCTATGATGTAACTGTAAATGGATCGCCCCCAAAACCTTATCACTTCTTCCATAACTGATTGCTCAAATGTCAATAAAATTTCATTGAAATTCATTGAGAACTTTCAGGGAAATTGTGTGGAAAGACAGATGGATGGAAATACAGTTTGACAGATATAGATGAATGCATATATCTGTCTAAACTTTGTTAGTTGAGGTAAGATATTGTACTTTCCAAAGCAAAATTTGAAGAAGGAGTATCAAGCAAATATGTTAAGATTAATCCTAGAACATTGAATTAATTCAAACAATGCATTCCTTTGGTAGATGAAAGTGAAAGAAGACTCTAGTAAGAATACAAACCCAACTTCATATAGAATGTCAAAGAACAATCTTGTTCATAGAATTAACTTTTCCATACAATAAGAAAATTTCTAATACAAAATTCTTCAGTGATTGATGCTTTACATTTTTGCTGAGAACAATGCGTAATCCATGTATACTCTTTTGATAGAAGATAAAATTATTGCCATTAATAATTATGATAATAAATCAGATTAAAAAAGGAAAAAATAGTTTATTAAATTCAGTGAATATTTCACTTTAATGCATGAAGATGGAAAAAGACGTTGGAAGGCTGAAGCTGTACAAGGAAAGCGCTAGTAAAACTAAGCTGGGATTTAAGCTCTGTAAGCTGTCATATGACCATAAGCAGCCAATGAGAAAAGCAGGATTTATATCAGCATAGAAATGTTAAAATCTATAGGACAGAGATTGACACACACACATGCACACATTCACACCTCATTTTGTAACTAAGCTGATGTCCTTGTGTCCTTTGAATATGTCTTTAGAATTCCATTGGTGTACTTTATTTTTGTGGATGGAAGACAACAGAATGAATGTGAAGATGATAACAACAGCAATAATAATGCTGATTTTAGTAATAAAGATGTAGTATTAACATTTAAAATAATCAGCACAAATATTTTGATCGGTTGTTGCCAATAACTAATGATGATTATAAAGGTGAGGTTTGTAAAATACTAACATTTTTCATTAAAAAATAGCACAATTGAATAAATAGGTATAACAATCAAGACATTTTGTAAAAGATTGTCATCATCCTAATAATAGAGAACAGGTCTGCTTTGTCATGCTATAGAAACTGTCAAGTGAACAATGTCTTTTGATGGCATGCCATGTTGGGGGTGATCAATTCAAAAATTGGAAAAAGGGTTGATCAATGGACAAGTTACTTCTATCACATCTTGTTGGGCAGTAATATCTAAAAATGTTAATGAATATTGCACAACACAAACAAAGGGACAAATTTAGCATAAAATTACATTGTGAATTGAAATATCACAGAAAAATAAATTAGGACAGTTAATTCCAGCTGAAAAATATTTTTTTCCCTAGAAACAAAAAGAAGTGAATGTTTGGATTTTTAGCCCTTTAGCTCCTTTGATGTGGCTTGTATGCACAATACATACATGCATACATAGCCAGAGAGAATCATTTTGAAACTGAAGAAACCCATCTTCACCTATGTTGACAGTTTTGGTTGATGGTTTCTAATAATTTGGAAAATAATGGTGAAACAATTGATTCAAAAAATGACAAAAATGGAATAATTTTGATGATTAGATAGAAAACATAAATAAGGATGGTGGTAGGGAGAGCGAACCCATTGAAAAGAGACAAAAATGATAACAGAATTGAAGAGATGTGAACAAAATTTCATAAAGATAATAATACGACAGATAAGAATGAGAAAACAATTATTGTACAATTGAAATTAAATTATTCGATCAGCTTATCTTCAAGGCCACTTAGAGATGATCTATTCTTACTCCATAATGTAAGATGCACTGCTTCCTACCATCTGAGTCATTTGGTTTTTCAAAGACCTATTATATAGGATGCTGATTTACATACTTTCTTATCCCATAACCCAGTACAGGGTTGTTAGGGTATGAGGATGTACGGCTGTGTCAAGAAAAGATGGATTCATACCTTTCCCGAGGACACTAGTGTGAAGTGAATACTGTATCAGCCAGAGTTTGAACTTGGCTTGCTGATTCCATTCTCTGTGTCATTAACCTTTCAGCCGCTCCACACTTCTGCTGATTTGCAGGCGAGAACAAAAATGAAAAATTTTCTATCTTGAGTTTTTTCTTTCTTTCATTAATATTAAACTCCAGCATTCATTAATGTTCCAATAAATATATTAATTTTGATTTGTGTAAGAAGATATTAACATTTATGTGACACACAGAGAATGTTAAAAAGTTAATTTAATATCATCATCATCAGCATCATCAATAGATTGTAGGAAAGGTTGCAAGGAATTGAAATTAATATCGTTCTGTTCAATTGCAAAAAGCAATTTGACTAGTGGCTGTGGCAATTTTGACAATGAATTCTAATCATTCCTAAATAAAACTGCTCGGATAAAATTCTCAGAAATATGTCTTCTCTCTCTAATTCATCATGTGGAAAGGAACAAATAATGTATTTTTTTTATTTTTGGCATTCGCTAAACAAAATACTTGGAAAAGAAATTTTATACTGCATTGTGAAGATAACTAACACAAACAAGCAGGTTTTCTCTCTATCTCTTTTTTTCAAATAATTTTCTATTCTATTCACTTCCATGTTTAATTAACTGCTGAGATAAAAATGATCTTGCAAGAGAGGTGAGGTATGGCAACCAACCATGAAAATTAAAAGTCATGTGAAGAATTAACAACAGATGGAACCCAAAAAATAAATGATTGAATTCTGTTTGCATTTAGAAAGCAAAGATGAAGACAGCAAAAGAAATGATTAAATAATGTTAGTGATTTTGTTGGGAAGTATCGAAAAACAACTGGCAAGGAACTGAATCATTAAAAGTTGAAGTAGCCAGCATTCATTATTAAATGCAGTCAGGTTAAAAAGAGTTGAATGTGGATCAGTCAAAATATAATCATCCCACTATAATCGATGATGATCTGGAAAGATCTGGGAGAAATAACAGGCTAGTTCAGATTGTGATCAGTTGGACAGGCTTGGTGGAAAGCAATTGTTCCATTCTGGAGTTTTCAACTGCTGTACAGAAAATGCCTTTGAAAGAACATAAAGATCCCATTAGTTCAGAAAAGAAAAGTCTACGACCGAGGAGTCATCTATGTAGCACTGAAACACAGAACCTACAAAAAGATTGGCTTTCAAACTAAGAGCCATGCAACATGTCTAAGAGAGGATCATATTTAACATTGAGAGACATCATAAAACAGTGCCATATATTAGAGACTAGAGGTCACAGAATCCATTAGAAAACTCAAATAGCAATGGGCATGTTGCAAGGATGTCAGACAACTGCTGGACAACATGGACACAATTTGGATCACCAAAGATCATATGTGGAATTATGGCCAGCAGAAAAATGAGATGGTCTGAGTATTTAGACAGGTTAAGGAGATACTAGTTCTGTGGCGCTTGTGATAGAGAGTTTTGGTGAGTCTTGAGGAAGGTCTATGTCCAACGGATGTTAAAAGACTGATGATGATGATGATGAAAGCAGAAAAAAATGGGATGGAAAATGATATGATAGAGTGTAAATTACTGTTTTTATGATATTATTTTCCTATATTGATGGGTAGGTTGTTTTTTCATTCTCATCAGCATACATTTCGAAGTAACTTCTATTCTTTTGTATTATCTTGTATAACTGATGTATGGTGAAGGGTTGTATTCCCATGTCTCAATCATTGCAAAATTCATTGGATATTTAACCTTGTTGCATAATACAAAAAAATTCTACATCACCTTGTCAATCCTGACATGTTATGTTTGAAATTATAAGGACCACAAACTGTACAAAACTTGCAGGTGATATATCAGTGTTAGAAACTGTCAACCAAAACTGTCAAAACAGGTTTTTTCGGTTTTTAAGTTAGTCTGGCTGGCTATGTAGAAGCTGTGTGTACAGGCTGCATCAATGGAGCAAAAGGAATGAAAATTCAAACATTTACTCCTTATTATGCCTCGAAAAAACTTTTAAAAAATACCCCACTAAATCGTTTTTTAGTGGGAGGGCGTTCAATTTACAATGTAAATTTATGGTTCATTTTTATAGTGATCACTCCCCAACAAAAGACGAGAATAGTAATTTATTCATTGATCACACCCAAAAGATATTGGTCACATGATGGTTTTTATTGAGTGCCAAACCTGATCTTTTTGTTTAATAGCTTATGGATTTTAGAAGGACAATGCAAATATGGCGAGCAACCCAGGTGTTAAACTATTTGCTTAGGGTGCAGCACATCAGTTGTCATCCAACTTGCAAAACTGAACCTCAGCCAATTTCTTTCACTCAACAGTGACCTTTAACAGCATGCCCTGGTGCCATCGCACACGCTTACGGAAGATATGACAGAGGAGCTATGGGTCATCCATCTTCAATGGCCTGAGAGAAAGGAAGAGAGGCTTGGGTGTGATTTCATTTGACAGCTAACTTCGCACTTCTTCCTATAGTTCTCTCCAGCCACTATTTAAGCCATTGGTCAATTTTACTCATCCGGCTGTCTGAACAGCCAACTAACCAGTCACAGACCACACTCAACAATGTCCCCTGTCCAGCCAATCACTACCTTGCACCTACATGACCAGTGGCTGCTCAACTGTCCCCCGATATTAAACACAGGCAGCACAAATCAATCCCACAATCCCACGTTTGTAGGTTTTGTGGAAGTTAATTAATCGGCATTTACACATCGTGTTTGCAGAGAGGGGTGAGAAATTCTGAGGCAGACTGGGCAGCTTTTCATTTTGAATGCTGCGTCAATTTACATGGCCATCAAATATTGGCCAGTTCAGTTGATAAAACGTGTGAAAAGTGTGTAGTGTGTGCATTGGAGTAGCTGGTGGTGTGGTGATGGAGGGAGAGATATGTCCTGCTTGTGGCATTCATTCACATGTCTTAATAGGGGCTATTAGTACTGTACACACTCTAAATACAATAGAAAAAATCACAACCAGCATCGTCATCACAGCATTAATTACTCCTACTATTGCAATGATTATTATTGTTATTGGAGTTATTATGACTTTTAATAAAAGTTTGATAATTGCTAATTCTACTGATACTTTTATCAATACTATTCCCGCTATTGGCGGGTGCCTGCTGTAGAACAATGTCTAACAAACTTGTCTTGTAGAACATTGTTAATGTGGCGTAGAGTTCAATCTTCACTGAGTGACCCACTGTTGTAGCTTACTATGCTAAGCTGCTACGATCACTACTACTTCAAGAACAACAATATTGCCCGTCATATGACAGGTTTTCAATATTGGGAATATACTTATGCATTTCGGATGATATCAAGTTTTATCTCTTTTGCTCATCCATATTTAGCTATCCCATAAAAGCTCATAAATTCAAGTGGGCTTTCATCATATGGGTAAAGTGAAGTGACTCAATACTCACTTTACAGTTGAGCTGATTAGAAAGGTAACAGGCCCCTGGTATAAGCACACATGTTTTTCACCATATTTCAAGTGAAGAATGTTGATTTTTTTCTTCTTTCCTTGTTAGGCCTGGATTTCCATACTTTGTCCCTGTTGAGTAGTGGAAGCCACTTTGGATTGAACTTTGCACTTGTCTGAGACACATTCAGTCAACGTATTATGGGCTGCCTCCTTGATTTTTCTCATTATCCAACAGCGTTCCCTGCCTGTAATACAAACTTCTTCCCAGTGAGGAAAATGCTCATTTTTTTTTCTCTCTGAATATGGTCAGCCATCATAGATCTTTCTATGTCACCTTTCATTATGGCTTTTTATATTTGTCAAGTCAAATTTGAGAGGCCTGCCAGTTTCCTTAGTATAAACTTAGTTGATGACCCTTCTTGAAACTATAGAAAGTTGAACTCAATCAGGAGGTTTCAGAATGTCTGTATGAAAGATAAATAAATCATACACATATACATAAATACTAATATGTCTGTGATCCTCTGCTTCAAAATGCCTTGGCAGTGTATTTTTAAAAAATTTTTTCGATGTATACTCTTTTTCATGATATTAATAGAAACAAAATGAATTCATAGCCCAATTCAGAACCAGGGAACCCACTCTCTCTTCCTTTCCCTACACTTTATCCCTTTCCATTGATCAGCAATACACTTTTATAAAATATATTGTGTTTCCATCCATATATATATATGTATATATATATATATATATATATATATATATATGTATATATATATATTCTTTTAAGTGTCTAAAGAACACTTTTTAAATGAGCACACAGATACTACTCTATGATCTTCAGTAGAGGGATGGGAAGTAACAATGAGAAAAGGTGCTGATCCACACTTAAATAATCCCTTCACTTTTTGTGAATGCTATATTACTTGTGTCACAGAGAGGCTAGAAGACCAATCTATTTTATTTAATGCAGGATCTTATGATTTGTATGTGCACATATATGAGTGTGTGTGTGAGTGAGTGAGAGATTGAGAGAGAGAGAGCATTCTTTCATAATTCTTTTCAAATTCATTTATTTTTCAATCATTATGGAGATGGAAACACATCCAAAAATTCCGTGGACTGCTTTCTTTAAATATGACTTCCTTTAAATGAATTAAATATACAGCAATGATAAAGGATAATAAGAAAAAGAATTACTCACCTCTGCAAGCAAATTCATTTTTGGATTAGTTCTGGTTAAGGGCACTGAAAAGTTAATGAAATACTCAAAGATTTGAGGAATTAAATAAGGAAAATAAATAAATAAATATAATTGCTTTATTTGCGTATGAGGGCAAACGTTAGAAAACTGAGTTGCACTTACTCCTGGAATTAGAAGATTGGGGAGAGAAAACAAAGACGAATTCGCTCTGCCATAGCACTTTGAGGAATTAGAAACTGTCAACGTAAACGTTTTCTTCAGTTTTCAAATCGGTTAGGCTGGCTATATTCATATCCTTCATGAGTAGAGGTTGCATCATTGTAGCTAGAGGGATAAAAGTTTGAACATTCTCTCATTATGTCTAAAAAAAACGTTTTTTTTTCTAGAAACCCATCACCTAGATAGTTTTTTTCACAGGGGTGTTAAATTTTCAATGTAAGTTTATGCTAAATTGATCTCCTAGTTTGTGTTGAGCAGCATTCACACCTGTTTTTCCAAAATCTAAATTCTTTTTTCTCCAATTTGTTATTGATCACCCCAGCCAAAAGACACTGGTCAGGTGACGTGACCAGTGTCTTTCGGCAGTTTTTATTGTGCGACTAATCAGACCTGTCTAATTTTTTTTCAAATTTATTTAAAAAAATGTAATCACTTTTTAAAGAGACCTGGGAAAGAATCCCTCTTGAATTATTTATCTTTCCCCTGTTTCTCTGTCTATGATTTTATACGCCTGTCTCGAGATTTCTATCTAATATATCCTTCCTTATACTTATTTATATCTGCATCTAATCTATTAATGTGTTTGCACAGATGCAAATGTCTATAAGTATAGGTCTATAAATGCATATGTATGTACACATACATAAGTAATAATAAACACATCCACACTCGCACACACACATATATATATGTATATATATGTGTGTATGTCTGTGTGTTTGTGTATTCTCATGTACATGTATGTCTTTGATGCATATCAACAACAGTTTTGCTTATTATTCTCTCTTTCTCTTTTCTCAAGAAAAGTTAAAGAATGCAATTTAGACAAGAATATGCTATTTGCCTTTCTGTGTGTCGATAATCTAATTAAGATTTTCTGAGAATTTATCTACCTATCAAACAATGTATGCATATATATATATATATATATATATATATATATATATATATATATATATATATATATAAACATGTATATATATATATATATATATATATATTCATATATATATATATATATATATATATATATATATACATATATTTGTTTGTGCAAATTATATATAAGCATATTTAAGAGTATGTGGCATATAGTTATGTTCAAATATAAAAACATGACTATATCAAAGTATGTACAAAAATTTGTATATATATACAATAATAAATGCATTCATATTTATGTAAATATAAATCATTGTGTATATGCACATAAATACATATACTGTTATACATTGGTGTGTGTTAATGCTTATGCCTACTTGTATCAATATCAGAATAAATTTGATAAATAGACAGATTTATTTCAAAACTTGAATATGTAGAGACCAGAATGAATGCATATACATATATACATCTGAATAAGATATGTTTTTTCTATGATTATACGTAGATACGGTATGAGCATATGGATACATATAAAAGGTATACATTTCATTGATACAGGCCTCCCCTGCTATGAGGCAGTGTTGGGGTACAAAAAAGCCGACATGTTATAACTGAGCTGTGATCATTTAGCTATTTTGGAGCTGGATTGATATTTTGGGGTCCACTATCCACTTGCTTTATAATGAACTATGTTATCACAGGGATAGTTCCCTATCTACTCTCTCTCTCTCTCCCCCTCTCTCTCTCTATTTATCTATCTATCTATCTCACTCTCTTTCTACATATATATATATATATATATATATATATATATGTGTGTGTGTGTGTGTGTGTGTGTGTGTGTATATGAAGAATTGAATTTCACCTGATTTTAGTGGTTTGCATGAAACTAGGAGTCATGAAATAAATCTAATACAATATAATCTTGTATTATTATCATTATGATAGCCGCCCTATCTTCGAAGACATTGAGGACTTCATTTATATAAATGGCATCAATATACATTTTATATATACATATATCAAAATACATATAAATCTAGTTTCAAGTAAATTCATATTTATATACACCCATACAGAGTTGAATCAATGTCTGTAACCAGTCACATAGATAATGACTGAATTTTGATCTCTGATTTTCACTGTATAATGTTCGATCTCTGTGATTGGCATTAACCACTTAATCAAGTGCATTGAGAAGGAAGGAAATTATGTTGTAAAATAGATACTTTTTTGATCATTAAGCTGCAGACTTATTGATGTACTTGTATAAGTATACATCTTTAGATTTATGCATTTTATCATACATAGTATACCTCTACGTATACAAATACATAGAATTATAATGAATCCTAAATTACACATAAATGTGCAATCATGCGTAGTAAATACATATATATAATGAATGCTATTTATGTAGACAAACACAAACACATGTGTTTGCATATATGAGTGTTCACATATTTCCATATTCATGTTCTCAGTTTGAGGATGAGTCTGAGAATCATACAACGTGCACATGAAAGAATCATGTTCAACCTCACATGGAGGGATCTTAAGATAACACAATATATAAGGAAAAGAACAGACGTCAGATACATAGAATCCATTTAGAAAATCAAATGGCAAAGGGATGGTCATGTTGCAAGGATAGCAGACAACCAATTGGACATCACGACTCACCATATGGATCCCCAGAGATCACATGCAAAACGGAGCCCGGCAGAATTCAAGGTGGAAGGACAAACTAGTCAAGTTCAGAAAGTATTGGCTCTGTGACGCCCATGATAGAGAGATCTGGCGAATCCTGGATAGGTGTATGTCCAACAACCGATGATAAAAGACTGATGATGATAATATATATGTTTGTGAGTATCCGTGTTTGTGAATATGCATGTGAATATTATTCCTTAAGATACATACACTCAAATGCACATATATGTAAAGAGTAGCTTTTATCAGTTCATTTTGCTCTTTTAAAATCGGTTGCACAAAAACAAGTAAAAATGCTTGGATTTTGAAACCTGGAATTTTAAATGCTTTGCCTGTTTTGCTTCACAGCCATTTACTTGCGTCTTTCAATTTCAGATCTCTTTATGTGATTATCTATTATCAATGCATAACCTTTAGGATAGATAATTTTCAGATCAAAAATCTGTATTTTATTCTGCAGAAATGTCACTGTGTTTTCACCAGAATAACTTAACAGTTTTGCTTATTATTCACTCTTTTTTTTTTTCCTTTTCTTCCCTTATCTTTTTTTAGAAATATTTGAGAATGTAATTCAGATAAGAAAATGCTATTTGCCTCTCTGTGTGTCGATAATCTAATTTAACTTTTCTGTGAGTTTATCTATCTATCAATCTATCTATTTTGAAATCTGTCTCTGATATCACTTCCCCTATCAGTCAATCTATTTGTTCTATCTCTCCATTCTATTTGTCCTCACTAAATCAATCTCTCATGCTGTATATGTCAGTCTGTCTGCATCAATTAAATGTTCATATATTTTAGTCCATACATCCACCTATTGTTCATTTTTTGAAATTTCTTGAACATATAATTGGAATAAAAATGAGCTCCATAAAGATAATAGAAACTCTATCCTGTGTTCGTGAAAATTGAATTAACTCTCAAAACACTTGAATGTATTCATTTATGAAACATACATTTAGACCAGTAGTTCTCAGAGTCCCTAGTCACATTCCTCCCCTTTCAATCGCTCGATTCCTCCTCTATTTTGAATTGTCATCTAGGAATTTTTTCACTATTATACAGTCCATAATACATTCCTCCTCTGAATTAAGTTCTTCTCCAATTCTTCTCCTGGTTTCCTCTCCTTCAAACCCCATTTCCTTGGGAGCCAAGTGCCTCCCATCTGGGAATCACTGACTCAATCAATTTTAGTGAATGTCAGCTGAACAAGTTAATAGCTTGTGTGGTTGAAATAGTCATTATTTTCATCAGCCAATTCACTTATGTTTGACTCTTCAGAACAATTAGTTCTTCATAACCATGAACAGAGCAACAGTCATCCTTGTGAAATTCATTATTCTACCGGGCATAACAAGGGAGAAATGTCGGTGGTGGGGAAGTGGTAATGAAACCAAATGCACCTGGGGATTTTGAATTTCTTAGCATCTCAGGACATAAATTCCTAGCGTTTTAGCTCACTGAGATGAAAAATATATCATTTTCAGCAGTGTAATATTTACTTAAAAGCAAATATTAATCTGGTTTCCAGGCAAAATCTTAGAAATTCTACAATTTTTGATATAATTCAGACTTAGGAATGGCTAATAATTGCATAATTCAATTCAAAATTGTTCGTTTTTACTTCCATATTTTGTTTTATTCTAATTTTCTTTTTTTTTTTCTGCCAAAAATTTGGGGATAGACCCAACTGGCCCCTTGTTTATTACAGTCCTGTCTGAGAGATATAACAGTTTTTATAATCACTTCTGGAGAAAACTTCTCTGTTAATGAACAAATGAAAGGGACTACAAATCTTAGTGATTAAATGTTGAAAAATCATAGGTATATATCCATGTATACCTGTATGTAAATAGTGACTTCAGTTGAGCACAAATCAAATCGCTGCAGCACAAAAAATGCCCACCAATTAGCCAAGTGGCTACAGATTCTTTTCTCTTTGAGTGCCCATCTTATGCAGATATTTTTTTTAGATAATTTCAAATAAAAATCATCTTTAGATAATTAGCTCTGGTACAATTGCGGGCAACAGTGATTCATTCATGTGAGGTACAGAGATATTGTTCTTCATTTCTGATCCATGCAGCTTGTTTAATAGTCATAGAATATAAAAATGACTGCAGGATTTTGAGGAAAAGCAACAAAAATAAGATGAAAGAAAAAACTTTTATTGTCCGTTGTTGGACATAGACCTTCCCCAAGATTTGCCCCACCTCTTTATCATGGGTATTGTGGAGCCAATACTTTCTGAACTTGTCTAGTTCATCTCTCCATCTTGTATTCTACCAACTTCAATTTCACATGTGATCTCTGGAGATCCATGTTGTGAGTCATGATGTCCATCAGTTGTCTATCATTCTTGCAACATGACAAGCCCATTGCCATTTTAGTTTTCTGATGGATTTTATGATATCTCCAACTCCTGTTCTTTACCTAATGTATTGTGTTGTCTTGTGATCTCTCTATGTGGAGTTGAATATGATTCTTTCAGGTGCATGTTACATGGTTCTCAGTCTGCAGGTCTGTCTCTTGGTTAGGTACCATGTTTCAGCTCCATAGGTAACTATCGGCAGGATGCATTGGCTGTATATGCTTCTTTCTAGGATAAATGAGATTTTCTTGTTCTTGTTTTAAAACCAATCACAGGAACAAGCTGGATTTAGAAGGAGCTATGCGACCATGGATCATCTCCATTCAATAAATCAGCTGAAAGAAAAAGAAGCAGAATACAAAATGCCACTTACTGTAGCATTTATAGACTTCAAGAAGGTTTTTGATTCTGTGGAAATTCCCATGGTCATGAAGGCCATCACTCTACAAGGTGTAGACCCAGTACATGTCAGAGTACTACAATATATGTGCAGTCACAGAAACTCCTTTATCAGGCTACATAGAGACTCTGAGCCCTTCCAGCTCCAAAAAGGAGTAAGAAAAAGTGATACCAGCTCACCCAAGCTCTTCACAGCCTGCCTCAAGATCATCTCCCAAAACCTGGACTGGAAGAATAGAGGAATCAAAATAGATGATGAATATCTGAGCAATCTCAGTTTTGCAGACGACATCACCGTTTTTGCAGAGAAACTACTCGACCTTCAACTAATGCTAGATGAAGTAAATGAAGAAAGCAAGAAGTGGGTTTTCACATGAACTTTAGCAAAATGAAGGTCATGTGCAACAACCATGTCAGAAATAAGAACACAACTATCAAAATTGAACATGCAAAACTGGAGAAAGTAGACCACTACATCTACTTAAGACAAAGAATCGATGAAACCCACAAAAGAAGAAGAAATCAAGCCAAAAATCACTCTAGAATGTCTAGCCTTCAACAGAGCAAGCTCAACCTTCAAAAACATGAAGATCCCATTAATCCTAAAAAGAAGAGTATACAACCAATGTATTCTCCTGATAGTTGAATACAGAGCTGAAACATGGGACCTAATCAAGAGACAGACCTGCAGATTGAGAACCATGCAACTTGCACATGAGAGAATCATGCTCAACCTTACATGGAGAGATCACAAGACAGTAAAGTATATCAGGGAGAAAACAGGAGTCTGAGACATCATAGAATCTAATAGAAAACATAAATGGCAATGGGTTTGCCATGTTGCAAGAATGGCAGACAAACGATGGACATCACAGCTTGCAACATGGATCCTCAGAAATTATATGTGCAACTGATACTGGTAAAATATAAGATGGAGGGACAAACTGGACAACATTGGATGATAAAAGACTGATGATGATTGTTTATATTAATTCTTCATAATTAAAGCTCATTTATCTTTAATTACATTTCATAATAAGATATCAGTCTATTATTTTGAGTAGAGTCAAAAAGATTTTTGGACAATTGAACTCATTTTTTTTCATCTTTGTTGCTTTTAATTCTTTTGTTTAACTAAGAAAGAAATTAAAAACATTTGCAACCTATTTTGGAAGTTTAGAATACTCTTTGTTACTGTTTTTCATTTGGCAGTACCAGAAAAAGAGTCCCTCTCTTTACATACAAAGAGTAAACCTGAAGAAGGCCTTAGAATGGATCTGCTGAAATAATGTTGGAACAACCAAAAATAACAAAAATAATAAATTCTGTCGTCTAAAAAACTCTTAGAATAGAATATCACACGGTTCAACTTTGCTGATGTATTTAAACAAAATGATTTTCTTAAAATTCATGGAAAAAATTGTTTATTCAGTCAAAATATTCCCTATCAGTTTTCACACATTTATTCCACCTTGGCAGCAAGTTGACAATTTCCTTCCATAACAATTCTTCATGCAAAGAATCAATAAATTCATTGAAGGCTTCTTTAATTTAATATCTTGCCTGTAAGGAAGTGGTCTAGATGCTTGAAAAAATTATAATCTATAAAAGAGAGACCTGGTGAATAGGCAGGGTGCATAAAATCTTCGTCTTCAATTGATTTAACTTTTGTAATTTCATTATGCAATATGGGAACGGATATTATCATGCATCAAAGTGAAACCTTTTCTATTCACCAAACTGGGCACTGTCTGTTTGAGATGTGAATACACTGTTTCAAGATGTTTAAGATATCTGTTTGGATTTAACCACTTTGAAGGAAATCATGATGTATTGAACCAGTCTTGTTCTACCAAATGCTCACCATAATTTTGCGGGGATGATAGTGGGAGTTCAGTGGGTCCTTTGACTCCTCATCAATAAAGGTTTATTGTACAGATTTTGTACTGATCTTTGCTAGTTATAATACATTATATTAAGTTGTTCAAAAAATAATGACCATTTTTTTTTATGCTAATGGTTTTTGTTAAGTTCATGTGGAATTGACTTACCAAGCTTTTCCACTTTACCAATTTTCCTTAGATGTTCTGATATTGTCACACTATCAATACCCAGTATCTGTGACATTTCTCTGACAGTTTGCTGTATTTTTTGTTCAACGAACATCTCCAGTTGTTCATTTTCAATTGCAGATAGACATCTTTTGCCGTCTTGATTTTTAAGACTCAATTCTCCACGATGAAACTATTGAAACCAAACCAAACTGTATAGTTGGAGGTGGTCCCTTTTCCTCATGCTTGGTTAATAAAGCTTTTTGAGATGCATTGTTGGTACTCATACAAGAGGATTATGTATAACTCTTCTATTCTTATCTTTGGATTAAAGTATCTATACCCATTGGCATTTCTAACAGAAAATGGTGGGGGCATTTTGGGGCCAGGATTATTGGGGGGGGGCTAAAACTCAAAATCTTTCCTTGGAGAAATTTTTTTGTATTTGGCCAAATTGATGTACACAACCTTGGGAAATCATTTTCTAAGTAACAGTAGGATACTATATCGAATCAAGTAGAATACTACTAAATCAAATGATTCTAAAAAATAGCAGTGGTAGTAGAGATAACTATCTACAAGAAATTTTCTTGCAAAGTATAAAGATTTTGATTCAAGTCGAGTAATTAAGCAAGTAAAGTAAAGTAAGAAAGTCTGACCAAATTAAATATGGAAAACAAGGCAACACACAAAATTCTTATTTTTACATGTTTGATAATAAAAATAAAAGAGAAAGAAAGTGAATTCTTGCAAGAAAAGTGCTTCTTGTGATTTTTCTGTAGAAAGTCTTGTAATAATAATAACTAATAAAGAATTTGTAGATTTCTTGAAATGTCCATTATTGAAATCTTTTATAGTTGAAGGTATTTCAAATCATGTTGAATTTTTGGTAGTATGTAAACTGTGAGGTGTTCATGAAATCTGAAGATAATTTGAAGTTAAAGACTTAGTTGATTGAAGATGTCAGAGTCATGGGGGATTCTTTGTAGTGTGAAAATTGTAAGATATTGATGTCTTCATGAAGTCTCATTGAGAAGTTGAAGTTGAACTCTTGAAAGTGGTGCCACCCCCTGATGGGTGACCAGAGGAAGACTTCCTGTCATAAGTCCGTTATGTACACCAGCCCTGAGAGAAAAAGCCAACAGTCTTCATGCTATGACAATTTTTACAAACATTCTTCTGGTAAGCTACACATGAGTGACAGAAGTGTTTTTAGCTTTATTGCATTAGTAGTCAGTCCATGTAACACGGGAGAGTTTCTGGCGTTGTGACCTCAGGTGCTTTTCAATGACATCATCTCTCTTGTGTACTTTCTTCCATCGTCAAAAGCCACTCTTTATAAAAGTGTCATCTCCATTGTTAAGTGCTGGTGGTGTAAAATGCCAACATGCAGAACAGAACATTGCATTTCATTCTTGAGAATATTCAGCCAATTTGTACTTGTTGAACCAAACAGGCACAAATGATTGAGCATGGCTCTTTACTTGACTATGCTTAGGAAATTCTCAAATGTGTTTGAGCAGGATTGTCAGCCGCAAATTTAGATATGTCGGCTGATACAGTATAATCTTTTTTTTCTGTTTCTGAGATAAACGTATTCTTGCAGGTGAAGTATATTTAGCATCATAATCTGCCTATGACTTTTTCTTGGATAATTCTGATTCTTCAGTGTGATTATTCTCTGCTGTATGACACTGTTGAATGTTCATAAATCTATCCATAATTGCTTTTAGTGTAAGTTAACATTCTACAATGACACAATAATGCTTTTGTGGACCCAAAATTTGAATGTGATGATTCCTGGACAGTAGTCAGCAGAACTGAGGCACTGGACCCTGTTGTTTCTTCTTACATCAGTCACATGTGGAAGCAGACCTGGGAAGAGGAAGACAAGTTGAAAATCACTTGACTATTCTCCTATCTGTTTTTGCTTGAAATCTTGAATTGGTTGTTACGAGGTTGTTTGTGGTATTAGCTAATAGTAACTTTGAGAGAAATAGTCATTGTAATAACTCTAAATACTATGTAAGTTTGGTGAGCCTGCATGTAAAGGAAGTTAAATAAAAGTATGATTTTGTAAAATTCACACAGAGAAAATAAATGTGAAAGAGTTGACTTATAAATTCTCTCTCATCAGCTAAAATGTAGTTGTTGATAATTTCTCGGAGAGGAAACATGGCTGAAGATACGATATAGAAGTTACTAACTTTCAAGGAAGTTTTTTATGCTTAAATGAGAAGATTGAAAAATTAGATAAAAACTTATGCTGTTACAAATCAACACCACTTCTGGCATAACGTGTCACGTATGATTGTTTTGATTATTCTCTGCATATGTCACATGTCAATAGATGTCATATGAATTCAACATAATTTAATCAAAGCAGTAAAAGTAGTCTTATTAGATTCTTTGTAGTTTAATACCCAAATTTTTGTAAGAGCATTACAAACTCAAATGAAGAATAACAATTGATATTAATAAAACACGAATACAAATTAATACAAATTTTAATGTTGTGAATTTGAGGACAGGAATAGAAGGAAACAAATGAAAATTTTAATCATATGTTGAGTTTGATTTTTTAAATTTTTGCTGTAACTGATTTGAATTTTTATTCTTAATGATTTAATTTACCAATACAAGAATTATGCATGATATTTTTAAGGATTCATGCAGAAAAACACAGAGAACAAAATCTTTGTTATTGCATTCGTTCTCACTCCTCGTGATCTCCTTCAAATATGATGGATAAAGGTCCTAACTGATTTCATTCTGGTTTCTTAATTTCTTATTCTTCTTCTAGAGTGATTCAATACCACAACATTTAAATCCGTATCATTCCTATTTTAATAATATCAACTACTGTTCATCACTGCTACCCACAACACTGATTCAGATATTGAGGTTGGGTTTAGGTTATTCATATGTTCTGTCATTTATATGTATCGATGTATCCGGACTCTTCCCAGCAAAATATTCATTGCAAAAACTTGAGATTTCGCACACACACTACTCTCAATAACCAAGAAAATTGCTACATTGGTTCCTTATTTTGTGTCTATCTTTGTTTTTTTTAAAAGTTTGGACATTTTAGTGTCCAACAAAAGGCAAGAGAAGTATCATTCATCGATGACTCATTTTTCTAATCTTTTTGATTGATCATCCCAATAAGGGTCACTGGGAGGTTAGAAAAAAACAGCACTTTGCATATATCTCATCTGTTATGCATGTAACTGTTTTTGTTGTTGCTGTTATTAATCATCACTACCTACAACAGACTAGTTTGAACACTTTTACTGTGTTTCGATTATCCATGGGTTCTAACGTTTATATACACTAGTTGCACCCAGGGGAAATCCCTCAGTTGTTGACCCTTAGATTAAAACTAAACCAAATAATTATCTTACGTTTCTTCATTGCTTCCTTTATCTTTCCAATGTTTGTTGCCAGTCTATGATTTCATCTAATTATTATTCAATCATGGATAAGATTCATAGGCCAAAATTCTACTACCCCTCTACTCAGTAAACTGCCTAACTTTCTTTCCTTCCTCTCTCTTCATACCTTTTTATTCAACTGACAAACTCCCCTTTCTACCCACCCCTAAAGTAAACTGCTTAAATTAGTTCTCACTCCTGTACTAAAAATGATGAATAGATATAAGGAATATTTTGAATGAGATAAAGAATATTTTGATAAATTCATAGGAATGTAAGAAGAAATATTTTGAATTAAAAAGTGATATTTTAATTTATAGGATCTATATTATATCGCCATCTGGTGAACTAAAAGAGAAAGCTACAGAATACAGAATATCATTCATTGTAGCATTTGTTGACTTGATGAAGGCCTTTGAGTAGAAATCTTTAATATCATCGATGCAATCATACAATTAGGAGTAGACCCTGTATATCTCTGCAATGTGTCTACCAGCTTAGCAATTCTTTTATCAAGCTACATAATGACTCTGAGCCTTTCCATCTTGGAGAAGAAGAAAACAAGATGATTCCAGTGCATCCAAAGTCTTCATAGTTTGCCTTGAAATGATTTCCCAAAATTTAGATAGGACAAAGAAAGGAATTAGAATTGAAGATGAATAAGTAATCTCAGATTTGATCTCAGACATCATCTTCTTCACCAAGAACCTCAATAAATTCCAGATAATGTTGAACCAACTGAATGAAGAAAGCAAGAAAGCAGGTGTTTACATGCAGTTAAACCAATATCATTTGCAATGAATATGTTGAGGACAAAAACACAACAATCAAAACCAAAAATGCAGAGTTAAAAGAAAGCTGACCACTATATTTACCTAGGACAGAGTCCTCAAAAGATAAAGAAATCAAACAAGCAATTGACCTGGGTCGGCAAATTTCTAACAGAGCAAGCTCCACATTCAAGAACAAAGAGATCCCATCACTTTTGAAGAGAATTGTCTCTAACCAATGTTTCCTCCCGATAATAACCCATGGCGTGGAAGAATGGAGCCAAACGAAAAGACTCAAATTAAGAACCATGCAACGCGCGCAAGAAAGAATCATGCTTAACATCAGATGGAGAGACCACAAGACATCATAGTATATTGGAGAAAAAAACAGGAGCCAGAGATATCATCTAATCCATTAGAAAACTCGAATGGCAATGGGCAGGCCATGTTGCAAGATTGTTTGACAACTGCTGGACATCATGACTCCCCATGTGAATCCAAGAGATCATATCCTAGATAGTGGCAGGTAGAAAATTACATGGCATAACGATTTAAGCAAGTTCAGGGGATACTGGCACCGCAATGCCCATGATTGAGAGATCTAGTGTATCTCAGAGATGATCTATGTCCAACAACGGACATTAAAAGGCTGCTACTGCTGATGATGATGATATTATATCAACATTCAGTTATTCCTATGCTGTAAATCCTCCTCCTTTTCAGTTCAATGTTATAACCATTAGGATATATTCCCGGATGACAAGACCTTATCATATTAAATCTAATCTCACAACCATTGAGCTATTCTAATACAGTAAATACTAATCATTTTCAGTCCAATGTTATTATTCTATTTGAATCATTATATATTTTACTTGAATTATTCCTTGTTCTATTTAAAAAGGAACAGAGAAGAAAAATTTAGGTAGTTTGCTGAACGGGTAGGAAGAGGCAGGTGGAGAAAGAGTAGTCTAATTAGAGGGCAGGAAGGGAGCATGGAGAGAAGTAAGTTGAGTAGTCTGCAAAGAATGTCCTAACATTCCCATTTATAAAAATAATCTGTTTGCATATCATTTGAATAAAAGCATAGACCAACAATTAAGATTAGAAGGGATAAGGGAGAGAATGAGATGGTATAGGCATTATAAAAACTCAAAAGGCAATGGGTTGGCCATGTTGCAAGATTGTTGGACAACTGTTGGACATCATGACTCGCATAAGATAATGTATAATCTTAGTTGTCAACACCGTGGAGTTTTCATCAGGTCTAGTTAGTTGTTGATAATTTCCTTATGTCTAAAAATGGACATTGCTTTGGCTTACAATCGCAGTAGCAACTGAAAATTATGGGCCACAGTATAAAAGAATATTTAACTCTATAAAATGGGCAATGCAATATCCAATTCAATTAGTACAGGATTTGACAGGACTAGGTTTTCTCCCCTTTTCATTTCCAAATAAAATGTGGGATATTTGAATAAGATAAGTAATATTTTAATCAATCTAATCATTTATAAGAATTTTTCCCCTTGATTTTGATCCTGAAGAGCAAAAAAACAAAAAATTCTTTTTGATTTTGACACCTAAAAGTGAAAGAGAATTCCCTCTTCCATTTTGATACTTCAAAGTAAAAAGAGAAGTTTCCTCCATCCCCAGAAAATGGAAAATGAAATCAAAAACAAAAGAAATATTGCTAAGGCTTTTAAACATTTAGAGCTGGCAGCTTCACATTCCGTAACTTCTTTTTATAGCAATACACCACAGGTTATACACACTATCTTTTGTCATCCTCTTCTTTGATGAAGAACCAACTTCAAAGTTATGAAAAGTGTATGTGGCACTGAAAACCACGCTGATGCTGTATTGTCAACAAATCGTTTGGCTTTGTTCAGATGCTTTCTCTCACGTTGAATATACTTACTGTAGTTACATAGTAGTTGTCTCCTGGGTTTTTCCTCATAATCCCCGTTCCAGAAGTTATATAGGATGGATAGTTGTTCTCAATGTTTTTATTTTGGTCAACCCCCTTAAGAGCTCTTCAAATGTTCCAGGGCTCCCTGTCAAACAGGGATTCAAAACAAATAGCCATACAGAAATTCATTTATTATTTCAGTTTATGGACTCCTTCAAATTTGCTGGGACCCATAAGGAGTCATATGGACCCCTTGAGAATGGCTGACTTGAATCTTATCCCAGAGTGGATAGAGTGATCTCTTCTACCTCTAAATATGGTTTACCATACCAGATTTTTCTCCTTAACCTTCTGATTTGGCTTTCATTGACTTTGACGTTCAGTGGTTTGCTGGTTTTCCTTTCTATTCTTTTCCATATCCGCATAGGATGTTATATATATAATCTTTTGTCATCAACTTCTCTCATGAGGGACCAAATTTAGTAACAAGATTGTCCCAGAAGTTAAATGAGATGGATAGTTGTTCCCTTCTTTCCATACAGAACGTACAAAATGTTGTGGTAACAATAAAGGCAACAAAAGAATGAGTTCAGTAGTCCAAATAACACTTGGAATCTAATACTGAATTGGAATAAAGTCAAGATTGAAAACTGAAATGGAGAAATAAGAGAAACAGGTCTGGTTAGTCATTCAAAAGAAACCGTCCCATGACCAATGTATTTTGGGTGATCAATGTATAAGTTACTTCTCTTGCCTTTTGTTGGGCAGTGATCAATAGTAAAATCCCAATTCAAAAAAAAAGAAACAAGTGTGAATCCTGTCAGATACAAACTAAGGGGTCAATTAGCATGAATTTGCATTGCAACTGAAATTGCAATTAAAACTTCAACTAAAAATCTATCCAGGGGTGATTTTGAAAAAAACAGACATAATAAGGAATAAATGTTGAAATTTTCACTCTCCTTGCCCCAGTAGTGCTGCCTGCACATGTGATACATTTAAAGATAGCCTGCCAGCTAAACCCACTTGAAAACTGAAGGAACCTTTGTTGTCAGTTTTGGATGACGGTTTTTAAAAACTTTACTTGTCTATTATTTTCCAGTGCAGTGCCGAATCTTCTAAAATACTTTCTCTGTGACCACCTGTGATGAGAATATATTAGGTAAAAAATGAACTTTAGTTGTTTGGTATTCATCTCAGCTATTATGTTCCAATGAGGAGAAATTTCAGTCTTGATTTCGAACCTTTAAAATGTATAAATAAAAAAAGAAAAACTTTCCCCCAAAAATTAACTTGGTAAGTGTACTAACAGAATCCCTTAAAAATTGACCCATTTCTAAGGTTTTAATATTTCTGGTACTTATAAAGAAACTACTGAATCATATAATTTTGATTGGCTGATACTATCATATTGAAAAGCATTCAGCCAATACGCTTAAAAAGTAAAGTGTTCAATGACTGTATAATACCAGCTAATACATATGGATGTGGAACATAGAAAGTAACAAAATCACATAAAAACAAACTCAGAATAACACAAAGAGTGATGGAAAGTGCAATGTCAGGAATAACATCAAGCAATAGAAAAAAAATCAAAATGGTTCAGAGAACAAATCAAAGTAAAATATTTTGAAAAAAAGTGAAAAACAAAAAGGGACATGGGATGGACAAATACCAAGAAACAAAGATAGCAGATGATGCAAAAGGTTAACAGATTAATGTCCTAAAGATAGAAAATGCAATAGGGGAAGACCAGATATAAGAAAGAGAGATGAGATTGAAAGGCTTGCAAATAAGACGTGGCAGGGGTTAGCACAGTTGCGGTTGACGTGGAAGGGTCCTTTGTTCAGCAGTGGACTCATGAAGGATGATGGATATTGATGGTATAAAGCAGTTAGATAGAAATAATCTAAAAATTCACAACACACATCCCCTTCTGAGATCTTTAATGATTACTAGCAAGAATTATCTTTCATCTCATGTTTCTGCTCTGTTCTCATCCTTTGCTTGTATCTTCTCATTCTGTTCCTCATTCCTTCCAAATCTTTTTGCCCATCTTTACCTAAACGTTATATATAAACATGGAGTAAGTTTCAGTTTTGAGTAGCTCCATATGCAATAATAAAGACAAAATTATGAAATAGAGCAAAAAAGGTAGGTCTCACAGTTTTCAATCCTTACTCACCTTTCAATCTTCTACCTATGCTCCTTGATATTCAGCCAACAAGCCCATCTCTCTACGTCTCTTTTTT
>OY735214.1:19644350-19724350 GCA_963457665.1 Thysanoteuthis rhombus | reverse complement strand
AGAGACAAGAATAGAGTTTTGAGATGAAATATATTTTAAATTTTTCATGGGATCTTTCATCTGAAATTTCAAAAAATCAATAGAAAATTACTCTCTCTATATTTAGGGGAAAAATAACTCATCAGAACAATGTGCTTTTATAATGCCTGACACCCACTAAAACAACAACAACAACAACGACAACGTGACTATGAGCTCCCATAAAGAAGCAGCATAGGGAGTAATGAAATCATTTAGAATATATGAAAAAGAAATGAGCATATCTATCATCTTACATCTTTAATGTTTTTCTTTTTTTTACTTCACATTTTATGAACCATTTGCAATTTTTTTTTCTCCCTTTAGTTTTTATACATTTAATTTCTACTGAAGAAAACTTGAAGAATATTTAATCTAAATCTCATTCTTGGTTCTCTTTTTTTCACAATTTTTTTTCTAGTTATCCTGTCATGGCTTTCATCTTGGAAACTGCATGCCATCCACATAAAAATCTTAAAAAAATCCCTGATTTTTTGTCATAATATCATTTTGTCTCTACCTATAAATAGCAGTCTAACTCTCTCTCTCAAGATAAATAGATAGATAGATAGATAGATATGAGCGTGTATGAATCTATTTTGCTTTATATTTGAATATGCTTTCTATCCATCTATCTCTGTTCATATCTTTCTATATATCCATCTATCAATCAATCAATCTGTTTATCCATCTGTTCATATCTGTTTATTGCTCTCTTTCCATCTGTCTGTTCGTAATTATATCTATTTGTTTATGTCTCTTTCTATCAAAGTTTATATATATTCATCTATTTGGTTACTAAAATAGTTTCAGCTTTGTCTCCAGCACCCAGTTGTCAAAGTTCACGCTCAGGTAAAAGCCAGGATCTTTCTCCCTCTCTTTCTCTCTCTCTCTCTCACACACACACGCACACACACTTTCGGTTTTCTAATGTGCCAAGTGGCATAAATATCTATTTACTTTCATATTCCAATCTTGTCATCTGTCAGTTCATGTACTAACACTGAAACCTTTCACTCTCCTTCACATCTTATAATCTAACTACCAATTCATCTATCCATCTATGTTTCTCAATCTGTTCAAATGTATTTATCAATCACAATGCCTCCTTTCTTTTTCATTCTGACCATTATAACATAATCCACTCTTGAACACTTCCTTTTTATTTATGTATACAGCCAGACAAACCTCTATTCCCAAACCTATCTCAGCCACCCACACCCATCAACCACTCATCTCTCCAAAAATCTCTCCTCTAATCTCACGTTCTATCAGAAAGACTCACGCTCTCTTCTCCTCTCCGTTGCAAATGCATATTGTCAATAAAAATGTCTATGAATACTAATGCTCTACTTGCCACAAAAAATAATCCGGAAGGGAGACACCTTTTTGACTTTCTTGAACAAAGCAATCAATTTTTTTGTTATTGCACGTGCCCTGACTTATTATGTACTGAGTGGTAATTTACTGTTAGAGTCTTAGACTGGAGACCTTGAGGTCAGAAGTTCAATTAACAATTCCTTAGATACTAATCTCAGCAAATGTCAGCCTTTTAACTGTTATCATCATTTCTCTGGAAGCATTGTATGTTTAGTAGCTCAGTAGTTAGAGCATTGGTCAAAAGACTAAAGATTCATGGATCAGTTTAGATTTACCTCATTTCAAGTGCATTGTCATTAATCAGTCATCGGTGCTTTTGCTTGAATGTCTTAGAGTTAGCGGTTATAACCCCAGATATTATTTCAGCTCCTTGGTAACATATGATACGCATATACACATACACACACACACACACACACACACTCACACAAACATACACACATATATATATATGCACAGGTGTAGTTCCAAGATTTTGAGCCAGGATAGGGATTGAAATGTAAAAAAATCATTTTTGCAAATAAAGAAATGAAAAACAATAAAAATTTCAAACAAAAAGCTATAAAGTACTATAAAATTGGCATTTTTTTGTATAGCTTTTTAGCATGTTTTTCAGCTAAAAATATCCAGTCTATAGGTTACTTGGTAAGTGGTTAAAGCTTTTTACCGTACAATTTGAAAGCTGCTAGGTGTGGAAGCTGGAATTGCTTGTCAAAAAACAAAATGGCAACTCTCATATTTGCATGAAAACCAAAATTGTGAGTAGAAGAAATTATTACTTTCCAGGTAGAGATGAGCTCAGGCAAATGTGATGAGAATGTAGTTGATTCAGGTTCCCCCTGGTGAGATGATGATGGGTATAGAGTAGCGGATGAGAGCATGTTGGATGAGAAGAGTACCTGAGTTGAATAAAGCAAAAATGTACTCATTTTACAAGAATTTCAAAAAAAAAATGTTTCTCAGTAATAACATATAAGCAAGGTTAGAGATTGATAATATCTCACAGATACAGATGGCAATGACTGACTAATGTTTTTATTTCATCTCAGAATAAAATATGAAAATATATCAAGCAAAATACTGTAACATATCCCCTTTCTTCAAGCTGTATGGATGGCAGGAATCACAGTTCAGGCATTGTCTGATGTATATTGGCTTATGATATACAGATGTCTTGGACCCGTATTCTGTCCAAGCTATCAGCAGGTCCAGCGAGGCCAGTTTATTGTCAGCTCTTTTCCATTGTGAACTTTATTGCAAGTTTCCACCATAGGATTATCCTAGGGACACATGGCTTAGTTGATAAACTCTTTGATTAGTAACTTGCATGCCAGTCAGTTTAATTCCTGGGTCAGGGAGTGCAAAAACAAGTCATATACTCAGGTTCGATGGAAGAGGGAGACAAGCAAAAAAAAAAAAAAAAAATAAAAACAATATATCCTCATAAATTAAATGAAGGGTTCAGTTCAAAATTCCTAGATGGTTGTATTCATGTCCCTCACTCTTAAACTTATTAATGATTACCTCAAACTAAATAATATTATGTCCAGTGTCTCTCCCTTTGCTTTTATCATTTTCCCAATAATAATTCTCCAATAGACATCTACATATAATTGACCGTGTGATTTTCTTGGTTCTCTCTCTGTAACCATGAACTCATGCACTTGAAGGTTACAATTTTGCTGATAACAATATCTCCTAACCACCATTTGAAATTATGGACTCATTTTTGGGGTCTGGGAACAAAAGATTTTCTCATTTGAATTAATGGCAATTGCTTCTTCACTGAATGCCATTTTGGAAACCTCTTATAGGAACACTATTTTTCAAATAGCAGCAGAAAACTGTTTATACGAGAATGTTTTTCACAGATTAACTACAGTCTTTTATAAGCAACAGTTTAAAGAAATGCAGATGGTTTGTATAATGTTGCATCATTAATATCATAAGTTTTATTATTTCATACATCAGAAATTTCTTAATAACTTGATACTCAACCCTTGTCATGAGAAAGAAAGTTTGCCAAAAAACAGATTCGAATTACTCCTGATTCTAATCTTTTCCTTGTATTTTTGTTGATAATGCTGAAAAACAAGGGGATAGAACCCCCTAAACACATTTCTTCAAACCCTCTGCTCTGAGCTTACAAAATCATACACATAATAAGAGCCACAGCTGTAACACATAAGAATAGTATCAGCCATCAGCCCTCTTCTTACCCTCTTATTAAACTACCTAAGTTGCTTTTCTCCTCTCTCCCATCTTCAAATCTTTTAGTATCAGTAGCATCCTTCAGCCAAGCCTGTTGTTGTCCACTCATGATAATTGACAGTGAAGTGACCAGTCATAGACAAGTAAGTATAAACAGGACACTTTAGTAAGCACCCTCCTGAAAATTTTTGATGATATTGTGCAAAAATGGATGAAAAATCTTTATTGGTTCTGTATTAAGAAAAGTCTGGTTAGTCACTTGTGAAAACGTCATGTGACCAATGTCACTTCACAGCATACCATGTTGGGGGCAATCAATCAAAGAATTGGAAAAAGTGGTGATCAATGAATAAGTTTCTTTCTCTCGGTTTGTTCTTTTTTTAAAAAAAACAAGCATGAACACTGGCAGGCACAAAGTAAAGGACCTATTTAATGTTAACTTACACTGCAAATTGAACCCATACTAAAAACCTATTGAGAGAGGAGTTCGAAAAAATTAAAGAAAAACTTTTTGTAGCCATATCAAGTAATTACTGTTTAAATTTTCATCCCTTTAGTTCCATTAGTGTAGCCTGCACACATGGTACAAACATACGTGGCCAGTCAGAAGGTCAGCTAGACTCACTTCAAAACTGACGAAACTTACATAGACAAATTTAGTGATAGTTTTGGTTAACGGTTTCTAATAAACAAAAATATCTAAAATTTGTTGTATATATTGTAGTTATTATTAAAGTCTCACTGATTTTGCAAGTATTCAATTGGGCAGACTGGAATTTTAAAAAATAGCCACTTTTTAAGAGTAGCCAATATTTATTGGTGAAATCCATTATTCATCCTCATAACATGTGACTTTAACAATTATTATTTGTGGACATTTCCATTGAAATATTGTTGCAATAATGTTGATGACACAGGTTAGAAATTACAATTGTGTTTGATCATAGAAGTAGAAGCAGTTATAATGTATTGGTATTGCAAGAAATTTTTAGCATAATAAATATTGTATGTTTTTGCCAGTGATTTTACATTTTTAAACAGAAAAAAATTTATCTTAATAATTTTGATAACATCACTAACTCTCAGAAATTTACATCAGCAATATTCCGAGGTTTTTGAGATATTCCAGTGCTTACTGTCATCTATCTATTATCTTGAGTATAACATTATTTTGAGCTACTTGTCTTTTACCTCGATAATATTTCATTGAAATGATTATGCTTTGATCAATTGGAATGGTATCTTTACATTTTAGCGAATAACATTATATTGACTACATTTCCAGATATCTGAAATATTGTATCAAAAATGATAGTCATGGCGTGACTTCTTTAGAGGGAATGGTATTTATTTCAATTCGATAATATTACATCAAAGATACTGACCATTTTTAAGGGTTACTAATACTTTTTCACTTCTTAATATTGCATCAATAATATTGATTGTGTACTTGGGAATCTGCCTGAAGTCCAACTAACTGACAACGATTGCCACCAATCAGATAAACACTGCCTGGGCAGACAGTCGCTACTGTTGTGTTGGTGCTGATAGAGTTATACATCAAATAATAATGACCAGAACACCTGGTGCCTTTGTTGCTCTCAATAAAGAGTGGATATCCGTGTAATTCACTCAAGACAGAAGTAGTAAAACTCAAGTTCCTGGAAATAATGAGAATCCTTAGAACTGCACAGAACAGGTGTCCGACTTTGTCAAGCATTTCTTTTTTTCTTTCCCCGGAGGTAGTAATTTCATTGATATTAATAACAAGTAAAAAGACTGACTTCAGTGTTCATGAAATGGGAAAAACTTGTCCAAGATCTACAGAATCACTTCATTGCTGTTGCTCCACTTGAAAAATAAACCATTTTCTTTTGCCGTATTTTACAAATTTTACTCGCACAAGGTTCAGTGTGGAAGTAAACACATGTAAATGATTGGCAAAGTCTCTAGCTGTCTGCTCTTTGATATGTACCTGAGGTTGTATTTTAAAAAATATGTTTTTATCAATAGTAACAGTTTTGGGTTGCCCATTATTGGTATATAAGGGAGTGAAAATTTTGAGGTAAATCAGCATAATTAGGGCAAAATCATGTGAATACTCTGGTAAATCAAGTTCTCTGCAACCCGTTAACCCCATACATGCATGGTTGCCATATCTAAACATTCAAAGAAGGAGGTATTTTGGGTTACCTTCATTCAGAAAAGAAGATGTTTTCAGTCAGTGTTGTATTTGTTATTGTCTAAAAAATACTGAAATACCTCAAATTCAGGGCAAGAAAAATGAATGCTACAGTGTTAGAAAAAGCTAATCCAATTTATTTTTCATTTAATTGCAATATGAAAAAAAAAAGTCAATGCACATGGATGAAGAACAAGAAAAAGCAGAACTAAAATTACCAAGTTGACACAGTATAAACATCCTTCTCTCTCATAGTTTCCTTTTTGTCATGATTAGTTTCTTGTTTTGCCTTTTGAGAAATTGATGGAAGCTGAAATTCTGGACTTTAGAAGAATTTAGAAAATTCTTCCCAGATGAAGATTTCAAGACATAAGTGGAGGAGCTGACCCAGAAAATATGGACATATGGCTACCCTAACCACTGTACCTGCTATTTTATTAACTATTTGTGATTTGCTTTGTTCTTTCTATAGTTTTTACTTATTCAATCTATACTGTAAGTAGCTTAGTTTAATTTAGTACAAAGTCAATTGGGAGGAACAGAAGCTACGAAATACACAACTTCATTGGTTTTTCATTGATATGTATTAATTATAATGCTGAAGTACATTTTGTACATGAGAGAAAAAAACAGTTACAATGTATATTAAAAACTGCCAACCAAAATAGTCTGCATAGATTTCTTCAGTTTTTGAATTAATCTAGCTAGCTGTCTGTTTGACAATCATGCACACATCAACGGAGCTAGAGGGCTGAAAATTTTAACATTTACTCCTTATTTGGTCTAGATAAAAGTTTTTCTAACTTCTTAAAATCTATCCCCACACACTTCAAGCTGGTGGGGGGTCCAATTCAAAATATAAGTTTATGCTAGATCAATCCCTTCATTTATGTCTGGCGTACTAGATTTGGGGAAATTCAAACCTTTCCGGTGACCACTGCCCAACATAAGGCAAGATAAGTAACTTATTCATTGATCATCCATTTCTCAATCTTTTAATTGATCACTCCCAACACGGCATGCTGTCAACAGACATTGGTTACGTGACGTTTTCTATTGATTCACTAACTTGACCTGTTCTTTCTTTAGTTTTCATATATTCTATTTCTATTGCGAGTAGCTTAGTTCTATCAAACATAAAGTCAAATAGGGGAAAGAAGCTAGGACATAAATGAAAAAACAGTTGCTATGTACATTATACATGTGGAGAATATAACACTTTAAGCCTAAGCAAAATAGTGATATGTATATCATAATCAAAAGCTCAATACTTCACCATGGCACAGGGGTTAGCAAACTAGCCTCATAGACTGAAGTGAATTTGATTCACACTGAGTGCTCTATACTCAGTGCCATCATTTGAGTCTTTTATCAAGATACTTTTTGTAAAATTATTTTTCTTAACAAAGTTGGCTGAAGTGACTCAAAGCAAAATATATCCCAATCAAAAAAATATCCTGGATCCTCCCCCAAATCCAATCACCTCTTCTTTATCCAGTGGCCTACCTTTCCACAAAATTTCATCGAAAAACATTGAGAACTTTTGGAGCTATCATGTGGACAGACAGGAGCAAATACAGAAATATGTAAAATATTGAAAAGGAAAAATTTCTCTCAATAAAAAACTAATTCCTGCAACTACACCAAAATTTGGTTATGTCTGTTTTTGTTCTATGCCTTACTTTTCGATGAAATTGCATTGAAATTCATTGAGATGTCATCTGGAAAGACTGGCAAATACAAAAATGTTTTTGAGAAAAACATAAATATCTCCCAAACTGAAACAAAAAACACAATGATCTCCCAAACAAAAAAAAAGACCTTGATCTGCCCCCAATTAAATTATTTCTTTTTTCATGTTGTGGTCTATCCTTACGCAAAATTTCATAAAAATCCATCCAGAACTTTTTGAGATACCTTGTGGACAGACGTGAGTGAATACAGAAATATATAAAATATTAAAACAGAAAATATCTTTCTACCAAAAACGAATTTCTGGATCCGCTCCAAAATTCAATCACGTTTTCCTTGCCCTATAGCTCACCTTTCTGCAAAGTTTCATTGGAATTCATTGAGAAATTCCAAGAGATACCGTGTAGCCAGACAGGAGTGGATATGAAATAAAATGCAAAAATATCTCTTGACTAAAAAACAACTTTGTGAATCAACTTCAAAATTCAATCACCAACTCAGCAAGGTAGACCACTACATACACCTAGGACAATGAATCTCCATGAGATCCTCAAAAGAGGAGGAAATCAAGCAAAGAATCACTCTGGGATGGCAAGTCTTTGGTAGGGCAAGCTCAACTTTCAAAAACCAGGCGATCCCAATAATCCTGAAAAGAAGAGTATACAACCAATGCATTCTCCCGATAGTCACTTATGGAGCTGAAATATGGAACCTAACCAAGAGACAGACCTAAAAACTGCAGCATGTGTATGCAAGAATCATGCTCAAACTTACATGGATAGATCACAAGACAGCACAGTACATAAAGAAGAAAACCAGAATCCAAGACATCATAGAAATTATTAAAAAACTAAAAAAAAAAAAAGGGCAGGCCATGTTGCCAGAATGAAAGACAACCGATGGACATCACGACTCACAACATGGATCTCCAGAGATCATATAAGAAACTGAGGCCAATAATACACAAGATGGAGAGATGAACTTGACAAATTCAAGAAATACTGGCTCTTTGACGCCCATGATCGAGAATCATGGTGAATCCTTGGGAAGGTCTATGTCTACTGTAGACGTTAAAAGACTGATGATGATGATTATGATGATGATGATGTCTGTCTACACAATATCTTCAAAAGTTCTCCATAAATGAATGATATGTAAAGGAAAATTAAACTAATATTACTGTTACTATTATTATCATTATGATTAATTTTGCTATCTATCTATATTCGTCTGGTCTACTACTACTACGACTATTAACTTAATTTTTGGACTTCAGACTTGTCGGGGAAGAGTAATGAATGAATGACAGATTGTTAAGTTTGAGTCCCATCTGCTCCCAGTCAAGCATAAGCATCCTCTTCCATTTTTACCCTTGTTCATTTCATTGAAAAGAAATGGAAGAAAAGAGGAAGATAAAAGTTTTGAGGAGAATTAATAACCATCAGAAAGCATAATGATTGCATATACAAACAAGAAAAATAATAGTATAATATCATTAGGAATATAGATTTTTGCTTAGGGTTGCAAATAGAATACCATTTCAGGTGTAATAATCATTCCAATCTTATTTTTCATTTTCATATGCTTACTGGAGACTGTAATATTTACCAGAACAAGACTGACTGCAGTTTCCAGGTCTCATTAAAGTGTCTACCATGATTATTTATAGCGCAGTTCATCACATAATCATTGATAATAGCAAATATTTGTATCTTGTGAATGTTTTTGGATTCATTTATTCAAATCTAACTGCAGCACAAATATTACGGGTTTTAGAAGTACTGGATTGACAGCTATATATCTGTATCTTTTTTTTTTGAGTTTAAATCAACATTTACTTTTCTGATTTAATCACTAAATTCTATTGGAATTAAGAAAAGCGTGCCTTCTCACATTCTCATTGGTTTTATTCATGGTCTAAATCTCTTCCCTTTCAATGGCCAAAAAGCCAAAAGTCACATCTGAAGTGTGTGTGTGAGGGGGGGGAGTACCAACCTGGATCAATGCAATGTTTTGTCAAAAACCCCACACAAGACATGAAGAATGGGCAGGTTCGGACATTGTGAATATGATGGTCACATGATACACAAACTCACTCAATGGCATCTCCCTGCTGACTGAGTTACCCCACTGGAGAATGTCTGTTTATAAGTGTACATAAAGATCCATTCCGGAGCCACAAGAAATGCTCAAAAGTGCTGGACACTTCCAGGACAGACCTTGTATTCAAGCATCTTAGTAGTGATAGATTTTGTTGAGTGCAGTAATCATGGCTTAGGCAAAATTGGATCAATATCTGTATGGTCACTCATAAGCTCTCACACAAAGTCAGATATTTGCCTTATCATTTTTTTTTTTATTACAAAACTGATTGCATGGAGCACTATTTATGAAAAAGTTGCTCAGGGTCAGTTTGCTACTTTCTAGGCTTGAATCTTATCAAAGTGATTACATAGATATGATGTTTTGTGTGATGTTATTGCAATAATATACACCCCAAAAGCATGCATGCAAAAAACAATGGGAAGAAGATGGGAAGCCATTATCTTCAAGGATGAAGACATCTTAAACTACTGCTGCAATGTAACCAAGAATAGTCAACATCCAAATCAGAAGAAATTGGCATCACCCAATCCTAAATAGGATAACACTCACCTGGCAGTAGGCATTGGCAAACTGCCACTGTGATAAACTTATTGATAACATGCATGCAAAGAAAACAGGTTGGATGAGCAGATACTTCAGATAGGACACTACTCACCAGTCAAGAAGAAGAAGGAAACTGTCACTCATTTATGTTCATAAATATCATGGAGGAAGAAAATGGGCATACTAAGGAGATGGGTGCCACCAAGTTTGGAGCAAACTGCTGCCATCCAATGTATTTGAATAGCATAAATGGTAAAAAGAAGACGAGCTGCCAGGTAAGATTCAGTCAGCCACTGGCAAGTCTTCAGCCAACAAAATCTTATTACTGGATATATATAACTAAACAACCATAACTTGACTCAGATAAGGATACAGACCAACTTTAGATAGGAACAGGTATGGCTTTGAACAGCCTCTCAGCTGTGGGCAATGGTGAGTTGCTGTGTTAAACTTATGATATAAAAGTCGTTGTCACTTTTTTATCTTTTTTGTTTGCTGGTTTCTGTCACTTTAAAGCCAACAGAAAGAGAGGAAGGAGATAAAGCAAGGCTCTATGGTGTCTGTGTGTTTACATCACTCTTACTACAGCAGTCTCAATATGCATTTTTTAGCTTGCAATAAATACATTTATGCTAAAACATATACATCAATAATACTGTCATATTTTTGAAGTACTTTGATATTTTTATTTATAAAAAAATAATCACGAAAGGAACAAGTTTGTGAGAAATTCGGAATAAGATATCCTCTGAAACGGGTCTAGTTAGTCACTGTATAGAAACTTTCAGCAACATCCTGTGCTCAAAGTGACCAACATCTTTTGGCAGCATGCTGTGCTAGGGTGATCAATCAAAAAAATTGCAAAATTGAGTGATCAGTGGAAGAGTTACTTCTCTTGCATTTCGTTGGGCAGTGATCACTAAAAAGTCTGAATTTTAAAAAACAAGAAGGAATGCTGCTAAACACAAACTAAAGGATCAATTTAGCAAAAACTTGCATTGCAAATTGAATTCCCCTGCTAAAAATGTATTTAGGTGTGAATTTTCAAAAAAAGTTTTTCTAGGGAAAATGAAGAATAGATGTTTAAATTTTCAGCCCGCCAGCTTGACTAGTGCTGCTTGTACGTGACACATCCATTCATAGCCAGCCAGCCAGCCAACCACCTGGGCCAACTAAAAAACTGAAGAAACCTATGTAAACAGTTTTGGTTGATGGTTTTTAATATACTATCTTTGGCACAGATTCAGATCTTTTGGAGTACTCAGTGAGGAACATCTTAATTAGTTGCGGCTTATATTACATTAAAATTTGCTCTGGAGCAGGTGGCTGTTGGATCCGATAATACTTACCAAACAATAGGCAATTCTGTATTACATTCAAAACATCTTCAAGAATTGCATGTTTGTTAAAAAAAGACTTAAGAAAACAGATGCCAGTAATCTTAAAATAGAAAAACACTATATAGCCAACATCATTTGTTTTAATATTGTACAAATTTGATATAAAAAATAAAGAAAAATGGAGAATTATAATTATTGATCATTATTATAATCATCATCAACCACTAAATTCATTACTGGACAAAAAGCTTTCTCATCTCTTTCCATGACAACCTTCTTGCTGAGTGTCCAGCCATCTCCATTTTTGTGGCTAAATTACTGTCATGATATCTTTCAGCATGGTCTTCTCTTTGATCCATGTTGATTTTTTTATAGGTTTTACATCTGTGCATCATTGCTGGTATTATGCATTCATTGTACACTTTTCGTTTTGATGCATCTCATGATGAATTAGAGTGCTCGGTACAAGGTCACTGGTGGTGCCCAGAATAACTAGCTGTGTCAAGGGATCTGACCTAGCATTACCTGATAAGATCAGTTGAGTTTTTCAGTTTCATCTTCTTTGTACTGCAGGGCAGTGTCAATTCCCTTTGAAAATCTTGCAGCTTTTACTTATGTGATAGCTTGCAGGAGATCTTCACACATCCTTGTTCTTTGCCCTTTGCGACAATGCTTTTGTCTGACGCTACATTCCGTTTCCATTTCCATAGCTTCCTTCTTTCCAAACTTGACCTGGAGGATGCAAACTTACAATAAAGATATGTTAGCAGTAGCAGCAGCAGCCATGGTAGTAGCAGGGTAGATCTTCGAAGTTCTTTTCAGAACAACCTATATCTTATCTTTGCATCTTCATTCTTCGTTTTGGAGCTTGTGGTTCTTCAAAGGGATTCACTCTTCTTTCCCTCAGTAGATAAATAGAAAAGAATAATATCAGCAAGAGAGAATAAATACATTAAAATAAAAGTATTAAAAGCAATGATCATAATGTTAACAATGTGGGTGGCTATAGAATATTAGTCAGAAGTCCATTAACAATTACAAGCAAAACTATAAGGAGAGACAAAATGAGAAAAATGATATTAAATACTAGCATAGTAACCATAGAAAGATGGTACTATTTACATATGTTATGCAAATATATATTTCAGTGTAAATATACTTACTGCAAAGAGAAAGAAGCGCAATCCTCAAATAAAATCTATTTTTCTGTTAATTTTCTACAACTTTTCACATTTTCTATTTTTCATTAATTTCTAAACAATAAGGCAACAGAATGAGTTTAAATTTTTTTTTTTTATTCATGAAAAATCAACAAAATTTAGTTGAAATGTTTTCTGTGCTACCACTAAGACATCAACATCAGCAGCAGTATTAGTAGCAGTGATGTAGTCATGAACACACTGACACAGTGGAGCTTTGCTTCACCCTGTTCCTCTTTTCTGTTAGCTTTAGCACCGCAGATACCCGCAAACAAACGGATAAAAAAGTGACATTCACTTTTATATTTATAATAAAAAAAGTATTTCAATCACTCTGTTGTGCACCAAACTCTTGTTAAGTAATATTTATATTATAATATAGTTGTTTATGTATCCCATCATATCGAGAATGGGATTAAAACTTTGATTCACTCTAATGATTACATGTATAGTGACACATAAGCATATATAGGGAATAAGTAGATGCTACAATTTCTATAGTTTATTCAGTATGTGAAATGATATACCAAATATATGTAATGTGAATTCAAAAATTGGATCATTTAATATTTTCTTAAAAACACAAGCAAACAATTAATGTCAGAGAGGTGCCTAAAGGTTGGAAAAGACACATTAAAATAAGATATGTCCCATTTTTCTCAATCTATGCTGAATTGTCTCTCAAAATATTATTCTTGACTGCATTAACCTAAATTCACAGGAAAGACGCTAGCTTTTAATTGAGCCATAAAGAAAAATAGTCCAGTTTGTAACTCTTCTCATCCACCATCGCCTTTTTTTTTCATATCACTCTTAATGTCAAGGGTTTCAGGAGTTTAAGACATCTATAACAATATCTTCTAATATTACCGTCTTTTTTTTTATATTTTTGTCCATTTTCTCTTTGTCTCAGGTTTTCTCTTTCTTTTAAAACCTCTCTTCAGTGGCTGCTCTGTAAATAGTATTTGCCTGCTGAACGATTCTCTAGTCCAATTTCATAGCATTCCTTCCAGTCATTGGAATTCTATTTTGAGGGGACCGTTCTTCCCATAAAATGCCATATAACTCTCTATGACCAATAATGTTTCTGGATTTCTTCTTCTTGATGAGCACTTTCATGGCAATGTCACCTTAAATCAATACATACCTTAATATATACATTTATATGTGTAAGGATACATATGTATGTCAATATAGTGAGGAATACGATTGTCATAGCACTGCTGCCGCCTCTGCATTACAATCCACACCGCTACTTTTATGGAGATTTTTCAAAGATAAAGTCACCCAATATCCTGAGCAGTGTCCAATTAAATGGAGAAATTACAGTTACTATAAATCAGGGCAGTAAAGGAAGGAAGTTGTCGTAGTGTTCTGCAGGGAAAAGTTCTTTGGGTTGGCATCAACAAATAATTTTCTTTCTTCCAAGGTTGCTTTGTGCTGGGAAATGAAATATTGGACATTTTCCCCCAACTTCCCAAGCATCATTGTATATGAGCCTTATGCCAGCAATAGAGATGTCCATATTGCACAATATCTTTTTTATTATCTTTTTCAATCATATTGAGTCAATAATATGAAATTTTTATGCATGAGCCTTGTGCCAGCAATAGAGATGTCTGTATTGTACAATATTTCTTTAGTCTCTTTTCCAATCATATTCAGTCAATGATATGAATCCCGTCAATTTTGATTTCATTTTCAGTTTGAGAAAAAAATTATTCACGAGTATTGTATCATAATGACTGTATTTACAAATTTCCATACTGGACATTATTTTCCATTCTGGAAATATTACTGAAGTAGTATTGGTCATTCAGTGGCCAGTTTGGATATGATCTATCTACATAATGAACAATATGTATAATCTATCTATACAATGAATAATATGACTTTTTCTGTTTGTTTCTCTGTCAGTAATGATGATGTCTTCCACTTTAAAGTAAAAATTCTTTTTATAAATATATTTCCTTACCATCATTTGAAACAATGGACTCTTCCACCTAAAGAAATACGGTTACTTTTCAATGTGACATCTGATAACATTGATGAGATGTAAACATTTATTTACACTATCAAGAGCTTTGAAGTAGTGGATTATCGAGTCTTAAAATAAGTAAGGAGATATGAAGAAAGTGCAAGAAAGAAGATTATATATTTATAAACACTAGAAAGCAAGGGTACACACACACACGTATATATATATATATATACATATATATATATATATATACATATATATATATATATATATATATATATATATGGTTAGTGCAAAAATGATCATGGTTTTCATTATTTCCAACTTTGATGCTTATTTTAAAGTAATCTATCATTTAAGTATGTTCATGGAATACACCATTTTAAACATGAAATTCACTATTTTCTTTTCACTGGATTAATTGAAGCAGTCAAATCAAAGAGTTTCTTTGTTTTGTTTTACAAATTCAAAACTGCAGAAACTGCTTGCAATATCAACAAAGTATTTGGCTAGGGGACTGTCAACAAATGTACTGCTCAACATTGGTTCAAAAATTTTAAAATAGAGACGAGGGCCTTGAAGATGAGGAAGGTCATGGATGTCTGTCAATAATTGATGGTATCCAGTTGAGAGCCATTATTGAGGTGGACCCACACAAAACAACTCACAAGGTTACAGAGGAAGTGAATGTTGACTGTTCAACAATTGTTTGACATTTGTACCAAATTTGAAGAGCAAAAAAGCTTGACAAACAAGCACAAAAAAAATGCTTGACACGAGCTGAATGAAAATTTCTTCAAATTAGCTGTTACTATGTCTGCTCTGTGCTATTTTAGCACAACAAAAACAACTTATTTCTTAATCACATTGTGACGTGATGAAAAATGCATTCTGTAAACCAATTGATGGTGTTCTGTGCAGTGGCTGGACCAGGGTGAAGCACCAAAACATTTCCCCAGACTGAAACTGCATCAAAAGAAGATTATGGTCACTGTTCGGTGGTTGGCAAGATAAATCATCCTCTGAAACTTCTTGGATCCTAGCAAAATCATCCCAACAAAGAAGTATTGTCAAGGAATCAAGAAAATGCACCCAAAACTGCAATGTTTACATCCAATATTGGTCTGTACAAATGGCCAAATTCTTTCCCTGATTAATGCTAAGCTGCATGTTACGAGATTGACCCTGCAAAAATTGAATTAGGTTTCAAAACTCTACCCAGCTTACTCACCAGACCTCTCTCCAACTGACCACTACTTTTCCCAGAATTTTGATCACTTTTTGCAAAGGAAAACCTTAAGCAATCAAGCAGCAGCTCAAAACACCTTTGAAGAAATCACTGATCCTAGGACCTCAGGAATCCATACCTCTGTAATAAATGGACTAGTTTCTAGTAGTCAAAAATTTGCAGATTCTGAGGGTTCTTATTTTGATTAATACCTTTCATTTTAAGGTGAGGTATACCACTTTAAAGTTGATGCTGAAAAAACACAATTATTTTTTGCACTAAGTATATATATATATATATATATATATATATATATATATACATTGGGGAAACCAGGTAACAGTAGATCATGATTTTTTACAAATACAGCTACCACTTCCTTTCACTTATCTAAACACATTTACCATCTTATTTTGTGAAAAACCTGCTTGCTTGATCATTGCTGTAGATTGTGCCAGCTAAAGGACATAATTATAAGCCAAAAGTAATATTCAGAGATATTCTTACTTTCATTATAAAGCCACAACTATTCAGAATTTTCTAATTGTGCTGTATGAGATGAAATTAGGATTCAGTCAGAATCATTTCCTGTCCATACTGTTATCACTGTCCATGCTCTTTAGAAAGATATTAAGGTATCTTTCTCAATGGTATGCATTGGAACAGTGGATCAAGCCACAGTGGATCACTTCTTGAGCTGAATTACTTCAATTCTTTTAATTGAAATCCTGTCAATTCATTTCATGAAGTTAACTAGGAAACTAAAAGAGCATTTTGATACTACTTGTATAGTTCTTTTCTTAAATTGCTTTTGAGCTTGTCTGAACGCGATTTAGCGTTAAATCTTTCCTTTAGTGTGCCTAACTTTTGTAAATGATTGTTGGAGAAATTTTTATTTTGACTTTTTGTAACATGATAACTATAATTCAACAATACTTTGATGAAATGTGTAGCGGGTTCCACTTGGGGGCTTCTTTGAATCATTCAATCTCATGTTGATTCACTGCTCCCAGGGGAATGATTCACTATGTATTAGAACTTGGGCACAGTGAATCGGAGATAAAGACATTTTTTTTTCCAGATGTAAGAGCCTGCCAGCTGCTAACTTAGTGAGGAATTACTTTCTTATCATCATATAACCTATTTCACTGCCAACTGTGTTTGATCTTTCTTTTTTTACTTGAATAAATAAATGAAATTAGCTTCTGCCCAAAATTAATTTTTTCTGATCCATTGTGTCCTAGTTTTTCCTATATATAGCTTCTTTTCTAAAAAATATCATTTCATAAAAATCTAAGTATGACTGAATTTTTCCAAGGGCAATTATTAGTTCATTATTAAAGCAAGAGCAATATGGATTACAGACGAGTACTTTACATTAGTGAAAATTTCTTCTTCTACACTCAATAACTACACATCAATATAAATAGTCATATAAATGCCAGTTCAAAGATTTGAGCTGTGCAATAATTTGATACAAACAAAATTAGAAAATTGCCTGATATCAAATATAAATCTGCATGAATTTATAATGCATGAATTATATTGATTGAAAAAATCCTAATTTAAAGTTTGTTATATCTAAAATTTCATGGACAGCAATAATTTCTGGCTGTATAATAGTCAATTTATAGATTCTACTTTGGCACAATGCCTTTTATTTTGCAATATTGCAACAATTAATAATGACTATATTATGCCTGATTTAAATGTTCCATTATTTGAAAGTATTAATTCAATGATATTGCATCAATCATATCAATCAGATTAGAGACCAGAAAAGAGATGTTTTATACACCATTATTTTGACCTGATCATACTCTATCCACAATTCTCACCAACTAAAAAAATCCTTTATAAGCCATCTGTTTATGCAACTCCTGATATCACTGGAAATAATTATTAAACAAATAAGTCTGGTTTGACACTCTATAAAAACTTTTACACGACCAATGTCATTTGGCATGAAGCCATGTCAGGGGTGATCAATTGAAAAATTGGAAAAAATAACTGGTGATCAATGAATAAGTTCCTTCTGTAATGTTCAGCCCTCTAGCTCCATTAGTGTGGCCTTTATGTACTAAACGTACACAGCCAGACAACCAGCCTGACCAACTTAAAAATTGAAAAAACCTGCGTTGATGTTGACTATGATGATGCTAACAGTTTTGGTTGGTAGTTTTTAATACAATAGAACATTCATTCATTCTAATAATTACGTATAAATAGTGACAGAAAATTTCTAGAAGAAGGGGAAAAAATGAAGTAATAATCATGATTGTTTTTTAGTACCAAATGTATTTGAACCAGGTACACAGGAGCAAGTTTTCAGTTTTCTTATTGCCCACTGATTTTCATTCAACTCCACCATTTGTAGAATAAGACTGTTTATCAAATGTATAATATATCAATATTCATCATAGAAGTGCATTGTAAATGACTTTATTATAGAAATGCATTGCAAATAAGGACAAAAAGGAATGTCAGTGGTCAGTAATTAAGTATCAGAATACAACTATTATATGTTTGATGCATAAACATTTATAGAACCGCATTACAACTTAATTTACAAAAGAAATATACTACAAATGAGAAAAAAGGGGTTTGTCAATGGCGAGCAATTAAAGGATGCATTACTTAGATAATACAGTTATTATATGAATGAATCCAATAATACGGAATCTTTTCTGTGATGTTATTTCAATAATAATGCTCATATTGAAAATACTCTTGAAATACTCATACTGCTCAATATCTATAATTCATTGCAATTGCATCAATATAAATCATATGGCAGCAATTGTGGATGCAGAAGTTTTGTTCAATATACTTTGGTTTAATGATATTGTCTCAATACAATTGATTGAATTCTAACCAATTTAGAGGCACTGGCATTACACTATATTTTTAGCGCAATAATATTGATTTAATAATACTGGTCATACAGATGCCAATTTAGAGCCACCAGCATTGAACTGTATTTTTCAGCTGTATCAATAATATCATTCATAGGGAGGCCAATTTAGATATTCTGGTTTTGAACAATCTATTTTTTTTATTGACAGCACATGAATAATATCAATCATGGTGGAAACATTTTACCGATTTCCATGTCAGACAATATCTTTTAATTCATATTGTTTCACAATGCTGCACACATGAAAGAAGTTCAGCTTGTAAAGTTAGGATTGCAATGTGTTCTATGAATACTTTTTATTCTTCAAACTGTTTTTTGCTCTTATCTTCTCATGAAATCCTTAGTTTGTTGCAAGCAAGCACTTTTATTTAGTATGTATGTATCCATATTCACATGAGATAAGTTATTTGACAGAGGGAGTTTATACTTCCATTGATACCTACATAATTTGTTTGTAGGCCCTTAATCAATTATTATGCAGATATCAATGAATACTCTGACTTCCCTCTTTAATTGCAATGCAGGAGCAGATCCAGGTGGGAGGCAGGGAGCCTGGGCCCCATCCATCTTGCTCAGGCAAAGTGCAACTATTTTTTTAATAGATATCCAGATTAAGAAATTTATAAATGATAAACTGAAATATATTCCGAAGCAATCAAAACTTAACCTTGAAAATAAAAAAGATTATTACTTTGCTTTTCATCTAATATAAGTGAGATTTCCTCTGTCTTACATTTTATAAATTTTTATTTATGGTTACATGAGAAAATTTCTTATTTCTGATTATTTTTTTACCTTTTAATAACTTTAGTGCAAAAAAGCTATGACTCAAATATAAGTGAAAAATATTGGATCACATACTGCTTTCTTCTTTTTGATATAATTTAATGTTTTTTAACTTTTTATATGCTTTTGTTTTTTGACGTATTTACATGTAAAAATGATTTTTTTTGTATTCGGACCGCCACACCCATTTAAAATCATAGATTTTGGGACAGGTCAAGGATTTTTTTTTCTTATCAAGAGATATCTCTTTATATATTAAAACAATTACCCAAAATTTAGAGAACTGAAATACAGTAAACTCCCTTGCATAGAAGCTATATATGAACTGGTTTTCAACCCATTTTGAGTTTTTGCTTTTTCTAGTCAATTCAATGCAGTTATAAATATTAGGTATCCACTTTTTTAATGTGAACAATGTGCAGCACTGCAACATTTTTATGAGGTATTCGAATATATTCTACCTTTACCTGAAAAAGTAATAAGGTGACAAAAGTATCAATTCAGGAGAAATTTGAACATGAATTTGATCTAAGGCTACCGGTCATTTGGTACTATTCTTTGACCGGTCTAACATACTATTATCTGTCTCTTTAGTACTATAAAATTGAAAATTGACTCCAGTTTCCAACATAACAATTTTCTGACATTTGTGATTACAGTATTGTATTAATGATATTGGTCGTGTTGGAGGGATCTTTATAGATAACATACAATTCTTTGATATTGATTATATAAGAGACTGTTGCACAATATATTTTTGCTTCTAGTTATGGTACAATTTGTATTGATTGCTGAGGAGCAAATTTAGAAGTGTCAGTATTGTACAATAATTTTTAAATCAATGATATTTCATCAATAATATTTGGTTTTGTATGAGACATTTTATGAAAGATAACTTCAAAATATTTTAAACTGAAAAATATTTTTTTATCATAAAAATATTTGGGTGTCCATGAAACAGAATACTGATATTAATATTGCTTATCATTTTCCATTTTAAAGAACTACCTCAATAATGTCAGTTCTGTAGAGTATTCTTTAAAGATATTGAATTATTTAAAAGAAAAAAAAATGATAAATTGATTTAATCTTATTGGTTTCTGATTTTAAAATGCAAAACTTATCAACTATTTTTATTTCATTATATCACATGAATTTCATTTACTGGCTATAGATGACTATCACAGATATAAAACACAAAAATGAGGATAATAAATATAGTAAAATACTTGTTGGACTGAGCCAAATTTGGCACATGGTCACATATATGAAGTACTCACTATTACTGACTAGCAAGATAACCACAGAAACAATTACACTATGGCCAGTGTACCATAACTACCTAAAAAATAAAAGGTAACAAAGACAAAAATAGAAATACTCACTAGACCAATGTCTTTTGGTAGTATGCCATTAAGGGGTGATCAATTAATACATTGGAAAAGGCGGTGATCAATGAACAAATCATTTCTCACGCATTTGTCATGCAGAGATCACTAAAAAAGTCTGAATTTTCAAAAAACAAGAGTGACTAATGCTGTACGCAAAATAATGACCACTTTAATATAAACTTACATTGCAAATTGAATCTCTAACTGGAAACCTATGTAAGGAGAATTAAAGGTAAAAAAAATGAGTTTTTTTAATATAATAAGCAGTAAATGCTTAAATTTTGAACCCTCTAGCTCCATTGGTATAGCCTGTATGCATGATACATGTATAGCCAGCCAGCCAGCCAGCCAAACAGTCAGACCAACTTGAAAATTGAGGAAACGTATGTTGACAGATTATATGACAGTTTTGGTTGACAGATTTTAATAGGTAATTCTACAAGTATTGCAACATTTTGAAAAAAACAGTAATATTTCTGATATTTGGACTCTTTTAACTCACAGAAGCATCACTGGTTAAATAACATCCCACTTTTGAAGTATTGGTAGCTGTGTGGTTAGTCATTTTTAATACCATCTTTATAGCTCCAGATATCAAGAAGTACATCTGTCATACCACTTTGTTTAGTACTAAGACTGATCAACAGATGGTGGTAACAGTTCAAAATGGAAAAGAAAGATAATTCAATGAGTTGAAAATGTTCATAATACTTGTCATTTCCCATTTAACCCTTACTCTTTCACATTGTTCACAGCCAGTGATCCTCCAATACAACATCGTCAGATTGTTTTTCAATGCCAAATATCCTCTCTAGACCCACGTATGGTAATATGAACAAAAATAGATATTGCTATGAGCATTGCAATACTTTGAAAAGCGGTAATACTTATTGTATTTGGACCCTTTTAAAAATATTCATAACACTTGTCATTTCTCATTTAATCCTTTCTTTTTCACATTGTTCTCAGCCAGGAAACTTCCAATACAAAATTGTCAGATTACTTTTTGTATGCCAAATATCTCAACTAAGCTCAAGTCGTCATTTTAAGCATAAACATTACAACTGTTACCTGACTTATCTTACTAACTTCTTAATCAAAATCTTATTCAGGTATTCATAGGTGTAGTGCTATGGGAACAGCATTACCTTAGTTTTGGGGGTATGGTGAATGGTGTTACCTCACTATATACATACACACTACTTCTAAGATTTTCTATTTGAAAAATTCATTGATTTGAAAAAAAAAAGCAGTATAGGTGTCATATGGTGTCAAAACATTTCTGAAATTAGTTAAAGCACTCCTCCAACAAAATTTGTCTTTATGCCATTTCAAATCTTGCAAGCTTCCATAGCATTGAACTGTGTTTGTGAGCATTGGTGCTTAATCTCGTTTTATTTTGTACATCTGTTAGCAAGATGTGTTTTAAGGTTTCAGAATAGCCGAAGAGTTTGTAAGAATGTTTTGTTGTGCGTAAAACGAGACGACTTTTTTGTCTTGAGAGGCTCAAAGATTTTCCCATATAAAGTAATAGCAATTGCTCCTTTGTTTTATGTGAATTCAGCTTTATTAAGGTTTAAAAGTAACACTCTACTTTAGTGGGGGGAAACCTGTATGTTAATCTGATGTACTCAGAACTCAGTATACTCTCTGTGATATAATAAATTCTTTTTCTGGCTTTGTCAAAGAGCCATTCCCCCAAACAAGGGTGTATTAACCTCAATCTGTATGCTTACTCTGAACCATGATTGTCATTGTATAATGTACAGGGAAATTTTTGAAACAATATTTTCAGTGATGAGGAGAAGTTCACATAGCATATTCTTGTTGCCATTGTACTAATTTTTATTTCAGAAGAATTGTAAATGTTTGATTGTCATTTTCTCAAAACAAAGATAACCTATTAGAAAGTGAACATCTTTGAGTACGAGTTGGGCAATATTCAATTTTTAATTCTAATAATCAACATGGAATTCTAAAAAGAATCTATGGTACGTAGAAGAAAGAATGTACAGTTTAATGCTATTAAGTCAGCAAATTTTTAAAAGATATTGAATCATTGAAGGAGAATTTTAGAAAGCAGCATAATGAAATTGATTTGAAATCAAAACAAAGTTATTGAGGAGCATTTTGCAAGAGTTTGGAAAATACTGACCAGACTTGACACCATTATGTTTCAGAAGATATTTTGGCTACAATCCTGATTGGACAATGGGCAAAGTCAAGATGAACAAGTTGTTCAAATTTAAAGAATTTTTCTTTGATCTTATTTTTGTTGTCTGTTTAGTAGTATACATTGTAGGCTTGAGTTATCCGAACTTCTTTGGTGAAGCATCATGCCATCTTTGTATGTAAGACCAGTATGCTTTCTGATGATTATCTATTCTTCTCATATCTTTCATCTCTTCTCGCACTCACGCTTGTAATGTAATGAACAAGGGTAAGAATGAAAGAGGTTGCTTATATTTGAATGGGAGCAGTATATAGTATGAATATACTACCATTCCAAATAAAAAAAACCCTGTATTCCGAATGCGTCTGGCCCTTAGCGTCTCGGAAAAGAGATTGTGTATTGAACTATGAAAAGAACTTAAGTAGAAGTAATTATTGTTGTTAGAAAATTACCAATTTAATTCATGTGAATTCTGGAAGCTTAGTGAAGAATTATGAAAAAGTCGGCCATCAATTTGAGTAATTTTATGCCAAATGATTTCAATAATAAAATATAAGCAAACAAAATTAAATAAGAACCAACTAAGCAGGGCCAGCTTCAAGCCAATTGGACCAATTGCTTTCAATTGGAGCCCCGCGCCTAAGGAAGCACCACACTTGGGTATATTCTAGTCTTGTTAAATACAGACAATAGATAGCAACACACATTTAACACCACGTTGAAGGTTTTACAGATAACAGCAATGATTTGGAATTTCTTCTGAATCTTTAAAGATTCAACAGTGTTAGTTGATATTGTTCATATCTTTAATGTTTTTATTGTACTTGAATCAAAAATATTAATCAATTACAGAAAAGTTTAAAAATTCATTTCCGTAAAATTTTTCAGCTCATATTTTGATTGCTTTCCATTGTATCATCAAGCTATAAAATTGATAGTAAAGTTTATTTTCTAAGATTATGCTGACCTTGACTGACCTCCACAAAAAATGTTTTTAATTGGACCCTGCAGCTCCTGAGACTAGCCCTATTGCTGAGGTAATTGTCCCTTTGACTATAGCTAAAAACATTAAAAAAATGAAAGGATGTAAAAGAACTTGAAAAATTTACCAATACATTAACAGTTGGAATAAATGAAAATATGGCATTTGAATGAATTTCAAGTTTCTACGATGGAACTAGCAAACCACCCCCCAAAAAAACAGTGATGAAAAAAAGATTTCTCCTCAGAGTTTGGTCTCTCATAAGCATGGGATGTTAGAGCATGGTAAAGTAAATAAGTCTGAATACAAGGTATAAGTGAAACTTTGAGGCTACACAATCCTCTTCCTTGTTAATGTTTGGTGTCGACTGTACATTCTAGAAATGTAGACCAGATAAATGAGCAAGAAAATTTAATCATAATAATATCATCTGAATCCTATTTTGAATGATGTTACTACAATTGCACAATATTAGCCTCTAATAGGCCTTATGGAAAGATTTGGTAAGGAAGACAGAAACTCATTAGGACTGAATTTTATGCAGGAAAATATCATGAACAATATTCAAATCATGAACGAACAATCTTTTACATGCATAAAACAAGAAAAAGAACAGACTCTGTTCAAAAACTGCAACATTGTTCATACAATTTTTGACAGCATTTGACAACATTTGTTAACATTTGTTTCTATACTAAAACTATTTCTTCCCAATTGAGTTTTCGAGTTATTCACCATGAAAATGAATAATCATTGTATTAAAAATAAAATGAAAAACATCATCCAAAATTCAACATAATTCATGATAAAATGAAAAAGTCATAAATATATACATGAAGTGTAAACATTTTACAGTCAGCATTTTTCTTTCTTTTTGTTTTCTTTCTCTCTTTCTTTCTTTCTTTCATTTACTTTTCTTGTAATTCATTTTTTTTATCTCAAGAATTGAATTTAAAAAAAGGATTAACATGACATAATGAGATGTAAAAAAAAATATTCTTCTTTTTTGCCACTCTTAGCATCATATCTTTTTATCTTAACCAACTCCTTCTCTTTCTATTATCCCTGCTCTTATTAAGATAACAGCTTTCTTTCTTTCTTACAAACACTGACTATCTCTCTTGACCCACTCTCTCTTCGGGTCTCTTGATTCTTTACAAATGCTGTTGACCTGGTTAGATCTGGTCTTAAAATGATATTTTTTTTTTGAGTTTTAAATAACAAACATATTTTTGCTATTTTGGTATATGTAGAGTACCAATGTAAAACTGTATATTTAGTTCTTCATTCTGTTCCTAATTTCTAATTCTATTGTCAAACTCCTACTATTGGTGCTGACTTTATTTTCCTATCTAACAACAATGACGTCAGGTTCAGACAAAAAAAGTTCAGTTCAGAACAAAAAGGTTCCAAATTTAAATGATGAACAGAGAGAGAAGGGAGGCCACAATGCAAGAGACATTGATTCTATTCCTACATCGTCAATCAACAAAAGAAAGAAAGAGAGAGAAAAAGAAAGAGACAGAGAGAAAGAGATATAGAAAATGGAACTCTAAGGAGGCCACATTGAATAATCTGATGTCGCTAAGCAATTCTTTTAATTAGAAATCTATTATTTCTCTTTCTTTTTTCTTTTTTATTATTTTTTACTATTATTTCTTTTTTCTCTCCTCCCTTCATCTCAGTCAAGAGGCTGAAATAGTTGCGGTGTTCTATTAATGCATGTGTCATATGTGCAGCCCAGTAGAGTAGAAATTTGAATTTTTGCTCATGCACTCCCCTCAATGAGTTTGGGAAATATTTTTTTGTTTTTGTTTTTGAACATTCTGACCAGTGGCTGAAATAGTTATGTTTTTCACTCTCTGTACGTGTCACCTGTACAAGTTGAGCTAACAGAGTAAGAGAGGAGTTTAAATCTGAAGCAGCCAGTCTTGTTTTTATTTCTTTCTCTACTTCTTCTTCTTCTGTCAGTTTCTTCAATCTGATCATAGTTCCTATATTAGAAACTGTCAACCCAAACTGTCACCAATACTGACAACATAGATTTCTTCAGTTTTTGAGCTGGTCTGGCTGGTATGTACGCGTGTATGTATGTACGTTCAGGTTGTACCAATGGAGCTAGCGGGATGAAAATCTAAACATATACTCCTTATTATGCTTACAAAGAATGGTTCATTTGTTTTTTGAAAATATCCTCTATATAGATTTTTAGATGGGGGTTCACTTTGCAGTGCAAGTTCTTGCTAAACAGGTCCCTTAGTTTGTGTTCGGAAGCATTCACGCTTATTTCTTGAACATGCCAACTTTTTTTAGTGATCACTGCCCAACAAAAATCTAGAAAAATAACTCAATTGATATATGTCCCCTTTCCAAATTTTCTAATTGATCATCCCTGACTTGATAAACTGCCTAAAGATATTGGTCACATGATAGTTTTTATTGAGCGACTAACCTGACCTATCTATTCCTTTTTCAGTTCTTAGTTTTTTTGTTTTTTTGTTGTCAGTTTTTTATTTTGTTCTATGTTCTAACTCTTTATCCTTTTATTTCTTATTCTATTAATAGTTTTTCATTCTGTTTCTTATTCATAGTTTTTATTCTGTCTTTTAGTTTTAATATGAGCTGAACGGTTTATAAGGCTATCTCGAAGACTATCACTCACTGCAACTAATCCAAACCCCATAACTGTCTATATTGAGCTTCAGTAATGGCCCCCTAGTCATAATACCAGCACATTGGACACAGTATGATATTTGCATGTTTTCTTCTTTTTAAATTGAATGTCCATCATATACTGGCGTATACTGTATTTTATTCGTTATTCTCTCTTTAGAAGTGCTTGAAAGATTTCATCTGACATTTTTCCAATTTGTATCTGGTGCCTTCAATGTGTTTTGAGATTGCTTCTTTTTCACCTGTTTCCTTTTTTTTTTTTCACCTGTTTGACAAAAAATGTCAAAATTAGCCAGAAAGATAAAAAAAAATTGAAAGTGGCTCATTGCAATGGTTTTGTACATACATGACTATATATTTCTCATTTTATTTTGAATTTCAGATCACATCATTTGCAGAAATACAAGCTTTCTAAATTTGTTTCCTGCCCAGTTCAGAATCCAGAACAATAAGCCCCCCAAAATTCCAAAATATCAGAAAGACAGAAAAAAACAATTATAATTGTCTCAAGAGTGTTCTGACATGTACATGTGTCATGCAGTTTTTCCTCTGCAGCTTATTCTCCTGTTATGTCCAAAGGATGATTCCATTTGTTCAAACATAATGTTGATACTGCTGGTACAAGTTTTCTGCTGAATAAACATTGTTCCATTCAGAAATTACCAACAGACTAAAACCATCCAACAAAAAATTTAGAAATTTGACCAATATTTGAAATGTACATGCTACAATGTGAGGTGTTTTACAATAATTTCCACCATTTTACTTTGGGTCAGAAACTCAGAAATTTTGGAAACAGATGAAAGTGATTGTGATACCAAAATAAGGATTTAATAGCAGCAAAAATATATTAAAAGACTATCAACCTGACATGAACATTATGCTGGGTTCATGTGGCCTGTAACCAACATTGGTTGGCTTCCAAGAAATATTGACAAAAGATAAGAAGAACATTTTATATATAGCACAATTCTTACTTGGGCTCCTGTCTTGAGCTGATCACAGAAATAATTAATGCTGACCCTCATCTCCTCCATAAAATGTAAACAATTTGACTTTATCATTAACATTAAAATTACTAAATGATTAGAAACCCTCCAAACTGTCTACATAGGTTTCTTTAGTTTTTAAGTTAAGCTGGCTGAATGGCTATGTTTATATCATGCATGCAGGCCACACTAATGGAGCTAGACGGCTGAAAATTTGAACTTTTGCTCCTGACTATGTCTACAAAAAATTGTTCTTCTTGTTCTCTGTACATTCCTTGCACAATAGATTTTTAGTGAAGAGTTCAGTGACGTATGAAGATGTGTTTGTGCTGACTGATACTTCAGTTTGCATCAAGCAGCATCCACACTTGTTTCTCAAAAAGTCAGACTTATTTATTGATCACTGCCCAACAAAAGGTGAGAGAAGTAACTAATATATTGATCCCCCATTTCCAAATTTTTAATTGATCACCCCCAACACAGCATGCTACCTAAAGATATTGGTTACATGACAGTTGCTATTGGGTGACTAACCTGACCTGTTTTCCATTTGGTTAAAAAATCCATAAAAAGGAAATATTAATAAACTAAAACCTTTATGACATATTTGATTAAAAATACTTTTAAATTCCCAAATTAAACATTTTGAGATGACAATCCTTATCTCTCAGAGAAAATAGATGAAAATCTTTAAAAATCATGTATATGATAAAAACACTGTTACTTATTGTATCAGTAGCAGTAATCAATTCCTCTCCTGTCTTAATAAAAACTTTTCTCTTCTCTTCTCTTTAGTCTATAAACTTTATAAAACTACCTAACTTTCTTTTCTCCTCTTTCCCTCACTACCATATTTATCATACTTATAGGATCAGTAACAGTTTAGCCTATTGTCTTACGCATATAATATCCATCAGCAAAATGATGGGTCATTGAATACTTAAATGAATAACACATCATTTTTTACTGATTTACCGGTAGTTTAATGAGTATATCAGCAGTCAGTTTTGAAAACACACCAGATAAAAAGCAGCTGAATTAAAAGTGTCATAGAGTATTAAGTTTCTAGACAAAGAACTAAGATATCAACTTCTGAGTATTCTAATATATATTATCTATGTTCACTCTGGATGTACATGCTTTAACAAATACAGAAATAGGAGGGTGATTTCTCTTATAAATAGAAAGCAAGAAACAGGTTTGGTTAGTCACTTAATAGAAACCATCATGTCATCAACATCTTTTGGCAGCATGCCTTGGTCAATTAAAAAATTTGAAAAAGGGGCGGTCAATGAAAAAGTTGCTTCTCTCTCCTTTTGGCTGGTAGTGATCACTGAAAATGTCTGAATTTTCAAAAAAAAACAAAAACAAGCATGAATGCTGCTGGACACCATTTAGTGAAAACTTACATTGCAAATTGACCCCTCTCCCATAAAAATGCTATTATGGGGTGATTTTTAAAAATCAAAATTATTTCTCCTTGATATAGAGGGAGTATATATATCAATTTTTGGCCCTCTAGTTCCATTGTACAAGTGATATATATATATATATATATATATATATATATATATATATATATATATATATATATATATATATATATATATATATATATATATATATATATATATATATACATACCTAACATGCCAGTCAAATAGACCAACTGAAAGACTTAAGAAACCAATGTTGACAGTTTTGGTTGACAGTTTCTAATAACATGAAGAATGTTGAATTCTTTCTAGCAGTATAAACTTGATCTAAACCCCTAAAAGAACTGTTTGCCGTTGTCGAAGATCTTGGATTCCTTCATTTTCTAATAATGTCATCATCATAACTAAGAAGATGTCATGATGTAAAGATGGATTAGCTGTTCTCTTCTCTTTGTGCTTGTTCCTCAAAAGCAATGGGTCTGTCCGTACCAGACCTTGGCGCTGGAATCCACAACTAGCAAAACCTCTGCGTCAAAGTCTAATACGTGATTTAAATGATTATGAAAAACTTAGTCTGATCTCCACAAAGGCAGAGTGTCACAGATGTAACTGATAACCCAATGGATTTTTTATCAGAATATCTTACAAAATATATCCATTAGATATGAATGTGACAAAGCCACACCTGTTACCATACAATTTACGCAGGAGATGAAGACCTGAAGGAGGGACAGAGATGACAACAACAGTCCTTTGCTTTGGTAATAGTTCAGTGGTTGTAACATTTAATATGTAAGCATAAGCCCTACAGTTCAATCATCAATAATATATAGATAATAGGTAAATAAACTTTGACTGCAACATTTTCTTCCAATTGATTTTCATGGCTCTGAAAATGAATGCAATCACAAGAAGCTATCGGTTCTGAAGTCTCCAATGAAATATGTTGTTCTTATTTTCATGAAAACTAGTCAATGAACTGCCGCTTTGCTGACTGTTATGAACAGACTCGGTTGATGGCTACTAGTGATACTATGTAAGTTTAATAAGAAGGCAGGAAGGAAGGAGGAGGCCAATGGCTACTACTGATACTATTTGTAACTTCAATTGCTCTTATCTGTTATTTTTCTGTTCTAATGAATACATTCCTTCACAACTGTTTTCATTTTTTTCTCAAATAAAAATGTCGGTCACTGGTTTTGCTTCATATATAGAACTGACAGAAGATTTTAAGAATCATCTATCTGTATACTCCGGGGTATTTGGAAGTCAACCAATCATGGCAACTCATCTAAGCCCCATAACTGTCCATACCAAGCTTCAGTAGACAGCCTCCTAATCATAATGCCAGTGAAATGGATGCAGTGTAATTTTTTGCATTGTTTTTTATTTTTACTGAGTAAAATATCCACCCTGGTAATCAACAGTCAAAAGTTGTTGAGGATTGGCCGTTCCTGTTCATTAGTCATTTTTGTAGTCTAATTTATCCAAAGAAATAGACATTCTATATCAATGAAAAACACTTGTCTTTCCAAATGATCTATTATCTGTGGTCTAATATTGGCTATAGTATTTGTTTGAGATATATAAAGTCCTTTACTGATTCCAAATAATTATAATTACCTAAAAAAACATTTTATTCTTATACAAAGCAAATCTTTACTCTCCTAACAGCTGTTCAGTTTTGTCACTAGATTACAAGCTTTTTATTGCATCTGTGAAAAATTAAATAACAAAGAAAATGGATGACCAAAAATAGCAGTCACAGAAACTGACCAAAAATGGAAAAAAATCATAACAAGAAATGTCAAAAATAATAAAAATGGCACATAAAAAGATGAATGGTCAAAATATTACTGAAAACAGTAATAAAAAAAAGAAGCAACAATGATTTAGCCCCACCCTAAAAAAAATTGGTTGGAAATATACAAAATAAAAAGATGACCAAAATAGCCCAATAAGAATGACATAAAAGTAAAAGAAAAAGAAAAGAGAGAAATGATCTATGAAAAAATGAACATCAAAATATCAATAGAAAGAGTGACAAAAAAAAGAATAGTAATGATTTAGCAACCCCCCCCCCCCAGAAATGCTGAAAATATTCAAAAGAAAAGACAAAAAGAAAAATATGACCCTAAACGAATAACTGGAAAAAGTAAAAACAAAAAGGAAAAAAAGAATGAAAATTGTCATATGAAATCAGTAGAGGAAAAAGAAGTAAAACAGAATGAAAAAGAAAGAAAAAGACAAAGAAGAAAGATGACCAAAAATTATCCAAAAAGGATAAGAAAAAAAGCATAAACAAAAAGGAAAAAGGAAAGAAAAAGAGAATGAAAATGGTCATATGATATTTCCGAAGGAAAAAGGAGCAAAGCAGAAGGACAGAGAAGAAAGATGACCAAAAATGACCCAAAAAGAAGAATAGAGAGTAACAGAGAATGAAAATGGCCGTGAGAAATCACCAAAAAGAGAAAAAGAAGTGAAGCAGGATGACCATCCAGAAAAATAAAGACAAAAAAAAGAAAAGACATTGATAAATTTAAGGCTGTTTAAATTTGAATATATTCAATATTGGTTAATCCCACTTCAGTACGAGGCCGATTAACTGTGGCAATTTTGTCGTCTGGCAAACAAAGTTCGACTACAAACAAAAGCCGAGATAAAAGTTGTAAAATTGAGGCTCTGGATGAAGACATTCCACTTTCACTGTCTTTCCCTCCCTCCCTCACACCGTTTCTCTTTCTCACTCACTTTCCCAAGTCATGTTGCCATGGTTCCAGTAAATGTGATCAACCAATAGAATAATGCATCAATTACAAATGTGAACTTTTCTTTTCCTTTTTTCTTTTTCTGCATCAGCAGGAAATACAGCCACGATTTCTGAGGATATTGGGGCTGGCAGCTTCATTGCATATATAGTGGTCATTGATCCTGATAGTGGACAGAATGGGGAGGTTAACTGCGATCTTTATCGTGATAAATTCCGACTTCAGAGTCCGGGCGTAGAAGAATATAAAATAACAGTGACAGACTCGTTAGAGTGGGAGATAGAGGGGCACTGTGGAATTACCATCGTCTGTCGACCTAATGAATCCCTATCCATGTATAATGAGAACTGCTTCCGAATCCAAGAGGTGGATGCAAATGCTTTAAAGCCTCAATTTTCCTAGAAGTCTTACAAATTCAGGATCTATGAGAAACAGAAATCGAATTTCACTTCCCTCAGCTTTGACTGTGTTGCTGACCCAAGTCCAAATTCAGGAACTCATTGGTCAAGGGGGCGAAACAAGGAGGAGAGCGTGGGCGAAGGCACGTTAGCTTTTATCACTATTAGAAACTGTCAACAAAAACTGTCACGAAAACTGTCACCACAGGTTTCTTCAGTTTCTAAACTGGTTTAGATGGCTGACCGGCTGGCTATGTCTGCATCGCATTCACAGGTCACATCAATAGAACTTCAGGGCTGGAAAAACATTTATTTCCTGTTACATCTTGAAATAACATTTTTTTTTTTTAATTCTTCCCCCAAATAGTTTTTTTTAAACTGATCCCTTGTTTGTCTTGGGCTGCGTTCACACTTTTTCTCTTTCAAAATTCAGACTTTTTGGTGTCTAACAAAGGTGAGAAAAGCAAACTACTCATTTATCACCCCTTATTCCAATTCATTTAATTGATCACCCAAACACGGCATGCTGCATAAGGACGTTGGTCATGTGACAATTTCTATTGACTGACTAACCAGACCTGTTTGCACTGCTAACAATGGCCTCGCTGTCGTTTGTGGCGGAGGTGATGATAGTGGTGGTAACTTGCCTTCTCTGCAATAAACCATTTTCACCTTTCACCTCAGCTCCCACCAATCAGTCACCCTCCCTTCAATATCACGACACATCAAACAATAACGAATTAATTGAAACAGTTATTCTATGTTTATGCTATTAATTTTAAAATGGAGTATGCCCGCATTTGTTAGGTGTGTACAATTTAATTCTGTCGGCACATTGCATCAGCCAATATATCATTATTATAGACAGCAGCTGAGAGACAAAGAGAAAAGGATAAAGAGGACAAGATTCTGTCCTTTAGCATTCTTCAGTGTTAACTCTTTTCACTTCACACAAAATGTAGCAATTTCAAAAGCTTGCAATCCTGACTGCTACAAGAAGGCCATTGCACAAATGTGAAATAACTTGGGGCAACAATAAACAATTGCTTTACATCAACAACTGCCATGATGGTTTGTTGTCTTTCATTGATAAGGTCACCGAAGCTAGAGCCAAAAGCCTGGTACAGAATCTTTTATCAAGGACAGTGGCATTTCATGCTCCTACCTGAGAATGAATCTAAACAATTCAAGAGGCTAATTTGTAGGTTCAGCTCAGTGGTTATAAAAACAAAATTGAAGACTGAGAGATTCTTTCTTCGATGCCAAGCATTTTCTCAAACTCGAGTCCAAGTTCACTTTGTTTTTCTCTCATAACAAGAACAATCCTCACCTAATTCAGGGGTGCAAACTCTTCAATGCTTGTCTATCTCACCACTTTAAACTGAACTGATGTATGAAATTAAAATTTCCCTATCATGAGTTGAAATCTCAACAAAGTGATTGCTAAGTGACTCTCTTACTAAGCCAAAATGACACGTCTTGAATGTCTGCAAATCTATTTATGATATATATACAATACAAAAGCTGCAGTAAACAGTTTAGATAGGGGTAGGAGTGGAGTTTGACCCTGCAGTAACCAGGCTTGTCAAGAATACTTTTGACTCAGGTGGTTTGTTGGATCATCATCATCATCATCATCATCATCATCATCATCATCATCATCATCCTTTCAGTGTCCGTTGTTGGACATTGACCCTCCCCAAGATTTTCCACATCATATGAATTGAGGAGCCAGTAATTTTTCAATTGATCTAGCCTGTCGTGCCATTTCACTTTCCGTTGGCCACAGCCATGCACCTAATCTCTGGGGATCCATGTTGTGAGTCGTAATGTCCAGCAGTTGTCTGACATTCTTGCAACATATCCAGCCTATTGCCATTTGAGTTTACTAACTGTTTCTATGATACCTCAGGTTCCTGTCTTTTTTTTAGTACACTATGCTGTCATATGATCTCTCTATATGATGTTGAGCATGATTCTTTCATGAGCACATAGCATAGTTCTCAGTCAATCTTTTGATTAGGTTCCTTTTTTCAGCTCCATTGGTGACAATTGGTAGGATACATTGGTTTTAGACCATTCTTTCTTTTAAGGACTAGTGGGATTTTCTTGTTCTTGGAACTTGAGCTTGCTTTAGTGAAAGATTGCCAACCTAGTGTGATTCTTTCACTTTATTTCTTCTTCCTTTGATGACTTCACGGAGACTTTCCAACTAGGTAGATGCCCCCCAGGTCCATTGGTATGACAAACACATAAATACATACATGCATGCCAAGTCAGCCAGCCAGACCAATTTGAAAACTGAAGAAACCTATGTTGATGATGGCTATATTCATATTGACAGTTTTGTTGTTACTTTCTACATAAAAAGAATATTGAAAAATAAGAAAAAGAATGAGTGTCCATACAAATAGCAATGCTGGAAAACAAATATATTGGCTCAGCAATGTGCCGAAGACAAAATGAAGACAAGGCACAAATTTCAAATGAGGGATGTTAATTGATGTTGTTTGGAACTTGAGGGTTAAAGTAGTGAAAAAGATAATTGTGTCCTTCGGTACAGAAGGTGTAAGATGTACTTGCGGTGATAAAGTCTCTATTTGACACTGAGCAAGCAATATTAAAGCTAATTAGATGATGAGGAACTGTTCAGAAAATTGAAATATTGTCATCAAAAAGTGGAACAAACAATTTTAAGAATGAGAGAGGAGAAAATTTATAAATTTTAAAAAATGAAAGAGAGAATGTCTATTTGCTAATAATAAATAGGGACAAGAAATAATCCCAACTGAATAGTAACTAGTCATATTAAAAACAAAGTAATGAATATTGAAAAGAGGACTCTTGTATGATAAATGGTTTCCATTTTGTTAATTGTTATGACAAAAAAGAAACATTCATCAATTTTATTTAGTTTTCTAATTTCAATCATTGAGACCATGTTATCAGACTGGATATGTGGGAGTGCTGAATAAGCACTTATCTGACTTCAAGAGGTTGTCATAAATTCTGTGACACTATCTTCATTCAGTGTTGATTAAGTAACAACAAGAACAAAAAATGGGAACATTGAAAAATCCTAAAATACAAAAAGGAAGCACTTATCAAGTTTTTAATAGTTATAATAAATCTAGTCACGGCTTCTGTTCCTGTCACTTTGATAAAAAAAAGTAAGTTGAAATTATAAAGAATTGTAATTCAAAAATTTAGAAATACAGATTTTTTGGAAAAGTCAAAATTAAATTCTATATTTTTGGAAAAATAACTATGACTACATTGACAGAAAAAATGTCTCCTCCAACCATAATCCTCTGACCCAGTTCAGGGTTTTTGAGGCACAACAGATGATTTTTATCATGTGTTTGTTGAAGACAAGATAGACTGATGGAGCCTGTACTTCCTCAGGCTGATTAAAAATCAGAGTTGTCCGACTCTTAGACTGGTCACCATTCATAGCTAGAGAGCCCATAGCCTATTATTACCCCATAGTTAGGGAGCGGGAGGGGGGTTATTCATGCCTTTCTCATGAGTATGAAGAGAACACAAACTGTAAAAGCTGAACTAGGCTGTCCAATACCATTCTTCGTGATGTAATTGTTCAGCCAGTCCACATTTGGTAACCCATGATTAAATATGCTGAAAAAAAATGTAACATAGATACTTGTAAGTGAAACAACAGTGAGATAATGTGAATCTGATTTCAAATAGTATCCACTTGTTGAATGTTACTGGCAAGGCGGTTCTTTTAGAGGACACAAAGAGAATCTGAGAAAGAAATGAAAACATTGAAGACCAACACAGTTAAATTGAAAAAGAAGTTTCATTCAAAAGGATCAACATGGTTTTAATGATTATGATATTTCTATGAAATACATGCTTAACAACACAAAGAAATGAGAAATATTGAAAAAGGAAAGGAAATTACTCATTTGACTTCATTAGCATCCTATACTTTGGCTACAATAAAAAAATTTTCGAGCTAATATAAAAAAAAAAGAGTAGAGAAATCAGCAGAGGCAAGATGACAATTTGAAGTGGGTTAAAAGTGAAAATCTGAAGCCAGATTTTCATTTAAATGGAAGACATAATGTCTCCATCCAATACTGCAACAGAAAGAACAATGAGATGGTATTACAATGCTTAATAAAGTAATAAAAAAAGAAACAGGAATGCTTATTTAGATTAAAATGATATCTAAGTTTAGAGGAGATGGTATCATGTCTATTCATTGATGACTTTGCAGAAATCAGAACAATGAGATGATATTATAAAATATTGTCTGGCAAAAAAATAAGTGCACACTAGGATTTTATAAAATAACAATAGTGTTTCCATTTAAGCTTGAAAAGTAGCAAAGATAATGTCACAAGTTATTATAGATAAAAAAAAGTATTTAGCACAAGATTTTATTCATATGTAAAGAGTGACTCTGAAATAATTATCCATATTACTGGATCATTCCTGGAAATGAACATCTGATGCATATTTGTGACACTATTAGTAAAGTTAAATACCCCTACAAATATGTTTCTCAATAATTTTCAATTGATTAGTTAACCAACATTCTGAGGCAACCATACTCATCAAATTCATGAATCTATAAAAGTGTTTGAAATGTTTCAGTTCTTGCTCCTTGTTTCTCTCTCTCTCTCTCTTTCCATGTATAAATAAATTAAAAAATCCTACTTTTCTCTTTGAAATATTTTTATGAAAAACGTACATACATAAATGAAGAATGGAAATATTCATATTCCTATGCCACATGCTTCATTTCCTCTTACTCCAGTCAACTATCAACATTAATTAAGATGACATTTACTACATACAGAACAAAAACCCAATTAATAGAACATGATCAAAATCCTCCTCTCGTAGAAACATTCTATAAGGGACTATGCATGAACAGATGGCTGTCAGGTCTCAAATAACAATTGTTTCTGTGGTGACGTCATTCCCATCATAAAAACATTCTATGATTGAACTTTACATAAGCAGTTTTCTATCTAGAGTGAAACTTTTTTTCTAACAATGTTATTGATAACAAAAAGGGAATGTGCTAAATTACAATAGTGGATTGAATACAAACAATATGAATTATCTAATCCAGCTTCCTGATTAATCCTAGCCTCCTGAAATTTTCCCATTTCTTATCACATTACAACATTCAGTGTTACCACATTTCAACTGGGTTTTGCTTGATTTAGACGTACCATTGTTTCCATTCTTTGCCAGAAGCTCTGAAGAGGTCCGAATTTCAGATGAAACATTAGATACAATAAAGAATTTGAGATGTAATAGTCAGCCTCAAGTCTTTTTCCCCCCAAACTGTTGACTTCATTCACATCATATATGTATATATGTATATGAATTTCAATGATACTACTTTTTTAAAGCAAATATTTGTTATGGAAAGTATACATACGTACGTATATATATATATATATATATATATATATATATATATATATATATATATATATATATATATATATATATATATATATATATATATATATATATATATATATATATATATATATATATATATATATATATATATATATATATATACATATATATATATATATATATATACATATATATGTATATATATATATATGTATATATATATATGTATATACATATGTATATATATATGTATATATATATATATATATATATATATATATATATATATATATGTATATATATATATATATAAGAAAAAAAAAATATATATATATATATATATATATATATGTATATATATATATATAAGAAAAAATAGAATGAAAATGTGGAGTAGTGAAGAAAATGAAAAAATGTAAAAACATAATGCTAATGATAATGACTGCTCCCATCAACATCACCAACATACCAACAAGGTTCAAGAAGATACTGCTGAAAAATACTCTGGAAAAAAAAAACAATTATCAAAGACAATGCTTAATGATATAGCAAGAGAGACAAAAACTGAAAGCACACATCTGCATTGGAGGTCTATAGTTTGGTATCTGTAGTCTCCAACTACTACTGAATAAAAAGACAGTACAAAAAATGATATTCAAAACCAATATTGTGAAAAAAACAAAACAAAAAAAACGATGTTGAAAAGACATAAATTATTGTAAAGGTGGAAAAGGAAGCATTTCCATTATTGGCTGGCACCGTTTTTAATGACCCCACCATAGATTCTCCATCCAACGCACAGACACTGTATTGTTATTTATTATTCAGTAAAGAGATTAGAAAAATACCTCAATGTCAGCTGTGCAAATGTGAGAATGGTCTTCAATGCAAATGTGCCGTAGAACCCAGGAATCCTCACATGTCCTTCTCAGCAGTCAACCTTTCAACCTGACGTCACTGTTTGGCCTGTGTACAAAACCCTTGCCACCACTGAACTCTCAGAAGAAGTTCAAGAAATTGTATCCTGGGGTACATTCAGATAAGGGACCGAAAACTGCCAATGGCTTGTATCAGGTGAGCAAAGATACAGCTTAATTTACTTATTTTCTGGTGTAGCTTTTGCAAATTGTGTCTGCTGGTTAGAGTTACTTGGTTGAATGTGCAACCACTTGGCACACCATTACCACAACCATTCTGAGGATTTTTTTCCTTTTGGGGCTTATGGCTTGCTTTCTTTTTCATTGTCTTTTTTGTTGCTTTTGTTTTGTTCTTTCATTTGATCTTTACTTTTCTTTCTATCTTATGCTTCATCTTTTTTACAGATGGATCTCTCAAAGTCTCAATTGCATGAGTGTTTGACTTCATATTTCAAAACAAGTTCTCAATATACTGTACATATTTTCATGTATATACATTTAAGAATGACTTGACTGTATCTGTGTGAATATGCATGTGAATATGTTTACAGAAATGAATATATAGAAATATGTATCTGCTAATTTGTACAATTTTTTTATATGCGTATATATATGTTTGTGGGTGTGTGTGCGCGTATATAGATACACACACAAACACACACACACACACACACACGCACACACATATATATATATATAATTATATACATATGTATGTATGTATGTATATATGTATAAATGTACATCAATAAGTCTTCTGCCTGACGTAGTTATCAGGTGAGTGTCAATCTGAAAACTTACTGAATAATATTTGATGTTGGGGACTAACATTCACATGAAGACAGATCATGTTGAAGAATGAATATTTTTTGTGTTGATTTAATGCTTTTCTCATCTTAGGCTACAGGCTCATTGATGTACTTTGGTACGCATATAAATATATACATATATATATATTTAGAGAGAGAGAGAGTTAGACAGAAAAAAGAGAGATGTAGAAGGGATATACTTGCTTAAGAATTCTAACATGCAATTTAAAATGTAGATATATCTATCTCCGTATGAATATGCATGTGATTGAACTAATACGTGTGAATATACAAAATGCTATGTAAAAATTGAACTTGATCTTGAGAAAAATTACGATTCTAACTCTTTGAAAGTATTACTAAAAAGAAGATGGTAGAAACAAGGTTAAAGGGTAGTACTCACAAAAGCCGCAGCAAAAGTCTATAATATATTTGATTTGTGCATACTGTTAAAATTTCCTAAACTCTTAAAAAACACTTTCTATACATGTCAATGTTTGTATAGAGAGGAATATATAATTTGCTTACATATCATATTATTTGGCATGCTTTTTTGGCATATAAAAAGATGCATATGTTTAAGCCATTTTTTTTGTAACAATATACATGATCATGAGTTGTATAATACTTTCTGTGGATACATACAGTTATAACTTTATTTATTTGTCGTGAATAATTATTGATATAGGTTGCTGTTGCCAACTTTGAAAATGAATTTTCACACCATCTCACTAGAATTGAAGAAATCTCTGTGTACTTGTATGAGCTCACTGTGATCACTGAACAACTGGCCATTGTTCAAAGTTGAAATTTACCAGATGTATTAGTTAGTAGACAAGGCAGTGCAGCAACAAGTTTGAATTGTTTGGATCAGCAGTTTTCAAGAAATCTGATAGAAAAAATTAAAGATTAAAGATTACGTCATTTTTTCATGGTTTCTATATATCATCTCCCTTAAATTTCACTCTTTTTAATGCATTTTGAATTGATCTCAGTTAACATTTTCTTTAAAATCCAATTCAATCTGACAGGCTGCTTCACACACCATAAAGTCCTAATGGGCATTAGTAATTACAAAGATTGGCAAATAATATGATATACACAAAAACATTCAATAAAACCAATTATCAAAGTACATTTGACAAATTTATTTCACCATAATTAAATTTCATAGTTCATTGTCTACTCTACCATAAAATTTCACGGAAATCCACTTGAAACTTTTAGAGATACAGAACAGCTATGACTAAATAAGATGCTCTGATCTGAAATATTCAAGCTGTTCTGTCATCGTGTCTGTTTGTTCACTAGATATTTCTAAAACTTCTGCTTAAATTTCAATGAAATTTCATGGAAGGTTGGGAAATAAGCTACAAAAGGGAGCAGGAAATTTCAGAGTAGATCCATGCACCCGTCATCATCTCCCCGTCATCATAGCTATCTGCCCACACCACAACACTGACACTGTCTTCAAAAGTTACTCCATAGGAAAGGCCCCTAGACCAGATAATATCACCATTGACCTACTCAAAAATGCTGGTAAGATCATCACTAGTAAACTAACTATTCTATTCAACTTGAAATAAAGAGCCGGAAGATTGGAACACTGCAATTAAAAAAAATTTAGAAACCAGAGTTAGTGAATTTTGTAAATTAGATTCAAAATTTGACTATTTGCCACCTGATTGATTTAGGTAAGACCTCATATATATATGTATATATATATGGATATGACATGGCCCAGAAAATAATATAGCAAGATCAGAATAAAATTGAAAAACCAGAGTTATTTATATATATATATATATATATATATGACATAGCCCTAAAAAAAATATAACAAGCTAAATATTAAAATCTATTATAAAAAGCTTGAGGGGAGGTGGTGTTTAATCAACAATATTGTGATGCCATGTAAATGTAATTGTTTTGTTTTTAAATCCCCAAAACAAACACATTATAAATAACTGATGATCCCAACAAGAAAAATTCACATATAGTACTATAATACCTAGTTCTGTGTAAAACATAAAACCCTTTGAAAAACAAATTCTTTTATATTTTTAGTGTTTAGTGCTGTAAAGATATTCATTTCATTTTTAACTAAAATAACTTTATCTAGAGCTTAAGTTTAAATAATCTGCCTCTAAGAATTGTTGAACCCTTCAAGTACCACTATTGATAAATTGTGACCACATACACATTCAGTCAATAGTTGATATAGATGAAAATATGGCTCAAAATCTGTTGAGCATAGGATCATTAGGTACCATACATATGTTAGCGTAAATCTAAAGTAAAATACTGTGGTTGTTCTATTCAGATTTTTGCCATAATTTTGAGGTGAAAAGTGCTGTTTTTTTTTATGGTAAGAAAGTTATACTAAAAATGCTATTTTTTTACCTTAAATCAAAAATGGCTGCCACAGGATGATGTTATTGAATGTAAATCAGGTAATAATGTTTTTTTTCCACCATAAACGTTGTACCATAGTGATCATTTCATTTCCACATAGGAACCTTCTATCATGAACTATTCTTTCTCAATAGCCCTTCGAAAAACACAAACCCGATTTTTACAAAATTTTTTCTCTGAAACTTGATGCTCAATTTTTTCAGTTGCTTTTTATAACTTACTCTGGTAATGTAATTTACCTCCATGAATGTAAATGCTGGGCCGCAATATGGCTGAAAAAATGCTATCTCAAACTAGAATCGATCAGGTGACCTCCAATAACCATGGAGGTTAGCACCACTCATAGTATCATCTTTTTCTGCCCAAGTTGACCCAAGGTACCAATCTACATTTGAGAATATGATTGTTCAGCTACAATATGGCTCAAAGAAATTCAATTTTAAATTGAATTTTAAAGTCCGCACAACCTATTCTATAGAATTAAATCTCACCACTCCTACTATCAGTGAGGTCAAAAACATTTTTCTACTTCTTGGAAAACTCATTTTTATGCTAGCAATTGTTCAGATTGGTTACAAATGACTGGAATTATATCTGGTGACTTCGAATAACTCCCAAGGTCAAACTCACATAGGATGTCCCAAGTGGATGTCTGCGGAGTCATCAAAAATTAGGTCAATGGACCTTGTCATTTTCACATGATAGTAACAAGATTAAACACACAAATAGAAGGCTCCAATATCACTATGGATATACCCATATATAAATGCATAAAACCTAAAATAAACATAAGAATATATCAATGTGGTGCATACACACAAACATATATATGTGTGCATATATATATATATGAATTCATTTATGTATAAATATGCACACACAGCACAGAGGTCTATTTGCTTCTCTACTCATGCATTCAATTATTCTTTGATGTCCGCTAACCTTTGTAACATTATTGAAAAAGCAGATCTGAAATATGAAACAATATATCAGCAAGCAATAAGAAAAAAATTACTTGGAAAATAGCTCAAGATGAAATGGAAAAGAAAAAGTTAATTTGTAAGATGAAACAGATAGAAATTATCCTTTATCGAAAAATTGCAAATATCTATCTTTTTTGTAACTTACATTTTGCACACATGACATGCAAAAATGAAAGTGTAAATTCGTGTGCATGCATATCAGCAAGTTTCAAGCATGCATACATGTCAGCACATGTTAATACTTATGGATATATATATGTATATATATATATATATATATATATATAGACATTTATGAATAGAGAGAGATAAATAGATATGTATATATATAGAAATAGAGACAAACAGACACATGGACAGCGAGATAGATGATAATGAATACATCCATGTACAAACGGGGATCAATAACTCTGTAACCAGACAAATAGTTATTAGACAAATTTTGATATGAAATTTTCATTTTACAATATTAGATCGATGTGATTTATATTCTCCACTGAATCAAGTGCAATGATAAGAAATGAAATTATGTTGGAAAAATTTGTTGACTAAAAAAGATGCATTTTCCATCATTTGGATGTAGACTTATTGATGTACCAAGATACCCCAACACACATACACACACACACACACACACACACACATATATATATATATATGTGTATATATATATAAATATATATATTTTAGAATGATGAAATTGCAAACTTATACACCTCTGTTACTTTATAAAAATGTGTGTAGTTGGAATTTTAAATGTGTGTATACATACACACACACATGCTGACAGATCACTATTGAAATGTTTGAACACATGTACGTGAACACGTGTACAGAGCATGTTTTCCAGTTGTTTTAGAGCACATTCAAAGAATGATACGCAATACTATAGACATACGTACATATGTGTGTATATATGTGTGTATGCATATGTACATACAGATTTATGCATACACATATGTAAGCATACTTAAACATGCATTTTCAGATACTTATGTTGCCATACATTTATATACATGCCAATAAATGCATTGATAAATTTGAGTATAAAAATGCAAAATTATATATAGATATATAGATGGATGGCATACATCTAAGATGGTTTAGAAACAAAGAGATTTTTAAAAACTAGCCATATTTACTCATGGTACTAATATACATACACCATTATGTATTTATCATATTAGGCTGCTTTTTATTTTCTCCCTTTGTGTCCTTGTGTTCACAGGAAATTGAAAGGATATCTTGCTGTGTAAAAAAGAACAGAGACAATTTGCGAAGACTCTCGAGTGCAGCAGTGTCAAAGAAGAGCAAAAGGCAGCGAGTTAGCAGAGGCTGAGAGCAGTGGAGATGAAGATGGTTGTGATGCAAACCATGCGGTGGTGGAGCTGGTAGGGTGATGGGAGGAGAAATAAGAAACAGAATCAGTGGAGTGGAGTGGATATAGAGCTCTGTCAAAGAGGAATTGTCAGGTAAGTAGCTAGTCTCTACATCGTTTTGCATTGTGAACTTTCCATGTTTGTCGTTTGCTTTGCTCTCTTGTTGTTCCACTTAAGATTCTGATCTATCAACACTCATTGGGTTCGCTCTGACAAACTCTACTCGATAAAAGGAGAGAGAGAGAAAGAGAAGAAAAAGTGGGCAATTTGTGTTTTACTTTCCATTATAATGCAAATACACCTTATTGAAATCTTTTGATACCAATTTGGAATGAATTGACCACAATAGTCAAGGTATACATATATATATAGATATGTTATTCAGAAATGGATGTATGGTGCAACAGAATGATTATAAATGAATGATTTATATCGTATTGAAACTCTTATTTGAAATGATCCTCTGTTATTACACCAAAAATGTATCACTTGGCTTAGACAATGTAAATTGAATAAACAATTTAAGAAAATGGGGCTACTGCAAAAATTGAACCTTCGACTGATAGGGTAGCTGCTTCAACATAGCATTGCTCTTATGATTGAGCTACGCAGACAGTTATCAGTAATTCAAAAGTCAAAATAACTCTCAAAATTCTCATTTCATTTATTCTCTGTCTACATCTGCCCTGTTTGTTTCTATCCATGCTACAATTATGTTATTAAGGAATGGATTTGGGCCTTTGCATTACTAGCTCAATAGTGAGAGCAACGCTATGTTGAAGTGGCTACTCTATCAGTTGCAGCAGCCCAATTTTCTTTAATTGTTTATTCTATTTACGTCACCTGGGCCAAGTGATATATTCTCTACATAATAACAGAAAATCATGTAATATAACATGATTTATAATCAGATATATAGATATATGTATGTGTGTGTCTATGTGTGTGTGTCTAATGTGGTACTTACACCGTCTAGAATTGTAGATTTTACAAGTGATTTGATGAATTGCCTGTCAAGGATGAATCTTGTAACTTGCAAAAGTCACAGATTATTATCATTTTTTTCATTCTATTCTGAATAAAGGAATGATACATAAACCACTACATTCATTCTTGGGTATCCATATACATTTACTGGGGGATTTTTTCATCATTATTAATTTATCATGAGTTTTACTCTCTCTTATTATTGTTGCTATTTAGAATAAGCATTTTCATTATTATTATCTTACAACTACTTTTACTCTATTTTATAATTGTCACTTCTTAGATAGATTCTTAAGTATTTTCACCATTATCATTTTATCATTGATTTTCCTCCATCTGATTATTGCTGCTTTTTACATGAAGTATTTTCATTATTATTATTTACATTACTAGTTTTAATGCATATTCTTTGTTTTAACCACAACAACTCTGAGTTCATATACTCTTTGACTACCAAATCACAACAGCATGAAAATGGAAATCAATGGTAATTTCCAACAGGACTTGAGCTTTGGCTATGAAAGTCTTCAGGCAGTGTACAATCTGTGGTCAATCTGTAATCATTCATCTAAAAAAATCTACTTGAATAATGAACAGTGTGATTTCTTTGGTTCACTGGTCATAACACTAATATCTTTCACTGAGTTGTCATAATTTTGCAAACTATACACTCTTTCCTGTAAACAAATTAAGTATTAGGAAGAAAAAAAAAGAAGCATCTCAATCAAAATGGTTCAGGACACACATTATACAGTAATAATCTCCAAGCTAAAACTGCTGGCAGATATTTGTGGGTTTAATCTTGATTGGATCACTCATTCTTGATGGTCTGATACAAAACTTCTATGTTAATAAATGATATGAAAAAAAAGGTTCAAGATGCACATCATATAGCAATGATCAGCAAGCTAATCATGCTGGCCTGTGTTTGTTGGTTCAATCCTTATTTGATCTCCCACAATTGATGGTCTGATACTAAACTATGCTTAGTAATCACTTGGGGAAAAAAGGATGCAAGCTAATCTTGCTGGCTGTTGTTAGTGTGTTTGATCCCCATCAGATCTCCCAGTATAGATGGTCTAATACCAACTCAGGCTTAAATAATATCCACTCTGATATCAAAGAGTTTCTTGGTTAGCTGTCCGTAACACTCGACTCCTCCACTCAGCTGATGAAAATACCTCCTACCCACCATTTTAAACCATGGATTCTTCAACTGGGACCAATTCACTATCTTTTCTTCCTAAAAAATCATTTTATAGAAATTCAAATGTATCCATGAATTTTTTCATGGTTATTATATAATACTAGATAAATAACTCCTCTATTACTCTGAATTAAATCTTATTATTATCACTGTTTTTTATGTAATCATTCTTACATTACGAATTGACTCCCACACTAAAAATCTCCTGAGAGAGGGTTAAAGAACAAAGATAAAATTTTCTAGATATAATAAGGAGTAAATGTTTGATTTTTTTTAGCCTTTAGCTTCAGTTGGTGCTACATGTTTATGTGATATATACATAGCCAGCCAGACCAACTTGAAAACAGAAGAAACCAATGATGACAGTTTTGGTGGATGGCTTTTAATAATATTACTCGCTAGTAAAACAAAGGCAGTGTAGAGAAATTGAATCGGAGAGGAAGGTGTAGTAGAATAAAAGATAACACCAATTCATCTCCACTATAAGACCTCCTTTTTCTTCCCAAAAGTGGGTCAAATGGTAGACATAATCTTCCTTATTCAACCCTATATTGTTAAGTAGCTGAATAGGATTTTAGAAACTGGGTGATAAATAAGAAAAATTCAGAGAAATATGTTCTTTTCTTAATATTCCTGCATGAAATAAGGGGGTTGGGTACTATATGATCAATTACACTTGTCTGGTTGATGTCCATGAATGATTAGTTCCCAAGGTATGAGATACAAGTTCTCAAGCAAGTCTTACCAATTGCTACCACTTTATTCCTGTTTTCATGCATGTTGGCTTTAATGGTCCAAGAGTGTATCAACCTAGCGGGTTGTGATAAAAAGCACCAGGAATAAGATGAAGTGAAACTAATGATAAAATAATCCCTCTTCGTCTCTCTCCTGCACCAGACCAAACTCCAACAACTCTGTCTGATATGCAATCATCAACACATATGGAGGTCTGAGAATGCTCTGAAATTTTCCCATATGAATCAATGGGAATTGCATCTTTGCTTTGTTTGTGATTTATGAAAGAATTTCATTGGAACACTACTTTCAGGTAATGGGGAAACCTGTATTTTAATATTGGTGAACTAAAAATCCATATTACAATTTAATTCTGCTAAAAACTAGAATAGATTATTTGTAAATGATTACCTGACACTAATCTTAACTCTAAATACGTTTACTCTCAATATTGTTCCTTGAACTGTGAACCATGCAATGTGCACATAAGATAATCATGCTCAACATCAAATGGAGATATCAAAAGACAGTAAAGTATATCAGAGGAAAAACAGTATTCAGAGATATTATAGACTCTATTACAAAACTCAAATGATGGTGATGGGCTGGTTATGTAACAAGAATGGCAGACAACTGCTGGACATCATGACTCACAATATGGAACCCCCAGAGAACACATTCAAAGCTGTAGCCAGCAGAAATTAAGATGGCATGATGAATTTGACAAATTCAGAAAATACTGACTCCGATGCCCATAATAGAGAGGTCTGGCGATTCTTGGAGAAGGTCTATGTCCAATAATGGATGCTAAAAAGCCGATGATGATGATGATGATGACATACATTTACAAATGCAGATCAATAAGTCCATAACCTGACACAGTTATTAGCTGAATTTTGATAAGAAACTGTCTCTAGCTGATGTTTGATCTATATGATGAATAGAGAAAGGTTGGGTTTCGAGCAGTGACAGAGAAGGAGACTATGTTGCAAAATGAATATTTATTGGGTAAAATAATTGCTTTTTTTATAGATTTAATAACAAACCTACATATATCAATGATTTTCCTTGTACATAACTAATAAGTTATAACTAACATGAACATATTGGTAGTTCATTGTTTTTTTTTACTAGAACATTAAACTGCCATCAATATAAGGAAGCCTGTCTTTTAAAAATTTGGTTCCTGATTCATCCCATCACTTCTAGCAAAGTATCTTTCATTTCTATTGTTATTGACTTACACATTGCATATTAATAAGCATTATATGGATGTATGTATCTAAGCTTATCTGACAGTGTCTGTAATTTTTATTCATTTATTTATTGAATATAATGGCTCCCTGGCCATCTCAGAAAATATTTTTTTTTTACTTCATTCTACTTTAAAGATGAAATTCAATTAACTCATATCCTCTTGTAAATTTCAGTTGAAATTTTCAGAATTGTCCCTTTAATTTATCATTTACTCCATGATAGCAAAATCCATCAAGCCCATCTTTAAAACTATTCACTCTATTTTTTTTCAAGCATATTCTGGTAACTTATTCCACTAATTCATTACTCTTTTATTGAGAAAATCATGGTTTGATTTTTCTGGTTTGCAAATTGTTTATTCGGTTAGAGAGGTTAAAACTTCTGTTTCTTCAATCCATTCAAAATTTCGAATGTCTCTATGAAGTCACCTCTCATTCTATGCTCCATCAAAGTGGTCTACTTCATTTAGTCTTTCTTGATAATTAAGATTTGACATTCTGTCAAAATTGGCAGCCAACCAGAGGAATATTACTGTGCATGCATAGACAAACACTCTTCTGTGGGGTTACTTAGTCAACAGTGAGATACCACTGAGTGAGCTTGTGTACTGACTCACCTTTGCATTCACAGTGACGAAGACTATTAAATCTTCATGTCTTATACAAATTGATTTGGCCAAACATCAAAACATTCAGGTCTTCCAGCTTTACTACAGTCCAGATAGGGCTCCATACAACTTCAGGATTTTCCTCAAGAGACTGCAGACTATTGATGAGACTAAGGAAAATGTAATGAAGCAGCAAATGGTGATCCTGATGGAGGACTTTGCTGACCGTTTAAAAATTGAACAGGATGCCGTGTTGTGTATTAGTTTTATCAAGGGTAGTGCTTTGAAAGGGAGATATACAATTGTGCTAGGTAAGCTATTTTTCATTCATATTTATTGGCTGGATACTTTCCAGGCTGACCTCATATTTCTGTACCAAATAACACTAATCTGCTATTGTGGCAGCAAGAAATTTTAACCTTTTTCATTTCGAATTTCTTCTCATCATTTTTTTGCTGCCCATTTATCTCTTCAAACATTAACTTTAACACACTTCTTATTTATTTTTCATCAGATGAACTATTATCAATCATTATTTCTAATTTCATAACCCTTCATAACTTCATCTTAATTTATCAGTTGCTTTTCATTCTTATTTTTTAAAACTTTTTTTACTCAGATTGATTACTCTCGAGCAGTGAGCAACTAGTGTTGATCGGAAATAAGGAATAAATCAGAACTAAAACTTATTCTTTATTTCCAGTCAATGCTGTTTGCTCACTGCCAGAGAACTAATTGGTCTGATTAAAAATTTGTGATAAAAAGTAACTATTAAACTAAGATAATCGTAAAAAAGTGTTCCTGAAATCAAAAATAATAATCAAGTTTATGTAATTTGAAAAAAAAAACTGCTTTGTACCAGACATGGCTCAGTCAAGTAAATAACCATATAACATTCATATGTATATATGTATATATATATATGTGCTTATATGGAGTAGATAGATTCACATGTACTTTGGGAAAAATAAATTTGGAAATACTTATTGGCAAATTGTGAATGGATTCTTTCCAGGAGGCTTCTTTCCATTTATACGTAAATAGTCACTCATGTATACATTCATGTCAGAATCCTTTCAAACATATATGTACTTAAGTAGATGTATGCACATATAGGCAGTAACAGACATAAACCCATGAACACACAATAATATTTACGCAGGTAAGCATACACTTTCTCACTTGTTAAATGATGTAGCATGTGCATACACAAATACACACACTTACTATAGTCACAGAGTCTCTACATATTTGGTTAATAAGTTCTCTTTCAGATAGGTTTCATTAAATGTGACAGACTAGGATTTCTTAATGATAGTAATCTTCCTCTTTTTATATTTCTGAATGACTTGCCAAAGGTCATTATTCAAATGGTATGAGATTGAAAGAGAGTTTCCCATAACTTAATCAATCTCAGTGAACCTGACATATCAGGTTTTATAGAATAGTAATTGCTGTCTTGGGCTTTTTTACCTTTGCCAATGAAGTTAGAAGAGGTATAAGTATTCACTCGTATCTGCCTGTTTGTCTGTTTGTGCACATAATATCTCCAAAGGTTCTCAATGAATCTCAATGACATTTTGCGGCAGGTTGGTCCATGAGCTATAGAAAAGATGATTAGATTTTGTGTGGAAAATTTTTACAGTTACTCCCTCTGCACTGTAATAATATGTCCACACAATATCTCCAAGAGTCCTCAATGAATTTCAACAAAGTTTTCTGGATACTTAAGCCACAAAGAAAGGATGAATTGCTTGAATTTTGGGCTGGATCCAGGATTTTATTTTGATTAGTTATTTTTTTCATGCATTAATTTATTAATTCATGTTTGTCCGCATAATATTTTGGAAAGGTCTTGACAAATTTCAATGACATTTTGGGAAAGCATGGGCCATGGGCAAAGGAAGAATCAATTTAATTCAGGACCTGTTCGAGGAATTTCTCACAGTCCACTCTTCTGCATTGTAGGTATATATACAGTGATTTTCAGTCAGTTTTTATTGACAATGGCATTGGTGAAGATATCTACTCTCTGAGTTCTTTCTAGTTTGTTCTTTTTACCTGATAGTTATTTATCAAAATGAATGATAAAAAGCAAGTCTGTATAGTTATCCAATAGAAAGCGTCACACGACCAACATTTTTTGACAACAAACCATGTTGGGAGTCATCAATTGGAAAACAAAAAAATCAGAAAAGAGGTGATCAATGAATAACTCAAATTTTCAATATAATGAAGAGTGAAAGTTAGAACTTTCAGACTTCTAGCTCCATTGGCATGGCGTGGCGTGGTGTGGCGTGGCCTGTATGCATGATACATATATATGTATATACGTATGTATGATTAATATATATATATAATTGTCATCCACAGACAGCTTTTTCATTGAATTATAACTCTTTAGTATAGCTATAGACTTGATATCCCATCCAGTACTGCAAGGTAGGGTCAAAATCTTCATTCCGGATCTACCCTTGCCCTAGATAGAATTGGATGGTTAGTAAGACTGAATTAAATAATATATTCACTTAGGCACAATTCCCCATCGACTAGAGTGCTCCATTCCAGAGTTGGAAGAGCATCGCATGATTGCTTATAGCAAATGGGTGCCCTACTTAATAGTGCTCAACCTTAAAGGAGGGAGTGTTAATTATAATTAGTAATTGTGTCATCCACAGACAGCTGTTTCATTGTATTACAACTGTTCAGTGTAGCTATAGACTTGATATCTCTTCTAGAACCATGATGTAGGGTTGAAACCTTTGTTCCAGACCCAGAGGCAGATGCTGTCTCTTTCTCTCTTGCTCTCTCTCTACATATATATGTATAGTCTAGAAAGCTTCCCAGCTTTACACACTAAATCTTAAAAAACTTTTTCAAAATTTTTATGTGTTACTTCAGTCCCTTATTTTCCAATACCTGTCAATGATATTCATGTAATTTTCTTCAGTGTTTTTGCATATTTTGCATGTATTTTGTTATTATGGTACAATGAGTTAATTTTCTCTTGTTGGGATCATCAGTTGTTTGCCATTGAACTGTTTCAGGAATTTTAAAAACAAAACAGTCATGTTAACTTGGTATCCCAGCAGTGTTGATTAAACACCATCCTCCTTTCAGCTATGTTTCAAAATATAGCTTATGTCATGCATGTAGTTTGTTATTTCATATAGGGTATTATCATTTGTATCATACATGGATATCATATATACACATATATATATATATAGATCGCTAGCTAGCTGGCCACACTTAAAGATTGGTGTCGCTGAGCCAACACTTTTTGAACTTGTTTAGTTCATCTTGCCATCTTATATTCTGCTGGCCACAGTTTCACATGTGATCTCTTGATTTTTCCATGTGCATGCTGCATGCTTCTCAGTTACATAGGTACATGGATATCCAGCCAGCCCAACTTAAAAACTGAAGAAATCAATGTTGATTTTGACTGTTTTAATCGATGATTTCTTTAAGTCTCTTGGTTAGGTTCCATGTTTCTGCTCCATAGTTGACTGTCAGGAGAATGCATTGGTTGTATACCCTAGGACTATAGGGATTAATGGTCGAGTTTGCTCCACCGAAGGCTTGCTTTTGTAGAGTGATTCTTTGCTTGGTTTCTTCTTTTGGAGATTTCATAGAGATTTATTGCCCTAGGTTTGTAGATTTTGGTCTTTATAGATCACACAATATTATTTCATTAGTTTGGTAAAAGATTTTTTTCATCTTGTATCTAACATATTAGATTTACTTCATTGTTGATGAGTTGTAAATAGGTATATGTTACATAAATTATTGTAAATCTTTGTATCTCCAGAGAGATGAAAAGCTTAATATTTAACAGTATAAGAAAGTCAATATAAACCCATTTGATGGTGCATATATTTGCATGAATTCAGATTTGTCTGATAACACATTTGCGAGTGCATATAAATATATATATGTATTACATGAATTTGAGTTTATGCTACTTTGCATATAAATAGGCAAGATATCAAATTCTACCCTAGAAAAATTAAATCTTAAGGCCCAAAATGAGATGAAATATAATATCATACAAAGAACAAAATTTTGATAATTAACTAACTTGCCATCACAATCAATAATTGAAAAACAGTCAAGTCAGAATTTGAAGTTATACAAAAAAATTCCATTTAAGAATAAAAATGATCAGAATAAATTCTATTTATGACATCATTGACATTTTCCATCTAATATAAAGTAAAAAAAAAACATCTTAGAAACATGTATATTCTCCAGAATCTAAATTTATTAATAAACCCATCAAAATTATACCCCTAAAAGATCAAAAAAGGACATATTTAGAAGGTGTTTCGTGGAGTACTCATGCAAGTTTTCAAATCTGTAGACAAAATGGTATCGCCAGAACACACAAACCATAAGCCCATATAAGAAGGGATAGAACACTTCACAACCAAAACTTGCTAAAAATGGAAAAAAAAACTTGCAGATAAAGTAGTCCAGAGTATGTCTCCTCAGATGGACAGTTTTTTTTTTTTTTAATATCAATGTATCGTATTGTACTTCAGTGAAAAATTAGAGCAAATAAAAGTTTTGATATATTCATTTGATTAATCCTACCCATGATACCATGAGTTTTATAAACAGCTAGTTTTAAAATGTTTCCCTTGCTGAAATCTGTGTAATTAGTATAATCAATATAAGTATTAATTTCCAGACCCTTGAACACAGTATTCTCTGATTGTTAAGTTCCTTTATTATTAAACGTTCTTGGCACACATACATATACCAACAGGTCTCATTGGTCACTCAATAGAAACTGTCATATGACTAACATAGTTTGACTGCATGTTGAGGAAGATCAATTTAGAAATTAGAGAAATCGGTAACCAGTGGATAAGTTACTTCTGTTGCCATTTGTTGGATGGTGACCACTAAAAAACTCTGAATGAAAGAAAAACAAGCATTAACCAAACTGCATTAAACTAAGGGACGAATTCAGCCTTTAATTCAATTGAGCCCTTCCCCCTGCCAAATCTTTTTTGGGAGGGGATTTTCAAAAAACAAAATATGTTTCTACTAGACATAATAAGGAGCAAATGTTCAAATTTTCAACTCTCTTGCCCCAGTGGTGCAGCCTGTACAAGTGACACGTACGTAGATAGCCAGCCAGCTTGACTCATGTGAAAACTGAAGGAACCAATATCAACAGTTTCGGTCGATGGTTTCTAATACTGTGAATGAATTCTTAAACTGGGTATCAATCCACCAAGAAGACAACCTCTTACCACTAAACAATGACTTGTGAATCTCTTTAATAAAGCTTCAGGCTGCTTGGGTCCTGTTAATCATAAGACACCAAATCTAATCTAATCTATTCTCCTTCAGTTGGCAAGTTGATGCCAATTATGCCATCGAACAAGCCTGATTCCCAGCAATTCCCCAGGTGTGAAGGCCTTCCTTGATTTTAGCCTACAAGACCACTGGGATATCCTCTGGTTGGGCAAAATCAGCTGGGACCAATTAACATGTGCATACAAAGTTACACAATACATACAATCAAATTCATACAGACACATACATTCACATCAGATGTCATGTTCAATAATAAAGTTGGCTTGAGTTTAAGACCTAATACTGGCTGCAAAAATCTTGTGGACTGAGATGAGAAAAAAAATGTTGCATTTGTAGATTTGCTGAGAGGTCACACTGAAATATTTACTTCATACCTAGTCCTCAGGTGTTGTAATCATCTGAGTAATTCAATTTTAGAAAGTGCTGGTTGGCGTAACGCAGTGGTTCCCAAATTTTTTAATTATAGCGCCCACACTTAGTAAGGATTTTTTCGCTGTGCCCAAAGTCACAAAGAACTGAACAATTGCATTTAAGGTCATGTGGTCAGGTTTGTTAGTAAAATAAAGTAATGAAACCCTGCAATCAAAATATACGCAAAAAATTATATGTTTGCTTTCTCCTTTAATAATCATAACAACAAGTGGCATGGGCGAGCCTGTTGTTAACCAAATTTTTACAAAAATCTCCGAATCTAGCCAAAAACAGCCATGCTTATTAATGTTTGTTGATACCTTTTTCTATTCGTATGTAGACAAGACTACAACCTAAAAAGAAAAACTTACTATAAATAGACATCAAAATATATATCATCAGCTTACTTCTATCAAATTGAATCATTTTTATTCAAACCTTTACTCCAACTTAATAGCCCGTTCACAGCACCATTCAGTAGATTCAATCTCCAATACGGGCAGGCCATGTTATAAGAATGAAAGACAACCAATGGACATCACGACTCACAACATGGATCCCCAAAGATCACACGAAAAACCAAGGCCGACAGAATACAAGATAGAGAAATGAACTTGACAAATTCAGAAAATACTGGCTCCACGATGCCCATGATAGAGAATTGTGGCAAATCCTGGGGAAGGTCTATGTCCAACAAATGACGTTAACAGACTGACAATGATGATGATGATAATGTACCAAGAATGTTTGACACAGTCGAGTACGATCCAGAATGTAAACTTTGTCTATAGACCAAGTACCATCTAACGTTGATTGGTGAAGCTCAGCACGAGATGGACAAAGTTATTTACAATGTGTCAGTTAGATATTGCTTCCTATCTTTGCGACTGTATCAGTGCATTCATGATTGCTTGAAAATTATCAAAAATTTTTAATATCTTACAGCACCCCTAGGAGTTAACTGTTGCACTCTGGGTCACCACAGCACACACTTTGGGAACTACTGGTGTAATGATTACCAGAGAATTAATCTTTATTAGTTTTATTATTTGGGGTGAGGCTACTTTTTGCATCCATCCTAATTTTATTTCTTGTTTTTCATCACAACTTTTTCCTGAGGTTGATTACTCTCCGGCAGTGAGCAAACAACAATGATTGGAGAATAAAGAGTAAGCCTATGATAGAATTTGGACATACAACCCCAATAGCCAGGTATGCTATTTAACCCAGCCTGCTTTACCAATTGAGCCACCAAAACTTCAACAAAAAAAACAACTGATAAAATCAAGAAGAGAGTAACAAATAGTAAAAGAGTCGGCCTACACATGAACTTCAGTAAAACAAAAGTCATGTGCAACAATCACGTCAAGAATAAGGACATAACTGTCAAAATCAAAGATGCAAAACTGGGGAAAGTAGACCACTACATCTACTTAGGACCGTAAATCTCTATGAAATCCACAAAAGAAGAAGAAATCAAGCGGAGAATCACCCTAGGATGGCAAGCTTTTGGAAAAGCAAGCTCAGCCTTCAAAAGCAAGTCAATCCCAATAATCCTAAAAAGAAGAGTATACGATCAATGCATCCTTCCGATAGTCACTCATGAAGCTGAAACATGGAACCTAAGCAAGAGACAAACCTGTAAACTGAGAAGCATGCAATGTGCGCATGCGAGAATCATGCTCAACTTCACATGGAGAGATCACAAGACAGCACAATATATCAGAAATAAAATGGGGGTCAGAGACATCATAGAATCCATTGGAAAACTCAAATGGCAATGAAAGACAACCAATGGATATCACGACTCACAACGTGGATCCCCACAGACCACGTGCAGAACCGAGGCCAACAAAAAACAAGATGGAGAGACAAACTAGACAGATTCAGAAAATAATGGCTCTGCGACGCCCATGATAGAGAAATGTGGCGGATCCTGGGGAAGGTCTATCTCCAACGACGGACGTTAAAAGACTGATTATGATGATGGTGATGATGATGATGATGATGATGATGATGATGAAACTTCAACTAAAAACAACAACTCATAAAATCAAGATGAGAGTAACAAGAAGTCAAAAAAAAGAAGTAGTGAATTACAATAACACATCCGATAAAAATCAAAAATGAAAAAAAATCGAAAGGAAAATGGAACTGGTGAACAGAGTTCAAGTTTTGGCTGAGGCTACTTACATTCACTTTACACTAATACCCTAAGGAAAGGCATGAATCCACTTCTCCCCTCAAATCTGGGTAAATAGCAGGGCAGATAGAGCACTTAAGTCCTTAAAGTCAGTTCCACAAAGAGAAGGTTACTCTGACAGGAAAAAAAAGACTGTTGGTGAAGCCCCTTAAAGCAGATTGATGGTATACTCTACCACCCTTCTGGTAATTGCTACAGAGAAACATCTACTGCCTATGCTGTCATATTGTACCAGTGGGAAATTGACCCTAGATTGTCGCTGTGCAATGTTCCTTCCACTTTGAAAGTATTTACACACAAATCTCTGTTCAGATGAATACATCATCTTAACAATGGTTAAACAACAACAAAACTATGTAGTTTCATTTATAGATTGTTGTAATTATATGTGAACAATTGGAGAGTGATATACTTTCCATCGATAGGGTGAAAATTTTTACAAATGATCTTCTAAAATCTAACAATAAGATTTAGCCATGCTAATCATTTTCGAGATTCTGCTAGGATGAATACTAGCAGAATCTCAGATCACATCTGGACAAACTTTCATTCATCAACTAATGAAGTTCTATTTAATCTAACTCCATGAACTCATTCGAGAGCTTATCTTTTATTTCTGATTCATGCTGTTTACTGATGGCTGCAGGATGATGTCTGAGTGTTTGCAATAACGAGAAACTAACATCGTGATGAAAGAAATACTAATTGAACCTCTTTAATCAGGCATTTTGTAATCTGGCAACTCCCATGGTCTGATACATTTTGAATCTGTCGCCATTAGTTTGAGATCATGCCATCAGGGTAAGACTGCTGTTGTGTATTTTGGTGACACAGTCCTGTTAATTTCATGTATATAGCTGTATTTTATCCCTTCATGATGTCATCCAAGAGACCAAGGGATGCAAAAGATGGTGCTAAGAAATCTTAGCATGAAACATAATCTATGCATGATATTGAAAAAATTTGGATCAAGGAACTCTTATAAATAGTTTGTGTGAGTACTATAGGGTCAGATCATCTACTGAGTATGATTTTAAAAAACAGAAAGAGCAAATTTTAAAGTTTTTTGTTGAAAGAATGTGTCTGGAAGGTCAATTTCGGCAGTCCATCATTCTCTGTGGTCTGGTGTTTTCTGTAGTTCAGCAATGACCAGGTCCCAAGTTGGCAAGATCAAACTAGTCAAAAATTAATAATGGTTGCCAATGCTTCATCTAATAAAAATTCAAGATTATATTATTAGTCAAAAATGAATAATGACATTGCCTTGTCAAAGAAATTTGGACAACTTAAGATTATTAAGGTTGTTTAGTAATAAATATACATTCATGCCCCTTATGCATTGTCCGTGAGAGATGAATAATGACTGCTTCAAAGTACCACTCAGAGTAAAACATAAAGTAAATAAATAAATAAAAATGAATAAACTTAATACCTGGATAAGGTTCATTCATTTGAACTAGGAGAGTTAATTGTTGAGACAAAGTGTCTAGCGTAAATTTCTAATTCAATCTTAGAACTTGCTGCACTGATCATCTGATAGATTGCACCAACACAAAAGGTTAATTTCTGTCATTACACTTACATCTGCCTGGTTGATATAGCATTGTCATTGATTGGCCTATCATAAAGACTGAGCTCAAATACCTGATTCAAATTGGATTATTTAAACTGGTTGCAATAAAGTGAATTGTTGTAGAAGATAAAATTGGCCCAGCTATGAGAGGTCGGTTTAACCTTCTTTTTCATTCCAATTCGTCTGCTGTAAGCTCTCCAAAGAATTACCATTTGTTGCCATCTTGAACTTTTGAACTGAAAATGACAGATTTAACCCGCTATCTATCAATCTACCAATCTATCTATGTACCTATGTATGTATGCATGTATATATATATATATATATATATATATATATATATATATATATATATATATATAGAGAGAGAGAGAGAGAGAGAGAGAGAGAGAGAGAGAGAGAGAGAAAGATTGAGTGGTAATTTTTGAATGGGCATAAAAAGTTAACTCTTACCCATTCACTTGATAATTTTTCTAAAATGAAACAGAATGTACTATCTGTAACATTCCATTGTAAAAGCTCTACTCATTTTATACACACTTATATCCCTGCAATTCATCCAAGCCTCATATCAATCCATTCAAAGCTTTGAAGGATAGCCTCCCTGTCATAAATCCAGTACACCGGTTCACACAGTGCAATATTCACCAAGTTTTCTTTTTTATTCAAATGTGTGTTTTATATGCTTTCAAATATGGTATGTACATTGTTATGGGTTTCCGAGTTTTCTCTGTATTATTAAGTTAAGCTGATTGAACTTTATGAAGAAACTGTTCAATGAACAGACTGCTAGGTGTCACTATCAGCCTGAAAAAGTTTGAAGTCCATTCTGAAAACTGCTTTGTATGGAAACTGGTGGTGATTCTGAAACAACAAAATGGTAGCCCATATATCTAAATAGAAATTGAAATAGTCATGTGACCAATATCTATTGGCAGCATGTTGTGTTAGGGTGATCAATGAATATGTTACATCTCTTGCCTCGTTGAGCAGTGATCACTGAAAAAGTCCGAATTTTCAAAAAACTAATGCAAACATTGCTGGACACAAACTGAGGACCAATTTAGTGTAAACTTACACTGCAAATTTGAACCCCCCAGTAAAAATCTTTGTAGGAGTTGAATCTTCAAAAAATGATAAAAATGATTTTGTTTGAGGAGTAAATATCAAAACTTTCAGGCTTCTCCCACATTGATCTGTCCTGTACATACCATGTCTATATAACCAGCCAAGCTGACTTAAAAACTGAAGAAACCTATGTTGACAGTTTTTGTGACACTTTTGGCTGATGGCCCCTAATTCCAAGAGAAAGTCAAGAAAGGTAAAGAGATATGAATGCAGGTGATTCAAATTCTGTCGAATTTCTCAACCTGCTTCACTAGTACAAATCACAATGGCTAGCACCATCTATTTCAGCCGACACTAAAAATATTAAGTGTCACTCAAATATCACTGAATGTAATTTATCCCCTGGAAAGGCCAGAGAACATATCAGCTGTAATGTTGTGAAAAAATCATTGAAAATGATGATGATCATCATCATTATCATCAATCTTTTAGTATCTGTCGTTGGACATAGTCCTTCCCACAGATTTGCTAGACCTCTCTATCATTGGCATTTCGGAGCCAATACTTTCTGAAGTAGTTTGTTGCACCATCTTATTTCCAGAAATTTAGCATATGATTTCTCTTGTGAGTCAACATGTCAAGCAGCTGTCTGAAATTCTTGCAACATGACTATCCCATTGCCATTTGAGTTTTCTAATGGTTTCTATGATGTCTCTGATACCTATCTTTTCTTTGACTTTCCAAATTAGGTTCAGCATAATTTTCTCCTATGCATGTTGCACAATTCTCAGTTTTAGTGTTGATAAGATATCAATACCAATAAGATATGGAATAAAACCTTGAAAATTTGAAAAAGTATGTATTTAAAGACTGTAAAAACCTACTTTTCTAACTTTGTTTTAACAAAAAAAAATTGTTATGTAAAAGTCAATAATGTGAACGTTATAAGCCTCTATATTATTGATTCATTTTTTTTTTTATTCAAGTTTAACAAAGATATTTCTTCTTTTTTGTCAACAGTAGAGTAAAAAAAACAATTCAAAATACTCTAGTTATTATCAATTTAAAAATTCACTGATACATTTGAATTTCCAAGAGATAATCTTTTTAAAAAAGAAATTATACAATAAATATATGTGTACTGGATGCTGTAATTCATTTGGCAAGAATACCTATGTATGTTTTTGCGGAGTTCAAGCAGTTCTTTTACATTCTCTTATTAACTACAAGAATTAATTGTTCATTATTTCAAAGCTTTCAATGAAGTGAAAATATATGTTTACATCTTACATGTTTTATCAAGTAGTCGTTAAATTGAAAGAGTTCATTGTTTCAGTGATGCGTAAGAGATGTTTTAATCTGCAAAATTGTTACATTCAAGTTTAAGAATATTATTACAGACAGAGGAATAATTAGAAAAGGTCAAACTGTTCAATACATAGATAGACTGATCTATTCAGACTAGTGTCCTCAACTTGGTTGTTATAAACAGCTGATTCAAATTCATCTAGAGAAAATAATTACTGAAGAAAGTGTGTTGAGTAACAAATTTACTGGAGTTGAATAAATCAGGGTTATAGTCATTTTAAAAGATAAATTCTTTTCTTTAATTCTTTATAAAAAATAACTTTTCAACAATATTAAAAGTTTATCTTATAATGTATAGGTAAGGAGTTAATTTCACAAATAATTGGTATGATTTGGATTTTCTTTACTTTCTTATGATTCTTTCTATCATATTCTGATTTTCAATAAGAAAAAAAAACTGATCTGGTTAGTCACTCAATAGAAACTGCCGTGTGAGAAACACCTTCTGACAGCATGCCATGTTGGAAAAATTGAAAAAAGGGTGATCAATCAGCCCACTATTTCTCTTGCCTTTTGTTGGATCACTAAAATGTAAGAATTTAAAAAAAAACAAATGTAAATGCTGCTGGACACAAATGGAGGGATAGCTTTAGCATAAAATTTCATGGTAAATTGAAGCTTCCTCTAAAAACTCATTTGGAGAGGGGGAATTTTCAAAATACAACAAAAAAACATGATAAGGAGTAAATGTTCAAATTTTCTGTCTTCTAACTCTATTGGTGAGATCCATACATGTCATACATTCATACGTACATAGCCAGCCAGACCTACTTAGAATCTGAAGAAACCTATGTTGATAGTTTTGGTTGATGGTTTCTGAAAGAATTTAAAAATTTAAAATCTATTGCTTGCCTCTTTTTGATTCAAATCAAAACGTTTCCCCTTGATTAATACCCTGTCCTCAGTTTGTTGAATAACAAATTATTTACAATATATTGGACGTCATTTGATGAGGAAATATCTTCTTGAAGATGACTGCACATCACTCACTAACTCTCTCTTTCTACCTGTGTCTACCTCTCTTATCCTTCTGGTTCACCTTCTTTTCCCAATGTCTCTTTCCCTTAGATGTCAACTACTGACGTGTTTCCAGGAATTTGCCATTAATATTTAGGAATAAATTTCCAGATGAGATACTATTTCATATATTATTCACTTAACGTCAATGTATCCTTAGCAGATCCGCACACACACACACACACACACACGCACGCACACACACACACACACACACACACACACACACACACACACACACACACACACACACACATATAGACTGATATATTTACTTACACAAGCAGGTAGGTGAAAAGACTCAGCCACTATAAATCAGCCTTCCTGACAGATATAACTAGAACTTACAGGCTTATAAATACAATTAAGGAAGAGTCTGACAACAAACTCACCTACCCTGGAGATACAATCCTCTACTTCTGTGTCTTGTACACACCAAACATTGCAACAATTCTAACTGCTGTCAATGGATTGCCAAGGGAGAACAATAGCATTTGCGGCCCACACTGACAAACCCTGCAATCTATCAGAGAGCAAGTGTTCCGACACTGTTCACCACCTCTTCCCTGACACATCAGCACCACTGGCTCCCTATTGTACCGTAAGTACTCTAGCGAGATTAACTCGGACAGCAGGTCACTCTCTCATAAATCTGGACACACTCTGCTGCACATAGAGAGTCACACAAGATCCCTGAGTCTTATGAACAACACACTGCACACACCTCTGACCATAAAATTATCGATGGCAGTCCACATACAATACACTCACAATACAATGTAGTCCTGGATATATTTTTGGCAATTTTCTCTTGAATCACTTTACCAGTAAGAACAGTCAGAGTGAAGGGGGGAAAACACACACCAAAAAATAGGAACAGGTCTGGTTATTCACGTCAGAGAAACTGTCACATGTCTGAAATATTTTGGCAGCATGCCATGTTTGAGGGTGGTCAATTAAAAAAAATTGAAAAATGGGTGATAAGTGAATAAGTTACTTCTCTTACCTTGTGTCAGTCAGAATTTTCAAAAAAGCAAGTTTTAATGTTGCTGGACATAAACTTGGGGTCAGTTTTGCGTAAACTCACGTTGTAAATTGATTCCCACCAATTAAAAACCTATTTGGAGGAGTTTTCAAACCCTCAACCCCCAAATTTTTTGTTGACATAATAAAGAGAAAATGAAATTTTTTCAGTTCTCTAGCTCCATTGAATTTTCAGCCCTGTGGCTCCATTGATGTAGCTTGTACACATAATATATACATATATTTAGTCAGCCACATACATACGTGTGAAAATATTCATATATATGTATATATATATATTTATATATATATATATATATATATATATAGATATGTATATATATATATATATATATATATATATATATATGTATATATATATATATATATATATATATATATATATATATTACATATATATATATATATATATATATTATATATATATATATATCTATATTATATATATATATATATATATATATATATATTACATATATATACATATATATATATATATATATCTATATTATATATATATATATATATATATATATATATATATATATATATATATATATATATATATATAACTTAAAAAGTGGAAAACCTAGTATTGACAGTTTACAATGACAGTTTCAAAAAGAGAATGGAATTCTATTTACTTACTTCCTTATCTAGCTTCCTACTTTTGCTTTATTGATTCATTTTTGGCCATATTGTGATATTATTCTCAGGTTCATGTTTCATTGGTTGTTTTTTGTTTTTTATGTTACTGAATATTAGAAACTGCCAACCAAAACTGTCATCAAAACTATGAAGATAGGTTTCTAAAGTTTTTAAGTTGGTCTGGCTGGCTGGCTGTGTGTATACAGGCTCCATTGATGGAGCTAAAAAGCTGAAAATTTAAACATTTACTCATTGATATGCTGAGAGAAAAAGTATTTTTCTGTTCCTTGGAAATATGTTTTTAGTCCGAGGGGGGGAATTTGCAACGTAAATTTTGGATAAAATGTCTCTTTAGTTTGTGTTTGGCTGCATTCATGCCTGCTTCCGGAAAATACAGACAATTTTAGTGATCACAGCCAAACGAAAGGCAAGAGGAATAACTTTTTCATTGATCACTCCTTTTCCCAATTTTTTAATTGATCACCTCCAACAAGGCATACTGCACAGAAGATGTTGATCATGTGGAGGTTTTTATTGAATGACTAACCAGTTATTTCTTCTACAATACATATATATACATGTATGTTTTTGTATGTATATATATATGAATATGTATGCATCCATGTGTGTGTATATATATATATATATATATATATATATATATATATATATATATATATATATACATATTTATATACATTTTTGTATGTATATGTATATATATATATATGCACATATATGTATGTATGCATGCATGATGATGTATATGTATGCATGTATATCTATGTGTATATATACAGAGCAAGAGAGATAGATAGATTGGTAGACAAATAAATAGGTAGAGATGAATAGATAGATATCCTTCTAGATCACAAAAATGAATACGTGTTTCCAAAAAGGAACCCAACATAAGTAGAAGTGATTTATTGAGAAAACAAAACTTCATAGAATCAAATATTGTTTCCATATAATTATGCGATGAAGCATTATTAAAAATAGTTCTTTGAATTTTCTGATTGTTCCTTTCATCTCTGTTGCCATTCTTGGCGCAACTTTTGGTCATTCCCTGTCTGCAACCATTGTCAGATGCAAAGGTTTTAAATTAATACCAATAGACATGTTTTTTCAGTATGTCTGCTCTGAAGTGAATGAATTACTTTTGAAAGTTAAAATGGCTCAGTTTATATGCTACTGTACTATGTGTCAAAAAAATGGAAAGAAAAATGCAACTGCTTTTTAAAGATACTGGTGGGATACCCATTGCTTGCTGATGGTATACTAAGGGATACAATTCTGAGGAATTTCTCGGGAGTTGCCTGAAGAGACCATACTAAGCAATTAACAAAATCTTCCACCTAAACACACCCCTAAGAAATTTCTAATCTACCTCATTTCACTTCCCTTCTTTTCTTCTTTTCTTGATGGCTGAGTTGAGCCATTCTCCTTTTGCAGATAACTGTTCTGTCCGAACCTCTGTATGTACCCCTATCCTGCTTCTCTCTACCTCTCCCTACCCTTTTTTGTGGTCCTGTTGTGGTTCCATTCTCAGATCCTGACCCTTGACCCCCCCTGCATACTTCTTTCTACATGAATTTCTTCAAAGTGTGACAGGTAGGTACACGGATAGACTAATTACTTATGATGTATATTACAGTCAATAAAATAAAACAAGTGATCATTGAAGATATTCATGCATCAGAAAATTCACAAAATCTGACCCTATTTCAAAAAGTGATTGATTCAAACTGTTGTCCATATCTTTGTTGTTTTTATATTCACCATGTTTTGGTCACTATACCCTTGCGCCTCCTCCAGGTGATTGTTTTATTGATATCTGCCACTCATAACAGACTGTTTTAATCACCGTTACAGAGTTTATGTGTGTTCTTTCATTCTTTCTATCTACCCGAACTTTTGCACGAACTTGAAATTTTGCACATACACGTCCTTAATGAGATGGGAAAAGAGTTATCTTTTTTTAAAATTCTCCTTTTATAGAGGTTTTTAATTGGGGTTCAATTCACAATGAAAGTTTATGTCAATTTGGTCCTTCAGATTGTGTCCAGCTGTATTCATGCTTATTTTTTAAAAATTCATGCTCTTTGTATTAGCTAATTCCTCTGTCTTATGATATATTTCTAAGCATGGACAGCAGAATGGAAATAATATACCACCATAGATTGAATAAAAAGTTAATTTTGAAATACTGAGAACCTTACTGAATATGAAAGGCATCTGGCGAGGACCAGAGGGTACTGCAGCTGAAAAGTAGATATGAAAACAACCAGGACGAGGAGAACAGTTCAAATAAATCAATGTATAACAAAATTCAAACTGGACCTGCCGGTATTGTTTGTTAGATAATAAGAAAATTGTGTAACACTAATAATAATGGAGGAAAGAAACATACCTGGTTGGAAATTCAGTCCATAAAACCCAATTTATACCTTGACTAATCACAACTGATCATGTTCCAGGCTAAATTCCTACTCAGAAGCCAACAGACTGCATAGATAACTAGATTTTGTAAAGTATAATCACTAAATAGGATATGAATTTCTCGTAACAGTATGGTCTTCCAAGACTTGTTTTGAACTTAGAAGTAGGAAGGGCAATTATAATTTGGGTAGCTGCCATTTTTTTTAGTGTAAGACACTCCTGGAGAAGACAAGAACTGAGTTCATAGAATATTTTGATTTGAAGGAAGTTTTTTTTTAAACAGGAAAGGATTCTTAGCTACATAGAACAATGTTCAACTTATTTGTACAAATGCAAATATTTTTAAGCATTAACGTTCACACATTTCAATCGAAATAAGCAAACATACTTCTAACTGGGTGTGTGAGCAAAATAGATGTATCTAAAAAGTCTTTTCAGTGACTATTTTGCATAGTTTTGAAAAGTGAAGAGCAGATCTTTATTCTTTGTATATGACTATGCTTTTATTGACATTATTATTATTTCTGTACTCATTGAGTTTTCCCACCATTAGAAACCGGTTGCCTTACACTGAAGTTTGAATGACAGCAAATCCCTTTAAAACAATAGCACTCTGCTTAGCATTCTAGCTTTCTCAGTAATGCTATCATCTGGGTAGTCTTGATTCTTCCTGAAATTTACAGACATTCCTACAACTTTGTAAGGATCTTTAAGACTCTTCCAAACACCCCAACAATGAATCTGTCACCTTCTTATTCCACAATATTTTCAGTTATCTTGCAAAGTCTAAATATTTATCTGGCCTTTCTCTTTCTTTCAATTTTTCTGTGCAGTCTGCTGGAACAATCTGAGAAATTATAATTTTCTTGTTTTTAAAAACTGGATCTGTTCTTCTGGCCTGGATTGGGTGATATGCTTGAAACTAAAAGTAGAAGAGAATTATATTCTAAGGCAGATTCTTGTTTGTGAATATATCATTGGGAGGTATAGTTTCATTTCAGTCATTTGCACAGTTCCTAATGGATTGTCTTCCCCATCCAATCATGCCTATTTTTGTACTTACAGAACTTTCTGAGCAAATTTGCTTATTACCATCTCCATGCATTTTTCATATATTTTATCTAACGAACATGAGCACACACTAACAATGACAAATCATAAAGCTTTCTGAAACTGAAAATTGATGCCTAGCAGTAAACGCAGTCGAAAAATAACTGACACAAGATGAAAGAATGAGATAGAAAAGTTTGCCAGAGAAACTTATAATGGCTGATGATGATGATGATGATGATATTTGCACAGTAAAAAAATGGGTAAATATTTTATGCACATTTCACAAATACTTGCATGAATGTGTTCATATTTTCTCTGAAAACTGATTAAAACTTACTGAAAAAGAATAGATATTTTTGTCTTAAAACCTACGCAAATTTGCTTTTTCTCTTGCAAGACACATTAGTCTATGATTTTGCCTCTACTTCTTGAATGATCCATGGAGACATGATTATTTTTTGTAGCAATAGTGAGTCTTTATGGGGCTGAGGTGCCATCCTTATGCCCAAGACTTAAGGACCCCAACTGCTCTGCTATTTATCAGTACCTAATAGAAGAGGTAGATTCATGCCTTTCACAAGAGCATAAGAGCAAAACGAAAATAAACTGTACCAACGATAGTTTAAACTCAATCTGCTAATTCTGGTGTTAACAGTTTGGCCTCTCACATTTCCTTACTTTAATCTTAACCATACAAAAAAAAAAGAAGAATTATCACTGCGATCTCTGAGGGTGAAAATTATTGGTCTTATCATTTAGTTTTGTGCCTAGTACATATAAAAATGCTTAAAGCTTGTGATATCTTTATAGAACATAATGGAAATCATGTAAAATGTTTGTACCTTATGGAAAAAATAATCATTCTAAACATTTTGGATACAACTACTTGAGCACACACCCACATCCATATATATGCTTGCGTTTTCACATACAGATATACATATATGCAGAGTTCTATAGTCTTTACTTGAAAAATCTTCTACTTGTACTTGAGGTGGCATGGGTCACATTATTTCATCAATCCTTTTTTGCGTTCTCCTTTATTTTTTTTGAGAAATTTATCATAATCAACCTCCAGCTTGCCAAGCCCATCAAAGCTTCACCAGAGATTTGTTAACCATACATTTTGGGAATATGTTCTCCACTTCATTCATTGTCAGCCTCTCAGGTTGTAAATTCCTGGTTTGAATCAGATTTGTAATTCTGAGCAAGTGGCTCATACTGATTTGCATGCAAGTGGTTACATTGAGATAGCCTTTGATCAGTTTTTCTCCTGTTGAGTTCTAGCTATTTAGATTGATTGCCAACTGAGGCTGGAGCTAAATCTGCCCTGCTATTTACTCATTGCTCAAAAGACAAGAGACAGATACATGCCTTTCCCAAGGATGAATGGAAATTGTCCTAGACGGAGACAAAACTTCCTTCTAAAAGAAAATTTAGAGAAGTGTGATCATGGCAAATATTGGACAAGAAAAGCTTCTCAAATCTACAAATTTTTGCAAAGAGAACATTTCCTTTCAGGAAACTCGATAAAGCTAATTGAACATGTCATATAGAACAAGTCAAAGGCTTCAAAATAAAAGTAGCTTGGTAGCTCTCACTAAGAATAGCAACTTGAAGCAACTGGTCCCGCTTGATTGTTTAAATGTAAGGTCTCAATATTTCTTCATCAAATTTACTGTCCTTCCAACTTCTTTGCAAGGTTCTTCAAGATTGTTCCAAGCACTGCGCCTGTCACTTTTATGTTCCATAATTTTTTTATTCCTCTTGCAAAGCCTATGTATTCATCCAGTTTTTCACTGAGTGGTCTGCTTGAACAGCAATATCATCCATCTTACATTTTCTTTTCCTTGTTTTTGATAGATAGATCTGGACCTTAGACTTGGATTGGGAGATTGGATTTTAAAGTCCTGCAGAATTTTATGTCTTTTATGCTCTTTGAAAAATTATAGCAGGTATAATTCCACTTGAGCACTCCATGGTCAGAGCAAATGCAAGAGTCTTGTATGCTCCAAGCGAAACTTGAATTTTGCGCATTTGTTTTATGTACCTGAGGTGAGACTTTAAATTTGTGCCCCAAGTGGCTTGATATCATTTAAGATTTTTCTCCTGAAAGGTCAGTGGTGCATCTCTCTGAGGTCTGTACTTTAGTCAGTTGCCTAGTTAACCTAATGGTAGTACTGATCCTATCTATGGTAGCACTTTTTTCTTCTTGAAACATGTAAGGGACTGTACAAAAATAGCTCTTATAAAAAGTAAATTTTATTGAAAGATTCGCAAACAGTTATGTTAAAGAGTAGAAGGCAATGATGGAAAGGGCTTAAATGTGTGGCTGTTCAGTATAATTTACAGATACATTGATACTTACGTGAGTCATTAGGGATAAATATTCTTTGAAGAATATCCTGATGAACAAACGGCAATGTTGGTTGGTCATTCAAGGTGCCTCTTATCTCTAAAAGAATTTGATATCATGCAATGCTGTTCAATAAATATATCAATTCCTTTACTTGCTTTTTCTTTAAAATTCTAGCAATGGCAATAATTTTAGGACTTTTTGTATTTATTCTTATCTACTCCTTATTGGACTAAAAATAAAATAAGAGGAATAAAAGGATAACAAAAAGAAAAAAAAAGTTGATTGTATTGAAGAAGAAGAAAGAGAAGAAGATGAAGAAGAAGAAGAAGAAGAAGAAGAAGAAGAAGAAGAAGAAGAAGAAGAAGAAGAAGAAGAAAGAGAAGAAGAAGATGAAGAAGAAGAAGAAGAAGAAGAAGAAGAAGAAGAAGAAGAAGAAGAAGAAGAAGAAGAAATTGTAGTTCTCATTCTTTAAATATTGTTGGCCCTTTCTTGAAAATAAAAAAGAAAAAAGAAAAAGAAAAATCAATGATCAGCACACGAGGTTATTGATTTCCTAGCGAATATAATCTCAGTTTTACATATACTGTAAGTTGTACTCTAAATTGTTCATCAATAAATGAACACCCTCCCCTGAAGTATCCCACTCCCTTTCCTGTTTAGGCTGCCCCTCTCCCCAACGAAGTTCTTACCCAATCTCTATCTTAATACTAGTTCCCTTTCACCAGCCCCTTTCTTTCCCACTCCCCACCCCGTGCTGTAAGCCGAGACAGGAGCCAAGAAAATGACACATTATTATAATCAGAGACCAGATCTAGGTTCCTGAATGTGAATAGGATTTCTATTGTCAGAGTTATTTTTGAAATTGACATCTGGATATGATGTGGGTTAAGAAACAAAAGGAAAGATGGTGTAAGGATGGGGGAAGAGGGAAGAAAAGGGAACAATGGAGAGGATTAAGACTGAGAGAAAGAAAGAAAGAAAGAAAGAATCTTGAAGGAGTCTATGAGAAAAGTAAAAGGAAGAAAGAAAGAAGAGAAGAAGAATTTTGAAGGAGTGAGCAACGAAAGTGAAAGCAAAGAAGGAAGAAAGAAAAAAAAGAGAGTATGAAAGAATGAAAAAAGAAAGAACAGAAGAAAGAAACTTGGAGCAGTGAATGAGGAAAGTCATAGCTAAGAAGGAAGAAAAGAAAAGAGAGAGGAAGAAAAAAAGAAGGGAAGGGGATAGAGTGTATTAAAGAGACGTCAAAGAGGAAGAGGCGGGGAACAAAATGAAAGAAAATGGAGAAGGAGAGAATTGAAGAAGACAGAATGTAAAAAAATTGAATGAGTAAAGGAAAGAGTGAAAATAGGTGCAAGGTCTGAGAAATAGAAAAGGAAAGAAAGTAAAAAGAAACTGGCAGAGATTACAGAAGTGGAGAATGAAAAGTAAGAAAAGAAGGAAGAAACAAGAAAAAAGTGAAATGATATAGGAAGCAGAGAGACAGAGAGTCAGAAAGATAAAGGCAGAGAGATATAAAGACAGAGAGATAGAGATAGAGAGAGAGGGACAAGAATGAAATAGGACAGGGAAAGAAAGTGAGAGAGGAAGTAAGAAGGAAAAGGCACAATGAATACAGAAGAGAAATTATGAGAGTGAGAGAGAAAAAGAGAGAGAGGGAAACAGAAAAAAAAGGAAGGAGAAAGCATTGAAAATATCAGGATATTTACCATAGAAACAAAAACAAAGGTAGGAGAAAGAAAGGAAGAGAAGAAAGGGAGATTGTTTCTAAAGATAAACTAAATATTGATGCATTTTTCAATACCTGATAATTTGGTATCTTAGAATAGGAGAAAGTGAGGGGCTAAGGGAAACTTCTTTTCTTCTTGCGTTATTCTTTCTTTCAAACTTTATCTTTTATTTTCCTTTGTCACATATTTTCATTCTTAACATGAAATTTTCAACATTGATAATAATGCTTTTAAAAAGGACTGCTTTACAGATGGTGGGCTGGGAGGTTGTGTAGGAGCAAAGATAGGGCAATGGGAATAAGACAGATAGATATCACGAAAATAAAACTCACAAAAATGTATGCAAAAATGTACACATGGATATATAATTACATATTAAAATATATATATATATATATATATATATATATATATATATATATATATATATATATATATATATATATATGTATGTATATATATATATTTATGTATGCATTTTTAATATAACTGGTTTAGCTATTGATTCAAGAACAAGATAATACCAACAAAATTGTACATTCTCTGGCAGGCGTATAGCAATATTGATTTCTAGAAAGGATTAACTGAAGTCTTGGATTTTTGCAAATTCCATAATTTGTATTCAAAATTATACATTCATGAATAGACTTACAAGATATTGATTTTTGAGGCGGATAACTGGGATTATTTGTTTTCCAGAAGTTCTATTCAAATTCGTGCATTCATGGGTAAATGTGGCAATATAGAATTGATACCAGAAATGTAGAAAATGAATTGTCATTATGGAGCAAAAACTTATGCACCACAATTAGAAAGACAAGAAGAGATTTCTTCACCGACACAAAGTGAACTTGAAGGATTTTGAATGTAAACAACATGCTTGCATAGATTGTCATAAACAATCTAAAATATGAATATGTTCACACTCATGTATATATATATATATATATATATATATATATATATATATACATGTCTGTGTAAATGTATTAGTATAGGTATATGTTTATTTATACATATATGTACAATTGTACATTTATATAAACATGTTTGATCATTGATGTACAAATATATTTTCTTGAAAATATTGAACCCACTAGAAAATTCCTCTCAATTAAAAATGTTTTCAACCATATAACTCAAGTCCCCTCCATATATATATATATATATATATGTGTGTGTGTGTGTGTGTGTGTGTGTGTGTGTATGTATGTATATATATATGTATATATATATATATATATATGGGGAGAGAGAGAGGGAGAGAATGTATGAATATGTGTGAAGAGAGAATGAGATAGATACTTAGATATTCATAGATATATGGATATTCAACTGAATGATTCAATGCAATTATGTATATTTAATAGGAAGTGAGAGAGAAAAAACATTGTGTTATACACCTGTTTCAACATTTGAATCAAAACAACTTGGAGCTACAAACAAATATATGATCACAAAAAATAGATATATCAAGCTTAGCTGAGTATATCTCAAAAACGTATGAACTCATACATTTGCAAATATGTATGCAGTGATTGATACATGGGTGTATGGTGTATACCTGTTTCCTAATATCAAGTTTTTTTGTATGTTCAATGTCCAGTGTTCACTTATGGAGATGGTACATTATAGCTATTTCCTCAAACCAAGTCTTACTGGATACTTACTTTCCAAAACCTATTTACGATCATTGTATGTATGTGTCAATTTGTTCAGGCAGATGCTCACAGATTGACATACACAGATTGAGGCAGTTAAAAATGGGTGAATAGATATGATTGCATTAAAGATTAGAGTAAGCCGACAACTTATGTAAAGGATATTGTCATTGAGGCATAGGTGGGCAGATGTCAGATAAAAGGCTAAGCATAAATTGGGAACTTTTGAGAGATAGTGAATTCAAGTCTCACTGAGTGAAAATTGGTTCCATTTTCTGTTTGTAACTCTTTATATGCATATACGCACACATGTACAACACAAACAGATACATACTTTCAAAAAATCAACACTCATAAATAAATACAGGCACAGACAAATGTGTATATTACAAATTGGCATATATATATATATATATATATATATATATATATATATATATATGTATTATTATGTTTGTGTATGTGTATGTATGAATAAATATCTGTATATATTTGCCCACATATGTATATATATATACATATATACATATATACGTACATAAATGTGCCAGCTTCTCAGTATATAATGCGGGGGATAATTATTAGAGAGATAAAAAAAATCAACATGGATAAGAGGGAAGACAAAAGTGAAAGCTATCATACGAATGATTAAGGAACAAATTTACAGATGGGTTGGACACTTAGCAAGAACAGATGAGAGCGGATATAGCAAAAGGATTGGTGCCTGTGGGACAGTAACCACAGTAGGAAAAGACCAGACACAATATGGGCGGGATGAAATAGAAAGTTTGTTAGTGAGACATGGCAAAGGTTAGTCCAATGGCAATCATCATAGGAAATGGGAAAGGCCTTTGTCCTGCAGTGGACATAATGGGTTATATGATGATACAAACCCACATGCAAATATATTTATATATAATACAAACTCATCCAGATACCTGAATATATGTTAATTAACATACATTTGTAGATACAAATACTTGTTGAAATCTGATTATTCACAAACATACAAATTGATGGATATATAGATGTGAATAAGCATATATGTTCATATGCCAACAAATGGAATCATCACAGACAATATCTTAATCATATGAATTTTAAACCCATGTACATTAATTTACAAACATAGATGTTAGTGCTAAAATTTGACAATATGAATAAATCTATGCACATATAGATAGGTAGATTATCAAATAGATTCTTATATGAATATTCATTGAGCTCAGATGAGATAAAAGTATGAGCTATCCTCTGAGGATTGAACCCACTATGCATAAGCAATGTTCTATGAGACCAACATGCTAACCATTACTCTATGGCAAGATGCATAGGTATTTACTAAGCTTAGATCAGACTAGTCAGGATCAAATTTACTTCACGGTAGTAATGATCTGCTAAACTAGTTTCTAAACAATGAGGCATCCAATAGATTCTTATGTGTATATTTCAGGCAATTGAGCTGATTTGAATACAAAATCCAGTTATATTCAAAGGCATTGATATTGGTACCTAGGTGTTTACAGTAACTCATCTTGGGGACAAAATGATATATTAGAGCAGGGGGTATATATGGAGGTAGAGACAAAAGCATATGGGGGGTACAAAAGGATAATCTCATGGTATATCAGCCGCAACCCAGTTACAAACAAAGAATAATACCATCTTTTCATATGGGAACATTGGTTAGGATTACATAGAGCAATCGTACAGCACCATTATCCTTCAGTGACTATAGGGTTCCAACTTTCAAACTCCCTCACCCTAGTCAAGAAGTCCCCCTGCCAGTGAATTCCTATGATAGGCAGATATGCATACATTTGCCTTCTGTGATTTTTGGAAGTATTAGCATCATGCTCTTACAAGTAAATTCTTTTTTTTGTTATATTTTGTTGTTACTACAGTGGTTCAGCCGATGCATTCCACAGCCTTCTTCAGTTGTACAATCTGACAGGGAAGATAGTGGTCCGTATCACTAGAAACAGTAGCATAGATTTATTTTGCTAGTATGGGGTGAATGTACACATGTGAACCATTCTTGAATAGAAACATTTATCTCTTCACTTATACACAAACATGAACAGAAATAATTTAGTATTAGCTTGTGTAGGTATGTCAACATATATAAAGTTTATAAAATGAGAGTGAGATAGAAACTTTAATCACACTTTCTCTATCTTTCTCTCTCTTTATGTATATATACATACAAACATACATATATATATATATATATATATATATATATATATATATATATATATATATATATATATATATATATATATATATTGTCAAACCTCATTTTAAAGATGGGCATCCCAATGATAATGAAAAACCTCACTAAGAAATTTATAGATATATATATGTATATGAGTATGAGCTTATATACGTATATATATATATATATATATATATATATATATATATATATATATATATATGTACATGAGAATGATCTTATTTACACATACATATACATACATATATAGATATATATATATACATATATATATATATATATATATATATATATATATATATATATATCTACACACATATGTATATATGCATGCTCAAACACATATGCATACTAGTTTTTATATACATATATGAATACACATGTATACATATACATATTTATATAAGCGTACATTTATAACAAAGATATATAAGTATATAGCTCAAAAATGAACATACAAATTTTCACTGATATGTATATGCGAAAAATGTATCAATGTTGCTAAACTATATATATATATATATGGATATATATAAATATATGCTTGCATATATATATATATATATATATATATATATAGATAGATAGATAGATAGATAGATATATGTGTGTGTTTGTATATATGTGTGTGAGTATGTGTGTGTATATAGAGTTATCTGGTAAAGAGAAAGTGTGCGCGCTTATAGGGAGCTGAGTGAGTAGATAAAGGTAGGAAGGGACTGTAATCAGTAGGTGTATGTGTTCATAAATTAGAGAAAGAGAGAGGTTTTGTTCCAGTGTCAGTCTTCATCCCACATGAAGAACATCAGCCAGTCGTTGGCTCAAGCAGCCAATACACAATCAGCACACTTGCTAGGACATCACATTTCCCTTAACACATGCTTACCCTCTCGCACATGATTTGCACACACCGGCACCGCTCTCTCACTCATGTGCGTACGTACACACAAACACAAAAAGACCCGTGCACCTCTCGAACACACATGTATACCTAATGGTGTTGTCACATAATAGCAGCAGTTACAGCAGGATTCCACGCCAGGTCACATCTCACCGCGGACTCCAGAGGATGTAACAACACAGGTCAGTTTCTCGTATTGAATTTTCTCTCTTCTTTACCTCTTTTGTATTCCTTGACACTGTCAGCGTGTGATCTGTCGGAGTTTGTAGGGAAAAGTCAACAGTCTCTCTCTCTCCACGTATACATACACACAAACACACACACACATATATATATATATGTATATACATAAATATATATATATATATATACTGGCAACTTACTTTTTGGAAACCAAATTACTTGTGTAAGTTTCAGGTGACTGTTAGATTTTTCGGTTAACATTCTGTGATCTGTTTGAGTTTATAGGGAAAGTCAACAGTCTCTCTCTCTCTTTTAAATATATATATATGTGTGTGTGAGTGTGTTTATATATATATATATATATATATATACATAAATATATATATGTGTGTGTGTGTGTGTGTGTGTGTGTTGATTCAGGTGTATATATATATACATATATATATATATATATATATATTATCAGGTTTCTTTTCTCAGATTACTTCTTTTAGTGTCAGGTAACATAGATTTTTCTGTTAATATTCTGTGATTGTGATTTGATGGAGTTCATAAAGAAAAGTCAAACGTCTCTCTCTCCCCCTTTCTAAGTGTATGAGTATATATGTATATATATTTGTATATACATGATATATTGTGACTGATACATTTCTTTGATATCATTCTGTTTGTTATGAAATCTTGCCACTTGACTCGACTCTGTCATCATTTCTAGTCATTCTATGGAAAGCTAGCAGAAAGAACTTTGAATCAATACTTTTCATGAATTGGTTTTCACTTTTGATCTTTTTTCCCATTTAGATAATAACTCATTTCACCTCTTTAACTTGAAAAAAATTACAACTATATGGTATATTTCCGTGCACCTGAACGACAATTCTTAAAGAAAATCTCCCATACGAAACACTAGCTTTGTAGTGAATAAAAGGTCCATGAGTATTTTTCATTCCTTTACAAAGTCTCATATACATAGACAATATATATTCATGTATGGGTAGTTTAAAGTTTACGTCTATTCATTTTGCACAGTCTCACGTATATAGACAATATAATCAGATACATAGGTAGTTAAAAGTTAATGTTTATTCCAAATCTATAGAAAGATATTTGGATTTTTACTTAATGGAAATAATGATCACCTTTTGATTTCACAAAGTTACAAAAAAGTTTTCAGTGCATTATTAAGTTCATAGCTATGTTTAAAGATCTTGAAATTATTTTTAAAAAATCACTTTTTGTAGGTTTTTATAAAAGATTTACGAGTTATAAACATTTTTTTATGAAGTGTTTTTTCTTTTTGTGTTTCTAGAAACATTTCTACGCTATCACTTCAACCTGTTACTGGGATTTCTTTCTTCAGTATTGCCTTGCTTTAAAGGCAGGAGAATTTTTCATAGAATTGAGATAATCAAAACAATAGTGTGGCTTGTTAATCCAAAAACATTTTTTGTTGCAATAAGAATTTTGCAGTGAGAATTGAACAAAATTCAGTTCAAATCATTTTCTGCTTTCAAATTTCACACTGTCTTTATAATAAACAGTGCTATCTAATCTGTCTATTTTCTGTCCATTATACATAATAATAGTAAGAAATTTACATTTTGCTGCTAACAATATCCTCAATCCAATGTTTGAAACAATGGACTCTTCCACTTCAATGAATTCAGTCACTTTTTAATGAATCCCCACATGAAATTGGTATGATGTAAACATTTATTTATGATATTAATAGCTTTGAGATGAAGTATTATGCTTTAAAGAAGGTAGAAAATGTGAAGAAACCGCTCAAACACTACAGGAACACTGGTAGATATTTTTACTAAAAGTATTACAACCTCTAAAATATTAAGTATATCTAGTTTATTATTTTTAAAAAAAACTCATCTCAGAGAAATTCAAATATATCAATAATTTTTTCATGGGTAATAATTTGTTTTCAAAAATATTTACTACTCGCTTCATTCACATGTGCATTAGTTTATCTACAGAAATAAATACTCACATGTCCACACTAACACTTACAAACTGACAGATACAGGAGGAGATGAAGTGAGAAAGAGAAAGAGAACAACCGCAAACTTATTGGAGCATACAAATTTAAGCAGCAATTCAAGACTATTTGACAACTGGTCTGGTTAGTTACTCAAAAGAAACTGTCATGTGACAAAATCTTTTGACAGCATGCAGCGCCGGGTGTGTTCAATCCAAAAATTGGAATGCAGGGTGATCAATGAATGAGTTACCTCTCTCACTTCCGAATTCTCAAAAACGAGCATGAATGCCAGAATCACTTAAAAACTGATGGAGCCAATGATGAATAAGTTGACAGTTTCTGATAAATATGGAGGGATCTGAAATGACTTTTCTAACTTTTCATTGTGACATGTTGAATACAGCACTAAACGATACCTTCTCTGAAAGAACAAAGAAACAAAACCAAGTTATATTAGAGAATTTTTGTTCAAACTTCATCAAAACATCAAACCTATTCATGCTTTAAATTATTTAAAAAATCAGTCGCTGTTTTATATTATTTTCTATAAAAGTCATCAAAACATATTTTATCTATAAAAAAAACTCGTTGAGAAGTATGTATGCATCTTGAAACTTCAAAACTATAGATTGAAAAAAAAAAGATAGGTGTGGCTCATTCAGTAAAGATGTTGGGTCTCAAACTGTCAATGTAGGTATGAACTAATTTTTTCCAAGTTTTAGCTAATCAACATGCTGCAAAAACTTGACTAAGACTTCACATACTTGTAAAATCTCTAATATGCAAATATATAATTGTCTCAATAAAAATAGATTGAAGAAACAAGCTTGAAAATTTATTAATCATATAAAATAATTTGCATTGTATTAAATTGAAATAAAAATTAACCTATTAAAAACACTCACATAAATTATTTTGCACATGTATGGATTTGTATGTGGGTGCGGTCATATGTTTGTATATGTATGTATGTATGTATGTATATAAGATCTATGTAGTTGGAGGTCTCTTCAAAAGGAACAATATAAAAGTTGACATATTCAAAATATCTGAGTTTACCTATGTACAAATGCAGAGGAAGCCATTTACAGATAATGCTAACAAATGATCATTGTTAACAAAATCAGTCATTTCAAAACACCATTTGAAATGTAGAAAAATTCATTAAAAAAGCAAATAAATTTTATATTAATTTTTGATAATGTTAAGTTGTTTATAACAATGAATTCAATAACAATGATGACCACAAATTTATCACAGTGGATGTAAATTGTTATAAATCTCATATCATTTGGTTAATGTTATCAGTCGTTGACTGTCACTGAAAAGACCCTGTCCCACAGTGATCACAATATGCAGCTTTCTCTGTACTTGTATATAGTCATGAATCAATAAGTGTGTTATAGCTCATTGGGTAAAGATGTTGATTTTTTAAAAAGTAATATAAAAATCCAACTAAGAATTTTTTGTTCTTCCGACCTCTGAGCAGGGATCTGGATCTTTGGCAAATTTTCCTTACGTCATGATTACTGCTTTTCAAGTACTTGTAAAATTTGCGATACCAAAGGAAACAACTTTGTATGAGTCATTGGCAGGAAACAAAAAGGATTAATACCTGAGAAGTCCAAGTTTTCATTCCAGGCGTTACTTTTGAGTGGTGTAGAGACGATGACACTCTCTA
>OY735214.1:19341850-19641850 GCA_963457665.1 Thysanoteuthis rhombus | reverse complement strand
TATATATATATACACACACACACATATATATATATATATATATATTGCGCAAACAGATTGCACATAAAGTGCTGAAGGGCTAAAATTGAAAATATTTCCTCCTATCTAGCAAAAGCAGTAGGGAGTTCAATTTACAATGTAAGTTCATGCTCAATTGGTCCCTTAGTTTGTGTCCGCCTGCATTCATGCTTGTTTTTTTTGAAAATTCGGTGATCACTTCCCAACAAGAGGTGATGGAAGTAACTCATCCATTGATCAACCCTTTTTCACCGTTTTGTAATTGATCACCCCCAAACAGAGACGGCATGCTGCCAAAAGACGTTGGTCACCAGAAGGTTTCTATTGAGTGACTAACCAGACCTGTTCTATTTGTCGTTCTGCATCCCAGTGTGTCCCTCCACTCCTAGAATATCCACCCAGAAGCCAAAAAAGTATCAAGCGAGGAACCTGAAGCATATTTTCTTTTTCCTCCTAATTCTTTCCTTCCTTTTGCCTTTATTTTTCTTCTTTTTCTCATTCTCACTATGACCTTTTCATGTGGATGGGGGAAAATATTGGAGAAGGAGATTTTCAACAACTTCACTGGATGATATTCAAAGGGCTTCTCACCCACAATTGCCACTAACCAAACAGATTTTATGAAAAATAGGAATTTGGAATTGATTTTATGTGCCTGCAGTGTGATCTTCCTTTCACTCATTTGTTTATTTCTATTGATGAAGAAATTATATTATATCATTCATATATATATATATATACATATAAATATATATATACATGCGATAGACACCGTCGACCAAAATTGTCAATATCAACATTAGCTTCTTCAGTTTTTTAGGTGGTCTGGTTGGCTGGCAATAAAACTAAAATTCTTTATTATGTTTCCAAAAAAAAAGTTTTTTAGATTTTTTTTCTTATTCCTGCCCAAAATAGTTTTTCAATTTACAATGTGAGTTTATGTTAAATTGCTCCTTTAATTTGTGGCTGCCTGTATTCACACTTGTTTTAGAAAATTCCATTGATTGCTTCCAATACAGTATGCTGCTAAAAGATGTGGGGTATACAACAGTTTCTGTAGCAGGACTAACCAGACCTGTAGGTAAATGTATGTATGACAGCATTTATGTAAGTACGGGAATACTTTGATTAGTGCGGCTTTGATTAGGGCAAGTTTTGATGTAGTACAGTCATGGTAATGCTGTACAAATTGATGTAATTAAGTAAAAGACCGAAAAACAAACACATCAAATTATAATAAGATTTTGAACAGTTTGGTTTTGAATAGAACAGAAAATATTGGAATGATTTATCGTACTAATCAAGGTATATCTGTATGTGCGTGCACGCATGTATGCATACTTGTATTTTAGCAGTATTTATTGATGTGTTCACACATCTCAATAAGACTCTGTTCAGCTGGTTGGTCGGCCAGTTACAATTACATTAATCAATAGTAAAAGGAAAGGAGGAGGCCTGGTGTAAAAATGTGAGATCTTTAAATGAAAATCTATTCTGATCAATTTCTTTTTACTGGCTGCTATGATATCATAATAGAAAGTACGAGGTCTGCATTTTTGTATTCAAGAAAATCCAAAAATGGCCAAAGGATGCAGAAAATGGCCATTTACAATTTTCATTTAAAATGATACTTGCAGAGTATTTCCATGCTGCAATATTTTACAAGCATGAGAATTAATTGACTCGAAGAAAGTCTTCTTGCTCTTTTCCTCCCCTTCCTGCTACTTCTGCCATGGATGTTGGACACATCGTTGAACTTATGGTTCTTGTTTGAATTCAGATTCTCTTTTCATGATTGGTATTGACCTATCAACATGCATTTACTTTCTCATTTAAATAAAAGTTGTTTACCTCTGTTCACCTCTGTCTGCATGTACAATATCTCCAAAAGTTCTGAATAAATTTCCATGACATTCTTTGGAAGGTTGGTCCATGGGCTCAAGAAGGATCGATTTAATCTTGTAAGAGATACTAGAATCTTTTATTGTTCTCCTCCCCTGAATCATAGCTATATATGAACTGATTGTCATTTAGATTTTAATGACTGGCATTAGCAGAGGTATGAGCAATGTGAATACTTTCTGATTTTATATTCCTTTTTCATGAAACCCAGGTAATTTTTTCTGCTTAGATTCCTGAATTAGACATTCCTTTTGGAATTGTTATAAAGCTAGGACAGTTAACGAATATATTTTCAATCATATAAAACTTGGATTTAACCATTCACCCTCTTGACAGCCTATTTGTTGGTTCAAGTTACTGGATACATTGCTAAGTTTTTACAGTACTTACATGTGATGATCTTCAAAGTGATGAAACATGAGAAAAAGAATTATATTTGTTCTTAGTGTTGCGAATTTTACAAGTACTGAAATATAACGACAAAAGTTTGAACACAGATGAAGCCTATTTTTACAAACAAATAAATAAAGGTAAGTAAATGATCCACCTTTATAAAAAGCCAAGTGTATTGATATATATATATATATATATATATATATATATATATATATATGTATATTAGCATAGTAACAGTAAAAACAATGATTAAATTATCTATGTATGGATTGACACTTCTACCTAAGATCAAATCTATATGCTCATTGAAAAGTGTTGAATACAATATATATATATATATATATATATGTATGGATATGCATTCCTTTTTCTATAGGGGAATATTTCTTTTTTAGAAGTAACACTTTTCAAATAAGTGAACAGATACACTGATCCTAGGCAGAAGTGCTGATTTCATCCTTGGCAGAGTGCACAAATACTCTTATCCTCGGCCGGAGTACCAATCCATGTGTGAATAATCCTATCATTTTTTTACAGGAACTAAATAAGTTTTTTAGATGAAGATTTGGGTAGTATAAAAGAATTGAATGACTCAAATTCATATGAACATGACTAATGGATAAATTTGGGAGAAACTTAATGTGCTCAAAGTATTATAATCCATATCTGTCATTGATTTTTTAAAAATCTATACTGCACAATTGACCAAATAATCAACATCATTACCTGATGAGCCAAAAGACAGAACACCAGTTGCAAGATATACCAACTTCTCACCTTCACGGGTGACATTTTATATACATATACGAATGCTTATGATATCTCATAGAAGCAAATGAAAGAGAGAAAAACAAAAGAGAGAAGAAGTGAGTTCTCTTCCTACGCATGACAAAGATTCGTACATGTATTTATCAAAGCAATGTTAATAGATACTGGTGTATGATTTGCAGATATTTCTTTTTTTCATTATTTTACTGTATATTTTTAGTTGAACTGATGGAATTCTGGTTTAAATATGAAGAAAGTTTTGATACAGTTACAAACATGAACATATATATGGAAGAATAAGTTGTACAGAGTGTTTATGTTTTGCATACAGTCACACATTCATGTACATTTACACAGTTGGCGAAAGTGTACACATGTAACCACACATATATGTATGAAATGAAGTATTATGCATGTGTTTAAATTTGTGCTGGCCCTCAAATCTATCAAGCATATATAACACAAACTTTCATACTGTGTGTTTATGTATAAGAGTCAATGTGTGCGTGTGTGAATATCACTGTGTTTGTGTGTGTGTGAATGCGTTTGTGTGTATGCTAGAGTCCGTATTTGTCTGTCTGGTAGAGGAGATGTTTATATACAGTTAGAAGGGTTTTGCACTACAATGCACAACTCACAACCAAATCTACTTCTCTCATCTACCTAAAAGGATGGGTGATAGCCAATACATTGAAACATAAGGAACAAACTCGCAAACACACACAGCAGAGGTGGTCGCTTGCTTCGTGCGGAGAACATGAACACTCATTTTTATCTCTTTCAAGGAAGTTCAATGAGGTATATGTATTCACTCATGTTTATCTGTTTGTCCACACAATATCTACAGATATATTCACTGGTACACACACACACACACACACACACACACACACACACACACACACACACACACACACACACACACACACACACACACACACACACACACACAAGTGCAAATCTAAGACTGAAAAATCCAAAATAAATACATATACCAAGAAAGAAAACTTATTTAAAGCAGACAGAAGGCAGTGGCTACTCACTCCCATAAAACATCAAAAATAAAGGAGATGTAAAAATATAACGTATATGTATTGGCTTATAAGTTAAATATTAGATATAGAAAAGCCCAATAAAATGGGTAGAATGTCCATTTAGATCCCCTGAATTTGGGAGAGATTCTTTCTGTTTTTTCTGTTTTGGTGGTTGGGGTCTGAATTATTGATCAAATATATACTTCAACATGAATTGGTACTTCAAAATTTACAGGTTGACTCATATGCAGACATGAAAAGGTGAATCTATGATTCAAAAGCTCGACACATAGTTATTGGCTGAATTTTAATCTGAAATTTTCACTGTATAATGTTTGATCAATATGACTGATATTTACTGCTGGACTGAGTGCATTGACAGGGAAAAAGATTATGTTGAAACATGAACTTGTATAAGATCAATCCTTTTTTTTTCATAAGGCTATATGGGCTTACTGATGTAGTTACTTATATGGCATGTTATACATATGTACACCAATATGGAAGATGAATGTTGTACCCAAGTACAGAAGCACATAGGTAGTAAAAAGTTGAAGTAATAGAGGAGAAAATTGATTACTGAAGATCTGAGGTCTTCAGTACAATTGCTATCTAGGGATGCAAGGTATAAAGTTACGGAGAAAAAAAAAAATTTATTCAGAGCAAATGTCCCTTACATCAGACTTGTTCTTGCAGGGTTATGATTTATTAAGCTTAGCTTTGTTTTAGCATAAAGCCACAAGCATGCAGCCCCCAGATCGAACTCACCACTCAGCCATAAGGATTAGTGAGACCAGTGTGCTATCCATTATAACATGTTGAAGTTTCCATTGTTCCTGTGAACTTCATAAAAAATTACATAATATCCATGAAGGTCTTACATCTAAGAATGAATGCATGTATCAATTTCTACAATTAAAACTATCTACATCAACATAAGTTTCTTCAGTATTAGTCTGGTTGGCTATGAATATACCATGCATACAGCAGGCTGCACCAACAGAGCTAGAGGGCTAAAAACTGAAGCATATTACGTCAGGAAAAAAAGTTTCTTTTGTTTTTTGAAAATTCTCTCAAAAATAAGGTTTTTAGTTGGGGTTCAATTCATAATAAAATTTTATACTAAATTGGCCTCTTTTTTGTATCAGGCTGCCTACACACTTGTTTTTTTTTTTTTTTTTTTGTTTATTTTTAATACAAGCATGAATCCTGCAAAACTAAGGGATCAGTTTAGTATAAAATAAAATTACATTGTGAATGGAATCCCCCCCACAAAAATTTATTCGGGGGAATTTAAAAAAACAAAACAAAAATGTCTCTTCTAGACATAATAAGGAGTAGATGTCTAAATTTCCAGCTCTGTAACACTATTGGTGTGACCTGTACATGAAGAAAACTATGTTGACCCATTCTTATAGATTTGGTTGATGGTTACTCAATTTCCAATCCTTCCACCAAAATGGCATGTAGCAGAAGGCTTTCTGGTTTTATAACCCATGTACATTTGCACATGGATAGATTAAAAACTAGCCCCATTCCATATTGCTTCATGCATCAGATTGTACCCACTGATCCTTCATTTTTTAGTACAATGGCTGTCACTGATAAATGTGAAAGAGATGGCAGGAAGGAAGAAGAGTGAAAAGAAACTTTGTTAGTTTGATAGGAGAGTAGGACAAGAGAGGGGAAAAAGCAAATTATGTAGTTTAATAAGAGGGTAAGAATTGAGTGGTGAGAAAAAAAACTTAGTCTTATAATAGAGTAGGAAGGGAAATAAGCTAAATGAGAGTTAGGTAGTTTTAAAAGAGGGTAGGGAGGGAGAGGGGAAAAAGAAAGTTTGAAAGTTTAATATGAGGGTAAAAAGGGAGTGGGGCTGAAAGCTGTTACTGATGTTATAAGTATGACAGTATTATTATGAATATGATTTTGAAGAAGGTTTATGGGAGTGAGTTGCGATTGCCTTCTGTCAGCTTTGAATTAGTTCTCTTTCTTGGTATACATATTCATTTTAGATTTTTCAGGTTTGGATTTGCACTTTTATGTGTGTAAGAGAGAGAGAGAAAAAGAGGCAGACTAACTTTTTAAGAGTACTCTCTTTCACCAGAATTCTAATATAATCTTAAGTTGAATAATAAAATTGAAAGTGTTGGTAGTTATAGGGATTTTACTGCTACTGGTGGACCAAAATACTCTCAATCTTTTCATAAAAAGAAAAAAGAGACTAAGTAGTTGATTGATTTACATATATTTCCATACCACCAAATAATAACATTTTTCTAGGTATTTATTCAAGATTAAAGTGTAGTAGTATTCGCTCAGACAAATATTCTTCAACCTACTCTTGAGGAGACAGAAAAATCATCTAAAATTTTCATGGTAGAATATTTCTGTAAATTCATGAAAATAAATCTTATCATAATGTCTTCTCTAACTTTTGCTCCGTGTATAGAAAGAAAGAAAAAAAAAAAGTATCGCAGGAAACTAAAAATTTCCTCCTATGGGTCTGAATTCCATAGAGGGCAATATTTTTTATGTCCGCCTCATAACTTTTGTCTTATAAAAAATGCAGAAGATATTACAGCGATAAAAATATTCAAAGAAATGCTCACATTCACAATAATCTTTGCTTGGAGAGACTCAGAAGAGTCATTATGAGCAGAGAGCAGATGGAATAATAAAATGGATTATTGCACAAAAATTGTATGCAAGTTAAGCCAACAAATATCCAATAATTAAATCAGGTTGCTAATACTCACCGAAAATAATTGATGAAGAGACAATTTGGTTTCCAACATTGAAAAACCACATCAATGATACCAGCTCACAAACACTCTTCACAGCCTGCTTCAAGATGATCTTCTAAAACCTAGACTGGGAAAATAAAGGAATCAGAATAGATGGCGAATATCTTAGCAAACTCAGATTTGCAGATGCCATCATCCTTTTTGCTATGAACCTTCATGACCTCCAAATAATGCAAGACAAACTGATTGAAGGATGGAAGAAAGTTGTTCTCCGTATTAACTTCCAAAAAATAAGTGTCATGTACATTGAATGCATTGAAGACAAAGAAACAACAATCAGAAACGAAAACGCAGAACTGGAGAAATCAAAACTCTACATTTACCTAGGACATTGAATCTCCATGAAAAACTCAGAAGACGAAGTAATCATGCAGAGGATGACAAGCTTTTGATCGAGCAAGCCTGACCTTCAAGAATGAAAAAAAATTCCTGTTAGCACTAAAAAGACAGATCTACAACAAACACATTCTCCAGATAGTCATCCATGGAGCTGAGACATCGAACAAAACCAAAAGATTGACCCTCAAACAGAGAACAATTCAATGAACACATGAGAGAATCTTACTCGACATAAGATGGAGAGACCACAAGACAGCATAATATATAAGAGGAAAAAAGAGAAGTCATGGATATCATTGATGGAAAAATCATTACTGTAAGAATGTCAGACAACTAATGGACATCGCGACTCACTCAGAGATTAAATGCAAAACTGTGGCCAATAAAATATATGCTACCAAATTGACAAAATAACTCATCTTAACAAGTCAACATTCCAATGCCATGGACAAGATAACATTCAAAATTTCATATCTCTCTCTCTCTCTCTCTCTCTCTCTCTATATATATATATATATATATATATATATATATATATACACACATACCACATTATAAGATGTGATCGGTGTAATGGCACAAACAATGGAGTCTGCAGGCTAAGTTCAAGCTCAGGACAAGGTTGTTTATATTCACCTCATACAAATGCCCTTGGCAAAGACATGAATACATTTCTTCTTCCCAGACCAAATAAACCCTTTATTTTTTGCATACATAATCCAAAAATATATCTACATAAAATGGTATGTAAGGAAAAACTATTTTTGTGAACTTTAAACAAAAAGCAGTTTATGGACTAAAAAACTGATCATAGACTTCTTTATAAAAATTTTGAAATGAATTTTGATAATTCAAATATATAATTTAAAGAATCAATTTTTGTTAACTTTGAGAAAATAGTATCAAATTAGTCATAAAAAAAAATCACTTGTGCACACTTGATGCAAGTTTTAATGGCAATTTTGTCGTCATCCAAAATCAACTTTGATTATACTATGATTGATGCCTGCTAACAAACAAATTCAAACAATCTAATTTGAAATCTTCCAAAAATAAAACATCTGTCATAGAAATATAGGATTTAACAAAAATCAGGTAATTTCATAATTACTTGACTGAATTTTATGAAGAATATTACTTTTTCCACAGAATGTAGTGAAAAATACATTTGTTCAATGAGTGTCTATTACCTTTCAATTCAGTTCAAAAGCCAAGTAGGTTTTGAATCTGCTTTCCTCACCCATGAAAACCTGCTTAGATTTACAAGCACTCCATGGGACAGCTGAAGTAGGGATGACAAAAAATGACAAAACTTGATTTTACCCACAAAGCAGAAGTATATTCCAAATGTTGAAACACCGTCATATGATGGGTAACACTCTAATATTTAATATAAGTATTAAATCTTGACTTGAAGTAACTACTGTTCAATGATATGAATTATGAATAAATTTATTATATACCTAATATAAAATTCATTTTCTGTCTACAGCTGCCATAGCAGCTGTCAATATAGATTTTGCTAAATTACCTACTTATATTTCTTACTGAAAGTTCTGGAATGTCTGCCAATGTAGAGTCAATTATATATATTTTCTGAGGAGGTGGGACTATTTTTATTAGAGACTGTTAACCAAAACTGTCATATTTTTTCCAGTTTTTGAGTTGGTTTGGCTAGCGGGCTGGCTTTGTATGTATTGTATGCAAAGGTTACACCAATGAAGGGCTGAGAAGATTTAAACATTTACTCCTTATTATGTCCACAAAATTTTTTTTTTTTTTAAATCTCCCCCATAAATAGGTTTCTAGCAGGGTGGTGTCAAATTTCTATGTAAGTCTATGTTGAATTGGTCTCTGGTTTGTGTCTGGCAATGTTCATGTTTATTTTTTGGAAATGAAGATTTTAGTGATCACTGTCCATCAAAAAATGTGAGAAGTTACTTATTCATTGAGCACCTCTTAAGCTCAACCTTCAAGAACAAGAAAATCCCATTAGTTTTTAAAAGAAGGGTATACAACCAATGTATCCTTTTGGTCACCTATGGAGCTGAAACATGGAACAACCAAGTGACTGACCTTCAAACTGAGAATCATGAAACATGCACATGAAAGAATCATGCTCAGCCTCACATAGAGAGATCACAATACAGCATAATATATCATAGAATTCATTAGAAAACTGAAATTGCAATGAACTGGTCTGGTTGTAAGAATGGTAGACAACCAATAGACATCACGACTCATAACATGAATCCTCAGAGATCACATGCAAAACCGTTGCCACCAGAATATGAGTTTGCGAGACAAACTTGACAAGTTCAGAGAGTATTGGTTCCATGACATCAATGATAGACAGATCTTGCAAAACCTGAAGAAGGTTTATATCCAATGGCAAATGATAAGAAGCTGATGATAATGATGATGATGATTCAGTGGAAAAGGCATACAAGCAACATCACGGGGAAAAATTAACTGAGAAGAATTGACTGATACAACAAAACCTGTGGCAGGGATAGCAGAATGAGAACAATCTTCCTCTATTGATTGAATAAAGGATTCAATTAAAAATTCCTTGGAGGTTTCTACCTTTGATAGACAATTGAAGGATGCCAGGTAGTACAGTAGCCAAAACCAGTGGTGGTGCTATGTCCAACTGTGCCCTCATGCAAATATTTTTTAGATCATTCTTTAGATGATTTTAGATTATTTTTTTTAATCTTTCAAGAATAATTGTAGATTTTTCAGGGTTACTCAAATACATTGCGCTCCTGGAGCTCTAGCATCCCCTGCAGTTGCAGGGTCCGCAGGTCCCATATGCTACTACTGCCAAAACATTGTGACCTTGACAACCAAGACGAGGATACTTCTACTGGTAAATCAGTGTATGATAAGTAATGATAATTCTCATCAGAAATTCTGATAAAAAAGTTGTTGCGAAACAAAATGATTTTCAAATATACTTGTCATAATCCTCCTAAACACAATAGTGAAGGCATTAAGCCACGAGTCAAGTGAGGTGATAATTTTGAATCGAACAAATGAATGATAATTGATTGTACATGTTTGTCTGTTTATTTGATAATTCAAAAAAGATTAGTATTGATCTGATGGGATCAATAGATGTTGTCATTGATAGATGAATTCACCTTTGGTTAGGGTAACTGGCATTGTTCAGGTCAGAATGGCTTAGTTCTCCCACTTGATAATACCTTTGCTCTCCTTTCTTAAAAATGACAGAATATATGTATGCCTGCAAATATTTTGGAATAGTAATCATCTAATTCAGGAGATTCTAAGAAGTTTTTCTGTGTAATTAGTATTCTCAAAGATGATATCATGTTTGTTTGCATGCAGTCTGAGATAACAACTGAGACAACTGATTTAATATTCACATGGGTGAATATTCAATAGAAATGACACAAACAACTAATCACATCTGTTGTAATATGTTTTTTGGGGTGACCTACGTAGGTAAACCCTGTTTCAAAAAATAGATATGTGGTGTAAAATAATATCAACATATAATACATATGATAAGCTTATATAAACTACATGTATGACATAAGCTATATAGTTAGAAAGGGAGGTGGTGTTTGATCAACATTCCTGGGGTGCCACATTGATACAATTGTTTTGTTTTTAAAATCCTCAAAACAGTTACATGGTAAACAACTGATAATCTCAACAAGAGAAAACAAGACATGGTAACATCATAACAAAGTATACCTGAAACAGGGGAAAAACACAAATTTCATAAATTGCACTGAGAGGTATTTGGAAATGGGTGACTGAAGTTTAATGTTTAAAGCCATAATGCTTTCTAGGCTATATATATATATATATATATATATATATATATATATATATATATATATATATATATATTGTGCATATTACTTTTCAATGGGTATGCAGATACACCACAGAAATACCAGACAAAAATGCCAGGAAGTGATACTTGGATAATGAACAGAGCAAATATTCTCTGATTTTAGGCAGAAGTACTAATCCATGTATAAATAATTTTTTATGACTACTCTGCTAGTATGATCATCATAATGATGTCAATAAAATGATGTATTTGATAGAACTGGTACACAATAAGGAGAGGTTGGATAAATGATTTGGTAACAACAGGTCAGAGTAAAAGCAAGATAAATCAAAAGATAGAACCTGACAAGGACACTGACCCCAAAACTAAAAATGTGTACATGAGAGAATCATGCTCAATGGAGAAATCACAAGACAGCACAATATATTGGAGAAAAAACAGGAGTCTGAGACATCATAGAATTTATCAGAAAACTGAAATTGCAATGAACTGGTTGCAAGAATAGCAGACAACCAATAGATATCACGACTCATAACATGGGTCCTCAGAGATCACATGCAAAACTGTGACTGGCAGAATATAAGATGGCGAGATGAACTAAAAGCATTCAGAAAGTATTGACTCTACTCTGCCCATGATAGAGAGGTCCAACGATGGATGATGAAAGTCTGATGATGATGGTCAAAATGAAAAATATATGAAATGATCAGAATTAAACAGAGTAGAAAAAAGGAAATTGGTCAGAGAAGTCTTCAAAATGAAACAGTCATGATACCAACTCTTTTTGGCTGCATGCCATGTTGGTGATGATCGATTAAAAATTGAAAAGGCGGTAATCAATGAATACATTACTCTTGACTTTTATTAGCTAGTGATCAACTGAAAAAATCTAAATAAAAAACGAGCATGAATGCTGCTGGTCACTAACTAAGGGACCAATTTAGCTTAAGCTTACATGGCAAATTGACCCCCTATACACACACTTAAAACCTATTTAGAAGGTGAATTTTCAAAGCCTTTTTTCTATACATAATAAAAAGTGGATTTTTAAATTTTCAGCTTTCTGGGTTTATTGGTACAGCCTGTACACATGTACATACATAAGTAGCCAGCCAGCAAGATTACCTTGAAAACCAAACAAACCCATGTTTACTAGTTTGGTTACAGTTTGGTTTGATGTTATCTAACAAGATAATTTTGCATCACTGATTTTAACAGATTGACGGTAAACAATCTACAACCATTGAAGTCATTTATTCTGTGCCAAATATCTTAATGACAATATCAAGGCAGAGAGATGCTTAAACTTTCTCAATAGATTTCCATTCAACTAAAAAGAACAGTTTTTATTTCTATTTCTTTGATGATGGATAGAAACATGTTTAGTAATAAGGATACTCCATTATAAACCATTCCTTAGACAAACAGAACTTTTATCCTCTACTATGGTCTTTGAAGCTCAAAAAATATTCTTTTGCTTTCTCAGAATTTTGAACATTTCTCTATTGCAAAATCTTTTTTCATCCAAAAGCATTTAAATTCAGTTTAATAATTTTACAGGACTTTGAATCCTGCTAAAATTCAAATAGTCGAATATCCACATATATAAAACACAATATATAAATATATATATATATTATTGAGTCATCCACAGACAGCTGTTTCATTGTACTACAACTCTTCAGAGTGGCTATAGACTATCCATTATCCCACGAGGTAGGATCGAAACCTTAGCTTCAGACCCTGAGGCTGGTATCCTCTCTCTGGTCCATGGAACTGGACGGTCAGTAAGGTTGAATTTAAGCAATATATTTATTTACGCATGTATATTCCCAATCCATCAGAGTGCTCCATTCCATGTTGGAAGAGCATATATATATATATATATATATATATATATATATATATATATATTGTGCTCAGAAACTGCACTCTGATCCTTGGCAGAAGGACTGGGTAGTGACTCTTGTCAGCAAAGAGTATAGATATTACACTCCTAGGCAAAAGACTGGGGAGAAAGATTTGGATCTTTGGCAGAGCTCACAGACACTCTCTCTAGGTAGAAGTCTCAATTATACATTTACAATCATATCATTTTTCAAGTGTACTACACTAGTTTGAATAAAAAACATTCACAAAAGAAAGTCATAGTTTTAATTAACTGAAATTTCTCAAGTTTGGTCGGCAGAAATTATTGTGTTCTTAATTTTAAAAGTAACTAATGTGGTTAAAATTTAAAATTAGGAATATTTGCAATATGAGGTGTGGTAATGAATCATTGACTTTGATGTAACAATTTTTTTTCCAATTTAATTAGAAAATATGTACAATAAGGATAAAAAAATTCATATTTGAGTTAATATCATAATAAGTTCACTAGGGTATTGAATATGATCATAAATTTTGTAATTCCAACTGCAGGTTAGAGGCTGGGACCAGATGCCTCTCATAGGCCCAGAACTGAAATTACAAATGAAAAAGCTGGCAGGAAAAATTTGCAAATGAATTTCAAAAAATAATTGCATATCCAAAATTTAGGTTATGCATATTAAAAATAAAATTTTCGAAAATGATCAAAATAATTATTGAAAAAACAAAAAACTATCAATAGATCGAAGGTCAGTGAAAAATGTAATAATGAAAACATCTTTGCTTCTAATAGGTTGGTTTTTAAGAGGTGATAAAAAATGGTCTGGTTCAATTACAATTTTTCATAGAAAAAGCTTCTTCAGTCAGTACCCACTATCACCACTTTTCAAATAGTACTTCCCTGCGAAGTGGTTCTTGCAGTAGCTAAAAATCCTAGGCATACAAGTTGTGGCAATAAAACAGTGATACTAGGCTCAAGTAAGTCAAACTAGAGAACACATGTACAAACCATGTGATATATTTTAACCAATGGGTAAGAATAAACAATCTCTGAAGGTTTCAATTTGATCACTAGTTCACTGTTAAGCATCATTTGAAGTAGATATGTTTTTCTGACGTGATGAAAAATGATCTATCAATTTCAAATTTTTGGTGAAATCAAATGGAACAGAATCTTTTTCAATGCTGATTGAAATTCATGGTGAAGAATGCATGTCACTCTAAATTCAAAACCAGTCTACCAGAAAATGGTAGCAACAGATGAGCTCTATAAGCCTCAAGTCCCCCAAAACCAACAAGATATACAATCATTATTGGAAAAAACCTTTGTCCAGCAATGGACCTGAAATGGGTGGTGATGATAATTCATTGCATTTTGATTTAGCTTGTTTTCATGAGAGAATTTAATCAGTTCCTAATTCTTGAAAATTCAGTAGAGTTTAGATCCTGAAGCAGTTGAAGCACCTAGAGTTCTCAGACAAATTTGTTTATCACAATCCAAGCTCAGTGCTTGCTGAGATGATGTTTTAACATAAAGAGTGCTTAAGATTTTTAAAATGTAAATTTCTTTGCAAAGGGTTCAGTAAAATTATAAAGCTTCTATTTTAAGTATTAATCATAGTTTTGATTTTATCATTTCATACTTGCATCAACAAAATATAAAGATATTTTCTCATTATAAGATTATAAAACAGTCATTATTTTGTTTTACTTTCTGGCGGACGGAAATAATTCTGCCTGCCATCTAACAACCATTGGAAAAATCTTTGTCAGTGTGTATTCACCGCAATTACTCATCAACTGGCCATTGTACTAAGTTGACACTTGCCGCGTACATAAGGCAGTGTAGTGTTGAGTTTGAAATTTTTCGATGAGTGATTCTTGAGAAATGCTATAAGAATAGATAAGATTTAAAGATTTTAGATCTTTCCTCTTAGTTCCAATAAATTATCTCCCTTGACCTCCTCTATTTAGAATTAATTAAGTTTAGATATGAAATATCTAGATTGGCTGCACTGAAAAGAAGTATCTGAAATACTCCAAAGCCATAGTTTAATACAACTGACAAAGAATTTGTTTACCTGACAATTATGGCAGGCTGCTCTACACACAAATCTCATTATCAACCAATTTTTTTCCCACTTGAGAATGTTGTTTTGAACCTTATGTTCCCTGAAGTTTTGGGTAGCATCTACTACATCTTTATCCAATATTTTTCTAAAGAAGACACAAGTAAACATTGAAGAATCAAAATCAAACACTCATGGGTCTCCACTGCCACTTCTTGCAGGGATGGGCAGAGGATATATCTCTCCTTGTGGCAACACTGCCCCTCAGGAAGAATATTACAATCTTTTTATAAACAATAAGTTTGGTTGCATAAAACTTTTGCACTGCACCACTCTACTAACTTTAAGTTTCCAACTTTCAAACCCACTCGCCTTTGGTGAGAAGGCCTGATCCAGGTGGGAGCAAAGTCCCTGTTTTAACCCCCCCCCCCATTCCCTAGTGAATGCCCACTTTCTTGTTTGTACATGGAACATTTATCACTCATCTTCTTCAGAATCACTTTCACACTTTCTCTCTCTCTAAATATGTATTCAGAGAGCAAGGAAAAAAATATACACATTAAACTGTATAAATGCATTTATATTTATGTACATAGATAAGTTTGTATTCATGTGGATTTTACAAGAATGTGTATGAGTATTCTAACATAAACATACAAATAAAATGCATGTATATTTGCCCATTTATTTTCTGTGTAAATGAGACTTTGTTATGAGTATGTTTTCATCAATGTAAGTGTATATGTATCAACACTCTGTCGATAAATTATAAAAATAAATATGCGTAAATGACTGATTTCTTGTCAAATTAGGTATTTCGTGCTCGGAAGATTTTACTGTAGGTGTAATTGAACTGCAAATATACTTTTTGTTTTTGGTTTTATTCCATGTTAAATAGTCAAAGCATTCTTACTTGGAGCAAAACTGTGTGATGAACCCTTTAAAGACTTCTTCCACAAAATTTAGAAAAATCTCGTTTTATCTCTGTGATCCACAACTTTTTAAGGGATCCTGAGGCTTATAATGAAACACAGAAACAAGCTGGCAAGATTTCTGAGTGGATAGATGACAAATTGTAAGAGATGCTATTGAAAATCCATTGAAGTTTTTTGAAAAATTACAGTAACAACAAACCAGTTATAGCAAGTATCGAAATCTCCCGTTCATGACATCTTGGCCAGTAACTCTCATGTAGTACTATTGCGAGCAAAGTCAAAACTGTTTGCATAAATGCCACAAAGAAACTAGATACCAGTGGGCAGAGATGATCCTCAAAGAGCACCCTGATCTGTAGAATGTGATTTGGACAGATGAAAAGCACTTCAATCTTGACAGGCCTGACTGCTACAGCTTTTTTTGGCATGATCTACAATGAGAAACACCAAAAAGGGCTACTCATTGGCTTGGTGGTTGGGGAATTATGGTCTTGGGTGGTTTTACTAGCTATAGGCTATGCTGTCTCATTATTGTTAATGGAACTTTGACAGTACTCAAGTACCAAGAGATGCCAGAACACATCTTGATCTCAAAACTACCAATAGATAGAGAAGAAAGGGAATTGATCTTTTAGCAAGACAATGCGAGTTGCTATTCTGAAGTCTATACATGGTATTTGGCATATACCTACCTCAAGGCAGGTGAATACCAAATACTGTGTATAGACTACCCAAAAGTATACATTGAGGTGACCTCAAGAGAGTATGAGCACCAGCATGCACTTATAAAGGACAACCATAAAAATACCCATGAATACCACCACTATAAAACAGACAACACCTTCGATTTCAAACAAACCAAAATGATTACACGCATGCACCAGAGAGTAACACGTCAAGTCATAGAAGCAGCACTTATTACAACAAAAATAAAACAATACCCCGGCTCCTTCAATATATTGGAACATGAAGCAAAAGAGATATTTAAACAGCGTAGCTTCACCGAGTGCAACACCAAAAACACACAACATTAGTTAGACACAGGTTAGTTCAGAACCAAAAATGTATACCCTACACATTTTGAAAACCAACAGCCGAGATTACTATGGAATCATACACACACACTGGACACATAACTCATGGATGACTTACACACATATTCACTCATCAAAAAGCACTGTAAACATTCATCCATTTTTTCATTTCTTTTTTGATAATGGATGGCCAAGAACCTCTGAAACATATCATGAAAATAGAAATCTTGTTCTGTAATATTGTCCTATAAATTACCATTATGTTAGACAAACCATATCCAGTTATTCACCAGATATATTCTTAAAGATGATATCCCAAGTTGGTTTGCATGCAGTTCAAGATTAAAACCGGCATAACAGAGTTGATATTCACATGGGTGAACACTCAATAGAAGTGACATGAAAAACGGGTCATTTCAAATACATACCTTTGGTAACATACGTAAGTAAGCCCTGTGCTTCAAAAGATCTATGTGTGGTACAAAATAGTATCCATATACAATACATGATGATAATAACCTATATAAAATGATAAACCGTATGTAATGTGAGATAAGCTATCTATTAGAATCGTAGCTGAAGGGGAGCCATGTTGATACAACTATTTTGTATTTAAATCCCCAAAACATTTAAATGGTAAACAACTGATGATCCCAACAAGGAGAATTCATGCATAGTATTATAATATCAAATTCTGTATGAAACAGAAGAACACAGAAATTGCAAACATTCTATTAGCAGATATTTAGAAATAAGTGACTGAAATTTTTGAAATTTATTCTTTATTGTTTAGTGTTTAAAGCAGTAAAGCTTTCTAGACTATATGTACATAAAGTTTTTTAATAATTTGATGTCAGGGTAGCATTGCTCTTACCATTGAGCAAAACATTTGCTGGTTATGCAAAGGCCCAAATAACTCAATGGTAAGAACAAAGTCACAGATTTGTTTTCCAGCAGCAGTCCCATTTTTTTTAATTGTTCATTTTATTTACATTGTCTAGGCCAAATGATACATTCAGCGTGTCATAAGGATTGATCATTTCAAATAAGAGTTTCAATATAATATGATGCAATTCATGATCATTCTGTTGGATTGTATATCTATTTCTTAATGATATACATATATATATATATATATATGTATAAAAGCAATGATGGAAGAGATGTTACATTCATTTTGCAGGTATGTTACTGCTGAAATGTCAACAAAGTTTTAGGATTTCATAGCCTGGATAGATGTTCATTGTTTATTTCATTGTTACCAACAGAAATAACAATAACACTTCCAGCAACCATAATGATCATCATTTTTGTTTTCTCTGCTCAAAGCAAAGTTTTCCAAATTTATTTTCTTTTTTCCCTTCTATAATCTTTTTTGTTTTTTCTTCTTAATCTTCACTTTGTTTCCAGTCTTCATTTATTCTACTTCATCTCCATTTTTTCTTTTCTACTTATATATATATATATATATATATATATATATATATATATATATATATATATATATATATATATATGTATATGTGTATATATATATACTTATATATATATATATACATAATCTTCAACAGCAATCCTCCATTCATGCGACAGACAAAGAAGCAGACATTTTCCTTGTCTGTTGTATTTAACCAGCCTGTATGACTACACACACACATACTCACACTCTCTCTCATATATGTATATATATATATATATATATATATATATATATATATATATATATATATATATATATATATATGTATGCACTAGGTTTGAAATTCATTTGGTAAAAAGATCTATGCCTATTTCTGTGGAGTTTGAGCAGTTTCTTCACATTCTCTAACTTTCATCTAGACTTAATGGTTCACTACTTCAAAGCTGTTAATAGTGTAAATAAATGTTCAACTAAGACTGTCACCAAAACTCTCGGCATGAACTGGTCTGGACGGCAACGTATGTATGTATATATTATGCACAGAGGTCACACCAATGGAGCTAGAGGGCCAAAAACTTGAATATTCATGGGGGTTCAATTTACAATGAAAGTTTATGCTAAATTCGTCCCCTAGTTTGTGTCTGACAGCATTCATGCTTGTTTTTTAAAATTCTGACTCTTCTAGGTGATCACTGCCCCACAAAAAGTGAGAGAAATAAGTTATTCAGTGATCACCCCATAATGGCATGCTGCCAGATGACGTTTATCATGAGACAGTCTTTATTGAGTGACTAACCAGAACTGTTCTTGATTTAAATCAATCTTGATTCTATTTTTAATTTTGTTCCTTCGCCAACTCTGTCCAATTCCTTCCCTATGACTAGCTACACCTACTCTTCTCTCTTTATCTCTCACCTCCTGTCTCTATTTTTCGACATATATACTGTCAAAAGCGACAACCAGCCACTCCAATCAGTAAAACCACCAACTCTAAGCATACAGCCTCTAATGATTATTGCCTGATTTTGACATTTTATTTCTTGAGTTGTCTTCTTTGTCCAATTCTATGTATGGATTACTAAACATATCAAACCCACTCCTAAACATTCCGCCATTTCCCTTCATTGAAACATACATCCATCCTAAGCTCAGTTTCGAAATCAAGAAGTGTCATTTTCATTTATTTATTTTATGATTTATGATTAAAAAAGTGGGAGAGCTACTGATTGTAATGTATTGTGGTAGTGTTTAAATATTGAAGGCTGTAATCTTACTTAGTCTTGACAGCATATGAAGCCTGGAAAGTAAATTTCAAATTTCATGTTTATTCAAGCATCTAATGGCATGGAATTTTTAGCTCCTCTTCATTTGTCTCTTCCAACAAAGTAGGCACCAATTTTTATCTGTCTCATCATTTAATATGTCCCAAAGTTCTTGATGAATTTGAATGCCATATGGAAGGATGGGTCATCAGCTAAGGAAGAATTTATTAAGTTTTGGGGTGAATCCAAGAATCTTTTTGATTGACTGATATTTTTTATACATTGAGGTAATAGTTAGAAATATGGAAATTACTCATGTTTGTCAGTTGTCTACACAGTATCTTCAAAATTCTTCAATTAATTTCAATGATATTTTGTCAAAGGATAGGCCATGAACTAAGGGAGAATTGATTAAAATTTGGGTTGGATCTAAGATTGTTTTTGATGTCATCTTGGGGGCATATCCCATTTGTTTTTGATGTGGTAATAACTATGTATTGTAGTCCCTTGTGAATGCACATAGAGAATCGGGTTACCGATCCGTATCACTCAACATGTTAGTTTTTCCTAACAGTCACTTGTCTTTCCTAGTGTCAACTGAACTTTCTTGGAAGTCTGGTGATTGATATTTTGTTATGGATTAATAGAGAGTTAGTGAGAGAAGATGTTTGGCTCAAGCCTTGGTTTTCAGTTGGAAAAATGCTGAAGTCTTTCAAACGCTTTGTTTAGTACATTGTCTAATGATACTTACAATATTACAGGAAATCTTGAAGCATTCTTAACTTCACATTTTCATTGTTTTTATAACAAAGTTATAGAAGTGCTTGAAACTCAATATTTTATAAAAGAAACATACAACACATTAACAATCAACTTTTGACAGATTAACTATCAGTTTTTGACATATGCCTGTAATAATTTGCAGAAAAATAAGCAAAAAGTTTTTAATGATATGAAAATATGACGTCAAAGTTTCAAAATATGTCAGAATAAAAGTATGTCATAATGCTTTTCAATAGAAGAAAAAAAGATTTTTTCCCATTTTTTTCAATTTATTCTTTTTATTGGATGGAGTATTGTAACATTATTATCAATTTTGCCTAGATTGACCAGATAAAAAGTAACTGAAAGTTAAGATGATTTTAAAAATCTTGTCAAAATTAGTAATAAAGAAAATTGCTGTTATGAATGCAGAAAAGTTACATTTGACTGGTCAGAAAACAATGTCACATTTTTGGGGAGGGAATAAAAACCCTGTTCAAATGAAACAAAAGTTGAATTTGTTGACAAAGAATATGATCATTATTAACAATCGCAAAAGTCCACTATAAGACTAATTCTTGTATCCCTGTATAAAGAATCTGGGATTCTTGATGGGAAGAAGTTTGATCAAATTTTTCACAACTCTGAAAGTGTGTTAGTAGTCTCTGATTGAGTGAAATTCTCAAGTTGCTAAGCCAGTCAAGTTATGAAGATATGTTAAAGCTTTCAAACCAAATGATTTCACCTTCTAAATTTATTTTACTGAGTATATTATGATGAAGAACAAAACACTTCCTACTGAATGAAATTGGAGATATTTGGCATAAAGTTTTATTCTCAATTTGTTGAAGATTAGTTTGGCTTAATGCTTTTTTCTGAAACAGGTCTCATGGTGAATCCTCTTCTCAAGACTCCTGTAATTATCATCATTTATTATAATTTAATCCTTTTTGTTGACTATAAAGATCCACTTTGATTGTCTTGCCTTATTCTAAGAATCTATTATTAACACAATGAACCATATTCCAGTGACTGCTCACTAAGATTTTAGATAGGTGGAGCTTTGGTTTTGATTTCGCCACAAGATTTTCAACCAGAATCACAAATTAAAGATGAAAAATGAACAAAAGAATTGGTTTTCATTGTGGCTTTTATCAACTTTTATTATGTTTGGATAGGATTTTCTTCCATTTCCAAAAATGCATTATTACTTTGCAAACAACTTATTAAATCATAATCAGGAAGAAGTGCATAAAAATATCTCAACCAAGAAACAAGACCTCTCAATTTCCAGCAGGAATGAACACATCCATTTCCTCATGGATTCAACCTCTCTATATCATATTATTATGAAGGTACAGATGGAGGCACATTTACTGGCATGGAAAACGGTATAAGTTGACAGTTTAAGTTGCAGCTTAGGTTGTTTACATTCATTTCACATTGGAGCCCTTTAGCCCTATAAGGTTCATCTAAAAGAAGGTTACTCTGACTGAAAAATACTGCAGTTTGGAAGTCATGGTACATAGTCACAAGCCCAGGTAAATGAAGAGGGTTAGGTATATGGTTAATTACTCTACTGTATAAAACTTACTACTGGAATGGCACCAGAGTAGTTGTGGCCTTATGCTCCAAAAGATGCATACAGGAATTAACGTATTATATCATTCTAAAAAATTATCGGAAGATCAGGAAGTTAGAAATTGTGATTATAGAATGTGAGTCTACAAGACTCTAGACGCATCATAAGTGCCAGGAAAACTCAAAACATTGAAAAAGATTTGAGAAAAAAATACTGAACAGATGTCAGTTAGTCAGTCAATAGAAACTGTTATATGACCATCTTCTTTTGGCAGTATGTCATGTCGAGGGAGATCAATCAAAAATATGAAAAAAGGGGTGATCAATGAATAAATCACTTCTCTTAACTTCTGTTGGATAGAGATCACTAAAAAAGACTGAATTCTCAGAAAACAAGAATTAATGGTGCCAGACAAAAAACTAAGCGACCAATTTAGCATACACTTATATGGTAAATTGCTCCCTCCATCTTTTTGGGGATGGAATTTTCAAAAAAGAAAGAAAATGTTTTCCTAGATATAAGAAAGAGTAAATGTTTTTATCCCTTTAGCTCCATTGGTGTAGCCTGTATGCGGGACGTATACATAGCCAGTCAGCCAGACCCACTTAAAAACTGGAGAGACTTATTGACAGTTTTGATTGACAGTTTTTAATTGTGTTTGGTTTCTCAGTAAGTCAATGAAGTGCACAATATCCAACAAATGATCCATATACAAATATATTTGAGAAAGAATATATATTGATTCCTGAGTTTTCTAATTGGGAATTGAATCTCTCCAAAGTGCAGGTTAAATTTTTTCACAGCGATGATTCAAAATCAACATACTATCAATATTTTTTATTTGATTTCCCACCAGAATCCTTAACAAATTCCAGCCTAGTGGTAAACAACTGAAAGATGTTTCTGAACATTTGTTATTCACCTTTCACTTTTCTTTAAATCTCCACCACTAAGCCATGTCAAATGCTTTCAAGAATGCTTCTGTTCTTTACGCAAGTCAGAGAGGACATTTGAACATACTCGTTCACGATGACTTTAGGATCCTGGGCAAGATTGTGGTCAAGTGAATTTCCAGACTAACTGCCAAATTCATATTTTGCGAAAAAAATGAAACTTTCCCAGCCTGTGTGTAGTTCTAAGTACATCACTAATGAGTTAACTATCAAATTCAACAAAAAAAGGCAGACATCTATGTTTCAGTACAGCTTGCAGAGTGTGCTTTAATTTGAGAAGAATACATGAACCGTTGCAACAAAGCCTACCGCAGAGATGACACTGAGGTCAATCATAGTTTTGAAACCGTAACATCATTACCACTAACCCAGGATACCCCAACAATACCTGACCATATAATCAGGCTTTGTTGATTTTTCATCACAGTATGAATATCAGATCCATGCAGATGCAACCTCCATCTGATCTCGGAGCCTTTTTATATACTGCTTCTTTTCTGATGTAGACAATCCAAATTTAGTCAGGTACACCATTTGTTTATATATATATATATATATATATATATATATATATATATATATATATATATATATATATATATAATTTTCTTTCTGTCAGTCACGATATTCTTGGAACCATGTACTATTTTTTTGTTTTTTGCCCATGTACATGAGCTTAAGTTAATTTTCACCATATCCATTGTATTGAAGAAAGTTTCTTTTTTGGTAACAGTTTCCACATTTGACTTGAAGTTTCCAGGCTCTTTGCTTTTCTCTATACCTTTTTACTTATTTATTCTTCTTCCCCCCTCCACTTTCTCTCTTTTCCACATTGTATTCTTCTCCATGACAATAAGTATTGTATCGTTCACAGTCTTTTCCATCTAATTCTTTTATAATTGTTCCTCATGCCTCATCTTTCATGTTTGTGCCTCCATCACACCATGAGTCATGTCATCTGCGTTCAGCTTGCCAAACCCTTCAAGCCTTAGTGTAATTCCTTGCTGTTCGCCTTCTATTGTCTTAGACTTATTGTTTCCAATCTTTTTGTATATATTTTTTATTAGTTTTACGTATACATGTATATATATATATATATATATATATAAAGAGAGAAAGAGGGAGTGAGAGTGACATATGTATGTAGGAGTTATATGTACACATACATGCACATGCATATACATACTTTTTCTTCATTTTTATGTAACCTTTTCAATCTTCTATCGTCCATTTCCTCAGCTTTCCTTTCATCTCATTTATACCTGCTTTGTCTGATCGGGAAATCTATATCTGAATATATACTCCTTTTAAATCTTCTGAGACTGCAATGAAATTTTTATTGATATTAGGTCATTTATATGTGTGTGCATTCATCCATATATTTATGATCCCCTCTTTCTCTGCATGTGGGTATATATATATATATATATATATATATATATATATATATATATATGCACACACATAGATACTCAAACCCAGACAAGCATGGAAAGGTAATCATTTATATATACATGTTTTGTCTAAAATATGTATGGGCTCATACGTGCACACATATATTTTGCTAAATATTTTTATATATATATACATATATATACATATATATACATATATATATATATACATATATATATATATATATATGTATATATATATATGCATATATATATTTATACATATATATATACAAATATATATATATATATATATATATATATATATATATATATGTATATATATTTATGTATATATATATATATATATATATATATATATATATACTCAGATATATTTTATACATATACGTATATGTGTGCATTTTATACATACATATATATCTGTATGCATGTGTATATGGGTGTGTGCATGAATTAATGATGCATAAATTTGTATATTTGAGTATATATAGTATATCTCAATATGAAATATATTGTACTTTTATGATACCATATATATATATATATATATATATATATATATATAAACACACATACATGTAAGATACACATGCATGTGTGTGTGTGCATCATTTATTTATTATAATAATTTTCACCTTTTCAAATGTGTGAATGTACATATCTGAGTATGTGCACGTCTTTATATAGTCATTTTGTTCAATTTCAATGATCATCATCACAATGAAAGACTTTAAAGTCTGTCACTGGACATATGCATTCCACAAGGTCTGTTGTAGTAAGAGTAAGACGTGGGGAGTGTTGGGACTTACCCTGCCACACTGGCCCACGATGTGTTTCTTTATCAAGCACTAAAGTTTGTTTTCCATCAAATTTTACATATTGATTCAAATTGACATTTTATCATTAAATTATTTTCTTTATGCCATTTTATTATCAAAATTTTTATCAAATTTCACATATACACTCAATTTGACATTTCATTTGAGAAAGGCTAATTTTCTTTTTTAAATCTAGATAATACAGATTATATAGATTGAAAGTTGGATATAATTGAATTTACAATAACTGATACAATCCAGGGGACAGAGAAAGGGGATTTTATGATTCACTTTCAAGATAACAGATATTTATAAAAAGGTTTGTGGGGGGGGCTTCCTCAATCTTTTACTATTCTATATTTTATATCTGTCTTTTCTGTTCCTATGTCTTTTTTCATATGCAAAGCTAAGAAGCCTGGCTAATATATGCAACCACACATACACAAACAGTTACATAGATACTAGATAGAAGAAAATATATGACACTAAGCATGTACACGAGTAGTTACAAATATATACAAACTATCGCATATATTCACACATACGATATAAATTCATATATATTTATAATTTCTGTTTAGTATTTGATTTGAGTTGGGTGGTGCATGAAAAATTAGAAAATATAAAGATTGTCTAGAAATTATTTAGCCATTTAACATTAAAAATAGAATAGCTTAACTAGGGCTATGTTGCATTGGTTTTCTTCAAATAATTCCATTTGGGTCCTCATACTCTTTTTCCAGCATTCCTACTGCTTTTTAAGTCTTTCAAGATTGCTCTCAGCTACCTTGTCACATTCTCCTTAATCTTATTCACAATCTAAAATATTCTCTCTTTCAATGGTGAAAAGTCAAAAGTTACAGAGATGCCATAAACTGTAGTTTATGTGATTTTTTGTGGTTAATGTGATTTTTTGCCGAACAACACTATACTACATGTGTAGAATTGGCATGTTTGGTTGTTGTGAATATAAGACTCACAGAGTATACATGCTCACTCAATGGCATCCCACTGGTGATTAAGTGACCCTACAAGAGAGTGTCTTGGATACACAGCAAGGTCCTGTCAGATCGGTTGCCAAATTACATTAAGGACATGCAACCTTTTCTTGAGGTATTCAAAATGGCTGCATACTCTCTGGATAGACATGTTTATTAACTAATATTGTGTATTGGAGAAAATCACTTATTTATGACCTGCCTCATGTTTTGGTCAATGTTTGTTTTTGCAAGTAATGAATATCAAATTAGGTTATCATATACAGCACTATTCATCATGACATATAAAACATATTTTAGAAAACTCTCACTGAAAACCCCTCTTTGTACAGTAAACTGATGATTGACAAGCCTGAAGCACTGAGCTTATCGTCTATTAGAATGGCAATTTGCACTGAAGTACAGGAAGTCTCAGCAAAAATATTGTATATTTCCATTCAAATATTCAGTCATGTGTTATATAAGCTAGCTTACTCAAAATAACTTGAACATAGGCCACTATGTTGATGAGCTTCATTTATCAAGAGCCATGCATAGCTTTTCAATATTGATACATATTTTGTCTTCATTCTTTACTTCTGATAACCACTGAATATTTTTCATGTCTGAAGCTAAAACTTACTCCATGCCTTTCCTACCATAAATAGTTTGGAATCTAACAAAGCTTTGATTCAAAATTTGATCTTAACAAATTCAAATTATACATGAGTTTATGTGAAGGTGGATTGCCTGAAATAATCATTAGCTGAATTTTGATAAATGATTTTCACTTTATAAGGCTATGGGTATTGATTCATGTTGTACATTGCTTAATTGTTTGCAACGCTCCACATCAGTGTTTCTTAGAGTCCCAGGTAACATTCCTCCTCTTGCAATCTCAAGTTTCCTCAATTTCTCCCCCATTTTGTATCATTATCTGGTTATTTTTTGACCATTTTACTTTCCTTTTAAAGTTTTTTCCCCTGACTAAAATTCTTCCCCAATTTTCTCCCTGGCCAAATCACACCAAAGACTTTTAAAATGATACACGATTCTTCTGTGTATAAAAGACTTGGATTGAGTGTAAGCAGTTGTCAAACAAGGTGTAGGAGACATGATCACCCCTACCCAAAAGGGTGTTGTCAAAAAGTCACCTCCAATTATGGTTGACCATCCAGCCATATTTCTGCACACAATGTGAAGTTTAAAATGAGAGGGAGACTGTTGACCTGTGAAATGCTCTCTTCTGACACCTTTTGATGAACAACAACATTATTAATGAGTCACTGGGGATGACCTTCTTTGACCTTCCCTTCCCAGTGCTAATTAATGGTTTGAGGTGTAATCATTCCAGTGAAGCAGGCATGTAAATGAAAAGCCTATCACACTTTCTGCTATATCATTTCCTATTAAAGAGAACCAAGCCAGTTGTCAGTAACTGAATCCATTCATTGAGTTGGAATCATTCTTCCTTCTTCAACTGCTTGTTTTCTTCAATATTCGTCATTTTCATCTCTATTGTTTGTCTAAAATGGAAATATTCCATTGGTGTTCATTAACATATCAATGTTTGTACGGTACAAACCTTGAATAGTATGGCTTTGATTAGTGCAAGTAAGGTATTACTGTACAAATCAATCTAAATATAAGCTGAAAAAAAACATTATATCATAATGATTGGAACAAATAAACCGCTTTAATCAATGAATACCTGCAATTGCATTTTTTTGTATATGCAATGATATAATCCATTATTATTTGAAGTTGTCCTTCCTTAACAGCAATGATGTCTACCCAAGAATTACTTTTCAAATATTATTTCAAATTAGGATCTAATGTGACTCAAACTGCTTGTATCATAAACATTGCATTTCAAGCAAGCTCTACTACAATTTAAACAGTTCAGCATTGGTTCAATAGGTTTAGGTCTGGAAATATGGATACCAACATCAAACTTTGAGGGAGGCCCAAACCTGTTCTTAATGATGAAAAATTATCAGCAGCAGTCACCAACCCACAAACAATGATTCAAGAACTTCCAGGAGACTTAAGGACTCCAACAGCAACCATATTATGTCGTCTCGATGCAATAAGAGGTTAAAGAATTGGGAAAATGGGTCCCATATGAACTGAATGACATACACTATGACAGTTACCAATCCCACACCTCTCAGCTGACTATGTCTAAGCTTAAATAATTGGGATATGGAGTGTGGTAGCATTTTCCATATTTACCTGACATTTCTCCCACAAATTATCTTCTTTTCAAGCATTTTTAACTTCAAATTCATGATAGAAGGTTCAGTAATAGGGAAGCCATAATTCATTCTTTTACTGAATTTGTGACAATGAGACCCAAAGAATGTAATAAAAATGGCATATAATCGTTAGAGGATCATCAGGGAGGGGTTACTGCTCCAAATGGATTATATTTTGATTAAATACTCAAGATTAGATTACTTGATCTCTATCATTATTGAATGACGTGATGTAACATGTTATTCTTCATTAGATTTTGACTAGTTTTTACCGTCAACAATTGAAATTGAGACAAAGGTAGAAACGAGTCAAAATTGATGTATATTGTTTTTTGTGGTTAATACCATCTTTCCTAAAAGTATGACAATATATATATAACAACCTAATAAACATGCATATAACCTGGCTAAAGATAAATAATGAGGTTCAGGAGCTGTTAAAAGCTCCTTCATAACACCTTCTGATGGATTGACAAATCCATCAGCAAATAATTATAATTGCCTTCTCTGGACCTTTGCTTGATTGCGCTAATTAATGGCATTTAGTGTATGAAGCGCAGAGAGAAATGAGAAGCTGAACACAACGTCTGCTATTCTTTCTTAGAATAATTATTGGTTGGCACCTTCTCTTTGGTGGCAAGATGCTTGTCTCTCCACCATCCTACAGGGAAAGGTTTGAAACAATGACAAGCATTTCTTCCACCTTTGCTCTCAATATTTTTCTTCATTTCTCAACCATGACCTTCCTTCCTTTTTTTTTTTTCCTTGTTCTATTCCATTATTTCTCTTTTTCTTTTGTTCTGCTTTTTCTTAATATGTTTTTGTCTTGGTTTATCTTTCCATCTTGCTTGCTCTTTCATTTATTTTTTGTTAACAGTTTTTCATTTCTTCTCTTCTTCAAGTATTCATTTCTTTATTTTTTCTTTCTCTCTTACTTACATTTTATTTTATTTTTCTTTGATAGTTTTTCTTTTTCACTCCTTTTTTTTTATTCACGTCCCGAACTCGCATTTCTTTCTGTGTTACTCTCAACTTCCTTTCATTAATAGTTTTTCATTCCTTTTACTGCCTTCTTTTTCAATCTTTTCTCAAACAGCCATTTCTTTCTTCTTTCTCTTTCTTCCCACCTTGTACTTTCCTAAACTTTTATGAATAATCATTTTCATTCACTTCTTAAACTCACATTCCTTTCTTTTTCTATTTTTGCTTTGTATGCTCTTCCCTTTATTTATTTGATGAAAATAATTTTCTTTCTTTTCTTCTTTTCTCCTTTTTCATTCACTTCTTAAATTTACATTTCCTTCTTTTTTTTTCTTTTATACTTGCTATTTCTTTTCTTTCATTGATATTTTTTTCCTTTCTTTCCTTTTTTCCATTCTCTACCTGAATGTTTATTTTTATTCTACTATATTATTTCTTTTATCTATTCTTCTCTGCAATTGTCTTTCTTTCCGATCGATTCTTATTTTCTCTTTGTCTTTTACACTTTCTTTCATTCTTTCTTCGATTTCTTTTATTACCTTTATACTTCACTCTTTCCATCTCTTTATCATTCCTTTTGATTTCTTTAGTCCACTTTCACATTTTCTTTTTCTCTCTCCTTTAAATCCTTACTCTTCTGTTGTCTTTTACACTTCCTAACATTGTTTATTGCATGTTTAGCTTCCTTCTTTCTTTTTTCTTCTTCATTCTCTTTTATTACCTTCTGTATTTCTCCATTACCAACTCTTTCATTTTATTCTTCCTTTTGTCCACTCACCTTTCCATTTTCTTTCATTTTTCTCTCTCCTTCAATATCCGAAGCATACACACAAGTCGGAGCATGTTAATTTATGGTGCAGATAAAAACAAGTATTGTTCAAAATGGAAACTCCAGTGCCTTTCCGCTCTTTATCTACCATTCCTCCTTTGATTTGTGAGGCTGTAATCTAGTCTCCTTTGGCTCATTTCCTCAACAGGGGCCTTTCTTCTTTTTCTATTGCTTTGTCTTCTTCTGATGCTTATTTTCTCCAAGACCCTGCCGAGAGGAGTTGTCCTTGTAGGTCCACGGCCATAATCAGTGTCCCTGGGAATAAGATGCCAATTCAAATAATACCAATAACTCAGGCTTTGACCTGGCCACCTGACAGACCAACCCAATGCCCAACGGTGCATCATTGCTTCCTGTTAAAACACTTTCCAAAACAAAATACCGAGTGTCAGGAGACTAGTTTCCCAATCAGCCTCCATCACCAGTATGGCCAGAAGACAGAGAAAAGATAGGGGAAAAAAGAAGAAAATTGGTGGGCAAAAGAAGAAAAAAAAGGAAAGTAGGAGAGGAATATTTCTGCAGTTTTTTTTTTCTATGTATTTCATTTTATCTTTTCTACCCTTCTCAAGTCCTTAATATAGACTTTTTCTTTCAGCCAATTTTGTTCATTATGTTTCTTTCTCTACTCTGAGCACTAGAAGATCTAAAATGAAGATAGTTATCGAGAAAAAAGTGAAAAAGAAGGAGATTAGGAAGAAAAAAAAAGACTAATCATAATATCCCTTTCCTTATTCGGCCTTTCCCCTCTTACATTCTTTTTTTATTCTTTCTTTAGTTCTTCCTTATTTTTTTCATTCTATTACCTTCCAATGGTTGGAATTTTTGTTTTTACTTCCTTTCACGAAGAGTATTGATGAAAGAAGGATTGAAGACAGGGAAGAAAGGTTTAAAGGGTGATAGAAAACTGAGAGAGAGAGGGAATCAAATGAATAAAAAAAAAGGAAAGGAAGGAAAAAAGAACATATATAGGAAATTAAAAGGGAATGAAAGAGAAAGGTACAAAGTAAAATAGAAGAAAATCACCGTTGGTCAAAGGAGTATTCTTCTTGTGACTCAAATCCTACACCCCCTGCAAGCTGCCAACACCACCAATAATGCTGATACTCTGAATGAAATGGTCAATGCAATACATCGTACTGACCCTTCTGCCACCTACCTAATTTTCCTCTCCTTCAATCCACACAGAGATTTTTTTTTTAAATCTTTCTCTTTTCTTTTATACATTTCCCCCTTTTTCCTTCTCTGTAATTGCTATTATTCTCTGGAGTGTATGCTTTACAATACCTCACCCCCCCCACACACACACATCAAGCGCACCTACTCACTCATTCACTTGGTTGTATGCTTAGCCAGCTCGCTTGATCTTCATAAAACTGCCCAGTGTGTCCTTTGCACTAACAAGGTGAACAAACTCTGAGAGTGTCAGCTTTCTAATATTCTTCCCATGTGTGTGAGGGATGAACTGTGACTCCCTGCTGGCAAACAGGGTCATACAAGCAAAATATAAAACAAATGCATCAACAACAACAAAAAATAAACAGATAAATAAACAAACAAACAACAAAGAAGGCAGAGATAAGAATGTTTGTCATAACAAATCCAAATTGCATCGATGCTACATCTCATAAATATGGAAACCAATAATGATGATTGGGGAACATACAGGCTTAGATATTGTGATAAGAGAATCCACAACTGATCCAAACGAATTCCAGAGTTGCAATAGAGTCTCGTCCCTGACATAGGGGGAAATATGAAGTAAGAGTAGGAAGAGGTATTGTGGATGACATTGCGCATTGAATGGCGGATATCATTAGGATGAGGATATTTATTCAAAATGAATCCCTGAGTTGTAATGGTAACTCCTCTTGTAATTATAAAAACTTGAACTTTCGGACTGAAGGAGGATCAGTGATAGAAATGGGTTTGGGGAACTAGGTATATTATTGGGGTAATCAAATTTGCTAAATGTAAGAGCCACAAACTATAAACTTTGAATCTTTGAGAGCCACAAGACATACACAAAATTTTCACACACGTTTTTATTGTTACAAAAAATTTATCTAAGTATCAACAAATATACATATTAAATGATATTTATTCATGGCTGTAGATTTTAAAACTATTAATTTGTATTAGTTTCAGTAATTATTGAGAATTCATGTTTTCAAAATCTTGACTGATTATTGTTCTGAATATGTTCAATCCTATAATAGGATTTATTGTTGTTTAATATTTTTAGTAACAGTGAACAGTAAACTTGAGTTTTAATTCAGTTTTTTATACAAACTATGATGAAAAAAGGTTGTCAGCCATCATATTTCTTCAAGTAGCACAAAGTCAAAGAGCTTCATTTGGCTTGGGAGCCACGGTTTGGGCACATCTGGTTTATGGTAAGGCTGTATCAAGATTTTATGCTTGGGGATCACAGAGGGGCTCATTATGGATAAAATGTGGAAAATGAGAAGTAGGTATATGGTATGTCCCCATAACCACCATTTGCACAACTGTTGGGTAGCAAGTTAGTAATTATAAGGTGAATTAATCTACATCTATTCATCCATGGGTTCAGGTATTTACACATACTTTGAATTCATTTCTCCAGCAACTAAATGCAGAATGTTTAAAATCTGCTTTTATCTTCAATTTTTAGAGAGAGACTTTGTATTAGTGATGATTTAATCGTATCTATTTACTTATAGGTCATATGTACATGCCAATTCTCTTGTTTCTTTGTACCAATTTTACTTGAAAACTAAATTGTTGATTCAAATCTGCCATGTTTCTTTAGATGAGACTTTAAAGATATTCTTTTTATTTCTTATTGACGTATGTATTTATTCATTTTCTTTTTGATCATCATCATCATCATCATCATCATCATCATCATCATCATCATTATTCTGAACAGGATATACATACGTGTTAATGTAATGATAAATACATTCTATACTTCTTTTGTAAAAAGGATAGAAATTATAATTTGATTTTAACTTGAGATAAAAAAAATGAGAATTTCAATTATTTTGTTTTGGAAAATCATCATACAAGACATGATAGGAGGTAGGATATTTTTCTTTGTAGATTGTTCAAGGAATTTTCCTAAACTAAAAAGGCAAATAGATATAGAAATATATCTGATTTTCTTGTAAGTTATATAGTTGGTATATTATGGAACAAAATATTGCTCAAAATATCTAGCAATATGGGCATGAAAAAGATGGAATTGATTCCCAAGAAAATTCCTGATTGACATCAAAATTCCATTGAACAAAGGGAGACATGCACAATTCATAAAATTTCGACGTATTTGTTCATTTATAGGTCATATTTACCTGCAAATTCTCTTGTTTCTTCATTCAAATATTAGTTGCAAATGAGAATGTAGATCTAAATCAGCCTGTTTTTCTTTTGATTATGCTAAAACAAAAAAAAAGAAGGTATTTGATCAAATTAAACATTAAATGAAACTTTCAATCAGAAGCATAAACTTGAACATCAAAAGACAGTAGCAAAAAAAGTGAATGAGGAGTCCTCAACAATATATCTATCCAATATGCCACATGTATTTTTATATTGTGTTGTGGTAACATTCGTCAAGGGAGATAATAATTGAATTCTTATTATGGAGTTGTCTTCGTTACTTATTTTAATTTAATTTTTTTGCAAATACTTAAAAAAATCTGGATTGATTCTGATTGAACATAAACAAGATAAGAAAAGTTCTAATTATAGGTAGGTATATCAATAAGTTTGTTACTTAATGATAAAAAAAACATTTTTTCACACAACAAATATTTGTTTCCCAACATAATCTACTTCCTGTCAATGTATTTAATTCAGGGGTGAATATTAATCACACGGATCATATGGTGAAAATTCAAATCAAAATTCAGCTAATAAGCATATGACAGGCTATGGACTTATTAATCCACCCTCGGATATAACATGTGAGTTGCTACTCAAAAGTTTCAGGTATTTTAACTGATAGATTATTCTGATAATCTGTCAAGTTACCCTGCATTTCCAATGCTAGACATTTCACACACTTCTCAAAATCTCTCAACCAGGAAATAAAGAAACTAGTTTTCTATCAATTTTCTCTTTGTTTGAGGAAGCCATTTTGTGTCTTAAGACTTCCAAATTTTTGGATAGTACCTTGTACATATATGTGTGTATCATATAACCTAATATATTTTTTAAGTTATGTCTTATAAATGATAGAAAAATTATACATACATGAGTGTGTGTACAAAATATACGAAGAAAGAGAAAATGGTGTTGAAAGGAAAAAGCTATGTCTGAAAAGATCATTAATTGGTAATGATAACAATTTTTTCTTTCTTTGAGAAGGCCATTTTGTGCTTCAAGAGCCCCAAACAAAGTAGTACCTTGTCGGCTGTTTGCATGCTGGCTTATAAAGGGTAGAGCCAAAAGTCTCCAGTACATTCAGTTTCCTGCTAAAATTCCCTGAATTTTAGGGTAGCTTCTAATTTATATCTGTGTATATCATATAACCTGATATACCTTTTTAGTTATGTTTTATACAATCAAAGATTGATATCTGTAATGATGTCTCTGAAATATCTAAGCTTTAATTAATGAAATTCATACATATTTATACTCTGTGATTACAGAGCATTGAAAAAGAATAGTCTTGACCACAAGGAAGACAAGCTCTTGGTTTTAGTTTGAAAGGAATCTTTAGATCTCTAACCAAACTATGACTTCATCACAAAGTCAAATTTTCTGGTTCGGCAACTTCAGGACTGTGGATAAGAATAACATACAAGTGTTGTCTGAAGTTCTGAGATGAATAATTCATTGAATTGGAATTATATGCCTTATGAAAAATGATAGACATATACAATGATGAGGATGTTGGTCTAAACAAATCATTGAGTTGCTGAGATATTCTCTCTCACAATTATAGGACTAATAAAAGCAATGAAAAGTACAGGTATCGCCTGCTTCCTGGAAGTTTGCTTTATGCTATTTATTCACTCTTATGAAAAAGGTAAAAATAGCTTTCAGAGTTCAACTTGCAGCAGACAAAGCTTTTATAGAGGCAGTGTGCATCTTCTTCCTCTTTCTCTCACACCTCAATCTCCTGTACAGTGGTAGCAACAGCGTTTTGTACCAGCCCAGGCAAGGTTTTGGTCAGAAAATTATGGGGACAGTCAAAGTTTTTATAAAACTAAAAATTTGAGTTAAAATCAAATTTTGTGAGGCCTTGCCAGGCATTGCCAGTGCTTCTGTACTACCCATAACCCCAACCTCCAAAAATAACATCATCACCATTTTTAGGGTTTAGGGATGCTCAAAATAATTGGTAATTGCTTCTTTGCTTTACACCATTGAAAGGATTTTATAAGAGTACTCTACTTTCAGATAAAGGGGTAAAACCTATATGGATATACCTTGATTTGCGCGGTTAATTTGTTTCAAAATTTTCAATTCTGTTCACAACCACACTGTTTAAGATCTTAAAATGATTTTATGTTTCTACTCATACTTGGTTACATTAATTTGCACAATAATACAGTAACCATACTACATTGAAACCGACAATAATCAAATCTGCACTATTTGAGGTATTCTTGTATTCATAATGTGATTTGGCAATAATAAGCATTTATAAGTATTTCAGTGGCTGATCCAAGGAAGGTTTTTAAACTCAACATCTTTTTTCTTTTCCAAAAATAGTACTCAAGAGTTGAAGCTAACCTGAAAATGTTGAACATCTCAACCACCATGGTTTATAATGAGTCTAAACTGGAATCATAAAATGAATTATAATCTCTGTTCATCACTACAACAGTGATGAGAACAATAATTGCAGGAAATGGCATAACTACACAAGGAGCTACCGAAAAAATTTGTAAATTAATCTATGAAAAAAAGTACATACCCTAGCAAGTAGTTTCTATCATCTCCTTCAAAGTAATCCTTTACCATCTGTTTTCACACTGGCTCACAAAAGGTTGTAGGAAAAGTCTGTACTACGTTCAGTTTGCTATCAAAATTCCCAAAACTTTTGGGCTGCACCTTGTATAATGGTAATGATAATGAGAATAACAATATTAATGATAATTCTTATAGGAAGAATCAGGACCTAAAAGAAGGCCTCTATTTGTTTTGGTGGACAATAGAACAATACTGGTGACCTTTCCAAGGCAAAAGCCAGGGCAGAGTGTATTGTGATCCTAGGGTACCTAATCAACAGAATCTCTCTCTTTGCCTGGTTGATATAATCTAAAAGAGACCTGAGTGATACATGTGGTATCAGCTCAACTGCAGGAGATGCAGGAAGGAAGTCAAAGTTGTCTTCCAACTGCCCTTACCTGGTTCAGAATCAGAGTTGTCCATCTGGATTGGTTGCCAACCATGGCAAGAGAGCCTAGACTACCTTGCTATTTATCCATAGTTTGAAGAGAAGAAATTGATTCATGCCTTTTCCAAAGGCATTAGTGTAAAGTGAATACAAATTGTCTCAGCCAGTGTTGTAAAATTGGTCAGTTAATTCCATTCTCCATCTTCATCATTGAGCGTAGATGATATGAAACAAAAATCTCATGTTATAGTAGTAGTAGACCACGGGAATAGAGACAGATATGAAAGTAATGAATTATAATAAGTTGGTGCACGCAGAACCGTACTAAAGACACTGAAAACAAGATTGAAGGAACTGGTGTTAAGAAAAAGGATTGAGACAATACAAACCACAGCACTCCTGGGAACTGCATGAATATTGAGGAGAGTACTGGAAATATGAGGCCTATGACTCCCAAAAGGTAGTAATGGCCAAACATCCAAGAAAAAGGCATGATGAAGACAGTATAAACCACAGTGCTGCTGTGATAGATGAGGATGATATCGGAGGAGGGCGGGAGATCTGAGGAGACTAACTGACACAGCTGTCAGCAATAACCACCAGGCAACTGGTATGAAACCATAATCCACATTACTGTTGTGGACTTGTGAAGAGGTGGGCTGGAGACTGGACGAGACACAGTCCCCAGAGTTGACCACCAGGCAACTGGTGTGAATATGCAAAATGATAATAATGACGATGATAATAACAACAAAAAAGAAGATATACTAGTTTCATTTGCCTTTGTTTATTATCATAGTTAATGCAGATACATTTCATGGGTAATTAATCAACAAAATTATATGTGTTCATTGCAGGAATATAATTGTGTGAATAATCATCATATCTTAGTCGTCAACACCCATGGAATTTCCACAGGTCTAGCAAGTAGTGGTGATAATAACAAGAATCTTGCGGCACATAATCTTTCTGTGACTCAAGCCAAGAAAGAGATAAGTTCAGTTAAAAACACTCAAAGCACTCAAACAATGCAGCATAAGCCATTGAAAATCTTCCAAGAAAAGAACAAATCTCTCATGTGTTATAGTGTTAATGACTGTCCATTGTTAAGCCGAAGCATTGAATCTCAGAGCAAAAGAAGGAAATCAATCAATTCTGACCACGGCTAAGAAAAATACAGAAACTCAAGAAAAGTGTTTGCCCACGTCAATACAAGATTGAAAAGCCTGGGATAAGAGGTGCTCGCTTGGTTCAGCCCTGTTCGATTCTGTGCTGCTGGTAGGCTGGTGTTTCAAAACCCAGGCTGAAATTGCCATTATTACCATTGCAACCCTTTCCCACCACCCTAACTCCATTGACTTAGCTTCTCTCCCCCACCTTTACATTCTACCCAAGAAAGCCTCCATTTTGCATGAATAGTCAACAATGAAGTGACCAATCAAATTATCAACAACAAATAAAAGGTTCCATCAGGTTCTTATTCATGGATGTTCATTCAGGGAGAGGTTAAGAGTAGGAGGGAGTATACTAGAGTGGAAGAAGTATGTGGTGGAAGTGGAATCGGTTCACTAGGCAAGAATTACAATACAGTTGCTCGAAGTGCAAGAATGAGAAAATGAAATTACTCTCTTCAATGTTACTCTAGGATTCTTTCTTTTTTTTTTGTCTTTGTTTTCCAACTTCCATATCATTACATCTAGTAATTTATCTGATTATGAAGGGTTGGAAACTCCAAGTTGAAGAATCCCCCGTTCTGTTTTAAAATCTGATCTTTTTTGTTTCTTTTCTATGAAGATCTTGAAATCTTACGTGGATTTCCCACTGGATACTGATATATTGGAATAGTATAGAATTTTACAAACCAGAGTTTCAATATTCAGATTCTTTTAACTAGAAAAGATTTATGATCTGAGTTCTAATGCTCTTACTGATCAGTGCATTTTACTTGAATCTTTTCTATCTTAAGAGCAAAACTCTTTATTCATTCAGTTTTGTCTTGAATTATGATTCATATTGCATGTACATAGACACATACACACAATATATTCATTTCTTATTGATACAATACAAAAATACATAATCTACTATTACTGCCTCAATATTCAGTATGTTTAGGGGAGAGTGGTCTGCCAAATTGCTCACTCACCCACTCTCTTCTCCATCAACCATTATGACATGCCAGTGGCTAGAGATTTTGTTAAGATATCTAGAAATGAAAGTAAGAGAAATGGTTTCATGTCTTTCCCAAAAGCATTAGTTTGAAGCAGCCAGCGGCCTCAGTTCTATCATTATAAACCTGCACCTTCTGTATATGTGTATGTCTGTTTGAAGAAGAAAGAAAAGGTGTGTGTGAATATACATACACATATACATACATTTTTATTCAATTATTTGCCCATAAATAAGGACAGTTCTTATTTGTGTTATCAGCCCACAACTTTAATTTCATTTCGATCTCTTTTGATCTTTAATTCCATACTTTTCCCTTGAACAATCTTATAATTTTGCACTTGAAAATATTAGATAAGGTATATATGTGTGTGTGTGTGTGTGTAAAGGAAGGATATGCTTATAAATTTGTATACATATACATTCACTGTAATATTTGTGCATATCTATTTTAATTTTTCCATATGTACATTGATATACACAAGAAATTTAACTTCGCACTTTCTGAGTTTCACTTTAATAATCATTAATCATTTTGGATAAATTTTTCAGATGCACTCTTGCGGAGAGGCAACCTTTTCCTTTAAATCTGTTAAACTGTAAGATAAAAAAGACTCCCCTGATCTTTTATTGGAAACCAAAGTGTGATATTTGATTTTCTTTTATTTAGTGTAATGTTTTAGTTCCAAGATCGTAAAATACCCAATTTAGATGAAGAATTTTGCCTGTCTCAAATTATGTAAAGAATTTTTAGAAAGATGAAATATATTTTGAATTTGAGAAAGTATGTAATTTACCTCTGCCAACAAAATCATAAGATATATATATATTTACACATGTTTGCTTGCTTGTCCATGCAATATCTCCAAGAGTTCTTAATGAATTTCAATGACATTTTGTGGAAGAGTTGGGCCATGGGCTGAGGAAGAATTGATTAAATCTCAGTGTAGATAGAGGAGTTTTTTCTTCTGATTGAAAGATATTTTTCATATACTTATTTATATCCATTCTTGTTTGTCTACACAATATCTTGAAAAACTCATTTTCTAGAAGGGTAGGACATGATCTACAAAAGAATTGATTACATTTTGGAGAAGATCCAGGAATCTTTTATGATTGAGAAATATTTTTTCATATATCAAGACAATGGTCAAAAATAAAGAAAATCGAAACTTACCTACCCTGCATCATAGTTATATATGAAATGATTTTCATTCAATTTTTATTCAGTGTAGAATATTTCTATCTGTTTTAAAGATACAAATCCATCTAATTATGCATTTATCTATCTGGGTTTTCTAAGTGACTGATATAGAAGCAGGCCTGCTTTTGGTGCCAGTTGTCAGTGTTGAAGGTCAGGTAAATATGGGCTAGACCCAAGCCTGTATGAGACCCAAAGCAGAATGTGATTTAGGGTCTCTCCACTACAGTAAAAAAAAGCATTTAAGCTCTCATATGGGACATTTCTAGCACTCTTGGTGGCCTTCTGATGGCCATAGGGCCAGCTCTGAGAGATGGATAGATTTAAATTCTGACTTTTCAAATAGGGAGGGCATTCCCAATTTTGAACATTACCTTCTTACTCACTTGCCGTCAGTAAAATTATTTACTTGTAAAATCAGCAACATTTATTGGTATATATAGAGATATGTATTTATTTCTATCTCTTTTTCTATCTCTATATGAGAGGAAAAAGGATGTAGATTTCATCCGTGCTTGGTCTTGTCAGAGTTTTCCAAGTGAAAGTTAGTTTTCACGATTTTTCTCAAACCAACTTTTGCTTTCAAATCTCTGATGAAGCCCTCTTGAGTCTCATGTCTTTTTCCTTTTCCACATGGTCAACTTTTTCACAATGTGTGTGTGTGTGTGTGTGCGCGCGTGTGTGTGTGTACGTATGAGTGTGTGTGCGTGCGTGAGTGTGTGCGCGCATGTGTATGCGTGTGTGTGCGTGTGTGTGCGTGTGTGTGTGCATATGTATGCGTGTGTGTATGTGTGTGCGTGTGTGTGTATGTGTGTGTGTATATATGCATATACATACAGTCATCATCTGATGAAAGCTTTGTTAACCACACAGCTGCCGTTTGCTGCATCAGAATGTGTGTAAAATTACCAATGAATTGAGTTTACTTATGTGACTAGTTCCAAAGCAAGCTACCGCAAAAACATACTTATGAATCAGAGGTGAAGTTAGAAAGGAAGACAGTACTCTTTGAGAAATTTATCTAAATAAGCAGTTAACCTACCTTGGAAAAGTCACTTTAGAGTCATATTTATACCAAAATATGCAAGTTATTCACTACAGTAAAAGGGGACAAGCTGTTTACTGACATTTTCAGCTCGGAGCGATGCCATCACTTGAATACAAGATGACAATTATTTCTCTCACACACATGCACACACAGTTATTGTTTATAGAACTGTGATAAACATGTTATTGTTGGAAGATATTTTTAGTGCATTTGATTCTTAATGGTAACCCTCAGAATAGAGCCTTGTGCCACATGAAGCGAAGTCAAAGTGGATGAGCGGTTGTATTTCAGATATTAGCATACAAACGTGTTGCAAGTCAATGCCTTGTCCCCTCCTTCTCTCTCTCTCTCTCTCTCTCTCTCTCTCTCTCTCTCTCTATATATATATATATATATATATATATATATATAATACATATATATTACACTAACAATTATCTGCTGGACTAGCGGAATATAGATTTGTATATATACATACACACCTCTCCCCACATCAGATCATACATGTAGGGATAAATATACATATATTTATTTATATGTATATATACATTCAGAATGGACATTTAGAAGCATGTCTTTATGACTTGATGCCCTTCATTTGACCGACCATTCAAGATTTCAGAGCTTATATTATAAGCTTCAAGCAAAACCAAATAAGTCAGATGGAACTGAAGAGATATACCTTGCCCACAAGGGACTTAGAATTGGATGAAGCAAGGGAGTCCAGCTAACAGAAAAATGTATAACACGCATAGCATGCAAACAAATTAATGTGGATAATTTGAGCTTATAAGATATCTAAATAAAGTTATCAGAGGTCAGAAATCTTTTTGATCTATCCAGAAACATTTCCTCTGCTGTAAACTGTTCATCTGCACATCTAATATCAGCAAAAATAGGGAGATAGAGAAGAGAAATAAAATAATTCTTTCCTGATGAAAGGTTATGTATATTAGTCTACTTCTATATTTGCACCAGTATATTTACTATGTATATATCTCCATATATATATATATATATATATATATATATAAATATGTCTCCATACATATATATATATATATATATATATATGTATGGAGACATATTTATGTATACATGTATATATATATATATATATATATATATATATACATATATATATATATATATATATATATATATATACATATATATATATATATATATATATATATATATATATATATATATATATATATATATATATATATATATATATGTCCATGAGTGTGCATGCTCATGTGAGTGTATTCTTCTATTCTTGAATGTGAATACATGTATTAGATATACAACTTCATGTGTTTGTGGTAAAATATAAAAATATATTCATACATAAACTGGAACATTGTATCTGAGAATACGACATCTGTAGATTTACAAAGATGTGTTAAAGAGGTGTAATCTTTGCAACAGTATAATTTTTAAAACATAGGTTACATCAAATCTTCTAAACAAATGGCTTCTCTTTGTATCCTTTGGATTGAATTGCTGTACAATGTCGAATTTGGTCAAATCAGCAATAGAAAGATTTTGCAATTATAGCCATGTATTTTCTTGATGCTGTCACAAAACTTTATACATATTTATATGTATGTATATATATGTGTATATATATATGTGTATATATATATATATATATATATATATATATATATATATATATATATATATATATATATGATCTACGTAATGTTGCTGCAACAATGATACTGAATGGTTTATGCTCAATATGTACAGCAGAGGTACTAAATGTTTTTTTCTGTTCTGTAATATTATCTTTATGAGCGATTTATTTCCTTAATAGCATAAAACATCAATTTCTTTTTTACAGAGATGTCAGTATTATATCATATTCTTTTTCAATCTGCAGTATTATTGAATAATATCAATTCCTTTATTTTGTAATGTCCCAATATAGTATATAATATTTCATCAATGATATTGATCATTTTAGGTCACTAAAGTACACTTGCGTCTGTACCATATTTTTTTGATGTAACATCAATATTGAACAATATTGTGGGGTTTTTTTTGTCTATGATATTGCATTGGTAATATTGATCATAAAGAGCACACAATTGATCCAATCCTGATATATGGCTTTTGGGAGGAAAAAAATTGAATAAAGTGACAAATCTTGAAAAATGCATTAAATCAGCAATAAAATCTGGGTGTGGCTCAAGGTACTTAATAGGAAAGAGGCAAGCAGTTACAAATCAGTGGGGTAAGAGTCAGTTGTTTAGTTCAACGTTGGAGTCTAGATGAGACCAAGGGTTATAATACAAGGGTCAAAGGTAGCTACAGCTATTGTTTAGCTCAATAAGAAGAAAAGAAAAAAAGAAAACAGCAAGTATTGAGAAAAATAGCTGATATAGAGTTGCCATTGGTGAAAAGTACAGGGTCAATATTGAACTCTCAATGTGAAATGAGCTGAGGGTGAAAGAACACTGTATTAAAGTACACACACACGTACACACACATGCAAGAACAAGGGTCACATCACAAGGGTCAGTGGTAGCTACAGCTATTGTTAAGCTCAACAAAAAAAAAAAATAGCAACAAAGTAATGAGTAAGATAGCTGATACAAAGTCGCTGTTGGTGAAAAATGGAAGGTCAATATTGAACACACAATGTGTAGTGTGCTGAGGGTGAGAGAACACTGTCACAAAATACACACGCACACACACACATACACACATACATGCATGCACAATGGCTTGTTTTTAAAAAAAAATACATGCACGAGTCATTTGATTCATCCTTGTGCTGCTCCATTGAAGGGGAAGGGCTTAATTTTTGGATAATGGTAAACCCTAGCCATGTTGGTAATTTGAGAATGACAGAAATGGGAGGCATGGTGCTGAAGAAGGCAAAGGGATGAAAAAAAAAAGGGGAGGATTGATTGGATACATTTGTCGTTGAGAGTATTGGTTGATAACGAGTGGAAAAAGAAGTAATCAAAGTTAATCACAAGGGAAGCAGATATAAAAAAAATGATTGAATCAAACGAATGCATCTAATGTTGGCTTAATAGATGCTTCTAATATCATTATTAACAATTAGTATATCAGTTTGTCAATCTCTACTTTTTTTCCTCTCTCTCTCTCTCTCTCAGTATCTCCCTCTCTCTGTTGATGAATGAGTGATACATTAGACCTTCTATGCATACACACAGGTATATGTACATTATGTGAGAAAATGCATGATGATAGAAATCTATCTATTTTATAAGCAAACATACATATACCCTCACACACACACACACACACACACATATATATACATATATATATATATATATATATATATATATATATATATATATATATATATATATATAAATCTATATATGTTTATATATATATATATATATATATATATATATATATATGTATATTTATATACATATATATGTTCTAGGAAATGGATGTGTGTGATCTGACAGAATGATTACCAATTGCATTATATTACATAGAAACTCATTTGAAATGATCTCCCAGTGTTACACGATTAATGTATCACTCACCCTGAACAAAGTAAATGAAATAAACAATTAAAGAAAATGGGGCTACTGCAGGAATTGAACCTGACACTGATAGGGTAGCCGCTTCAACGCAGTGATGAACTTACCATTGAGCTAAACAGGGCCGAACTGTAACAACAGGAGAACATTTCAAATGTTTCTGTATATTATAACACAATTTGTAATCATATATATATATATGTATATATATATTTGTACATATATACATATATATGGAGTGAGCAATACATTGTATACACACAGGTATGTACACATTATGTGGAAAAATATATAGAGATGGATATCTATGTATTACATGCACAAACACATACATATACACCCTCACACATCCACATATATATTCAGATTGAATGATACATTGCTGCCTCTATGTGTACACACAGGTATATGAAGATTATGTGAGAAAATGCATAGAGATAGATATCCATGTATTTCAGATCCAAACACACACACACACACACACATATATAATCGGAGTGAGACATAGTCATGTTATTCATCCATATCCCTTCATGAATATTTATACATGTAATAATATTTGTGTAAGTATATAGAGAGAATGACGTACAGAAACCTGTATATTCAAGGCTATATGGATAGATAGGTTGGCATACATTTTTATCACTGAATACAAAACTGCACACTCATACAAAACACGCACATATGTATTTGTCACAAACTCTACTCGCTAAAGTTATCTTTTTCAATTTGGTGGTTTGATCCCTTATTTACTTCTTAGGTATGCATAGAATCTCTACGTTATAGGATTTTGGGTGCAATCTTTTACAGCACTCTGAACTCGATGAACGTTATCAAGCCATATCAAGCCTGAAAAAAAAATGCAGAGAAAGTAACGGTTATTCTTCCTCCATCTTCTCTGTGTGTGTATGTGTCAGTATATATGTGCGCGTATGTAATAAATTGCTATATGACTATGTTTCAAAGTCAAGGAATCAAAATGAAAATATTTTCATTTTTACCTAATAATCCAGTCTTTGTCCTCTTCTCTCTCTCAATTGTCTCTTACTGGAATTGTTTTTACATTTGTTAGAAACCATCAACCAAAACTGTCAACAGTAAAGATCAACAGAAGTTTCTTTGGTTTATAAGTCGGTTTGGCTGGCTGGCTGGCTGGCTGGCTGGCTGGTTGGCTGTATATGAATATACCATGTGTATAGGCCATACCAATGGAGCTGGGGACTGGAGAAGTTAGTCATTTATTTCATATCTAGAAAAGTTTTTTTTTGTGTTTTTTTAAAAATCCCCCTCCAGATTAAAGTGAGCTTACAAGCTTACAAAGTAAATTCATACTAAATTCGTCCCTTAATGTTTTTTTGAAAATCTATTTTTTTTAGTGATCACCACCCAACAAAAGGCAGAGGAAGTAATTTATTCATTGATCACAACTTTTTCCATTTTTTTGATTGATCACCCGATATGGTATTTTACCAAAACATATTAGTTACATGACAGTTTTTATTGAATGACTACCCAAACCTGTTTCATGTATTTTTAGTATGATCATTTTATGAATTTTTCAATATCTCATTCATTTCTGAACCGATTAGAGGGGAGAGAAAGATATGTTTTGTTATCTCCGTTATGGTTCTTCATTGACTTTAATTCATTGATAAATTTGTATTGAATTTTTCAAAGCTTTGTTTTCATTTCTAATTTATTTGCTGTAGAAATTTCATAAAAATGAACATATATTATCACTTCAATAGTTTTCCCTCTACTGAAGCATATAGAGAAAATGACACATTGGTTATCAATCTTGAACTCTTTGTGCAAAAATGAATTTCTTAAGTTGTTGAGATACTTTGAAGAATAATAGTCAGCAGGCTAAGAATCATATTATATAAAACCTCATATCACCTTGTTTTTTTTTGTTTCTGTCATGTTAAAGCAAACATATCCGTAAGATAATATGACCCTTGCTATGATTCCTACCTAGAGGTCGGAAGGCAAGCAGCATAGCTGCTACGTCAATTTCACACTGACTAATTATTGGATGAAATCAAGTTAGAAGTTTGCAGTTGACCAAGCAAGCAGCAGGCATAGGTAGAACAGCTGCTACTGATTACAGCTTTGCTTGCTTGTCTGCTGCCACTTTGGTTGACATCTGTTATATAGTACTGAACAAAGTCAAATTCTCATTTTTATGGTACTATGCTAGTATCTAATATAAAGTCCATTTTCGTGCTTTTACTTCAGGCCAGCATTCGTCAGAGGGATTAACTCAGTCAGGCCTGCTCAAAGCAGGTAATAACCCAAAGCCAAATTGGGAAATGCAGGCCATAATTTAAATTGCTCATTAAGGATTTTTGTACTCAGTGCTGAATAAATATGATTTGTGAATCGGTATATACATGTACGTATAGTGTACATGATGTACTTACAAGTAACAAAACAGAAAAAAAGAACAATGATTTTCAAAAAAGGTAACACCAAGTAATTTTATTCACAATACGTATAAGACGACAGAGGGCAGTACAATAATACACAGGTAATGAAGATTGTTTCGGCAAGTTCTGATACAAAATACGAAACAGAAGAGGTGAAGACCTTGTTAACTTTGCAACAGTAAACAGGTTCAAAATTATGAACACTTTCTTCAAGAAGAAACCCAACAGAAGATGAATTTGAAGGAGTCTCAATCACAAAAACAAAAATGAAATAGACTGCATCCTGGCAGATTGGTCTTTACCAAGGGGAGTAAACCCCCTCTAAATCATAGGCTAAACTGGCCCCTCTCTGTTCTAGCCAATGCTTTGTAAAAGAGGAAGACAGAGTCCAAAGAAAGTAACTTGGGACAGAGAAGAAGAAAGAAAAGATAGCAGATAATCAGAGAAGTGAGGGAAAAGATGAAGATCCTAAGCAGTAGAGCAAGAGATAGCCATAATTGACTGGGCAAACTTATCTTTGCCTCTTCCCTTGTCTCTTCAGATCTTCTCAACCATTTTTTCCACTTTAATTGCCCCTGTCTTTCACTTGGCTCTGATTATGATTCACTGTAGACACCAGCTGACCTGTCAGTATGTACAAACTGGTATTCAATATAGAAATACATGAAGAATTTAATAAGTTCATCCTTGCTTTACATGGTTGTAAGCATAAAAGTAGGTGTCAGTTTCCAGTCACAGCTGCCAACCAGAAAGGTGTGAGTGTGTGTGTGGGGGTCAAATTGATTGCTTGCATTCACCTTCAATGCCCCACCCTCCTTAGTCCCCCTCATTGTCCTTCCACTTCCTTCCAAACCCTCACACCCTGCTGATTATAAGAAGAACAATTTATCAGTAGACAGTCACAAGTTCATTATTATTTAGTTGGTCTGTGTGGTGGCTGGTGATAATAGAGATTTGGTAAAGATGGATTTTGAGGAGGGGGTTAAGGGGAAGGAGGGGACAGATTAGAGGGTGAGGTTGGTGTGAGAACTGTCAGGGTTTATAATTGATTAGAGAAAGAGGAATTGAAGTGGTGCACTGTATGAGTAGTGTTGAGAAACTTGCAAACCTTTTTTCAGTTTAATACTTTAATTATTAGAACCATGAGGTATATCTGCATCTCAGGTTGACAGTATTTTTCTCAATGAGTTTGCGGTACAGCTATAAATGAACTTGAAAAGTACAGGCAATGTATGTCACTATGATTGATCGCCTTTCCCTTTCCATTTCATCTTCATTAAGATAAATCATGTAAGGTAATGCAAACATCAGATGATGCGGAAAAAATTAGGTCATACACCAACAAGTTGTTATTTGCTACGCTTTGCATAATCTGGCACAATGCTTGTTGGGTGACCTAAATCTTGAATACTCAAGTGGCCCTTAATTGGGGTTGGCGTTGGAATGTCGAGTGGTCAAATTGGATAGGAATGGTAAACTTAGTCTTAATTGGCCCTGAAAGAGAAAAAACAAAAATTTTTTATGTTTTTTGACTGACCACCTGTCTGGAAGTTAGAGGCAGAAAGCACCCCCAACCTCTTCAATAGACCAGCAGACAGAAGAGAGGGGACCAGAGATTGACTGGAGGAGAAGAGATCAGAATTCCAATTTTAATATAGCAGCCAAAGTCAATAGCAGAACTTTATAGAAGTCTGGTCAGGGAAATTCATATGGGATAGTCTAAGCTGATTTTTGCATCCTTTGTATCATGCAAGCAATTGTCTCATGCCTTGTGAACAAAAGGGTCCCCCTTTAGGAAATAAAAGTGAGATGTATATTTTTCAACAGAATATTTTTGTATATTCTGACAGTCATGGCTTGACCATGTATGGGTATCTTTCACTTATATGCGTTCTGATCAACAGGTGTGTCTTTTGCTCGATAAGTGCACTATTGCAAATGCAAAAATCTTTTTAACCATTTTTTTCTTTTTCAAAACCTAAAAGAATAGGTAAACTTTTATTTACAAAAATCATCGAGAAATATCAGATTGTTTGGAAAATAATGTTGAAGTTTCAAAAAACTTGTTATCTGCTAAATTAGAACACATGCTTAAAATACTGTTTGTAAAGTTGAATTTCTCGTGCAATTATAGGCTCCCATTACCAAACAATTAAGTATCTAGGAGGCTTGTATTTGTTTGTTTGAAAGTGATTTTTGAAGCAGGAATGAAAATCTGTTCAAATGTAGTAAAAGACAAATTATTTGTTAGGAATATCATCATAGCATCATTGTGACTATCATAAATCAACTTCACCATAATCATTATAGCATTTTATTTTAATGAAAATATTTATCAGGACAATAGATATTCATACCATGTAATAAAGGTTCTGAAAAATTTCATATACTGACTGTTTCCTAAATAACTAACATTAGAATTGATTTTTTCCAAAAGTAATACATGAAATTTCAAATTTCATTTCTCTATACAATAATGCTAAAAATGAAGAGTCACTAATATGCTTGCATTTTTCACATGTAAGTAAAAGTTAAAACATCACATCTCTTAAGAGACAATGGCTGGTGACAGACTCTTGGTTTCTTCTGCATGCATTAGCTTAGTAAACCTCACAAATCTCAAGTCTGGTTGAAACCAAGACTTGATTCCCCACAAGTTTTTTGACTACCCTCTTGTCAGGATGCAAGTCCACCAAAGATTGAATGTGAGTAATATTTCATCATTATTAAAGGTTTATGAGCCCTTAATAGTAATGACTCAGGAATTTTCAAGTACTAATTCAAACTAGGACGTAATGCTGCTCAAGCTACTGATAATGTCAACAAAGCATTTGAAGAGAACTCTAATACAATGTGAACTGTTCAGTATTGGCTCAATAGATTTAGGTCTAGAAATATAGATACCAATAATGAAATTCAATGGATTCAAAACCTTTTCCTTAATGATGAAGAATTATCAACAGCAGTGGCCCACAAGTTATAAACAATGGTACAAGCACTTTATCGAAACTTAAGGACTTCAACAGTTACCATATCATGTCATCTCAAGGTAATAAGAAAAGTTTAAAAATTCAGAAAATGGGTTCCAGATGTACTGAATGAAATGATCAATGATGGTGTCACAGACCCCACATCTCTCAGATGATGGTGTCTAAGCTTTGAGAATTGGGATATCAAGTTTTGCAGCATCCTCCATATTCATTAGACATTTCTCCTACAGATTAATATCTTTTCAAGCCTTTTTGAATCTTATATCCGTAATAAAAGTTTCTATATTAAGGAAGCCATGATTTGTGCTCTAACTGAATTGACCATTAAATCAAAAGAATTTTATAGAAGTGTTATATTATGATTCGAGGATTGTTGGAGAAAAGTCATTTCTTTGAATGGGTCATATCATCATTGAATGTTTATTCTTTCTTGTTGTTCTTATCATCCTTTATCTTACAATTCAAAAATATTTTATACATAACAACCTAATATTACTGATTCTCATCTTTGTACTTGTAATGTCCCCCCACCCCCGTTCATATGTTAGCTTCATCAAAGTGGTCTTTTTTTATTATTATTAAAAGAGTACATCCATTCAAAGTTTATGAATTTTTTCAATAGCATAAAATGAGCATTTTCACTCTGTTCAAATCAGAATATTAAAATAATACACAACTGTTTTTTTCTCCTTTTTCATAATCCTTCATGGAAGTATTGAATTTTGGTTTCATATCAACAAGATTTTAAAAAATAGCTAAGGTTTTTCAATATGAAATAATTTTCAATGAAATCTGAATTAAGAAAAATATAAGAAACAACTTTTCAAAATTAAAAATGCAATATTTATGAGTTTTACTGTTTACTTTTCATTACCTTGTACCGTTGAGTTTTACAAACACTTTGCTCTCTATTCAAGAAAAAAAACCATATATATATTTTATCTGCACATTACTGGCAACGTAGAATTTCATAGCCAAACGCTATGACATTTTTGATCACCGCAACAAATTTAACTTTATTGGAAACTGCATATGCCGGTATATAATATAGTCATTTTTATTTTAAAAAACTATTCAAATATTTCACTACTTCCAATGTGGTAGTATTATGATTAGAGGACTGTCTAGCAAAGCTCCACATGGACAATTATAGGGTTTGGATGAATTGCTGTGGGCAATATTCCTCGAAATTTGAAAATGTTGTCTGGGTCCCCAATTGAGGGGCCTCCAAAAAACTTTATAAATAGTAGCTCATCTATTGCATTTCTATTGACCTTATTCAATAACAAGGATGTATTTGTACATACATGAATAAGATAAAATAATAATTCATCCTTTGGGGTTGTTTTTCATCAATTCATGTCTATTTATTGCAAATTTTCCTTTTTCATCAAATCTCACAAAATGTTGGCAGGGAACCTCTAGGATCCAATCCCCTGGGCCTCCAACTCTCCAGTTACTCCTCTGCTGATGTTTACAAATACTGTATTCCCCTGGTATCAAAGACATCCTCTCCTCCTGCCCCTGAAATGTCTCAAAAATTGACTCTTAGCCCAACAGGCCAAAGATCACTTTTTTCATAGACCTATCCCATCCCCAGAGGAAGGTAATCTACGCTAGACAGTAATCTGAACTTCTGTATATGATCTCTGAATAAAGTGTATAAATTATACTTAGTGTAAAATGAAATAGTAAATAAGCAAAAGTAACAACAACAAGAAGAAGAAGAAGGAGGAGGAGGAGGACGACGACGACGACGATGATGATGATGATGATGACGATAATGAAAAAATTAAAAAAAAAATATATATATATATATACATATATATATATATATATATATATATATATATATATTTTCATATATATATATATATATATATATATATATATATATACATAATCACAAAAATTGATTCCCTGTAGGTACACTACAATAGACAAGCCAACAGATGTCTAATAGTAGTTATTTAGAAGTTCTATATCAAGTTCACATATTTTCACCCTCTTTAAATGACTGAGAACATTTTTAAGTGACGAAAGAAATAAGACTGCTATATGTCAAACAGGTTTGCTGGTAAATGTTTTAATAACAAGATTATTGTAAATCAAACACTTACCCATCATCAGTTTTGGTTTTGAACTGTAAGAGACAAAGAAGAAATACAGACCACAAATGGTCAAGATCTAGATATTACTAATAAACCCACAAAAACTCTTGGTAAGGTAGGTGATAGTGCTGAGACTTTAATTTTACGTTGTTTTTTTTTTTTTAAATTTGCCACTCAAAAACTGATCCAGAAACTTTGTGATGTCTCATGGTATTCATAATGCAGATAGATGTACATAGGAACAGATCCAGAACCTTCATGATGTCTTATCGCATAATCATATCACAAAACAGACGGACGCACAAGAGGTTCCAGATTTGTTTTGTGCACCAAAACACATTTGGAACCCTCATGATGTTTCATATTGTTATATCATCATACAGACAGATGTACTCCAAAATAGATCCTGAAGTGTGATTCCTAAGTTTCACTTATGAGGCACTTCATCAAATTTTGGGAATTTGAATAGTTTGTATTTTTTTAAGACAGAGTAAAAACCGCAGTCAGGGGACTGTGTACTCTGAAAAACGGTGGAAACTAAGTGTTTGGGTAAGTGGTTTTTTTACATGGTCAAATTCCCTTAGTATGTATATAGCTGTTTTAATGGCATCCTTAGAAGCATTGTAATAATAAGTACATATATTTGTTTTTCTTTTCAATGAATATATATATATATATATATATATATATATATATATATACATATATACATATATGTAGTTGTTTTAATGACATCCTCAGAAATATGGTAACAATAGGTATATATATATATATATATATATATATATATATATATATATATATATATATATATATCCATATATATGTTTGTATTGTGGATGTGAAGTGATTCAATAGAATGTTGATGAAAGTGACATTTCTATCAAAAAGAATTTAAAGAAAGCACTCTCTTGAGAACTGACCAATTTAGTCCCGACCCTTACCTTTCACTGCCCTTCTTATCTAAGTCAAGCCAAACACCTACAGACAGGAAACAAAGACCCTACTCATTTCAAACCAAATTTTACTCTCACATACACAGATACAAACACCTCCTCCCCCATTCTAACTAAAAAACCAAACACAGAAATTTCCCCATTTCTTTCCTTGACCTAAAATATGTTAACAGCAAAATTTTCTGTGAAGCGCTGAAAATTTTTTCTCTAAAAAAGATAGCTGGAGCCTGTTGAAATGCATTGAAATAAACTATTGGAATGATAAACAATTTTGCGATGTAACATCTACTTTCTTTTGAGTTTCTCTCTTCACTTTCCAATTGTCACTTTCATCAACATATGTATACATATATCTATCTGTCTATAGTGTGCATCCAGAAGAGTTTTCTTACCCTGAATCTGCATAACCTAAATCTTCAAGTACATCTTTTTTTTCATTTTCAGATCCTGTAGCAACTAAGTGTGTTGAATTGAATGGATTTGGAATCTGCCACTTGCCAATGGCCCAGCTGAAAATGTTGGTAGAAACGTTTGTGCTGCTCTCCGTCTTCCAAGTGTGTCTTTGTGTGGATCTAACTTACTATGTGAAGGAAGGTAAAAGTCCAGATACTTACGTGGGTGACATTGCTGCTGACTCTCACTTAATGGACAATGTTCCCACCAAAGATCATAGTCTTCTCAAATTCGATCGTATTTCACATACCGACCCGGGTAGCGTCCAGTTGTTCCGTGTTGCAAAAAAGACTGGCAAACTGTATACCACACAAACGCTTGATGCCGAGGCTCTGTGTCGGCCAAACAAGGAATGCTTTGAAATTGTCAAGGTAGTTGTCAGTCGGGCAAAGTCTTTCATGAAGATCATTAAAGTAAAGGTGATGATAGAAGATGTCAATGACCACCAGCCTGAATTTCCAGAGAAGCAAATCAATATTGAGTTTTTAGAAGACGTCGGCATTGGAGCCAAAATATCAATCCCAAACGCGATTGACAAAGATGTTGGCGGCCGTAATTCACAGATTACCTATCAGATGAAGAAGAATATGGATGATCCATTTGCATTGTCTGTATCCAAAAGTGTGGATGGAACATCTGACTTGAGTATGATCCTGGAAGAAAGACTCGATAGGGAAACGAAAGATACCTTCATGATTCAGGTGATTGCTAAAGATGGGGGCTCTCCGCCAAAGCAAAGCGTGTTGGATGTCCACATAACAGTTATAGACGTCAACGATAATGCTCCAGTTTTTTCTCAGAATGTCTACAATGTTTCCATAAGGTATAAACATGACGAAGAAACTCCTATCGTTATTTTGTCGGCAAGAGATTCCGATTCTGACAAAAACGGATTAATTTCATACCATTTCAGTTCAAAAACTTCTGAAAGTGCGAAGTCTTACTTTCAGATTGAAGAGGACACTGGTGAAATTTTTCTTATGAAGACCTTCCCCCAGGGACAGAACTTGATTTATGAGTTATACGCTAAAGCAACGGATGGAGGCAGCCCCTCTCTCAGTTCCATTGCCATGGTTCTAGTCAATGTGATAAACCAGCAGAACATTGCTCCCACCATCAATGTAAACTTTTTCTTTACATCATCGGGAAACACTGCTGCCATATCTGAGGACGTTGAGGTCGGCAGTTTCATTGCCTATGTGATGGTCACTGACCCAGACATTGGCGAGAATGGGCAGGTTAGCTGTAATCTCCGGCATAATAAATTTGAACTCCAGAGTCTTGGCACAAAAGAATACAAGATAACTGTCACAGACTCACTGGATAGAGAGACAGAAGAGCACTATGATATCACAATCAGGTGTCAGGATTATGGGTCTCCACCTCTTTACAGCGATAGCTCTTTCTCAATCCGAGTAGTGGATGTCAATGATGTGCGACCCCAGTTTTCAAAAGACGTCTACAAATTTTGGATTTACGAAAACGAGAGCCCCAAGTACTTGATTGGCTCCATTAATGCCACTGACCCAGACCTAGGTGCAGGTGGGAAACTAACTTACTCGTTGCTGGCCAGAGACAAAAATTTCTTACCTTTCCAAATATCAAGTAATGGATCAATTTCCACTGTGATCTCCTTGGACCATGAATTTCAAGACATTTATAATTTTCAAGTTTTTGTGAAGGACAATGGGACTCCTTCGCTGAACAATACTGCAAACGTCATGGTGAAGGTTAGGGACAAAAATGACAATGCCCCTCATTTCACATTCCCAAATGTTAGCCCTTACACCATGGATGTTCTTTATTACCCCCATTATACCAACAACATTACAGTTCTGAAGGCATCTGACAGTGACAGTCGAGAAAATGCCTTTCTCAAATATGAGATTGTTTCAGGTAATGACAAGCAGTTGTTCACCATCAACCATTACACTGGCCTGTTGTCTTTCACACGGGTGGTTACTCAACAGGACGCTGGGTCATATGAACTCCAGTTTGTTGTCAAGGACAGTGGATCTCCAGTTTTGTCGGCAAATGTCGACATGATTCTGACACTGACTGTAAGCAACAAGACCATGAAGAGATTAAACTCTGTCCACGTAAAATCCGATGAAAGTATCCATCTTGTTTTGATGATTGTCATTGTTTTGGTGGCTGTGACCCTGTCAGTTGCAATTACAGCAGGAATGTCAGTGTGCATCCTCCGATGCAACAGTCGGAGACACGCCCCCAACAGAGACGTAGATAATTCTTGCAAATGTGCCAGCGAGTCTGGACACTACACGTGTCCATCTCAGCAGACAACCTTTTGGCCTGATGCCCTTTCAACCGAGCCAGATTTGAGCCGGACACTGACCGGAAGATCAACTCGGGGACCATGCCATGGAGATGACTTAAGTAAAGGACATAAACCCACGGATGGCATATATCAGGTGAGACACAACAACATGTCTTGTTCTAACACCTACACCTACTGTTCACTGGAAAAAATTTATAGATGACAAAATTTGACAAATCTTGTGTTCAAATCATATGTATGATAAAAACTGTGTCACTCACTCTTATAGTACCAATAGCAGCCATCAGCCCCTAATTACTTACCCTCTTATTAAACTACCAAACTTTCTTTTCACCCCTTTCCCTTCTAACTGTCATACTTATAGTACCAACAGCAGCCATCAGCCGGGCCTGTTTTAGTACATGAGAGCTATGAGCAAGCAAAGGTTATAGACTGTTAGAGATAAGATTGATTTGATTGATAGCAGAAAATGGGGTCAAACATAAAAATGATTGGCTGCAATTTACAAAAAAAAGATCATTATCATATTAGCCATACAATTAGTTTCCAATGTATGAAATACATTTGCTAATCCTACTAAGATTAATCGTTTTGGTACTTTTGTAATAGTGGGGTCCAAAGCGTAATACGCGTAAAAAAATAAATGTTACTCTTTTTGCATTATTGCATTGAAATAAACTATCAAAATAAATTTTTGAATAGTTTTGTATAAAGTTGTGTATCACATTATTGATATCAAATGGTTTTGTGTCAAAATAAATCAACAAATAACTTTGTATAAAATTATGTATCAAATTATTGCTATTAAATTGTTTTGTATTAAAATGAATTAATGCTTTTTGTAGTTTTTTTTTAATAAAATTATTGCATGTTTCTCAAAGGACTTTTCAAACTCTCCAAAAAAGTCTTGAAAGGGGATGAATTTTTAGTCTTTCATGCATATTACACCCTTGATCCCACTATTACAAAAATAAGATCATTTTTTTTCTTATTTCAGTTTTCTTAAGTATATGATTGTCTAACAGTTGTCTGCTAGATTTAATTGACTTCATTATTCTTGCTAATATTTTTCACATCCGTATACAAATCAAAGATACTGGCCACAGATTTCATCTCATATCTTCATAAATTGATCTGTTTGACAAATTCAAACATCACATCTGTGATAGTTGCTTGAGAATCAATAAAGATAGATTATACTAATTTCTCAAACCTTTTGAGCAATAAATCAGTGTTATTCAATCGCGGAATGAAAAGGGAAGACAAAGACAGACGGAAAAGCTCAAGTGATTACATACACATCTTCCAACTTTGTTGGGAGAGGTAAAAATAAAATAAATAACTCTTAACTTCCTGTGAGAAACTTCTACAAATGCTGCTCAAATTCAATAAAGATTTTGAGCAATGAGACTAAGAAATGGCTAACTGTGCTCAAATGTGTATAATTCTTATATTGAAAACAACCAACCAAGACTGTCAACATAGGTTTCTCTGGTTTTCAAATGAATCTGACTGGCTATGCTATCATATGTACAGGCCGCACCCATGGAACTAGAAAGCTGAAGATTTGAACATCTACTGCTTATTATGTCTTGGAAAAATTGTCTTTTTTTTTGTTTTTTGAAATCCCCCCCACCCAATGATATTTAGTTAAGGGTTCAATTTACAATGTTAGTTCATGCTAAATTAGTCCCTTGGTTTTTGTTCAGCAGTGTTCATGCTTGTTTTGTTTTTTCAATCCTGACTTCTTTTAGTGATCATCACCCAACAAAAGACAAGAAAAGTAATTTATCCTTTGATCAGCCTTCTTTCCAATTTTTTTAATTGATCAACCCCTACATGATATGCTGCCAAAAGGCATTGGTCACATCATAATTTCTATTGAGTGACCAACCAGACCTGTTTCCTTGGTGATTTGTCTGTATAAGAAATCTGTACAGTGAGCAGAGAGTTGAAGTCTAAGACTCATTAATCTGGAAGCTCCCAAAATGTGGAATTTAACCATATCATTTCGGGCTGAGCCAGTGGTTGAGATGGTTGAATGTTTTTCACCAGCACCAGTGGTTACTGTTTGAGCTTTGGTAAAAGCCAAGATTATGAATGCTGATTTTCAAAGTAAGAAGGTCTTCCGTCTTGAAAGATTTCTTCTCGTATATAGTTCTATGCCAAGCAAAGATAAATTTATTTACTATTTCATGAAATGTCTCTCAGCTTAATTAAAGTTGGCAAATTTGCCTCGGGAGCAATAGGATTGACTTCACTGTATACCTCGACTTGACTCAGTATGAGGCCTTAGATTAGAATGTTAGGTGTAATTCAGGTCAGTCAGAGTAGCTGAAATTACTTCTTTTTATTAATCATATAAACTAGAGTGAATTCTCTCAAAGTAACGGGTACTGTGGTTCGCATTTATAACTTGGGTGTTCAGACAACCGTGTTGTAAATGAACCGCAGATTATCCAAGTCAATTACAAGTTAACTTGTATTGTTTTCATCACAAAATCAAAGAAATTATGTATAAAACATTATGTAATTATATATTAATTGCTTGCAGACTGAATTCAATATGAAGTAACACTTTTGATGAAATTCTTTTTTATTTGTGTTTTACCAATGAGTGGGTGATTATATGCATAGGTAAGAATGTTGGGGTCCATCATAAATCTTGGGAATTGTGTATATCAAACCGTGCTATATAGGGGGATGCCTGTACACTTCTCCTGCATAAAATTTCATTTCAAAGTTAGACCAGGAAGAATTATCTGGCAGTTCATCACTACAACTAATCTTAGCAACTTACTTTGATTCACCTTTATTTTCATTGATTTTTGACAAGTAGCTTCATTCATTTTGCGTTTTAGTTGCTTCTTGATGCAACTCACTCAGGTCATCAATCTATGATAGGGAGAAAATAATGCAGATTGAAATAAACAATAAGCTATTGGTGAGGCTTAAACCCATGTCCCTATTCCCTTTGAGAAACCTGGTTTACCATACCGGCTACTATTACTCATTGGGGAACGAGAACCTTACAGTTAGCAGAAGAACAAATGCAATCTTTGGAGCTACCCTTCATTCTTCTCTTGGCGCTATTGACTGCCTCAGCAGAAATAAAAAGCAACTAAAAATTATGATAAAATGCTAGTCAAAGATTAAGAGTTATAATGGTTGACAATGTTTTTTTAAAAAGATGATTACTTTGAGGTAGACACTCAAACTAGATAGTAGTTATAGCTGGATCAACACATTATACCAGAACAAAAAGAGGTTAAAGGTTGACCAGACTTTACATCTGATTCAAATCAAAATATTAGCTTAAATAGGATTTTATCTATATAATGGTACTACAATCTGAAGGAAAATGGTTGTGATTAGAAATACCTCTAGGAGAGCTTAAAACAACCTCTTGAATTCCTGCTCGAAATTATACATGAATACTTTACTTAATATGGCTTCATTTGATGATGTATTCACTTCAATATGATGTATAAATTGTCTTGGAATTCAGTCAGTCAGCGTAAAACAACTCTCTATAATGTATTATTCAGTTTATCACTGCTCTAGATAAGGTAATATGAGAGAATTTGATAAATATTTTGTATGAAAGAAAATTTCCTGTATATTTTCCCTATTAGATAATTTCCTAAATACTTTCTATACAAGAGAATTTCCTAAAATTTCTTGAAATCTGTTTCAACATATTTATGAATACTGCATACAATCTTTACAATAATGCTATATGTCCTGTTTTTGGCAATACATACATACACACAAACACATTAGCTAAATGCATAATAATGTTTATAAAAATATCTAGTAAATATGTACTAGTATCTCCAGTTTAGCATCATGGCAGTAAGGATCTTCCATAGTTTGAACACTGTACATAGAAATCTACAAGGAATTGTAATTATTCTTAAATATTTATGCAGAAAATACGAATAAAAATTGCATGGAAACATATTACTTATTTCTTGGTTACTATATTCCTAATATCACTTTATCTAGAGTTCATTTTGATAATAATAATTTGAAGAAGATTATTTCTTTAAAAATATACTGCACAATGATAACAGCTAAAGATAGAAGTTTTATTTGAAATTCTTACATGTTATTTTCATCTTGGAGAATTTTAATATATTCTAAAGACAAAAATAAGAAATGAGTGTTGGATTCTTGAAATGTACTTCTCATATGTAAAGCAATTTAATTTTTGTAATTAATTAGCATGATTTAAAAGAAAATGTATATCATATTGGCTCAATGTAGATGGAAATTTGATATTAATAGGAAAATGACTGTGTCTTGTTATATGATCTTCAATTCCAGTTTTGATTATAGAGCATTTTTTGGTGTATTCATTGCTTCTTGACATGTTGATCTGCAAAAGTTAAATTATCTTTTTATCTTTGAAAATTATAATCAAATGGAATGTGCAATAGATTGGAAAAGAAAAGAAAAAATCCTCAACCTGTTTGCTGCTATGTATATATTTTAACATTGTAACTTCTGTGTCAGGTTTTTCTCAGAAAGAATAATCATGAAAATAGAAAGTCTTCATTGCATGTTTGAAACAACTTCATTTTCGTACAATAGAATATCTAATAAATGTAATATTCACGAGTGAAAATAAGATATTGTAATGATTTAAACAAGCATGAAATATCTGTACTTCACATAATTGAATCATCTCAGCTCACATGTGTATCAGAATTAATCATTTAAAAAGATAAACCTAAAACTATTTGAAGAAATAGATTTTTTATCTAAACTTATCTAATAAAAAAAAACTGTGAAAGATTTGGGCAATGTTGGTTAGTCAAAAATGACCACAGAGATCCCAAAAAGCACTTTTTTGAAAATAAAAAAAATAAAAAATTAAATGGTGCATAGTGGTGTACTTATGCAAATTTTCAAGGTTGTAGCCCCAAAAATGTTACCAGGAATGCCAGGAAATACACTTAGACACACACACACACACACACACACACACACACACACACACACACACACACACACACACACACACACAGAAGCAAAAAGATAAGATATCTGTAGCCTACTTGGCTGGTTGGTCGTTTTGGCCATTTGTGGGGCTATGGTGATTCAAAATCTTGAAATGTATATCTTCACATAAGGCCATCTTACACTCATGTCTACTCTCTCACCGTTTTGAATTTTGTAAAAAATCTATACACTTTTCAGTGGGGTTTAGCCACCTTGTAAAAGGATCACAATATTGTGAGATGAGTTATCTCATCAAAGACACTGGACTGATGACTTGCTTCAACAATTTATCTCCAGCCCTAGATTAACAACTAGCTAAGACAAATTATTTAGTCTCTGGTTGCAGACAGATCAAGTTTATATTATTAGACTTGTTATGCTTTGCCTGTTCATCATGAGATATCTAAAAGGTAATTAAAAAAACTTCTCATCTTGACAACTTCAACAAAATTAATATTATCAATTTTTTTATCAAGTGATAATAAAACCACGAGATGGAAAATTCTTACAATACTTACTTCAGTTTATTTACTAATTTACATACATAAGATATGTCAACAAACTCAAAACCGCATATATAAAACGTGTATCCATATATTTTTTTCTGTATGCATATATGTAATACTTTTCAATGAGCACTCAGATACGTGTATCCATATATTTTTTCTGTGTGCATATATGTAATACTTTTCAATGAGCACACAGATACTACGTTGATCCCAGGCAGAAGTGCTGGGGAGCAACACTCTGATCCTAAGCAGAGCGCTCAGTTACTCTGAGCTAAATCAGAATTGCCAATCCATGTGTGAATAATCCCATCATTTTTACTTGTAATAAAGTGATCTGAAAATTAACAATAGATAAGTAATTTTCTACATAAATTTCAGTCAGAAAGTAGTGCGAGGTATAGTTGGATAGGTGTGTGTATGGGGGAGGTGTGCTATTTGAAAATGCCTGCAGCACCTCCGATAAAAGGGCCCCCCCCACCAAAGCATTATAAATAATAGTTCTGCTGTATTTCTACTGACAATACAATCACAAGGATACATCTAAACATGTATAATAAATCCGCATTTTTGGTTGTTTTTCACCAATTAAGTGATGTAATAGTGTGTATTTACTGCAAAGTTTTCATTTTTCATAAAATCTCACTAAATTTTTTAGGCTGCCCTCCAAGGAGCTCCCTCCCTCATTTCCAGTTACACCTATAGAAGTAGGTTCCAACCCCCACTGCTTAGTTATTAGACTTCGTGAATTGTTCCCTCCAGATAATACCCATTTCTTTCTCTTCAATTTTATCACATTCTCAATTAGTATTCCACCTCTAACGCTGATATACATAAGTGCATCAATAAGTAATAACACTGATTTATGTCTTATTAAATGTTATTAAAATGTATTGCATTGGAAAATGCTTTGATTTCATTGCCGTACCACTTGGCACTTCCTGTCCAGACAGGCAAAGAATAGCAAAACTGAACTCTCAACTCCATACCACAATTATGTAATATAATAATTGGGATAAATTACAATGCTTCCAAAGCAGAGAAAAAAACAAGCCAAAAGACCACCCTTCTATCTGCTTATGATTGTAAATCTTGCCACAACAACTATAAATGAGTTAGCTTTATGCCACTCTTTCACTTATACAAAAAAAAGCAAAAATAGCATTCTGTGTTTGTTTTGCATCAAGCCATTATAGAGGTGAACCATCTTCCTCTTGCTCCTACACCCAAGTCTCCTGTATCTTTCATGATTCCAGCCTCTGACAACTCAGCTAGCACACCATTATCTCTCTTTTCTTGGTTTGAGAATGCTCAAAAAATTTTCCCACATAAATTAATGGTAATTACTTCTTCATTTTATGCTATTTTCACTCTCAAACGTTTTTTTAGGAATGGTCTGCTTTCAGATAGCTGAGGAAATCTGTACATGCTGGACAAGGCCAGTTTTGTCTGAAGTTTTGAGATGATGTCCTGTCATGATTCCATGAATTATTCAAAGTAATATCCTCATATCTGCTGTTTCAAAGTTAGCATAAAGATCAAGAACATTATAAGGGATTCTCTTTGAAGCACTATGAAAATAACATAGGTGCTTGAATATAGGGAGATTTTTACAAAAAAATGGCCCAAAATCAGCAATTTGACCTATACTCAGGTCAGTCATTAATGGCCAATACTTTTGCCCATGTGAATACATCGATAAACCCAATGCATATTAGCAAGATATAATGCCCATTGTTTTGATTCATCATGGTTTTGTATAAAATGCTCCTAAGGTAGTATACGGTGTGTATTATATAATATCCATTTAAAATCATTTTTTCAGGTAGATTCAACATCACTGATGAGAATTTCACTTTTATGACGTGAAAACAATGATCAATATGTTGAAGATGGAAGAAATTCTTGTTTCTGACCGAGTGCCATTAACTGTGTATTTATAAGAATGTGATACCTCCCATAGCAATGCTATGGCAAAATGATGGACTCAGCCAACATTTGACTCAGTTGATTTTCTGAAATTTTCCGCTCAATTCTGTACTCATCTTAAACTCACAGCTGACTTATATTCATGAATACATGGTAATTGAATTTGGTATGCATTTGAGAGAGATCAGAAAAGACACTTCTTTAAACCTCAGGACCAAAATAAGATATTAGTCAAAATGATTAGTGGATTAAAACTGAACTTTTGCACAAACTACATTTTAGAGCTTCTGATGAGGATTGAAATTATTCTCAATTACTTGACTGATGAATAAACTAAACAAATCTTCCCCCAACCAAGGATCCATTCTTACCTGAAATACCAAAATTCACTTAAAACTGAGTGTACATAGTGCTTAAAGGAAATTGAAGTATGCTCTCATGGAATTGATATTGAAATTTGTGCAGAAATGACAATACTTAGAATTAAGTGGCAGTAGATTGCTGAGGAGGGGAAAGGGAGCGGGGCTACTGTGCCAACCTTCAGCTCTAACCCTCAATGAAAGGAGCCTCCAAAAGATGTATAGATTTATAAGCTTTAAAGATTTATCGGAAAAAACCTCATAGCTCAAATCATGTCTGAAGAATACACTATATTACCGGCATCATTATGTGAATTTTCCTGCTGATTAGTTTCACACAATTGTTGGACTCACCCCTCAATTAAAGCATTGTTTATGTAACCCGATCTGCTAGCACCTAAATTCAGATGTGCATTGAGCCTTAGTCCAATAGGTCAGCCTTTTGGGTTGTTTTTCTCTAATTGAATGATAGTGCATATCTATCCATAGCAAATTTTCTTTCTCCACTAATCATACTAATGTTGGAGGACCCCCTCAAGGAACCAAGCCCCCAAGGCCCTGAAATTTGTAGCTAAGTCACTTTTTGGTGAGTACATGGAGTATTTCCTCTGTGCAGCATGATGTTTTTTTCAAAGATATTTCCAAATTGTCTTGGTAACTTTATAAATATGATGAATCATGACAACTTGATAAAAGTTGTGGTAAAGTGCTCAACATAAGCAGAGGAATATCGTCAAAATGGATTCATTCCTTTTTACAGCCTGTATTTTTGGAGATGGTTAGAAATAATTTTATGTTTTGCACGCCAAGGCAGATAAAAATGAAAAAATAATCGTTCAAGGGAATGAAAGCAGCTTGTTTTTGATTACTTTAGAGTTTTTCATTTTATCTAAACTTGTATATACTATCAATCAATTAGAAATATGAAATTCATTTTTTGGAGACAAAATATTGTTAAATTATGGTTCAAATTGGGTATGTCAACGGAACAGCAGGAATGTGTTATGTTAAAACATTTCCGGTATTGAACATTGATTTGTTTGAGACCAATGCAAAAATAAGACTTTTGTTTATTTGTTTGATAAATAAGGAAAACAAAGAATTTTCATACGCAACGTCATATATTCAATGAAGTCGGCAAGATGGATGGAATGGGGCTGCAAGCCAGATTTGGTCCGCGGGTTGTACTTTGCCAACCTTTGGTCTGTATTTTTGCTGAGCTTGTTTACAAAATTCTCCTCATCAGTTGTTGTACGTCAAATTTTGGTGAAATAATTTCTTTTTTATCATGTCATTGAGCTTCATCACTTTATCTCATCGAATCTGGTTTTGTTTTTCTCTGTCACGTATCTACGAATCAGCTTTCAAACATCTCAAAATCATTTACAGTTTTTTCTTCTCATAGTTGTACTCAATAATAATTTCATTATCAAGTATTATTCATTTTTGATTAGTCTTTCTTTCATCTTATTTCTGTTGCTTTTTATTATGCTAGTAGTATTAGATGAAAATATATTTGAATTTCTTAGATGATGCATTGTCAATTATTAATAATTTTTGATTAGTATTTCTTTCATCTTGATTTCTGTTGCTTTTTATCACAACTTCAGGTCATTTCCACAATCAACCTATGACTATTAAGTGAACCGCATGGATCGGATGCTAAAAAAAGTAATAGCATCGTGTACTGAATTGATGTACTTGGGCAAGGCCGGGTACTTCATATCTCTTTAAACATTGCTCATTTTATTACTTCAAATTAAATATGATTTCTATTGTCAGTATTTACTTTATTAAAATAAAGTAATGGAAAAATTTTGTAAAATTGAAATGAGAAATTTTGATTCAACCATGCAGACGTTAGAAAAAGTCACAGAATCTATGAAACCTTAAAAAAAATATACCCTGATGTCTAATTTCAATTTACTGGGATCAAAACCATGATCTACAACTTGGAAGATATATATACAGACATACTGGCATATATATAAACACTTTTGTATGAATAGATATAGAAGTGCCTGTTCATATATCTGTGTGTGTCTGTTAGTTTGTGTGGTAATGGTTTTATTACCTTGTTTTTTCTAAAGGTATTTACTAAAACTCAAGTTTTTGAAAACATGTACTGACTTATAAATTGTGTTGCTAGTATGTACAACACATGTATTGTCATTTGAAAGTGTCTTAAAATATTTTTTATTACAATAATATGAATATTTTATCGTCAACATTTACCTTATAAAGATATTACTTATTTTATTACTATAGATTGAATGTGACTTTTTTCCTAACCAGAGGTCAAAGTAATTACTTTTTTAAAAAAGATTGTGATTTTTTTCTTCAATCCAAAAATAAACTTCTTTGAAAATGATAATAATGACAATGCTTCCTTCATCTAAGAAATTTGGACAGCTTAAAATTATTGCATATAATAAGTATTGTTTTTGATGACTGTTTCTTGTCCAAAAATACATAAATATTATTGCAAAACAAGAACATCACAAAAAAAAATTCAAACAATGTATGACAATGTTATAGACTGATTTATTTGGACTAGTGTCCTTTTCTTGTTTATCATAGTCACAATATTTCAGCCGTTGTATCCACGGGCTATCTTCAGGTATCTGTCATTGTCAGTAACCGTTTGGTAACTTTGAACCAGACATTTGATTCATCCATGTTGGTTAAATGTATCTAGTAAATTGCCAGGCAGTTGTGAATTGAATTCAAGAAGTTATAAACTCTGAAGTCATGAGGCAACAAATGACATTGCAAGGAAGAATCAACTGAGTTGAGTTATTCTCTAGCACAAACAGAGGAATGAGAATAATCTACCCTTTTAGATTGAATGAAGAGATCAGTTAGTAATTCTAAGAATGCTACCATCAACAACAAACACTTGAAAAAGGCCGAAAGGTACAACAATTCGAACATTGTGACAATGATAATCAAGATCAGGATACTAGTCCAGATAAATCAGTGTCTAACAAAGATAATTTCTCATCACAGAAATTCAGAAAAATGCCTGACAACAAAAAAAAGTTTATGAAGAAGAATAAAGTGAACTCACTGCTTTACTCTGAAAAAAATATTAAATTCATCACTTTTTATTAATGAAGCATCATTATCAATTATAGGGCATTATTGTTTTTTTTATATATAACTTTTACAGCCAGATGCCCTTCCTGATGCGAATCCATATGTTATAGACTGAGGTGTGTTTATGGCGTTGAGCCTCCCCATTAGTCGCCTTTTACAACCAACAGGGTGAGCCACTTTACTATTCTCAGCCAATCACCATGAACAATCACTCAAAACACTGATATGTATGCATGCGAGCATGTGTTTATATATAGGTATATATGTCTGTTCATTTGTACGTGTATGAATATATATATATATATATATATATATATATATATATATATATATATATATATATATATATATATATATATATATATATGTATATATATATACATTCGTTTTTTTCATTCACATGACCTGACCTTGAATTCTGAATGTGCACTGTCTTTTAAAGAAAAAATATGAAAACAATTCAGACCAATCTTCACTGAAGCATAAAACAATTTACAAAATATTCAAAAATGTATTGTTTTTGTTTTATCTTTTTTTATACATTGATATGGCTTTATTTTATGGAAAAAATGTTCTGGCATCTTTTAAAATTTTAAGTAAATATGTCAAAAAGAAAAAAAAAAACCAGACTTAAAAGCAAAAATACATAAATGATCAATGTACATTAATCAGTATACAGGGTGTCCATAAAGTCCCTATAAATAGTTCAATAGAATACACAGAGACTTTAAAACCACCCTGTACTTTATTTTTTGAATGCACATTTGTTTAAAATTCCTTTCACATGGTGGAAAACTTATTGAAAATTTACATGATGAACCAAGAAAATAATCTTAAAAGTGAAATGATAAAAGTGACCTCTCACGTCGAGTTCTATTAAGTCACATGGGTCAGCTTTGAGCTTAGTGCAGAAATTAGCTTGTAGAGGTGATTTGAGACAATTTTTGGATTTTATCAAAAATGGCTTCAAAAATTTTCAACAATTTCCGCAAATGCATGAAAACTAAAGTTTCTATATCTTTACAATCACATAAGCTATCAAGATGGGATAAAAACCAAAATTAAGCTTACATGCAGAATCCAGCCTAATCTGAAACCATCCTAAATAGTACTTAATACCTGATTCAACATGTGTGGTCACAAACACCCTTTTTGTCCTTGGCAGAGCAGTTAACATATTTATTGTTCAGTTAATTGATGCATAATTTTTGCTCAAAAGTATTGGAAGTATCAACAATCATATATCAATGAGATTTTGTTACTGGATGAATATTCTCCCTGTATTTTCTATACTTACGAAAATGAGTCTGTGCTTTTTGGATGTGTGTCTATTGATACAGGTCTTTGAAAATTTTGAATGTCTATTCAGAATAGAATAAAAATAAAAATTATCTGATAGAAGTTTGTGACTATATGTAGGTATAAACATATGTATGGTGTGTTTTTGTGTGTATGTATATGAATAAACATATTATTGAGTATGAATTTAAATTGCTATATGTGCGTGAGTATATATATATATATATATATATATATATATATATATATATATATAAGTATATCTACACATATTTATCTATTTGTCTAAATACCCACCAGCATAAATACATACAAATATACCAATACATGTACAGACACTCTTTATACACGCATAAATTTGTCACTGTGAGAATACACACACTGTATGAACGTATGTTATGTATATATATATATATATATATATATATATATATATATATATATATATATATATATATATATATATATATATATGTGTGTGTGTATTCAAACACATATACATAGTTTTTATATACATCAATGAATTTATACATACATACATACATACATACATACATACATACATACATACATACATACATACATACATATATGTGTATGCAGATACATGCATACAGGTATATTTCCATTGATACTTTCTTTGTGTGTACAAAAAATGCTATTTATACATATATACTTAATCATATAAATGTATATAGCAGTATCAGCCTCTGGTAATACACAGGAGAAAAAACAAGTTTACAAGCCATGTGAAAACACTTGAATATCAGGTGTCTGCAAAAGTTGAGCTTCCATAAAAAAAATTAGACAATAGTGTTGAAAACCTGTTTTTGACTGTAAACTTTTGCACACACCTAATATAAAACTAGCTGTATTTGACTTTTATTCTTTATATACTGTCTTGTAGCCATTTGTCCAATTGTAATTGCTTGCCTTCCCTATTTTCACGTATCTCTCCCACCCGCTGCTGATGATACATACACCAACACCACATTTGTTTTTATTCTCCTCACTTGCTGATGCTGATTGTTGTTGTGGATATAAGGATGAAATAATAAGCTTCATACAGTTTTTTCTTTTCACCATCTGAGCAATATATATATATACATATATATATATGCTTGAATAAATTTATATAAGTGCTTACCTAAATAGTATGATTTTTCAATTTATATTCATCTATACATACACGCACAATTATATATACTTATACATATACATATATATATTTATGTATATATATATATATATATGAATAAGTAAGTACACAAAAATACATTTATGAATACATAATTGTGTATATACAAATATTTGTTTCTGCGTATAAGCATTTGTCAATGCCTTCAGTATAATTCAATTATGCATTATATATATTTCAAGTGTATTTCAAACAAATATGCTAAAATAAACAATATATATATATATATATATATATATATATATATATATATATATATATATATATATATATATATATATAATTTGTCTATTAAGTATACATTTCAAATGTTTAATGTGAACAAGTTCTTAACCATTTAACAATAACTTGGAAACTCACTTTTCCAAGGATTTTTACTTAGATGATTACACTCAAGTTATCTGCCCTTGCTTCATGCTTTGCACATTTCTCCAATAAAATTGGCCTTCCTATAATTTTCTCGGATACATTAATTATATTTTCAGGATTACTCCTGCACATGATAAATGAAAAATGAAAATAAAAATGGCTGATTGATTGAGTCTTATTTCATTATTTTTTTTTATTCTTATAGTTGGTTACATACTGCAACTTTTTTTATTTAAAAATAACATCCAATCTTCATAGCCTTAAAAAATCATGAGTAAATGAATAAGCTCAAATGACAAAAAAAAAACAAAAACATCAACAAATGGACCAATCTCAACCAGATTTCTTACCATTTTTAGTTCCATTGATAATTTGTTTTTTTATCAAATTGTTTATTCTGTTTATAGTAAACAAAATAGGGTGCAATATAATCAAGATATAAATGAAAACAAAAGATAATAATCAATATAAATTGATGTAGATACTGTGGTTTCTTGGATTTGATATGCATTTCCAAAAGATTTATTCATGGATGTTACTCGATACATAGAAATACATATTTTAAATTTTCCCTTATTATTCCATGACTTGCATCAGTACCTTATAGATATTTTCAAGTATCAATCATACTTTCATATTTTTCATAGGCTTTTAGAAGTTATCCATTGTTCATATCATATAAACCCAAGTACATCAATTCACCCATAGACTGATGAGGGAAAAGTCATTTATTTTACACAACAAATATTCATTTTTCTACTTATCCTTACTCCTTGTCAGTGCACTTAATTCATTGGTGAATATCAATGAAATATAGTCAAACATAATACAGGGTGAATTTTGGATCAGGGTTCAATAGATAACTACATATCAGGCTGCAAACTTATTAATGTAACTTTGGATGAAATAATGCTCTATAATCTGGCCTCAAATAAAAATGTCTTCATTTATTGCTGCAATCAATGCTGAATGTGCACTTTGTTTTATTGAATATCAGAAGTGACAATCACATTTTATTGATATTAATGATTTTTTTTACTGTTATGCAACAGTTCATTGATTTTTAAAAATGTATCGTTCCTTGACATTCTTTTCATTACTTCAACTATATTTTGTGATTAAAAACAGAACCTAATTCATTTGTAAAATTTATCATGTGAGTGAGTGCATATATATATATATATATATATATATATATATATATATATATATATATATATATATATATATATATATACATATTGATAAAAAGACAAAAACTCGGAAAAAGATACCCAATACTGTATGCTCATGTATTTACATCTCATCAGGAGGAACAGTGTTAACTCTCTTTCTTTTGAAATAAGTTAGAATTTAAGTCATCGCCAGGAAAAATATTTTGGTGGTGATGATATATTAAATCAATGTTGATATTAATGTTGATTTTATAGTCATCAAAGCTTTAGTTTAATGGTCAGGTACAATTAATTAATAGTTTGGAGTTGTACAACAATGATCAATTATTATCCAAGTTTCATTTATTTGTTTATCAAATGGTATAAAATAGAGATTTTGTGTATGGGTCAGGAACTAAAACCGAAAAAAAGGGGAGATTACTGTAAAGGTCAGTATGATCTGAGATTCATTATGTGTGTATATATATATATATATGTATATATATATATATATATATATATATGTATATATATATATATATATATATATAGAGAGAGAGAGAGAGAGAGAGAGAGAGAGAGAGAGGGAGAAAGAGAGACTGACAGACAGACAGATAGATAGATAGACAGATAGATAGATATAGATATGCATTTGAATTTTAGATAAATTTAATTCCACCAAATTTTAAAGCATATTTTTCATGGGGTTTCTCAAAATTGAGTGAGACTTGTATCAGTTCAGTTATTCAATGCCTAGGCATGATTGAATTGATGTTATTACCCCTCATAACAGAATTAGTAAGTTAGATGAGGACTAGTGGAGTACTGATTCCAATTTTCAAGTCTATGGACCAAATGGTATGGCCAGAAGCGCTGCAACACAGAAACATAGAAATACACACACACATAAATAAAAAAAAATTGATAGAACTCATCGCCACCTTTAATCGCTACGATTAATCCACATTTTTTTTAAAATGCAAAGTCATTAATTTTGTTTTGACTCTTCTAAGCAAGCTCATTGGGACATTATGCAAATCAAGTCTAATTTAGAATTTTCTCACACATGTAGCATTTACCTTCATGCGTTAGAGAGCTGTCTCGTTGTTAACAGCGAATAGCTGATAATGGCTTGGATATATTTGTCAGCCATGGGTTCTCTCCCCTTGATTCTTGCAGTCAAACATGTACAATATCAACTAATGACCTCAGAAAAGGAATGAACTTAGACTGTTTTAGGCCAAGTTCAAATTGCTGCTTGTTATCAGTTGACTTGAGACAAATAATGAAAAGCAATCATCTACTATTTACTTTTGGTATAACAATATACCTATGTTTCTCAAGAGAGACAGATATCATAGTTGAAAATCGTCATATTTGCCACAATGTAATTGAGCCGGTATAGATAGATGTGTACCTACACATGTGCATGTATTGCTTGATTTACATATGGACTGAGCAAGCTGCAGCTGAGGGTGTCATAATCTAAGTTGGGCCTCAGCCTCCTGCAAAAAAAATTATCACTAATTTTTCTTATTTGTAATTATAGAAATCAGAGGCATAAATCAAGTTTCATGGTGTCCATTACAAAAAAAACATCATTTCAAAAATAAATTACTAAAATGTTAAAAAATTGAAATTTGAAAAAAAAGAATAGTAAATAGCATTGAGCCATTTTCACAATAAGCACCGGAAGGAGTGCTCACTTGTACAGAGATGATGAAAAATAGGACTATTCTTTGAAAAAGAATTAAAAATATTTCTGTGATCCTGCCCCTCACTTTGAGAAGCCTTGTTGTAACCCCAAGCCTCTAGTTGCTTTAATCCATAACTATGTGTATGCGTGTGTAACGTATAGTGTACACTAGGTTACAAAGTATCCATACAATCATCTTGTGATATAGAAAGATAACTTAAGTTGGACAGTCAGACTTTATCTCGCATGGTAGTTTTAACAAAAAAAGAACTTCTGCAAATATATATGAGCAGCAAAAATATCCATCAAGTTTTATACTTGAAACAAAAATCATTAAACTCTTTTGTCAATTTATTGTTTTTTGTTTGAAAAGCGAAAAAAGTGCCTTTGTGTTATTCAAGATAATAAAGAAAAAAATTAGAATGGAAATTACAAACATTTTTTGAACAAGAAAACATATTTCCACACATGCAGATTTACTCAGCATAGTTTAGTTTGACATAAGGCCAAATGAAGGGAAAAACAAAGTAGAAAGATTATGTTGTGCCAGTCCTCCAAATATTTGCTCTTACCTGGGCTTGAACACCTACCTATGGTACTAATTTGAAATCCTGAAACAATTACATGGTAAACACCTGAGGGTCCCAACAAGGAAAACTCATGTGTAGTACAACAATTTTGAATTCTTATAAAACATAAGAAAGACAAATATTGGGAGATAATTGACTAAAATGACTTAAATTTTTTTGAAAAAAGTTTTTTCTCCATATATTTAGTGTTTAAAGCTGTAAAGCTTTCTAGAAAAAATATATATATACATATATATTTATATATATATATAGATAGATAGATAGATAGATTGCTTACACACATACATATATGCATATTCAATTACAGAATTTATAAACATCTGCTCCTTTAAGCAGATATAGAATATTGCATGCACACGCGCGCACACACACACACACACACACACACACACACACACACACACATACATGCTCACACTTGTATGTCTGGATTATGTTTATATTTATGTATGGCTACATTGGGGGCTGTGCGCACACACGTGTGAGCATGAGTGTATAGATACTGATAGATAGACCAGGTATGTCAAAGCAAAGCCACTAACACACAGAAACACACAAACACACACTCTCTCTCTCTCTCCCTCTCTCTCCCTCTCTCTCTCTCTATCGCTCTGTCTCTCTCTCTCTCTTCTTTTCGCTCTATCTCTATGTCTCACAAAAGCTGCCCACATGAAAAGGAAATATTTGTTTGTTGTCTCTCGCACTCTCTTATTACTAAAACCTTGCAGCTCTGTTCAGAAACTTCAAACATCACCAAGATGTATAGAAATACAATGTAGCAGCAGCCGACAAAACTCTCGACAACCAGAAGAAAAATGAAGAGAAAAAGACCAGTAGACATCGAGTTTCATTCTTCTCTTTCCACCCTTTCTATTTTACTTTCTTTCTCACTTTCTTTCTTTCTTTCTTTCTTTCTTTCTTTCTTTCTTTCTTTCTTTCTTTCTTTTTTTCAATTTCTCTTGGTTTTCTTTCTTCTTCTTCCTTTCACCCTCCCTTTCACTTAAGATTATTTGTTGCTTTTTCAATTTTACTTCTTCGTTTCGTACATGCACCTTGCAAGTTTCTTTTTCTTTTTTTCTTTCTTTTCTCTTTCATTGCTTTCTTTTTCTCCTTCGCCTTTTCATTCCTCCGTTTTTACCTCTTTCTCATTATTTCATCATTCTCAGTTCATTTATATTTTGAATTTCTTTTTCATTCTGTATCTGCCTCTGCACTTATTTTCTTCACTTTATTCTGTTCTTTCTTTTTTTCTTTCCCTTTTCCTTATACTTTTCATTCGGCTACAGTCTCCTTCCTTTTTAATCTCTCTTTCTTCTTTCCCTTAGTATCTGTTTACCGCACGGCCCCAAGTAGAGATGCCTCATTGATAAAGGTCTGTCATTTTCTTAATTTGTACAGAGGACACTTCTTGTCGCTTTTCACGTCTGAACTTCTTCTTTCTCCTTCCCCCGATATCGGCTGCGATGTTGTCAGTCGGTCAGCTGTGCAAAGGGGATAAATATACCCTTCACCGGTCGAAATGTAGTTTTCACGCAATATACACACACGCGTGCTTGCCGATGCCGGCACGTGTAGAAGAAGCTTGTCATAAACGATCAGTGGCAACATAACAACCACTCCTTTTCGTGGCAGATCCCTTTGAACTCTTGTCAAAGACTGACTACAATACGGTCACCCGCCCGCCTCCCTCGTGCACGCACTCATCATCGCTTCTCAAACGTCGACCGGTATTCATTGTTAGCTCAGCTTTAGGCTTCAACCTGCTCTTCTGACGAACTCTTCTTTCCGTATTCGAAGCCATTACGCGCACGCGCACACACACACACACACACTCACACACACACACTAAAGAATAATGTAGAAGGTAAAGATTTGGTTTATTAATCAGGTTGATATTGGCTCTAAAGTAGGGAGGGAGGAGGCTTAATTTGCCATATAAATATACAGCTAAAACAGACAGCCGTAATTGCGTAGGTGGACACAAAGTAAGGGTCCAGTTTAGTGGATATTTACATTGTAGATTGAATTCCGGGTGTTGAAAAGAGGAACACAAAGTCAAGGTCTAGTTTTACAGCATTGTAAGTATATCACATTAAAGCCGGTTCACTCACTTCCACTATAAAAGTTTGTTTCTTATCAATAACCAAGAATTTCCTGGAATAAAAACAAGGGTCAGACTCTGTCAGAACAATTTAAATTACACAGGAATGATATTTTTTCATAATATTTTTTACTCTATAACAAAAGACCGAGTATTATCTAGGAAAAAAAAAAAAAAGCACTTATAAGTGGTGTTGTCCCTAAAAAGAAGTGAGGCCTCTCCAGCAGAGTTAAAAGTATTGCTTCATTTTTTGAATTTCATCATCCAAATCGACTAATCCTACCCTGAAGAATGTCAGCAATATTTTGAGCATATATTGTTGCCCATTTCCCAATTGCATGTTATTCCTTGATTTGTATCAAAATGAAATTAACAAATCATTATTAGAATAGAATGGAAAAAATTAATTATTGATAAAATAATGATTATTGTTTAGAATTAATTTCGGAATTAATTTTCTTCATAATGCATAGAATAGTTTTAAAATAAATTAATAATTACTGATTAGAATTCATTTTTCATTGTAGTACCATCAATTGTTTTAAAATACATTACTTCTTGTAATTCTGAACTACAGTCATTGTAGTATGGGATGCTAAAATAAAGCTCTGTAGGAAAGAGTGCACTTCTCTCAGGGGACCACAATACTTAACTCGTACCCCTTGTCTTCCTCTGAGCCCCTAAATTCCTTGACCTTTTGGATGTTACCTAACAGTAATAGTACGTTGATAGCCAAACACAATTGAAATATACATTCCAGGGATCTAGTTAATGCTGAAGTTGTGAAACTTTTGCATCGGAATGAAATGTAGATAAATGTCAAGTATAATACATCAGGTGTTCATAACAACTTTTGTTTGGACGATCTGATCTATTCTTCCCATCTTTGTCGTTGATTCAACATTTTGGCCAATTCATTCTACAGCCTTCTTCAGGTGTACAATATAACATCCGTTATGAAAAAGAGTCTCTTTTATCAGTCTCTTTCTCCTGTGGTGCAAAACAAAAACAGGAAATTTAAATCATAACCACAATGCTCGTAATAAGTTATTCTATTTTAGCACAACGTGCAGTACAGTTTGTTCCATTATTTCAACTTGGAAAAGTTCTAATTTTCTTTCTTTGTTAAACAAGGAATTCCGTCTCATGTCTATGTTGGGCAGATGAGAAAATTATGGTCATTAATCTGATGTTTAGTTTGTTTTTGATGAAATATTTACCAGCGCAGATTTTATTTGTGCAGCTTTTTGTTAAGAGAACTTAGGACAAAGGCTATGCAAAAATACACTCATAGAACGTTCGTCAACACTCACATGCAAACACTCACCACCTTCCTAGACGCAAATGTTAGCACAGGTGCCATCATGGTTAACACTTAGACAATCTTTGTTCAAAATTAGAGATAAAATGTCACTTGAAGAGACTATCCAAGATTATCTCCCTTGAATCGTGTGTGACGCTAGTGAATGTGTGGCCATTAACCATTTCCTATCGATGCTTCGTACATTTCCTTGTAATAAGTATGAAATCATCTCTCATCTCAGGGTCACACTTAGTATAACTACGAGTGGGCCAGATATAAGGGGAATAACTCTTTGACGTGAATCTTATAAGGCAATGTTTCCATGCACGTCAGATGTAAATAGAAATTCAATGTTTGTTTTTGCCGATAAATTTCAAAGTATTCTCGAGCAAAAACTCTTGAAAAACAACTTCATTTTTCTCAATTTCTATATTTTATAATAATATATCTTTCACGTTTCTTGTGTACAGAGAAACCTAAATAGTTGCTTTCTAGCAGTGCATATTCAGTTTAACTAACTTCTATATTTTGATAGGATTTTTTTTTTCTGACATTTTATTTCAAAACAAACGTTATAAAATTCACTATATGTCTGGTGTGCAAAAAACATACCCTTTGATAGATTGATATTTAAGAATGTGTACGTGTTGTACTGTCAGTCATGAAAAGTATGACTGTACTTGAATTGATATCCTTTTTGCATTCTCTATTTCCAAAAAAATGAGTTGGGTCAAAAGTATATAAACTGCAATAACATCCCTACTTTCTTTAACCAGAAAATGGGCAGATGGAAGGGGAAAATGATGATTTCACAATATCAACTATGATATTATCCATGTACCAGAAATTTGATAAATGTTTTAGTGAAGAAAAAATTATTCTTATCTTTTCACCAATTCTTTCACACTTTCTTAATATTGTTTTCATTGACACATCTTCAAGCTGTGGTTTAGATAGCAGAACAGTTAGAACCCTTTAACTCTGAAAGGAAGTTCCACTTAGAGAAGGTTACTCTGACTGAAAAACTGTTATAAACTTTAGTTCCTTTCTGGCAACTCAAACAGCCAAAAAGACTTTTGATATCTCATTTTATCACAGGAAAATGACTTTGGAGTCTGAGAAATAGAGATAATTCCTATGCAGCAACCCTGTCAGACTAAAAACATTCACACACAATTTGCTTTACAAATATCTGCACAGCCACAGATATCATTGGAACAATGGTAGACCAACAACAATTATGCTGATTGATGAAGACTAGAAAAAAAAAGGATCCAAGAAGATGCATTTTACTGAACTGATGTATAGGATAAATATTGTTCAATATTAAGGCCAAGGCTACAGTTGATATTTATATCTACTATGATTGGTTTGGGATTTCTAACAGATTTTTATGAGATGTCAATGACTTATGTTTTTATTTCTGTTATTATTTGGACTATCCTCATTTTGGTTGTTTTTCATACAATAATAATGCAATAATAATGAGACAATAATAATACTACTAATGCTAAAAGGGGGTGCGGTCAATATACCCCTGTCGGTTAAATAAAGGGTTCGGTTTGTTACTTCCCCACACCTACCAGATGATACCTGATGATGGCCGTAGAGTACAATGGCCGAAACATATGAAAAACAACCAAGATGAGAATAGTTCAAATAATAACAGAAATAATGATAATACCTCATCTCAAAAATTCATAGTTATACTTATGTTTTTCTCAAAAATTACTTGTTTCCAATATTCCTTACCACTTTTTTCCTCATCTACCCATGACTTTTAAAATGCTACAAAACAGTGATTTAGGGCATTGGGTGCACACACAACAAAGAGTCAATATGAATATGTATTTACTGGGGGGAGTTTGAAATTTGTGTTTTTGAGCCATGGAAGGCTTTTACTTTTGACTTGCATGGCTCATAACTCAGTCATGACGAGGCTCAACTGATTAATTCTCAATTATAGAATACTATTAATATTTCGATCACACACTCCTATTAATTACTGATTTTGTTATAGATTTCATAGTAACTAATGCTCAAGTTGTGATTATTTCTCTTGTGTTTAGATTTCTCCTCCTTGATTTGAATCTACAAATTTTGGTAAATTTCTTAATTCAGTATCATATCATTATCCTTGTTCTCAACCAAATGTGTTTTATTAGAGGATTTGATCAAAGTGTGAAAGCACAAGAATTGGATGAAGGCCAAAATCTAATTCTACGTACACAGAGGTATGTGAGACATCAACTTTTTTGAGCTCATATCGCGAGACATGGAGCAAAAAAAGTTGAGATCCACTGCTATAAGCGAAGTGAGACCAAGACCAGATTTTGATTAAACTTAATTATAGATCAACACTGACAAAACAAAAAAAAAATAAATCCAATCAATGAAATGGTTTAACTCAGTTGGAGAACTATCTGAAAATTGTTTATACAACTTAAATCTTAATAAATAGATAAAAATTAACCAATTTGACTCTAAAACGTCACAAAAAATTAAAAAAAACTTGACTCAATATGGGAAATGTTACTTTTTGTGTGAAGAGGTTAAATTCAAGGAATGGCAAAAAAAAAATTTGTTGAATTTTGTAAGTAGATACAAATATAATTTAAGAGTTGTCACCCACCTTTCGCTCTGAATGGAAAGCGAGTTGAGAGTCCAAGGGAAGTAACTGCGATTGTACTGAAACGATAGCGTTCTGTGTGATGTGGTTCTTGGTCCGTTTTCCGTAATCGGGACGTATATACATAACGCTATGTAGATATTTTCAATTTCTTTTATTTGTATTTTTATGTTTATATGATATTTAGAATAAACTCAGTTTGGAATTTTTTACCTAGTTGTATAAAAGTGTCTACTTACCTCCCCCTCCCCCAGATCGCATGTGTGTGTGTGTGTGTTTAACTTTGTATAGAAGCATGTGTGCTATAGTGAATAATTTTAGAAAAATGATTCTGCCGATTACAAGCTCTCAAAATTATGAAACTCTCAGAAGATTAAGGTTTCTTCAGACGCAATAATAGAAGTTATATCACCATGTCTTGCTTTATGAACAAATTAAATCATTACAACCAGTTGTTCACCTTCTTCAAGATAAGGAAAATTAGATAATTGACTACTATAAAATACTGCATCAGATTTTTGATCGGATGTTTTATTCAATTTAAAATGTAAGTTTATGCTAAATTGATCCCTTGGTTTGTGTCTAGTAACATTCATGCTTGTTTTTTTGAAAACCCAGACTTTTTTTTTGTGATCATGGCTCAACAAAATGTAAGAGAAGTAACAATCCTTCATTACTCCTTTTCCCTATCTTCCAATCAATCACCCCCAACACAGCATGCTGTCAAAGACAAAAGTCACGAGATGGTTTCTACTGAGTGACTAACCAGTCCAGAATTCCTGATGCTCTGCCTATCTTATAATTTTATTTTAGATTTTGACTTGAAAATTGTTCAACAGACCGAAATAAAGTATTACATTTTACTATCAGACCTAAAGATAACTAAATGTGCTCTTTGTGAAATCATATGAAATTCGTTTTCATCATCACTCATATGATTTTTTAAAAAATTTCCTATAAGTAACCATTATTAATTTTGATTTAATATTTTCTTTTCTCTTGAATCAGTAGTCAAAAGTTGATTATGATGGAGAAAGCTACATCTGTTTTAACATCTGTGTAAATCAAAGTTCTCGATGTTGGTGTTTCAAGTTTTCAGAAATTATTTCATCTAAGTATGCTTACAATTTAGTCATTAAACGCATTCTTCAAAACTATAGACTACAAGTTGTATGAATTTTTTATATAAAGTGTTGTCATCATAAATTTTTAACTAGATTTTCTATGAAGAAAAACTAGTTTAAAGTTGATTGATTGGTACCATGGCTAGGTAAGGAAAATGTAGGGTAGTTACCATCTCATAGGCAGTATTTTTAGATGTGCAAGTATCTCTAGTACCGTTTGCTGTCACTGACTGACTGACTGACACACCGAAAACTCCCATCATCCCTCATTTCCATCCATTTTTCTATATGTCAGAAGGTGCAAGGGAGAAAACTGGTGCATCTATTGACTGAAATGTTTAATAAGTTAATGATCTTAATCTTTTTCAAAGCATCCTCAGCTTTGATTCATGAGAGAAGAACCTTTTACATCATTGAGCTTTATTTTTGCTATTTACATTGCATGCATCATATCCTGTATCATATTCAATCCCAAATCAAATAATATAGTGAGAATTAGGAAATATTTGACATAAAGAAGAAATTAACTGAGTTTTATTATTGTTGTCAGTAATTATTCTTTGAAGAAAAATCTTGATCACCAAATGATTGAAGTGGACCTTGAAAAATGTGCTGTGTCCTACAGGTATATTTAAAATATCAGAAAAACTGGCTGCGCATGCTCTATGTAACTTTTTGATCTGTTTTTTTTGGAAATTTTATGCAGCCTAGGAGAGGTTGTGATAAAAAGCAACAAAAATATTAAGATGAAGGTAAATAGTCGAATGAAAAGGGAAAAAATTGTTGATAATGATTTATTATACTTAATCAACTAAAAAATGAAAATATTTGTTTACAGCATTAATTAAAAATTGATGTCTAAACTTTGATTTGTAAGTATTTGATCCGCATACAAACCGGTTTTATGTTATGCACAGTGTATTTTCTATGATGTGGTTTTCTGTGGTATGCCACAAAACTCCCCGCAAAATTTCCATTAAATAATTCAAAACTGAATCATGAATTAATGAAACCATGGATAGAAAACCTGCAAATAACAGGGGGTAACTGAGTGTGCATATATATATATATATATATATATATATATATATATATATATATATATATATATATATATATATATATATATATATATATATTCATATAACAACTGCAGACAAAAAAACTGTGGTACCTCAAACAAAGCCTTCATCAGATGTCAGCCCAAGGATCAGGCATTGTTTTGGGTCCAAGACATCATTAGAACTAACCCAGGGTGCTGCAATAGTACTTCATGATACCGCCAGACTTTGTTGGTTCTCTGTCACATGGTGGGAGTGCCAGATTCACGCAAATTCTGTCTCTTTCCGATCATGGAGCCTAACGACTTGGTGATAATTGGATTTATTCATCTATATTGAGGATTTGAGGTGAACTAAACCTCAACAGAAACTACAACAGAATGAATATTCGTCGTTAAGCCAACTTCCACCTCCATCTCCAGATATACAAATAGAAAATGACCACACCATTGTTAAACATGAAGCAGATTGACTAACAAACAGGCACACATGCGAATAGAAATGAAGAAATAAGCAAGTAGAAGTAAAGGAGTAAGTAAATAGAAAACACATGAACCAGCTAATTTATATAAACAACAGATCAAAAGAGATAAGTACTTTACCACAAGAAGTTATTAAGTGGATATTCCTTACCTCCAAATCACAAACAGCATTCCGTTATTCAATACTTACATCAGAAACTTTTTGGTCACCATATTATCTCTGGTGAAGGAGCCAGCCTTGTTTTATACTTATCATTATGAACTAATTCTATACCTAATCAGTGGAAGATCAGGCAATAGACAAATGGACCAGCCAGCCAGCCTGCTGAATGTAATCCAAAGTTCTGTGATTAAACTCCCACCAATTACTAAATCTGCCATTAATGAATACAGAACCTACCTTTAATACCTTAATCAGACCAAAAACAACAAACAAATAACTCTCAACAAAGAAGTTATCAAACAATTGCTTCTGCTTTGATATATAATCTCTCTAGGTTGTGCAATAGTACCAAATCCATAATGACAGGGCTTCTGCTCGGTCCTGGATCCTCTTGTTACATTTCCTTTTCTCAGTTGGTGTCATTCCAACTCTAGTTAGATATGTTGGGGTTGAATACTCACCCCCAGTGAGAATATGTTTGAGGCTAGCAGTCTTCCCACATGTATTGCATCCATTCCAACTCATCGACTTCCAAAACTTCAGGTTGACTGGCATTGTTAGGATATCAAATGAGGAAACAGCTTTTGAAGGTCCATCTGTTTGATGTGGAGTCACGTAATTTCTCAACCTTTGGTCTTTTCCTATGTGGTCCATGCACCATGTTTTGAATGAGCAATTGCTATAGTGAGCAATTTGTTATCCTCAACCTGACGAAGCTCTCCTATGACCATGTGTCTTCTGTTCATAGTGGTCCCTTTCAACCATCACTGCTACGGATAATAGCCCAAACTAGCTCTCCCAGTGGTACACCACCAATCACTTCTTTCATCGGGAGGACTCTGTCCTTTCTACTGCCTTCTTGGCATTTCATTTCTGACCTGTTATAATGGGTGGTTGGATTGTTTTCCCATTTTGGTCTCAGAAGTCAAAGTGTTTGGTAGTACCGTGCTTTACCTACCTTATACTTCTTTGATGTGGAGTTGTGCAATGTCTTATTTGTTAAAGGAATAGGCACTCCCAACCACTTTTCCAGATACTTTCTGATTAATAATTACATATATATATATATATATATATATATATATATATATGACAGTAAGAATATTAGGTTGTAGTTTCAAACTAATTCAAGCTTCAGTGCTGTAGGACTTATTTCTATAAATGTAAATATCTATTTGGATCACAACTAAAATGTGTATGAATATGAATGTGAAATATTATATACATTCATTTACTAAATTACTAAATATTTGTACCTTGCCTTGCGAGTTGAATCAAGTATTAAGTTGCCTGGATCAGTTTTGAACCTGAGCTGAAAATACTTTACACAGGTCATTTTTGATGATTTTTTGATTTTATCAAAAATGGCCACATAGATACTTTATCCAACCATTCCCATTGAAAACATGAATGTTTGATGATCCAGAACCTGTTTAAATGAGATTTTCTGAGACTGCATCGCTAGAAATGTCATTTTTCATATACTTTCAACTTCAATTTTCTCGAAGATAAAAAATTTCCCCATGTATCGGAAACTAAATGTTCCATTTCTTCACAACTACTTGAGTTATCAAGATGTGGTCAGTACCAAAATGAAGCTTATGATGTGCAGAAAATGAATCGAGCCTCATCTGAGATCACCCCAAATTGTACATAATACCTGCAAGGTTATATGTAATATTTACTTCATCTGTTATATTTATGAATAATATTTTGTGATGTGTTCTCACAAGATGCTTTTTAGGTGAAATAATGTATTATATATTCCCCACATACCACTCTGTAAAAGATTATTTATAAAAATAATGATGATAAGCACTGATAGGTGAATTATCATTCATATCAGAGAAGAATCAGATAAAAAAGTAGAGAATTTGATTTAGAGAAACTTATAAAGCTGAAAGTTGGGTTATCAACAGGATTCCAGACTTCTGTAATATGCACCAATCTCATTAGTCAAGGTTGACAATGAAAGTAACAATTTTTCTGTCGCCACTGCCTTGGTAGGTAAGGTAGTTATAGGAGAGAGGTTTACCTAAGTTCTCTCTCACCCACTCTCTATGCTGTCAAATATTGTGGCCACTAATGAGACATTTTCGTCTAAGTATCTGGCAATAGGACAGAATGCTGGAAGAAGTGGATTTATACCTTTCCCATGGGTATTAGTTTGAAGTGTACCTAAGCAGCCTCGGATAGAATCCAGATTTTATCCACTGATTCCATTTCCCATGCTACTGACCATTATGCCACACTGCACCTGGATAATTGTATTAACGGTAACAGGTTAACTGTAGAAGGAAGAGGAAAAACTTGTGCAGTGAGGATATATTTGCTGCCATGGTAACAATGGGAGTTAAAGATGTCACCAGAGATATGCTGTGAAAGAGAGAAAAAAAAGAGAGAAAGAACGGATCTGGTAAGTCACTCAGCAGAAACCCTCATTTGACCAGCATCTTTTGGCAGCATGCTGTATTTGGGGTAAGCAATTAAAAATATGGAAAAAAGGGTGATCAGTGAATAACCTTACTTATCTCTCTCACCTTTTATTGGATCACTGAGAAAAAACAAGCTCAAGTATAGCCAAACCCAAACTAAGGGATCAAACTTATATTATAAGTTGAACCCTCCTTCTCTCGAGGGTGATTTTGAAAAAAAAAAAAAAAATAAAACATTTTTTCTAGATATAAAATGAGTAAACGTTGAAATTCTTAGCCCTCTGGCTCCATGGGTACGGCCTGTACACATGATAGGTAATGTAGCCAGCCAGACCAACTTAAAAACCTAAAGAAACCTACGTTGATGTTGACAGTTTTGGTTGATGGTTCTTGGTGACTTTCCAGTTCCCAAAGCAGATCTAAAACTTAAAAAAGAAATACTTTATTAATCCTCCTTTTAGTTCTCTGTATCTACTCTGAGATGATCTGAACTGATAAACAAAGAAAAAAAAAGCCCACTGATCCAGAGAGTAATATCTTGATCTATTTTTTTCATTAGATGAAGCATTGTTGACCATTAATTTTTCGCTAGTATTTTCATCTATCTTGAATTTTTTTTAGTTGCTTTGAGTCAGTTACAATAAAAAACAACTAGAACAAGTTTGGCTACTGCAGTCTTAAACTCCACTCCTGTCTAAGACATCATTTCAGCTCAGTTGATAAGAGAGACACCTACCAATCACTTGGTTGTGATCATAAATCACCGTAGGGAAATGTTCATTTTATATATCGGTTTGTTTCAATGTGATTTGATTGACAAACAGAGGAGATTTTACTCTCCTGAACAAGGTGAGGATTGTTCCCCATTCTCATTTGTCTTCTTATGAGGAGAAAACAAAGTCAACTCAAAGTTTCTGAAGTTTGACAAAATTCAAAAAGTAAGAAAATTCTAGTAAAAAATTCATTATGGTTTATATAGAAAGGTCTGTGGAATTGGTAGAGGTTATGCGGAAGGTTTCATCAATCAAGCTCTGTACGGAAAACTCCAAATTTTGAAAAATGTTTGATTCCAAGAAACTCTGGTAATAGATTTTCAACCATACTGGTTTACGTAATTCTCTAAAACCTATATGCAATGAATTTCAAGAGTTGACAAAAGGATTTTTTATCTAAATGCTTCAATGTGCAAAATTTTATGAAAAATGATAGTCAGCCTTACAACTTTAACATTACAGATGGTTGCAAAAATGAATTACCAGTATCAAAGTGGGAAACACCCAGAGAGCACATGCCTCCCCAAACTCCATGTATTGAATAAAAGCTGTAGAAAAAAAAGTTTATGTATAGCTACAACTCAGGTTAGGTATCAGCAAACTATAATTTTAACTATTGTCCGGATATATAAAAATATATCTCATTTGAAGAAGAATCAGCTTCAAAGTTGATTTAATTCTTTCTTAGCCCACGGCCCATCCTTCCAGATAATGTCTTTGAAATTCATTCTGAACTCTTGGAGATATTGTGTGAACAAACAGACAAACATGAGCAAATACAAATACCTCTTCCAACTTCATTGGCAGAGGTAAATTATATTGGTTTCAATGCTTCATCAATTTTTTTCATTGATTACTATTAGTTTCATTATTTTTCATATATTTTTTAATGTTTTAAATTTACCATACCATAATTCATCAATTTATCTGTTGATTTTTTCATTTTATAATTTTATTTACTCAATTGTCATTCTTAATATACTGACTTTTTCCAAGCTATTATTTTTATCTAATTAGGGAAAATGGTCCCAGTAGTTGGGGAAGAAAATGAGTAGAAGCCTCCCATTTCCTTTTTAATATAAGATATTGAAGTCTCATTTTTTTTTCAATTATTTATTTTCCCTTGTTAAATCAACTCAGCAATAAAATAGATTGTATGAGACACGACGATTTGATTAAGTATCAGTTCGAATACTCTTCTGTTTGCATTAAAGAATATTTCATTCAGGAATTTTGCATTATTTCTTATAATTTCAAATTTTTAGGGTGATGTATCATTAGTCAAGCACGATTAATTTTTCTCAAACTCAGTCCAACTTGGAGTTCAATTCATTTTCCCCCACAAGAACAATCCACACTAATTTTACGGGAGTAATCTCTTCACTGTTTTTCTGTCCCATTACGTTAAACCATTTGATATATAAAATTGACATTTCCTTATCGTGATTTGAAATCACAACCAACTCAGCCAAACTGACAAGTTTTACATACCTTTGAATAGAAGTAGGAAATGAGTTTGATCCCACAGCAGTCAAGCTTGTTTATTAGTATTTCTTTCTTCTTAATTTTAGTTGTGTTCCATTACAAGTAAGCAAGCTGTCAGTCTGTACCACTAAGTAAGCAGCGCAGATTGAAAATGAAGAATAAGCTTGGGGCAAGACTTGAACTCATATCTTTTTTTACCTAAGGAGGCTTGCTTATGTATAGCACAAGAGTTCCAGTTGCTCAATCAGTGGAGCAGTTATAGGGTTGCAGCATTATAATATACTAAAATGTGTGAAACTCAAAAAAAAACAGCACTATCCCAGAGCTGCCAAACACAATTAATACTAGTTGCTGATTATGCATATATATATATATATATATATATATATATATATATATATATATTTAATCATTTATATAATTAACGCTCCCTTATTCTGGGTTAAGTACTCTTTAAGTGTGGTAACTCATTCATTATAAGCTTATAACAATGCTATTCCAACTTAGGAATAGAACACTCTGGTGGATGAGGAATCATTTGTGAGTGAATATCTTGCTTGAATTCAACCTTACTAACCGTCCAGTTCTGCGTTGGACAAGGGTAAGATGCTAATCTCAGGGTCTGAAGCGAAGGTTTCAATTCTACCTCATGGTACTGGATGGGATAATGGATAGTCTATAGCCACACTGAAGAGTTGCAATACAACGAAACAGCTGTCTATGGATGACACAATTATTTAATTACTTATATATGTATATATATATATATATATATATATATATATATATATATATATATAAAAAGAGAAAGGATGCGGATACAACAGAATGCTGTAGAATGTGGAAAGAGAAAATGACTTGAAACTACTTAATACATATCAAATTTTTCATTTAAAAGTGCAATTGCTTACATATGTTTCAACTATGGTGCCAGGCTCCCTCAGAGTTTTGAAAGTGAAAGTTTGTTTGAGAAAAAATGGTGAAAACTACAGAAATGCCTGGATGGTAGATGGGATAGAGAAATTTGGGGGTATAGGGGGAGAAAAGTGGGCTTTTATTACTGTATGCAAAACCAAGACCAACAGAATACAAGATGGAGAGATGAACTAGACAAATTTAGAAAATACTGGCTCTACGGCACCCATGATAGAGAAATGTGGTGGATCCTGGGGAAGGTCTATGTCCAACGATAGACGTTAAAGGACTGATGATGATTAGATGGAAAAGGTTTGAATCAATGCAAGTAGGATCTCTAGACAAGTGGATATCCTCAAAGCTCTGCAGTAGTCTAGCATCATGAGTGAATTGCACATCAACAATTAAACTTTTTGATAGAAAATTCGAGTCGTACTAAGTAGTCTCAAGTCTTTTTCCCTTCCCACAACATATTTAGATAGATACACAGATATTTACAATTTTGCTGTTGCTGATCAGTTTCATGCAATCATTGGTATTGATGGACAACTGGTTTTTTTTTTCTGTTTTCAACTTGCCTTTATATTTGTCTAGCATGGAATTGTTGGATCATGGAGTAATGGTTGAAACTGTGTATAACTGCCATTTCTTACTGAATAGTTATAGCTTAATTGTGTCTGAGACACTGGTAGCCTTCAGCATGACCAAGAAGGGTTTAGTGGAACTTGGGTACAATATTTCCTTCTTACCAAGCGCTCAGGTATAGTAGCTCAAGTCATGTAACTGCTAAGATCAATTTGCAAGACAAAAAGAGCCATACACTTACTGTGTAACAATAAGATTTGCCCTTTTTAAAAATATTTCAAATGAAAAACTGGCTGACTTCTAATTTGATTGCTCTAAAGTTTGCAGTCAAGATGAATGTGTAAGCAAATTTGATTTATTCAGTTTCAATATTACCAGTCATTTCATTCAGTTTGGGCAAATTTGCTACAATCTAAATTGGTGATTCTCAAAGTGGGTGCAATTGCCCCCTTTGGATGTAGGAAGACTAAAGGTGGCATTCAATGACGTGGGGGGGCATTGGAAAATAAGGAGTGGTGAGTGGAGACAAGGAGTAAAATACAAAGGTTGATATATACTCTGAAAGGGGGTAGTAGTCAAAAATGTTTGGGAAACAATGATCTAAATAAATAATTAATTTGAAAATTGTTCATTTTTTTAAATAGCCTGTTCATTTTTTGAGCTTTTAGAATTACGAAGAGATATAAGAAAGAAAACACTGATTATATAAAAGCTAGTGGAAAACAAGTAAGCAATTTAAGTGAGTTGGAATGAGAGATGAATATAAATTGAAGTGAATTATATATGCATTACCAATTAAGCCCCTGTTTACTTTAATGGGTGATTGAGAGATACAATATTTGTTTTTAAGTATTCCCTATTAGCTCCACAAAAACTTCTACAATTTTTTCTCTCCATTAGGTGAGGTAACAATCATGATTTTTTGTTGTTGGGTTTTATTCGCCTTTATAATAGTCAGTCTTCATTTGATTCATTCGTTTAAAGCTATTCTATAGAAGAGTAGTTTTAAGAGCAAATTCACAAATAATAATACTGTGGACAGGGCTTCTGAAAGGAATTTTATTGTGCATACAAATTTTCTTACGGGTCAACTTCCCTTCTCCATTAGTCATCCTGTTTTTAACTCTTTTGGCTTCTGGGGCCCCTTTGGACTCATGTTCTCCAGTTGGATATCAAGCATCCCTTTCAAACCTTGGGTCTGGGTAGGATTTACTTCTCATTGGGTTTGATTGTCGAAAGAAAAAGCATTTAAACAAACCATCATGGCTACCACTCTCAAGTATGGCAGTTCGTAGATAAGCATACTGTTATGTGTCCTTCGTGGATCAGGGACTGTGTACACAGTCCAGTGCCTGCTTGCCAAGAAGTTCAGCAGCTCAACATAGCATAATGACCAGGCTCAACACCGCTTAACTTTAATGATCATACAAGAACCAACGTATCCAAAGTAATTTGACCAATACATGATTATATGTATATATATATATACATATATATATATATACATATATATATGTATATATATATATATATATATATATATATATATATATATATATATATATATATATATATATATGTATGTATATATATATATGTATATGTATATATATATATATATATATATATATATATATACATATATATATATATATATATATATATATATATATATATATATATATATATATATATATATATCTATATATGTGTGTGTAGTCTTATTCCGTATTGTTCATACGCACACACACACATGTATATATGTATATGTAAACATATATATATATTTATATATATATATGTGTATTTATATATATACATATATAGATATATATGCATATACATATACATACATACATCACATATACATAAATATATACATGCACATATATATATATATATATATATATATATATATATGTACATACATATATATATATATACATTAACATACATATTTATAGACATATATATGCATACGTATATGTATTTAAATATATACATATATGTATGTACATACATTATACATATACATATATATACATATATATATATATATATATATATATATATATATATATATATATATATATATATATGTGTGTATGTATATATATATATATATATATATATATATATATAGTTTTAGATAAAATTGATCTTGGATGTGTTCCAGATTAACAAGGTTCAAATGAATTCAATAATTTGCAGCTGTCAGTGCCTTACAAGTACACATTATAATTTCCACTCCCAGTATCTTTGAATATCTGCTGCTAGACAAATAGAAACAAAAATCAAATAAACGAAAAATAATTTTTGAATAATCCTTTTCAATTTGATTTTGAATGGTAATTATTGATTCCAGTATTTATTTTATTCTTTGTCCATGCTTACTTTGTTCCTCTCTCTCTCTCTCAGTATTTTTATATCTACATAGTGTGTCAAGCTAGCATTAAATAAATGATTAAAAGGCAAGTTAAATTGAAAAATGTGGAAAAAATGAAAAAGTTAATCAAATTCCTGCTTTGAGAAGCAAAAATAAAAGCCCAATCGTAGTCTCCTGCCATTACAAGAGTTTTTTGCTCAAAAGATTCTCAAGTTAAAGGAGAAAGCATTCATTTCTTATAGAATTGTTACCAATTCTAATTCTATCATCTAATCATTATTTATAAGTTTTAATAGAATGATTTTGATATCATGATTACTATCATCATTGCTCTGTTCTAACTGAGAGTGCCCCAGGATACTGCCAGATGTTTTTCTGTCACAGTGTTGGAATGCCAGATGCCTCATCATATATTTCTTCTGGTATTTAAAACTCTCTAGTCAATGTTTATGAGCTTAGAAATGAAATAGTAATTCAATGATGTCAGATTTAAATTAACTGACCAGATGCCAGTGCCAAGACGCTGAGTGGTGAACATAAACTTTAGCTGGAAAATTGCAACAACATTCTACATCATCTAATCAGAAATGAATGGTATTCTTCATTTTTTAGATTGGTGGCTCAAGTCAATGAACAAAGGAATCATCTATACTATGGTATTTTCCTGACACTGGTTCCCTACGATCAACTTGGAATCTCAGTCTAAGATTCACACCCTTGTTGACACTGACAACCAGTTGTAGTGAGATGGTTCTGCACTCTTGCAGATGATGTTATACTCCTCCCATTATTAGGACACTGTGGGGGCATATCCCAGGGATACACTATTTTGTTTACATCACTTTGGCAAAAATCATTTTTGTCAAAATACTCGATGCTAAAATTCATTAGGACAAAAGTTATTTTACCTCAAAGTTCATTTATATTCTAGAAAGTGATTTAGACAAAAAAAATGGTTTTTGCTAAAGTGATCTGGATTAATCTATCTAAAACCATATGCCATTTGTTTTTTGACATGGTGGTGAGTTTGTCAGGTCAAAGTCCCTTGAGACTGCACATGGTAAATCAGGCTACCAACCCTTATCATTCCACATGTTGGTCTTTCCCAACATTTACTTGACTCTCCTAGAATCACCGAAACTTTACTGGATCCTCATAATACTCAAAAAGCATATACTATTTTTAGGGTATAGTGTGCACTATATTGTAATCATTTATTAGAATAATTTAAATAAACTTAGATTTATCATCAATAATTCTTTGTATCAGAATTCTTGGGTGATTACTTTTGGAGACTGAGTTATATCAAGTTTCTTATGACCTCTAACACTTTTCTCATTAGCTTTGCTTTTCTCCTGCTGTGGTTTGTATTGCTTTTATCTTCTAGATTCTTATAAGTTCTAGTGTTTCCCTTGGGGGTGCTTGGGACTGTTCCCAACATCTCTCAGGGGACCTTGAAACTGTTCCCAGTACCTTGGTGATGATGATGAAGATGATTATTATTGTCATCATCCACAAAAATCATGTGGAGAATAAAAAGACCAAACTGCTTGAATAAGACTCCATCTAAGTCAGAAGATTGAATGTAAATTGAATTAATAAACAAATAAGTCACTCAATAGAAATTATCAAGAGACCTATGTTTCATGGCAGCATGCTATGTTAGCAGTGATCAATTAAAAATACGGAAAAAAGGGTGATCAATGAATAACTTGCCTTTGTTGGTCGGTGATCACTTAAAAAAAACAAGTGTGAATGCTACCAGATGCAAACTAAGGGATTGATTTAGCATAGATTTACATTGCAAATTGAACCCCAAGCTGAAAATCTATTTGAGGAGTTCAAAAGCAAAAAACAGAACTATAGGGAGTAAATATTTAAATTTCCAACCCTTTTGCTCTATTGATATGGCCTGTATGCATAATATATACATACATAGTCGGGCAGACCATCTTAATAACTGAAAAAAACTATGCTGACAGATCTGGTTGATGGTTTCTAATAATAGAACCTTGCCCCAAGACAAAAAAAAAACAAAAATAATAGTATATAAAAATCCCGATCAAATCCATAATCATTGGACAGATGGAAAGAGTCCTGAAATTCTTAGACAAAAACAAAGGAAAATTCCAAACAAAACAATATACAATGCATTTTACTTTCTGTGGGGCCTTGCAGTTTACTCAGGCAGGAATAATGAAGATAAGATTAATCTACATATATAAAATGCAATGTATATCCATATCTTCAGCAAAACAAAGGTCATGTACAACAAACATGCTGAAGACAAACACACAACGATCGAAATCGAAAATGCAGAGTTGGAGAAAGTAGACCACTACATCTACCTAGGACAACGAATCTCCATGAAATCCTCAAAAGAAGAAGAAATCAAGCGAAGAATCACTCCAGGATAACAAGCCTTTGGTAGAGCAAATTCAACCTTCAAGGACAAGAAAATCCCGTTAGTACTGAAAAGAAGGGTATAGAATCAATACATCCTCCTGATAGTCACCTGTGGAGCTGAAACATGAAATCTAATTAAGAGATTAGCCTTCAAACTGAGAACCATGTAACATACACATGAAAGAACCATGCTCAACATCACATGGTGAGATCACAAGACAGCACAACATATTTGGGAAAAAAACAGGATTCTGAGACATCATAGAATCCATTAGAAAACTCAAATGACAAAGGGCTGGTCTTGTTGCAAGAATGGCAGACAACCGCTGGACATCACAACTCTCAAAATGAAACCTCAGAGATCAGATGCAAAACTGTGATCATCAGAATATAAGATTCTGAGACAAACTGGACAAGTTCAGAAAGTATTGGCTTCACGATATCCATGATAGAGAGGTCTGGCAAATCTTGAGGAAAATCTATGTCCAACGGCTGATGATGATGATGGTATCCATATCTTTTTTTCTGTATGTGACGATTTTCAATGAGCAGATAGAGGGCCAGGGAGTAATACTTTGATCCTAGGCCGAGCACACAGATACTTTGATCTTTGGCAGAAGTGCCAGTCCATGTGTGAATAATCTTGTCATTTTTTACTGGTGCTATTCTAGAAAAATATAATTTTCTCTCTCTCTCTTGAAATATAGGGGTGTATACAATTGGGTACCAAACAATTTCCAATTGATATTTATGCATCATTTTTATTTGACTTTCACAGACTTTCACAGAGAATGCATAATAACAGCTTTGACGTGAATGCAAAACATGGAAACTAACAAATTGAAATGAAAACCAACTTAGAATCACAGAAAGAACCATGGAAAGAGCAATGCCATGGATAAAGATCAACATGGATCAGAAGAAAGACTAGAGTGAAGGATATTGTACAAATAATTAAGTAACTAAAATAGAAATAGGCTGGACACTTAGCAAGAAGGAATGACAACAGATGGAGCAAAAGAATAACTGATTGTAAACGCAGTAGTAAAAAAGGTGACAAGATGGAGGGATTAGATAGAAAGTTTGCCGGCATGGCAGAGGTTAGTGCAGTCGCAGTCAATATGAAAGGAAATGGGGAAGGCCTTTGTCCAGCTGTAGAATGATGATGATGAAAATGATTTTGTTGCTAGTTGAGTGACACCAAATTCATTGAGATGCCCTATTTTGTGTTCTTGAAGGCTTCATCTATAATTTGGTTCATATCATCAATATTTTCATAGTAATTCTTTTTTTTTTTTTTTGCTCTGATAATCTGTTGTAAAGGGGATTTAGAGATTTTGCCCAGTAGTTCAAAAGTTACTGCTGCCATCATCACCATTTTACACATTTCCAATCATGCAAAAGAAATTGAGTGACATCATGAGCAACAATCCTCTTAAGATGAACAGTGAAATCTAATTCAATTCACACACAAATCCTGCCCACCAAAAATAAGAACATAAATTTTAATGCAAATATCTTTATTAGGCTTAAGTGAGTAATTCCATATAGAGACTTTTTTTTGGACAGAACCTAATAACAGATTATAGTCAACTTGTGTCTTGTGATATCTTAGTGGTGATAGGATTAAACTGACAACCTCAAGGTCTGAGTTTAAATTCATAATAGGCAAATGAAACCAGATATTCTTTTTAACCAGGACCAATGAAATCTCTGACTTTGAAGATGGAAAACCAAATAAGGGGAAGAAATTTTCCATATTACAAAGCCACTAATCGATGTTAGAAACCATCATCCCAAACTGTCACCAGAACTGCCGATACAGGTTTCTTCTATTTTCAAGTAGGTCTGGTTATGTATGTGCCATATGTACGGGCCACTCCAGTGGAGCTAGAGGTCTGAAAAGTATAACATTTACTCCCTATCAAGTCTAGAAAAAATTTTTTTTCTTTAGAATCAAAATTATATATATATATATGTATGTATATATATATATGTATATATATATATATATGTATATATATATATGTATATATATATATATATATATATATATATATATATATATATATATATATATATGAAAGTTTGATTGAACATGTCGGGCACAGAATGTTCTTGTAATTTTCCTTTGTAGCCTTCCTTATTTTTTTTATGGGAGAACAAATTTTAGGGTCAAAGTGATATAAGAATTGAGCACTTTCAACTAATCTTACAGTCATTATCAAGATCTTTAAAGTTCGCAATTTTTTATTTAGTGAAATTGAAATGGTGAGGATTTTTACCTGTAAGTTTTATTGTGATTGGCAATCTTATTCTTTAGGTGAGGGGGGTCTAGTTAACGAACAATAGCTCACTGCCCAGGTTCATGGAGATCTTATCAAGAGTAGGTTTTTTTTAATTTTATCAAATGCCTTCAAGTATGACTCGTCTAGATGATGACTGTAAGATCAGTCAAAAAAAAATCTATCAGAAATCAGGTTTGGTCAACTCTTACATCAGTTTGACCTTGACATTTGTTCTCTTGTCATAAAACAAGAAAGACAATCAAAAAATTAAAACGACATTCCTTATCCATTGTGTTCAATTCAAACTCCCATAAAATTAAGGATTGCAACCAAATTATACTCTCTCTCTTTCTCTCTCTCACTCTCTCTCTCTATATATATATCTATATCTATATCTATATCTATATCTATATATATATATATATATACATATATTCGTCTTGCTTTAAAAATAGTAGATATTTTGTGTTTTGAGCTCTACATTTGACAATAGAAACTTCCTCATGTATAGCAAAAATATTTCCGTCTTCACTTCAAGAATGTGGCAAAGATATAATACATTCTCTCTCACATTTTGTTCATTTCACTTATTCGAAAGAAAAAAAACTAATAAAAATCAGTAATACACAATTTTTCTTAGGATGATCCAGAAATAACTACATATCCCTCGGAGAGCACATACCCTGGCCAATACCATTGTCAGTGAAAACTGAATGAAAAATCACTCTCTCTCTCTCTCTCTATATATATATATATATATATAGATGTATATATATATTTATTATTGTGTCATCCACAGACAGCTGTTTCGTTGTATTACAACTCTTCAGTGTGGCTATAGACTTTCCATTATCCCTTCCAGTACCGCAAGGTAGGATTGAAACCTTCACTCCAGATATATATATATAATGCAGGGGAGGTTACTCCAAAAAGATTCCTAAATCACATCCCAAGATTTAATCATTTCTCTTCTAGTTTATGGCCCAAAATGTCATTGAAATTCATTGATATTTAGTGACAAAACAGGTGAGGTAACTGTAAAAATTCCTCGATCCAGCCTAGAATTTGATTATTTCTTCCAAACCCATTGCCTATAATTTCACAAGATATCATTTGAATTCATTGAAAACTTTAGGAGTTATTGGGAGGACAAACAAACAGATTGGAAAGAATAGATATGATTCTTCCAACTTCTATGGGAAGAAAAAATCAAAGTTAACCAAACATAAACCTCCTCATTTTGGAAAAGTATTAGTTCCAAATAACTCTCAAAAAAATTTTTCACTGTATAAACTGATTAAATATAACAAGAAATATTTACAAACTAGAAAACACTCAGACAGCTTGCACATCTTCCAATGCCAGGAATAGTGATTGTGAAAAGATCTACCCAAAATTTAAATCACTTACCCCCAAAACTGTTGTCTACCTTGCCAGGAGATTTCATGGAAATTCATGGAAATATTGTACGGGCAGACATGTACCTTTGGCAATATTATGTTATTTGGGCATGTAATAACAAGGAAGGGGAGATAATCATGCATGGATCCATCCTAAAATTTAAACGCTTCTTCTGTAGCCCATTGCCCACCCCTCCACGAAGTTTCATGGAAATTCATTGAGAACTTTTAGAGATATCATGCAGACAGTCATGAACATATGCATAAATGTACTGGAAAAAAAATGGAAAGATATCTTTCCATCAAAAAAACAATCCTTGATCTGCAGCAAAATTTGAACACATTTTTTCCATGGCCAATTGCCAGCCCTTCCACTAAATTCAGTTGACATTCAATGAGCACTTTTGGAGATATTGTGTTGACAGACGGAAGAGATACAACCAAATAGACATACCTCTTCAAATTCGTTGGCAGAGGTAAATAAATTTTTAAATTTTACAAATAATACAAACAGCATTAAAAGACTAAAGAAGTAATGTATACGATATCAGTGTATCACATAGCTCTATTCACAGCCATTTATACAGTCTGGTGTATGTGTGTGCGTGTGTGTGCATACACATGCATGGGTGTGTCTGTGTGTGTGCTTGAATGGGAACTTAATGGTGAAATTTTAGTCTTGGCGCTAATGGATGTGTTGTAGCCAAGAGGAGAGGAACCTAATGAACTGAAATAAAAAACAACATAGATTGATTTTGTAACTTACTCTGCAATGGAATACAAATATGATTGGAATGAACTGCGTATTTGATAAGAACAGTTCAAATGAAATAATGAAAATACTAAATATTTCATTCGTTGAAAAATCAATTTTCGTACATCATATTGAATCATATCATGTTCATCTATATATATGTATATACATATACATATACATATATATATATATATATATATATATATATATATATATATATATATATATATATATATATATATATATATATATATATATATAAATGATTATAAATTGCATTATATTATACTGGAACTCTATTTGAAATGATTTCCTGTTATTACATGGTGAATGTACCATTTGGTCTAAATAACATAAATATGATAGACAATTAAAGAAATAGGGGCTGCTGCTAGAATCAAGTCTGCAACCATTGCTTTTACCGTTGAGCTTAATTGCTGCAGATAATTCCAAGGTTTAAAAAACTGCTTTAATTCCCAATTTTCATTTTGTTTATTCACAGTGTATATCGACTCTTCTTGTTTCTTTCAACATTGACAATTTGTATTATCATAGAAATGGATATATGATATAAATTTTCCAGATATGTATACAATGGGTGACACCTTCAGTGGGGTGATACCATGATATTTAGGCAGCACAAAAATTTAACATTTACCGCTTCTTTCAGCATTATTTTTAGCTTTTTTCTAGCCATTTAAGGTGAGTCTAACCATTCACAACTATTTGAAATGGCCATATAAAGGCTAACATTGTTTTGGCGTTTTTTGACATTTTGGGGGGGTCAATTTAGTGCAAATAAATTTTGAGTTGATACATCTGGTGACGCCAACCCTAGGAATGCTAGTATATATATATATATATATATATATATATATATATATATATATATATATATGTGTGTGTATATATATATATATATATGTATATATATATATATATTTTACAGAAGAATATCTTGATTAATGTGGGTTTTGATGTAGTACGGTTAAGGTATTGCTGTACAAATTAATGTAACTAAGTATAAACTGGAAAAAAACACATTAGATTACAATAAGACAGCGTGGTTTTCAATAGTACAGAAAATTTTGGAACAAATTCACCACACTAATCAAGGCATACCTGTATCTCTGTTGTTTTTAGGGGTTGCTTCATCTATGAGGATAGTGCTCAGTATTTTGAAATTTTCAACTAGAGCTTAAATAAATAAGATAAGAGATAGATAGATAGATTTTTTATAAAATAGTAAAATTGAGTCTTAATAATGAAATTTCTTCATTAGAAACACAGATTAGGAGTTGGCTTTAACACTAATGGATAAGGCCTACAGAACAAGAACCCAATGAATTAAAGAGAGAAAAAAATATTTAGAAGGTCGTTATGCCTGTACTAGTTGACTCGCAGGAGAAAACTTGAACTTCAATCAACAGTATGAGTAGCAAATTATGGAAGAGAAAATGAGACACGCACCACAGAAAAATAACAGCTCCAAAATGAAAATTGGAAAGAATTAATTTAAATAAACAACAAAAAAAATGTCGGCAGTGTTTATTTATTTATTGGTTTATTTTTCCAAAATTTTGAAAAAAAATCCGAATACTAATATAATCTTTGTAAATATTTTTCTTTTATTTGTTCCTTTTTTTTTGCTTTCCTCTCTCTGTAACTGGGTGTACATTATTTTCTTTGTTCTCAATGGAAGTATTTTAGAACATTTACAATGATATAATAAGGTAGTTTAAAATCTAATGTCTTCTCAATTTGTTTTTTCTGTTTTTTTTTTCATGTTTACAAATTCTTCATCCATTTGCTGTTTTTCATTTAAATAATTTTTCGCAATGATTTATTTCTGGTCCTTCTTTTGCAAAAAGAAAAAAAAAAATGTCAGGTCGTCCAGTTTAGAGTGGGGTCATCAAGTGCAGTAGAAGCAGTATGCCTGTTGTTTGTTAAACCAATGCACCTGATTGCTTCCTTCCTTCCTTCCTTCCTTCCTCTTTTTTTCTTCCTTTTTGCACCTGATCCACACCTTCCATTTAATGAGCTCTCACCTAAGATGAATTCCCAATAATGATAAACATTTTAATCCTAAATTTCACTTAACATTGAAAACAATGAATAAAATAACAAAACAAAAGAAATTGGAGAATTTCGACTCAAAAAATATTCATTTTGTTGGATAAAAAAATTTGTAAAAATTTAAGACACAAACACAAACAAATGCCAATGTATATATATATATATATATATATATATATATATATATATATATATATATATGAATATATATATAAATATATATATAATGTATTATAGACACTCACTTACATGTATGAAAAATATATATATAAGCGATGCATGTTTCACGTTGATGATCTATGTATATCTATATATTCATATGAATGACCTTGTACATACATACAAACATGTATATGCATATATACATATATATATATGTATATATATATATGTATATCTATATATTCATATGAATGATCTTGTACATACATACAAACATGTATATGCATATATACATATATATATATATGTATATATATATGTATATATATATATATATATGTATATATATATATATATATATATATATATATATATATATATATATATATATATATATATATATATATATATATATATATATATATATATATATATGAATTCAAACATATATATTTATAAAAAGACTGTAACCGGAGCTATATATGAAGGTGAATTTTTGAGTCTGTGGCCTGAAACATATTTATTAGCTGGATTTCAATCTAAACTTTTCACTGTATGATGTTGATCTGTGTGAATTAAGAGCATTGACAAGGCAGGAGATTTTGCTGAAAAATATATACCAGTGTAAAATGAATGATTTTTTTCCTCATCAGGCTGTAGAACTATTGCTGTGCCTCTATATCTCTCAGTTTATATATTTATTGAGGGAAAGACAGACAGAGAGATAAATGATTCAATGAAAATCATATATGCATACATATTTTCATTGAATTATTTTGTATCTATATAAATATATATATATATGTATATATATATATATATATATATATATATATATATATATATATATATATATATATATATGTATATATATATATATATATATATATATATGTATATATATATATATATATATATATATATATATATATATATATATATATATATATATATATATATATATATAAAATAACACAGTAAAAATCATGTATACATATATTTTCATTGAATTATTTTGTAACCGTGCACAGTTTTGTATAAAGAATGGTGGATATTTAATCAGATTTGTTTTATGAACAGTTGCTCTTTTCGTAAAAAATCCCATGTGTATAATAATCATTAAATAAAGTCTTTATAATACTATAAAATGTTATTCTACCTAAATTATCTGAGCTCCTTTTGTTGACAGTGCAGCTAAAATATACACTTTTTTCCATTCCCACTTACTTCTTTTTCAATGGTATTTTTTTGCTCAATTTATTTTTCCTCGGTTCTTTCTTTCAACATTTTTTTCACCAATTTACAGTTCTTTTTGACCAACTCAGTTTGGACTCTTACTTACTAAATAAGGATGTAAACAGTCACTGTTAAAGTAGGATGCCATATTTTTTGGCCCATTTTGAATAATTAAGTCATTGCACATTGTACTACTAAAAAGCACTCTAAGAGCACACATCTCTACCATCATACCTTAAAAACTGAATGAAAATCAGTTTATATTTTGCTACAATGCAAGGGAGATAACAGTTTACATTGATAAAAATGAGCGTATACGTATCTATACAGAAAAAAAAAAAGAAAAATATTTTTCAGTCTGAAATAAATTCCTGGAACCACCTCAAAATTTAATCAACCCTTCCTTACATCATGTCTCACCCGTCTACAAAATTTCATTGAAATACATTGAAAACTCTTGGCAGTGGTAAGTCAGGAACCACTCAAAGAACGCTTACCTTTGCCAAGGCCATACATTAACTAAAAACTGAATGAAAATCAATTACATATTGAGAACTACGAGGTAGGGGAGGTAAACTATGTAAATTATGTTTTTTCAATTTTGGACTATTTTCTCAATATATGAAAAAATATCTCTCAATCAAAACAAAACTCTTGGATAGGTCCCAAAATTGAATCGATTGCTCACCCCTCCCCAAAATATCATTTAAATGCATTGGAACTTTTGGATATATTCTGTAAACAAACAGAAAAAGACAACTGAATATATATGAATATATGAAGAAAAACAGTTTCTTAATCAAAAAGAGTTCCTGGATTAGACCCAAAATCTAATCAAATTTTCCTTAGCCCATATCCCAATCTTCCATAGCATTTCATTGAAATTCATTGAGATCTTCTGGAAGTACTGTGTGAACAAACAAACATGAGTGAATACATATACCTCTTCCAACTTCATTTGCAGAGGTACTCAAAACTGAAATGCCTTCTATGCCAGTATTTGTAAGAGTACAGTCTGCATTCCTTTCTTTCTTTCTTTATGACTGCTTCTGACTGACCATTCCAGTCAGAGAAACCACTTTCTTAAATTTTGTTTCCGGACCCTTTCTACGTGTATTGTTATCTGTGATTTGGTATGTTTAAAGTGATATTGAATATTTTCTAGATAAGAATTTGACAGTTTGAGAGCTCTCCTCAACGAATACAAAATAAGTATGATTTCTACAACATAGTGGATATGTGTCCACAGTATGCAATCTCTCTTTCTCTCAAGACTGTCACTGAAACCGCCAACACAGGTTCTTTAATTTGGTCTCGCTAGCTGGCTATGTATGTATCATGTGTTCATGTCTCCCAATGGAGCTACAGGGCTTGAAATTTAAATATTTACTCATTATTATGTCTACAAAACACGTAATTTTCTTTGACATTTTTTATTTCCTCCACCCAACTAAATGGAATTTTGGTGAGGGGTTCACTTTACAATGTAAGTGTAAGCTAAATTGCCACCTCGTTTTGTGTCTAGCAGCATTCACGTTTGTTTTTTTTGAAGATTCTGAATTTTTCAGGAACCCCTACCCAACAATAGGTGAGTGAAGCAACCTCTTCATTGATCACCCCCAACAAAGTATGCAACCGAAAGACATTGGTCATGTGATAGTTTCCACAAAGTGGCTTACAAGACCTTTTTTTCTAAAATTTATCATTTAAATTGAGAAACTCATTTTCGGACTGATATCCACAAGGGTATTAGTCGTAACATCTGATGTAATCATGATAATGATTCATCTCATAGTTTCAGGCAACTCTTTATGTTTCTTGAACCAAAAGCTCAAAATTTATAATCTTTTTAAAAAAAAGATGTTATCCATCTTTTTTATGCTATTGGCATTAAACGCTAATTAATGAGAGAGATAGAGATAGACCTATTGTATATGCCAACATGTGAGAAGGAACATCAATTAAAAAAAATAATAGTATCTAAATATTATGCTACATTCAATGCGTTGGTATAATGACTTAGGAGTGATCTTCTGAACCTCAATGTGGATAGTTATAGAGCTTGAATAAATTGTTGCAAGTCGCAGACCTCTAAATAGCCTTATAAGCCAGATTCTGACATATATGGTAAACATATCAAATCATAACATGAAAATATAGTTTTTGTCTGCACGCATTGAACCCCCCAAAGTTAGCAAAGATCATTTCATAGAATTCTACACTCACAGAAATATCATCAGAATTTAAGACGTTTTCTAAAATCAAAATTAGGATTTCAGTTTTCCCTCCTGTAAGGAAGCAGTTAAAAATACTTGATGATTTAAAATGGCAGCTTTCGAAGTGAATAAATGCAACCAACATGTATACTGAATTTTCAATGACTGATTAAGAATCATGGACTATCAATATTAGCATCTTTTAGAATTGGAAACTATCTCAACATAGGAGCTGGTCTATATCTTGTTTCAAATCCATTTTTTGTTCTCATGTGTTCCTTCTTGAGTGGAGGTGCGGGTTGGTGTAACAGTTACAGAATCGGATTAGGCTCTTTACATTCACTTTGTACTAGTGCCCTTGGTAAAAACATGAATCCACTTCCAAAGGCAGAGTAGTTGGAAGCCTTTGGCTCTGTGAGGCTCTCCAACTAAGAGAAGGTTACTCTGACAAAAATCTATGGATGTGGGGCTAGCAACTCCATCCATGCTGCAGAAACCGCTGCAGCATCATGCACAGTGTGGTTGCAGCCCTATTCTCCTCAAGAAGTCCACAGGAATAAACAAAAAAAATCTCTATTTGTAACAAAAGGAAACATACATGCACAGATCCATATTGGTATAAATGTCTATGTATATATAATTAAAGGAAAGACATGCTCCTGATCTTGATAAGGTAAAGAGAGATAGAAATGGCTTACAATGGAGCAGATAGAAAACAATACTTGATATTGGAAACTGAACATTTACTTCCCCTTGAAACAAAACAAAATAGAAGGAAATACTAAAAGATACAGTTTCAAAGATTTTTTTAGGTTTATTTTTCATAAACAAGTACAGAAATAGAATACATATTGTTGCAGGTGGTATATTTCCCTAATTCTCACTAGAATACGCAGTGAGCATTTATTACTATGGAATATAAAGGTATATATTTTGTGACCACACATCCTTACTATCATGACTAAAAAAATATTCTCATACTGGAATTTGTAAGCACTAATGCATACATAGATTACATCATTTTTTTTCTAGTCTTTCTGGATTGATTTCAACAAAAGTTTATGAATGATTAACATCTTGCTGAAGCTTTTGAGAAAATCAAATCTAGAAAGATTGTAATACCATGATCAATTTTTTTGCCTAATATTTTATTATCTTCATTTTCTAATTTTAGTTGCTTTTCATCGCAGCTTTTTATGACAGTGAGTAGATAGCACAGATCAGAATTAGCTTTAAGCGAGACTCGAACTTGCATCTCGTTTACCCCAGGAGGCCTACACACTTATGGTAATCACTATACCATCTGAATAACTAGAACTCTAATGGCTGGAAGAAAATCAAATCAAACCCTTGGACTCATCCTTCAATCTTCCACAATCACTAGGCACCATATTTATAGTTGTTTGCTACATACACTACTTGTATCATTGGTATTAATATACATTCTTGATTTATTTTTATTAGAAGAAGAATAGTCGATGATTTTCAATTTTTTCGCTGGAGTTTTTTTTATCTTAAGTTTTTAAATCTTAGTTGTTTTTCATTGTGATTCCTTAGTCTATGGTAGTGAGAAAACAGCACAGATCCGACAGATAAAGATTGTAATACTTAAGGAAATGACACTTCTAGTTTGTCACTTGATAGAAACAGTCGCATGACCAATGTCTTTTGGCAGCATGTCATGTTTTGATCAATTAAAAATCAATAAAAAGGAGAGCAATGAATAAGGTACTTCTTTCACATTTTGTTAGGCAGTGATCACTAAAAACGTCTGAATTTTCATTCACACTACAGGATCAATTCAGCATTAACTTACATTGAACACTGAACCTCCAACTGAAAATCTATTCCAAAAAACTGAAATAATAGAGAATGAATGTTTAAACTTTCAGCCTTCTAGCTCAATTGATGTAGCCTGCATGCATGATACATACATACATACTTACATACGTACATAATCAGCCTGAAGAAACTTATGTTGACAATTTTGGTTGACGGTTTCTAATAAGGTACTAACAATATATCAGCCACAAAGTATTAGAAGAAAAACTCAGTCTCTTATAGGTCAGTTTTTCAGCTGAAATTAATCTGTCTTGACTTCACAGAACAAATCTTGTACAGGCTTTTATATTTTCCTTTAAGAGACTAAATCCTGATAAGGGCTTATCTCATAAATTCAGGCAACTTTTTATGTCTTTTAGACCAAAGTACAAAATTTACAACCTTATTTCAAAAAAAAATTCTTCCATTTTATTTTCTGGACATTAAACACAAATTAGAGAGATAGATATAAACATAAAACCAATCATCACATGGAAATGCACTTTTTGTCTTTGCCAACAGTTGGAGATATATATATGTATATAATATACATATTTGGTCATATCTGTCAATCTGTCTGTCTGTCAATGCAATATATATGAAAATACTCGATAAATTTCAATTAAAATTTGCAGAAAGATTGTAAATTGGATAAGAAAGAATTGATTAAATTTGGAGATGGATCCAGGACTATATTTTTGATTCGGAGATATTTTGCTATTTTTTTCATACGTTTATGTATATACATATTACTCACCACATGATATCTCTTAAAATTCTCAAGGAATTTCAATTAATTTTTGTGAAACGGTGGGCATTAGGCTACGAAAGAAGTGAATAAATTTTGGGATAGATGCATGTACAATTACTACCCCTACGTCGTGGTTGTATGTCCATATCACATAATATCACCAAAATTTCATGTTTGTCCAATGAACATTTCTAAAAGTTCTCAATGAATTTCAATGAAATTTTGTGGGAGAGTTAATGATAGGCTATAGAAGGAGTGATTGAATTTTTTCTTGTTCAACGTTATTTTTTAGTTTAGGCTTTGCTTATGCTCATCTATTCCTTGATTCTCTCTTTCATTTTAAAGTAATCCTATCTTTTAAAATGATTTAATCAAAGAAAATTGGGCAATGCACGCATCATCAAAACTTTCCTGGAATCTGCCTTGGCTTTTAAAAAACAAAAATACAAATATCTGTATCATGAATTAAATCAATTTTAGTACTTACTTAACAAATATTACCCGCTTGCTTAATTCGATGCATATTAATGTAATGCAATGATCGTAAATGGTTATCATTTCATGAGTTGTTACTTTGCAATGTGTCTGCATCGGGTCTTGGAAGAACTGGTAATAGGCCAAAGCCAGATGGGAAATGTAGGCCCCTTTTCAAACCGCTCATTAAGTATTTTTGTAATCAGTGCTTAAAAAATGATTTATCTATAGGTATATACATGTGCACTTGTAGTATAGTGTACATGATGTATATGTGGCCCAGTTATTGTAAGTACTCTGACCATGCTGCCTCCCCACTTCTACTACGCCTCTATAGTACACCCTTCTGAAAAAAAATCGTAAGCCCATGTCATATGGCCCAACTAGCATAGCCTAATCTGCACTGATTAATACAAATTCAGATAATACTCAGATCTGGCTCATAGTTTATTATTCTTATATTTTATACACATGCATACATAGTTCTACCCTACCATTGATATCCATCTTGTAAGGTTATGCATGTATGCACCTATTGGCAATCTAACATATTAACATATATATGTAAGGACTCTATATCATCTTACTAAGTACCCAATGACCAAGAAAATCAACCCCTTGACCAAAACAACCAATAAAATACTGATAACTGCTGCTATCACTTCCAACAAAAGATCCAACCAAACCACCGTATATTCCTTTGCAAACGGAAAACAGACTGGACTCACCACTATGGCCTCCCATGGATTTCAATTTTTGATATTCATTTTTGCTTTCAAAGCAAAACATTTGATGCTAAATTTGTTCTCTATGGAAACCTAACCTTTCAACCGATAAAACGTACATACATACTACAAAAGATGGGAACTTTTTTTCCAAAACATGTATAGCATACTAATTGATTAATTTGTTAATTAATCAATTAACAAATAGAGTCTCCATATTCTTTTACTCCTGAATTTGTCTCATTCCCAATAGTTCACACACATACGCACACGCATATACATATATATATATGTATATATGTATATATATGTGTGTGTATACGTGTGTGTGCGTGTGTGTGTGTGTGTGTGTGCATGTATGTGTGTGTCTGTATGTGCGAATGTGTGTTTGTGAATCAAATCCATTAGGTGTATTTACCTTACATGTTTATGTTGTCTTTGCTCTCTCTCTCTTTTTATTCTCTTAGAACCATGCACACAGGTAGCGTGATCAATTAATTTCTACGAATAGGATGGTGACTATGTGGCAATACTTCGGCAAGATTTTCCTCCTCTTCTATTAAATGCTAATATTGATAGCCCATCCTTTATCAGCCTCTTCTTACTGCGCTTTGGTGGGTAAATTGGTTTTCCTCTCCTATTCAACGAAAGCTAATTTTCATTTGACACATTTCAGAAATAGGATGTTTTCATTAGAAAGCAAAGGATTGGTATGATCGAGAACTGAACTGTATTCGTGGTTTCCCAGGGTTTTATATATTCAAGTGCTTATAAAATCATCATCATCATCATCATCATCATCATCAGACTTATAATGTCCCCCATTGGGCATAGAACCTCCCTCGAAATTTGCTAGATTTCTCTATCATGGGCATCGCAGTGCCAATATCTCTCAAACATGTCTTAATCATCACGCCATCTCATTTTCTGCCGGACCCAATTCTGCATATGATCTCTGGGAATCTATTATGTGAGTTGTGATGTCCAGCAGTTGTCTGACAATTTTGCAACATGGCCTTCCCATTGCCATACGAGTTTTCTGATAGATATTATGATATCTCTGAATCCTGTTTTTTTTTTGATATACTGTGCTATCTTGTGATCTGTCCATGTGATGTTATGTTTTGATGATCCAAAAAGGTGAAACCAGCTTCATTTTTAGGCTCATAAGAGTAACTAAAAGGATGATACTGTTGGGGACTGAATGTCCATGCCCTCTAGTCGCTGAACTCAAAATGATTTATCTGTACAGTAGAAATTTTTAATTTAAACCTTCAACGATAAAAAAGTTTTGAATATGTAGTTAAAAAAGTCTACTTCCAACATTTTGCTAGTCTAATGACCATGAAATAGGAGTTGATGTGTCATAAATATACACTTAGAATTTCATTATAAATGTTAAAAAAAAAGGAATAGACACGCGATAGAAACTATCATGTGACCAACATTTTTTTCAGCATACCGGATTAGGGATGATCAATCAATAGATTGGAAAAAGGGGTGATCAGTCGTTACTTCTCTCACTTTTTATTAGGTAATGACCACTAAAAAAGTCTGAATTTTCAATATACTGCAGGTATAAAGGGACCAATTTATGGAAAAACTTGTATTGCAAATAGGCCCTTCTACTGAAAGATATTTTACTAGACATAATAAGGAATAAATATCAAAATTTTCAGCACTCTAGCTCCATTAGTGCAGCATGTCTGCACGATAAATACATGTCTCATGATTTGAAACAGTGCTACAAACTGTAAGAGATTTACTAGCTATCCAACTCATGCTGTCACTGGCAGTGCAAGGTAGGGATTTTTGGTCTAGTCTAGCCCAATTTCTTCAAGACCAAACCTCATGATTCTTGACCAGGACACTGTGCAGCCAATTTAGCACATTTCACACTAATTTTAGCATGTTTCTCGTTTTGGCAGGGTAAAAATCCAACAAAATTAGAATGTATTTTAGCATCATGTCTTTAGCAATTCCAGCTAAATTTTCTTCATTTCAAGATAAATATAGCCATTTTTAGCCATTAAAATGGACATAAGTTGGCTAACAATGTTTTTAGTGCATTTTGGTGGTTTTCAATGATTTTTTGAGATTGAATTAGCGTGAAAAATTTTTTGAATAGGTAGCACTGCCTGGATCTCCCTATAATGTTTGAACTGGCTTGACCATTGCTTGTTATATATTCTCTACTTTGTACCTGTGATTTTTCTCTTAATATTTCAGAAATTAAGTATAATAAATAAAAGTGTAAAGTGATGTTTTGAATGAATTGGTCAGCAACCAATATTGCACGGTCAAGAAAAGTGTGAAAAAAATAACACAGTCTATTCTTTGAGCCCTGGGAGAACAAAGGTAGGGTAGATGATTCGTCCAGGTATCCAAAGAGAATCTAGAAAAAATAAAATGTTGAAAAGAATTTGTCAAAAAAAAAAAGAAGCCCCCGACAAGTGAAAATATTTAACTACTTGAGATAAATTTCTTTACCTTGAATCAGCTGACGAGATAACTCATTAAAAATTTCTTTGTCTTGGGTCTTCTTACTCCAGTAGTGAATATTTGTCCTCGGACTTCTTACTCTGGTTGTAAATTGGATAGAAATTCAGAGCAATTCATAGATAGTAATCGAGGCAGTAAAAACAGTGAATTTCTTCAAGTGGCTAATGAGATATTTTGCTGGTATGATTTTATACAAAAATGTCCCAGTCTCAAGTGGTTAATTATGATGCTGAAGCCATAGAATATCCATTTAAAAAACTAAAACTGGCTTCTTTATATTGTTTAAACTTTCCTTTATCCAAGTATTTTTCTTAAGTATACTTGTTCCTGAATTTTGACCATTACAGACACAGTAACAGAGATATTCCACTGATATGACGTACAAAAATATTCTTAGCCTAAGTAGTTGATAAAATACTAAATGAGAGTTTGTGTTATATTTTTAGTATTTTATTTATTCATTTTTTTGGTTGATTTTTATACTAGCATTTAATGATTCTAAATAATAACTCTGAAATAGAGATATACATAGATATCATAATGTTTTTGACATATACACAGATATCGTAACATATTTAGTATAATGAACGTTAAATTTTTTCATATTAAAGAAATAAAAATGAATTTGCTATTCATGTTATTGCTCAAGGATTGGTATCATAGAAACTATATTTTTTATTGAGAATTCAAGGTTCTTCTATTTGGTAATACGTAAGGCTTGTTTTTAAAATAAGCATTTCCATCATGAAAAATGCATGGAAGATGTTCGTTGGACATGTTTTTAGATGTTGTTGCTTGACATGATCTGACAAACCTGAAATGCACAATGACCTCAGGGAACATCACTGATGGTGTGTCCAGGTGCATCACAAGATAACGTATATGGAAAAGCTCATTTTTAAAATAATACGTCCATCATAAAAATGCAAGGGAAAAAAATGTTCCTTGGACATGTTTTTAGGTGTCATTGCTTGACATGATCTAGGAAAGATTAGAAAAAGGAAAATATGAAAAGGAAAACAAAGACGAAAAGATTATATATAGACAGAAATATAGCAAAAACAAAGTGAAGTACTGGCAGCAGTGCTTATGTGCTAATCAGCCATCTTGAACCTATCTATCTACCTGCCTATCTACCTGTCTTGCTTTGCCTATCTGGGATGGGTCCTGTGCTTTAAGCCATGGTATGATTGTTAATTATCTATCTCATAGATGCATTAAACACACCTTGATTTTATAGAAGAGACTTTTTTTGATTTTTGTCTCTTTATTGGGTAGAATAGGTTGGAGAAAAGAGAGTCGAAGATGAGATCTATTTCCGTACAAATCATTGAATGTCTATTTTACTATTTAATATGCTTCCTGTAAAATGTATGTTATATACCAATGAACTGTAGCAGTGTTACAGGAAAAAATAGCTTCTCCTTGAAGCATCAGTATCGTTCATTCCATGATGCGAATTTTCCCCAACCACTGCTGCTTCAGTAACAAGAATCTCTTCATCAAAAAAATGAAAGAAATGGATCTGAGTCACTTCAGCAGTGTATCATTGGAGGTGCTGAGTGACATAACGATTACTACCACGGAAAACAGAATTGGCAGATCAAGTTCAAGTTTTGATCCGGGCTGTGTATGTTCACTTACCACTTTAGCCTGGTAAGGCAGTCCATCTAAGGGAAGGTTACACTGAAAGAAGAAAACTTACTGCTTGGTAGTCATAGCTAGTTTCAAGCCTTATTAAAGGTTGATCATAGGGTTAGCAACTATAGCCCTCTTCCCTATAAAACCAATTAGCAACTGAAACTGCAGGAGAGTAGTTGAGATCTCATGTCCTACAAGGAGTTTACAGAAATAAACAAAGATAAACAGAAAAGAAAATGTGTCATTTGTATCATTTGGACTATCTCACTCCAATCTCTCTCTATTTATCCATCGTACTTTGGATTTTTAATTTTGAAAACCACTCTTACAAAGCATATTACATTTTTCTTGTTATCTCTTTATTTATCAAAAAGCAGCTATTGTTGTACCTACTTAGAGCAACAAATAGCAATTATAATCCACAATTTACACTTAGAAACAAACTGTCTATTTATGGTTGCTCTATATATCTCATTGGTAAATCATTTAGTGTATTAATCAATGCTGTAATTTTCTCATCATATCAATTTGAATAAGCTTTTCAGTTTATGTACCTATCTAATTAGGGTCTTTCAGATATTTTTCTAGTTCTTATAAATAAAATGTGTTCAATTTGCTTTCTCTTATTATTGTCTTATTAATCTGGTTATAACATTATCTTCAGCAGACAAATGCTGCAGTTCAAGATAATTGGCAATAAAACTGATCTCCTTTCTCATCATAATTATTTATAATCAATCATTCTATTTTTTTTAAAAAAAGACCTCTTTATACTACCCAACCTCCTTGGTCTTTGTTTTTGTTTTGCTGTGTTTGTTTGTGTGTGTATGTGTGTAGCTTTTACATTCAGTTCACTCTACATCGCTTAATTGTAGCTTTATCCATTCTCTGTTCAGTCATTTTAACTTTAGTCACACATTGTGTCTCACCTTCTTACCTGCCAATAGCATTTTTAATAGCTTTAATTATATCGTAAACAGCTTTTTCCGAATCCATTTTCTATAATTATTTCTACTTTGCCAAACAGTTTATGAATTTGTCTTCATGTAGGCAAATTTTTCTAATTCATAGAACATATTTATACATGCATGGATCAATGGATGAATGTAAAGAAAGAGGACAATACCCAAACAAGATGGATTGCTAATTCAGCTACATTGTCTTCAGAACTGTCTGAGTTCTTAATTTGGGGCTAATTTAAAAAATTTCAGCCAAGACCATATCCATCGAGGAATTTTAACTCTTAAATTCATGCAAGAAAATTTAAATGTAAAAATCAAAGAGAATAAATACTGATTAAAGTTACCTCTCTTCCACCTCTTGGTAAATTCAAAACGTTTTTTTCATTTTATTCATAAAAGAGTTTCATTATTCATTTTTTTTGTTCACAGATGAGTTCCACTATCTAATATGAGTGGTAACAAGCTGTTCATGACATTGAAAATTGAGACATTGAAATGATATCAAAATCAACCTCATATTGATGTTTATCTAATGTTGGTTCTCTTTCTCATTTTCTCAAGAATGACTTTTATTTCATCTGTTTTAAAATAATCTGATAGACAGGGTTTATATATATAATAGATATTTGGATAGTGATATCCAACAGGATGATATTTATGACAATATGGAAAAAATAATTATGAAATTTACTGACAAGTTTCAGTCATTACAGCTTCATCAAAGTAGGACAAAAATACAAAATGAAAAAGAAAGAGTTTGAAGCTTAGAAACACTGGGTTTTTGATGTCATCTTCACAAAACTAATGTTGACCATCAATATCTAAAAATTTTTTAATATGATCTTGGGAAATCAACTGTTTTGATCTTATATGTGAATTACTACTTCTATTAAAGACTATTACCAAATACTGCTATTAAAGAATGTTTATGAATTGTTTAACCAACTTCAATCAGATCTCTTTCATTTCCATTCACAGACATCTAGCTCTGTTTTGATATCAATTTAGCCAAAAATGGAGATACATTACAAAATCAATCAAATAACAGCCACAATTTTGTAACCAATAGTTCCGATATCCTCAAAATATTATCCAGTGACTTTTTAGATGTGTGAGTCCCTCAAGTGCTGATTGCCATCACTGACCAACTGATAGGCTGACATAACAAAATGTCTCATTTTCTACCACTCCTTACATATATATCTGAAAATGCAAGGGAGAGAACTTGTGCATCTATGGTCTTACATTCAGGCTTGTTGATTGTTCATTTGCCAAGGGTTGATTGTAGCAAAGTCAGGTATTAAATTCATAATGATTTGGTTGCCTCTCTTCACAACAACAAATGCTATGTTTTTTTTTTCAAGACAATCAATATACGTGTATACAGCAAATGAGGATAAATATCTTTCAAAGGGAAATACTGTTATTAGCAGACTTTATTGTATGGCCAATATTTCATATAGATATTAAAAGTGATATTAGTATAGGAACACTCTAATACATATGATATACAATAGACCATGTATGAACTATATATTATATCATTGTGCACACACACACACACACACGCACACACACGCAAACATGCATGCCAACTCTCTCACAGACATATACATAAATTTTAGTCGGAATATATATGAAGAACACAATTAGAAACCATCAACCAAAACTGGCACCCAAAACTGTCAACATAGATTTCTTCAGTTTTTAAGTTGGTCTGTCTGTCTGGCTAAGAATCATACATATGTGCCTCACCAATGCAGCTCAAGGGCAGTAATTTTTAATATTTGTTTTTTATTATGTCTTGAAAAAAATTTTGTTTTTTGTTTGTTTTTTTTTTAAATCCCAACCTAAATAGGTTTTCAGCAAGGGGTTCAATTTAAAATGTAAATTTATGATGAATAGGTCCCTTAAGTTGCATCTAGCAGAATTCACGCTTATTTCTTTTAATTCAGATTTTTTGTGATCACCAACCAACAAAAGGTGAAAGAAGTAACTTATTGATTGATCACCCCCTTTTGAAATTTCTTAATTGACCATCCTCAACATGGTATGCTGCAAAAAGACATTTGTTACTTGGCGGTTTCTATTGAGTGATTAACCAGATCTGTTATAGATTTAATTAAATTTTCATTATAGAATTTCTCAGTGGTATCTCTGGCTTTAATCTTATCAAATTTGTTTAATGTCAAAATCTTGTTGGTATGTCACAGATACTTGGTGCATTTTCATAAAAACAGTCAAAATCATCTTAGCCAATGGAGATATATACATTAAGTTTTACAAAGACTCATATTTTGACATTTTATAAGAAGAGTTTTTCTTTCCATTTGAATACTTTAGGATATTACAATGTTACCTGGGCATACTTCACTGAACTAAGAATAGTTATTATATGTTGACTTTACTGAAGAGAATTTTGCATTGAACAATCATTGTCTTGGCAAGCAAAGAAGTAGATAATTTTGTCTAAATTTCTGAAGCAAGGCATTTCCTCATCTTTGTTGCTTTGTTAAAATGTTTCCAGTGTTCCTCAGGTGTTTGTCAGTAAACTTCTGGGCATGTTGTGACAGGTATAGGAATGAAAACAGCATACTCCCAGAAGACTACCAAACTTGACAAACATCTGAGGAAGACCAGAGGGTTTATTAGCTGAAAGTGATTAAAACAATAAAGACCAGGAAAGTAATTTGAATGAATCAATGCATGAAAGTGGATCACAATATCTAAAAAAATAGGTCTATCTATGCAATATTCTATGTAAGAAAAATCTAAGTATAAATTTTACCAATAATTAGAAAATATAAGTGCGTAAATTAATAACTGGCATCAATGGGGTACTCTGTCAGTCAGAAAGGCTTAAGTTATCTAAATGAATTTTGCAAGCATAGAATTTGCTCAATACTGAAATACTTTCTCATTGGCTCAAATACATTCACTACAACTAAACAACTGATATTCACTCTCGTTGGCTCAAATACTCAGATATACTTAGAGTCTCAAAAGCATATACACACAGATTAGCTTGAATGTTGAGATGCACTCTCAGTGGCTTAGATACAGAGATACACAAACAGTGGTTCAAATGCAGGGATACACGCACATTGGCTCAAATTCTGAGATACAGTCAGTGGCTCAAATACTGAGATACACTCTCAGTGATCCAAATTGAGGTTATGCTCATATAGATTCTAATGCAAAGATATATTCTGTGGTTTAAATGCAGGGATATACTCATATCGTCTTAAACATAGAGAGACACTCTCATTGGCTCAAACTCAAAACAAACATACTCAACATCATAATTTGTCTCTCATATGAAAAAACTCAATTGATCCAACCATTCTTTCTTTACAGGTGTTAAAATCTTGATAGGAAGTACTTTTAGAATATAATTTCACACATTTCATATCATAATCTATAAAATAGTTCTATTTTAAGCATACTATATTTGTACCAAATTTTACTAAAAAACACATGGAAAATATTCAAGCATTTGAAGATTGAGAAAATTCATAAACCACCATCTATTTTTTTAGCGCAAATATTGACAGTTTGCTAATTAAACTGTGAAATCATTATGTGCACGTGTGAGTATGTATAGACTTGAAATTGAAAATGCTTGGTATGGGTGGTTTCAAAAACACTTAATTAGATTAAAACAATAATTGTTCAGTGAAGAATTCTCCCAAACAATACCTCAAATCTTTTGTAGTTAGTGGGTGCTAAAATCTTTGGTTACGCAAATTTCTTTTCCTATCACCAAAGTTTGTGGGCACTTTCAAATTTGACAGAGTGAGTCATTATTATTTTAAATGAAAATTTAGTAAGCTATCAACAGAATTTGAAATCTCTGGCGCACACACACTTCAAAACATATTTGCATGTACACACTTGCAGAGGTTGAAGGGAATTATGGTTCTATGCTGTAAATCTACAAATTATGGACTAATCTGGGTAAATCACAAAACAGGTCCGGTTAGTCACTCAATATAAATCATCTAATGACCAACGTTTATTGGTAGCATGCCGTGTTGGGGGGATGGATTAACAAATTGGTAAAAAGGATCATCAATGAATAAATTTTTTCACTCGTATTTTGCTGAGCAGTGATCACTAAAAAAGTCTGATTTTTCATAAAACAACCGGACACAAACTAAGGGATCAATTTGGCAGAAATTTACAATTGCAAACGGAACCCCCCAACTGAAAACCTATTTTTGGGAAGAATTTTTCATTAAAGAAACAAAAAAGTTTTTTACTAAACATAATAAGGAGTAAATATTTAAATTTTCTGCCCTCAAGTTTGATTAATGGGACAGCAGTATGCCATTGGATTATACATATATGTACATCAATCTCTAAGTGACGAGTAGAGCAAGATGACTGGTAACTGTTTCAACCTCAGGTTTTATACAAGCAGAACTTCTTCAACACTTTTCTAACCACAGTATACCCATGAGTCAGCAGAGTTTTGATTTGGGAATTTTACTCCGCCAAGTGTTCTAACTGCATGCCCCGGAACTAAGCTTGATATTTCCATGTTCCCACGCAAGTAGGAGTAACGTATATACATATATACTCACGTACACACACATTTGTGTAAACACACACCTGTGCAGGTGCATGTATAAATAAACATATGGCAAATGAATTGGTACAACCAACAAGAAAACCAAATTACAGAAATTAACCAGGCATTGAAAGATATAGAATACGATGACAAACAGAGGGGTAAATAAATCGGGAGACCAACAGAAGGAAATTAATCAGACAATGAAACGTGGTGAATAAGATCCATCTATCCAGCCAGATCTCCTTAAAACCTGAAGAATCCTATGTTGACAGTTTTGGTTGATGGTTCTAACATTATGATAACTAGTCTGGCAGACCATTAGCTAATCTAGTAAGTTTGATAACCGTGGGTGATTCATGGTTGTGGCCTTGTGCCAGTCTATTCTAAGCTCAGTTAATATCAGTATTGAATTCAGGTTAATTAGAAATCCAAACTCTTTTGAAACCTGAAGTTCCGGTTTTATTATTTTAATTTCTCAGATAAGTCACTGTCGATCATTATTGATTTTACACTAATATTTCTCTCATCTTAATTCGAGTTGCTTTTTATCAAAACTTATTCTATCATCATTAGTAACCAGATCAGATTAGAATTAAAGAACAAGCTTCTGGCAAGATTCATATTCATATCTGAGGATAAGAGATGGGAGTTTGATGGGAGTACTAGTGATTATAGGACAACTGTCTTGGAGATGCAATAAAAAGTGAGAAAAAGATAGATAAAATATAAGTCAAGAAGTCAAAATAATAGCTGATTTTCTTTTTGATCAGTGGTTTATTTTTAATCAGATAAGACATGAATGGGAGACAAAGTGGTGTATGGAATGATTGGAGTAAGTTTGAATTGTTATCATGTTTATCTATACTGTTAACACTCATAATAATGTCTTGATCCTCAACATTGGTATCTTCTGCCCTGTTGCCAGCCATCATCACAAGTGTCACATTATTCTCCCTCTCTAGAACCTAACACAAACAGTAGTCTTCATTATTCCTTACTTGTTGAAACCACTGGACTGCTCAATCAACGCCCACAAGAACTATTTAACAATATAAACAACAGCTACAGCACACTCCTTTCTTTACAACAGGTCATGGCTCAACTGATCGAACCATCAGTCCTTCTTACCAGGCATTTTTGTATGAAAACAAATTATTTGTATTAGAGCCAATGAGCATGCATCTGGGCTATTTTTTGCACCTCATTTGCATGGCAGTCAGTACAGTTATGTACTTGGAACATCTGCAAAACAATGATGGGGTAGATATCTCAATGTTTATATTGTATTACCTGAAAGTATTTTCTTGCAAAAAACTCTTAGCACAGTGTATTTACAATACCTCTGCTACTGTATTCATATTAAGAGTATTGAATGTAGGCCATTGTATTTGTGCAGTGCTGTATTTATATTGTGTTCAGTTGTGATCAGCAGTTAGCATTTGTGTTCTGTCATGTCACAGGAAATTGGAGGTCTATCTCGTGGTAAAGATAGTGAACACAAACAGTTCATGACCCCAGACTGTCACAGTGAGAGGGAAGATGGCTGGAGTGGGGGAGTCCTAGGACACTCAAGAGAGGGACCAGGTGAGTTAGCGCTCTTTAATTCCCACTACTTGTGTTATTATTGAGCAAATTGATGCCTTTTTATTTGGTAGATAATTGTAGAGTCCTGTTGACATTTTTTTTCTAATAAAATTAGTACCATACAAACTTAGTGATCATCTCATCATTTAACAAAAATAACTCATATAATCAATAACTGTTTACAAACAATAGCCATTTGGTGATAATGTAGGTATTCAATTTGATTTGTCAGTAGTCAATTGAAAATATATGTGAAGGGCGATTTCTGACCAAAAGATTCTAAGAAGTACCAAATAAAAAAGGATTTCTAAAATATGTAAAGCGTATATGTATTAAAATCTCCTCATGCAAAAAGTGATGAATGATAATTATTAGTTTTTTGACTTATTTTTCTTTCATTTTATTTTTGTTGTTTTTTGATTCAAATTTTTTTTTTTATTGAAACACTTAAGTCATTTTTAGATTCTATGACCATAAAGTAAGCAGCATGGATCAGAAAATAATAAAAAATCTGGGAACGTACTCAGTTTTTCATAGGAAATTATTAGACTTCAAAGAGTTTTCCAGACTATTCAACTCTTTGTTGTGTGTATTGTTGGCACAACATTTAGGCTGATCCATTATATGGCCTTCTTCAGGAGTACTATGCAAACGTGATGATGGTAAACAAATGTTTCTCCAATGGTAGCAACAGTCATAATGTGAGATTTGGATGTTTTCCTTTTCTTTCCTTGTTAAGTCTGAATTTCCACACGTTGTCCATTTTGAGTATTGGAAGCCACTTTGAGTTGAAACCCATACAAAAAGAAAACACTTGAATACTACATCATAAGTGTTTACCACTATCACATTTGGATTGTACAACTGAAGAAAGCTGTAAAATGGATTGTCCAAAATGTTCTGTTAATAACACAAATGACCAGACGGAGTTCAAACATCTGGAAAACTCTTTGATGACACTTCTCAAAAATATACACAATCTTTTGGCATTTTGTGAAAAAATGATATTCAAGATTTACATGCTTTGTCAAATGTGGTGATGGATGATGGTCTGTTTTATATGATCTTTAGTCACCAAATGTCACAATGGGGCAAAAGTTGTAAAGAAATATTCTTAATGTGGACTGGACACCACTTCTTTCCCATGTATGTATTTGGATCCAATTGATGCTGTAACAAAAGTTCTGGTTACTTGAACCATAACTCCTGTTTTCCGCTATGTGTCACTCACAATGACTTACCTCATGAAAATGAGCTGTACTTTTGAAATCACTCAATTCTAACTGTTTATACACCCAAGCCTTCAGTTCTACAGAAGTGGCTGGAGATGACATAATAGTAGTACTTGGAGTCTTCATTCAACTCTCCAACATAATCACGATTTGATTCTGGTTCAGTGTAGACTAGTTTGCCATTTTTCTTAATTTCCCAGGAGGCATACTTTGCTTTATTGCGCTTCATAGATACAGTGCTTTTTTTTACAAATTGTAGGTTTGTGACAAGCCAATCTGCGCCATTTTACCAACTACATTAGTTCCATTTATGTCTATGTGTTGCATTTTGCTAATTCTCACAAGATTTCGAACTTTTTCATTTTTATTACTAGCTTAAACCCAGCCTATCCTGCCATTTCCAGCTAGGATTATATGTATATGTGTATATTGAATGGAAAGTAAAGGTTTGGTTTAGCATTATAGTTACATTGTAAATAGAAACCCCTCTTCCAAAACATATTGAAAGAATTTTCCCTCTAAACTTTTTGATTCGAAACATTCTCTCAGGCCCACTGGGTGTGCATGCTGAATTTATGCAAAATTTGATTGAGCAGCCTCAATATTTAAGCAAGGAAATCTGGTCCCTAACAGTGCCAGTTGTTTTATATTACAGAAATATAATATAATAAATAATGAATAGTAGAATGTACCGAACAGAAGGTAGAGGTTCAGTTTAGCATTAAAGTTATATTGTGAGTGGAACCACCCTCTCAAACCCCTAATTTTTTTCTCTCAAAATTTTTTACTTTAAAACATTTTCCAAGCTCTATTAAGTATTCATGCCAAATTTGAGGTAAATTTGGTTGAGATGCACTAATGCTAATAGGACAGCGTACACAGTGATATATTGATAGAGCCCATTGTTTTACATTATAGATATATGATATAATAAGTAATAGAATGTATGCATGTATATTGCATGGAAAGTAAGGATTCAATTTAGCATTATAGTTATATTGTAAACAGAACCCTAACGCTCTACTTTTAAACATTTCCCTGGGTTCATTGAGTATTCAAGTAAAATTTAAGATAGATTTGGTTGAGATGCACCAATATTTGAGGGGAGGAGAACACAGTGACAAACAGAGCCAATTGTTTCATATAATAGAAATAGTAAAATTTTAGTTAAGTACGAATGCTGCGAGACACAAGCTAAGGGAACAATTTGATACAAATTTACATTGTAAACAAAATCACTCTCTAAAAACTTTTTTGAAGGAGATCATTCAAAAACTAACTTAGTAAAAACCTGCTCCAGGGTCCCATTAGCATCCATAGGAAATTTAGCACCCATAGCTCAGGCCATCCTTGAATTTTGCAATGACAGACAGATGGATGGACATTTGGTGGATTATAGTGAGATATTGAAATTAGGCCAATTGATAACCATGCAATGACAGCTAAGCATTCAAGTGAAAAGAGAAGTCATACAAATCTCACTTAAAATGAATTTCTAAGCAATAATTTTCAACTGCAATGAAAGTTCTATGAATGGAAAAAAGTTTTTCGTTCAAACCAAATTTGAATTGGTTCATAACATTCATGAGAAAGGAAGGATAGAGTAATTGAAGAGAGAGGAATTATTTTTTTCCTTCCAACCTCACACTACATCATATTATTCCTTTTTTTAGGTTACTTCTCTAAATGAAAAAATAGAAAGTACAAGAAAGAAAGAAAGCTGACAGCACAGTGTTCATAACTAATTCACACATTTCATATACATCCATTTTCCAATGAATTTCATTGCATTTCAGACAATAATTCTTGTTTTATTCTTAATGCAATGATAACTTATTTTTGTTTAGACCTTTCAACAGGGATCAGCTTGAAAAATCAATTGGAAAAAATAGGTTTGTACTGAAACAAATGCAGCCAAAATTTTATACACAACATAGGTTTTGAATAGAGTCTGTTCTTTTTCTTGTTTTCATTAAGATATAAACATTGTTTCTTCTTAGACCTTATGCTATTGAAAAATTAGTAGACTATAGTATAGTGTAAACATAAGTTTTGTATGTATTGGGGAATTAAAATTCATTTGACTTGCTCTATTACAATATTTGCTTTTTTGTGTTGGTCTAGAACTGAACTTGTAATATCTCAGAGGTAGGCCGATATTATGAAAATGAATGTCTTGTCCTAACAGTCTTTTCACAAACTATCTGACATTCTCAACTTTTTTTTACTTTCTTTAAATCACATTTCAATCAGTAATCTCGGGTTCTGCTTAAGAATCACCAATGTCTAGCTTTACCAATCAAAAATATACTTCTCAAACAAAAAAAACAAAAACAAAACAAAAACCCATATAACTATGCTTGGGTAGCAAGCAAAAATTAGTGTCATGTATATTATTGTAAGTAAATTCCATAATCCCAGTTTTATTTTTGGAAAAAGGTTAGTCATTCCATTACATCTTGAAATAAGCCGAGGGCTATGGAACATGCAGACAATAACAAACACAGCAGCAAATTTAACATTACTTGAGGAACACATCTGAGCATCAGTCAAAATATTGGGATAAAATTTAAAAAAACAAAGAGCAACAAAGATGAGCAGATTAGTTCAATGAAACTTCTTGAACTGTGTACATATGTTACAGTTATGAAATCATTTTTACAAATTGATTTGCTTTTTCGTAGTGAAGGACTGCTCATCTCGTCCAGCACACAAATCTCCTTTCTCCTTCCAGGCTTAAAGTCTGGTTTAGTCTGCTTACTTTTTCCTCTACTGTATCTGACATTCACAAATAGTCACACTGTCAGGAAGAAATCTCTAATCTTCTTGCTTTAGGAAATTAAACATGAGCATCACAACATTGGATTTTCAATATCTGATCAACATCGATAAAATCTTTCTGAACCCTACTTTGCCAAGCTCATGCAGGTGTTTGCCCATGCTATGTTTTATCTTCTATGAATTGATGTAGATACATACATGTCATCAGCAGCAGCAGTAGCAGCAGCAGTCTTTTTGCATCCTTCATTGAACATAGACCTTCTCCAAGATTCACCAGAATTCTCTATCATGGACATCACTGAGTCAATACTTACTGAACTTATCTAGTTCGTCATGCAATCTTACATTTTGCCAGCCACAGTTTCGCATATGATTTCTAGGGATCTATGCTGTGAATTGAGAACTCCAGCAGTTATCTGCCATTCTTGCAATATGATCAGCCTATAGCCATTTGAGTTTTCTTATGGAGTCTATGATATCCCTGTTTTTCTCTAATATATATAGTGCTGTTTTGAGATCTCTCCATGTGGTGTTGAGCATAATTCTCTTATGTGCACATTGCATGGTTCTCAGTTTGAGGGTCAATCATTTGGTTATGTTCTGTGTTTCAGCTCCATAGGTGATTATCGGGAGGATGCATTGGTTGTATACCCTTTGTTAGACTAATGGGATTTTCTTGTTCCAAAAAGTTAAGCTTGCTCTATGAAAAGCTTGCATTCCATGAGAGATTCTTAGCTTGATTTCTTGTACTTTGGAGGACTTCATGGAGATCCATTGTCTTATGTAGATATAGTAGTCTCCTTTTTTCAGATCTGCAATTCCTTTTGGACTGGGTGTGCTTGTCTTCAACTCGTTTGTTGTGCATGATATTTGATTCACTGAAGTTCATATGAAGACCAACTTTCTTGCTCTCTTAGTTCAGCTTGTGTAGCATAACTTGGAGATCATAAAGGTTTTTAGCAAAAAGGATAATGTTGTAAGCAAATCTGATTCCTTTATTTTTCATTTTCAGTCTTGGTTTTTTGTAAAACCATCTCAAGGCAATTTGTGAAGAGTTTGGGTGAGCAGGTATCACTTTCAGAGTCTTGCAACATATATTGACACAGCAGTTCATTTATTAGGCTACATAAAAACTCTGAGCCCCTTCAGCTTCAAAAGGGTGTAAGACAAGGTGGTACCAGCTTATCCCCAAAATACTTACATATACATATATGCAAGTATTGATGCATATACTAAGATTATTTTTGTTTGCTTATATTGCCTTATTACCTTTACACACAGACTAGCACAACACATGTCAAAAATGATGGGATTATTTGTTATATGGGTAGACACTTCTGTAGAGAATCAGGGTATCTGTGCACTCAGCCCCGGATCAAAGTGTTGTTCCCTGGCCCTCGGCCAAGGATTAGTGTTGTATCTGTATGCTCTGCCTAGGATCATAGAGTTGCTTCCCCGCCAGAGTAGTAAATGTATACTCAGAGAGAGAGAGAGACACACACACACACACAGACAAAGACAGATACACAATATATTTTATATACATAGATCTTGTGATTCATTTTGTCATAATGAAAATAGATTTCACTTGGAGTTTGAAATTTATTTTATCATTTAAAATCAAGTATAGTGTGTATTTATTCATGATGTGTGTTATAACTGCATTATCATTGTAATAAACACAAAAAGAAAAGGATTTTTAACATTTTTTAAATAAAATGTATCATTATTTGCATTATATAGCATAAATTTTTTTTTTAATATTCTCTTTAGACAACTAACACTTTCATACATTTAATGCTGCCAAAAATTTTAGTGGTTTGTATTCAATATGAGGGGCAGTAAAAAATTTTTGATCTTATTTTCTTGGCTATTTTGATAAGGATAGTGAAGGTGAAAAATTATTGTATAAGTATAAATATTAATGGTAAGATTGTTACTTTTAATACTGACTTGAAGGACATATCATGTAATAGTTTACTGGGCTTTTCAGGAAAATAGTAAACATATCTTTGTGTATGTATGTGTGTATTGTTGTGAATGCTTAACATGCGTATATCTATTTATCACCATTTTTTCACACACACACACGCACACATATACATACATACATATATATATATATACATATATATTTATGATTATGAATTACGTTAGATTATTTTGAAATGAACCTCGTTATTACAGAGTGAATATATCATTTTGTCTTGTCAATATGTGTAGAATAAACAAATTGAAGAAAATGGAGCTGCTGCAGGAATTGAACCTGCAACCAGTGGGGTAGCTGATTCATTGTAGTATTGCTCTTACCATTGAGTTAAACAGTAGCTGGTCATTGCATGCACAAATAACTGCTTCAACTCCAAATTCTCATTTTATTTATTCATGCTCTATATCTGTTCTATTTGTTTCTTTCAATGCGGAAAAATATGTTATTGAGAAATGGATATATGATCCGACAGAATGATCATAAATTGCATTATATCATATTGAAATTCTTTTGGGATGATCTCCTGCTGTTACATGGCGTATGTATCATTCCTGCAGCAGCCCCATTTTCTTGGTTTATTCTATTTGATTGTCTAGGCCAAATGATACATTCACTGTGTAATAATTTCTATTTGAAATGGAGTTTCAACATAACATAATACAATTTCTAATAATGATGATATATATATATATATATATATATATATATATATATATATATATATATGCAAAATATATATATATATATACACAAAAAGCTGAAATATCATGAATGATGATATTATACAATCAAATTACACTAAATATCTTAATCATTTTGATTTTAGTTGATTTAGTTTGGGACTATTTTCAATTTAATTTTTTTAAAGTCTAATTTTTGATCATGCTCATCACAAAAGATGTTTTTTTATTTAGTTTTAAGTCAATTCATTTATTGTTTTCATTTTGAAATGCTATAGGTGATTGAAACTAACAGTATTAGTGTGTTTGATATATCTATTTGACACCATGTATCTATTTTTTCTGCTTCACTGTTTGCAATAATTTTGATGATAGAAAAAATCCCTAACCCACACTTTAAAACAATGGACTCTCCCACTGAAATGAGTTTAATAGTTTCTTTCTCACATAAATTCAAATATATATGTAGATTCTTCCCCAGGGATTAACTAGTACTCGTATACATGTAATGCGTGCATATAGATGCGTGTGTGTAAAACATTACCCCATACCATCCAAGACCAACATTCATTGATTAACATTGGCAAGTTAGGGTAAAAGAATCGAATATGGCACCAGGTAAGGGGACATGAGGCAGGGAGTGGCTTTTTGCTCACAAAGATTTCTATCTTGCCAAACATCCACAGAACAGGAAGTCAGTTGGCAGTGTTTCTTGGACTCTTTTTCCAAATGCCAAAGCTGTGATTTTTACCAAAAGATGGCTTCCAATACTTTCAACTTTTGCTTGCTTACTTTAGCAAAAGCATCATCGGCCTCCCACAATCTTTCCTCATTCACCCTATTCTCTTTTTTTTCTTTTTTCATTTTCTTTTTCTTTTTTTAGTTTCCTTGTACTTTTATCTCATTTCCTGTCGACTCCTCATCCTCATGTCTATTTTCTCTCTCTCTCCCTCTCTCTCTCTCTCTCTCTCACTCTCTCTCTTTATCCATCATTATTATTAATTCAGCCAAGACTCAATTAGCACGAATTCAAATAATATAATACAAATTATCTTTCACTTGATAAGAAATGAAATTCAATTTAGCATGAATTTTTGATGCACCAAAATTAAAATCTTAGCATATCATGAGTTTGGAAGGTATTTTTTTCTTCTTTCTTCAAATCATCATCATCATCATCATCATCATCATCATCATCATCATCATCATCATCATCATCATCATCATCATTTGCTATAAGTCTATTGCTGGACAAAGGCCTTTCCCATTTCGTTTTAGGATGATTGCGATTGTGCTCTCCTCTGTCATGTCTTACGGGCAAATATTTCTATCCCATCCCTCCATCTTGTGTCTGGTCTTTTCCTACTGAGTTTACTGTTCCATGGGCACCAATCAGTTCATCTACTGACATCATGGAAACATCATCGACAAATCTTGAGCATGTTAGATATTCTCTGTCGGTGTGTATTCCCATCTCCTCGCAGTCAATAATCTGAAACATGATTTTGAGGCTCATTGTAAATAGTTAAGGTAAAATTGTATCCCCTTATCTCAGTCCTTTTTTCAATCACATTTAATGAATAAAAAAGGAAATATTCCTTTAACGCAAATACTTCTACTTCAAAAAATGAGGAACTTATTCTTATATTGGAGCATAAATTTGGGCCATTCTTTGGCAGAAGTACCGAACATTTTAGTTAATTCAGAAAAATTGGGGATTTTCCCCTATGGAAGACCATAAGCGTAAACATTTGCTCAAGATATCAGGCTCTTTCATCTTATGTATTTATTTATTTATTAAAAAAATCTATCGACCCAATTAAAACTATGGATTTACTTATTCTTTTTTTTTTTTTCAAAAAACAAAAATTTATGTGATTTTTTAAAAAAAAATTGAATTTAGATTTCACTTGATTTTTATGTGATCTTTGTTATTTTAAGATACATATAAATTAGTTTATTTATTTATTTCAATAAATTGACTAGATAGATTATTGTAAAAAAAAAGGAGAAATATTTGTTTTGTTCATTTAAAAGAAAAATATATTTGTTATTTTTATGTAAAGTACTAAAAAAAGTCTTAAAACAACCACATGAATGTTCCTCCATAGCAAAAATTCACCAATCATTCAAATTGATCAAAATGCTGTCGAAGAATGGCCAAAATTTGATGTAATAGAATACTATTTTCATTATGTTGGAACCAATTATGTACAAAATTTATATGGTATATCTTTGAATACTACAAATTCAATAAGTATGAGGTTCTTAAGGAATTAATTATTTGCACTATTCGAGGCTAGGCTGTATTTGTATTATTCATTATTCAATATCATTCAGTGCCTCTCTAAATGGTTTCTTTTTTTAGCATTTCTGTCATAGTTTCAATCAACGCAACCCAAAACAGACCGGTTTAATCACTGTTGCTGGGTTTAGATAGTTCATGTGTTCTGACATTTTTTCTGAGATTTCTTTCTGTCTGTCTATCCAGGTTTTGCCCAGCATTCAGAAAATTGAAACTATGCACACACACCAACCTTCAATAAGAAGAGATAATGACCTTCAATAGGTTTTTGTTGGAAGGTTTAATTTACAATGAAAGTTTATGACAAATTGGTCCCTTAGTGTATGTCCATACTTGTTTTATTTTAAATCGTAAATTTACTGCTCAAACCATACTTGCAGAATTCTCATCAAGGTAACTTGATTTTACCACCACTACTGCTTGATTTACAAGGTAAAAAGCAGCACGTATAGATGGTGGTGATTCTCAATCCCCTTGGAATGTTAGTATACATTTACATTTGCAGTGTTTGGTTGTTTTAATTCTTTCAATCTTTTTTAATCTTTTTATTGTTCATTATAAAAGAAACCAGCAGAAAACAAAATCTTAAAATGCATCCAAAAATATAAATCAGGTTTGCCTTCTGCAACTTCTAAGACATAACTTTATCTCAAGAAGCATATTCAACTCAAATGCTTAATATGAAGATTCTCCAATTCTGTAATTATAGTTAAAAATCAAAACTATAACCATAGGTTTCTTCAGTTTTCAAGTTGGTCTTGTTGGCTGGCTATGTATCTATGTGTCAAGCGTACAGGCTTCAGCAATAAAGCTAGAGGGCTTTTACTCTCTTATATCAAAACAAAAAATTTATTTTTGTTTTTTTTATCCCCCTCCCAAGGTCTACACTGAGGGTTCAATTTACAATGCAAACTTATGCTAGATTGATCTCTATATCCGATTATATTCATGCTTGTTTTTTTTTTAAGACTCAAATTTTTAGTGGTCCCTGCCCAACTAAAGATGAGAGAAGTAACATATATTGATCATCCCAAACACAGTATGCTGCCAAAAGAGATTGATCTTGTAATGGTTTCTATTGAGTGACTAACAAGACCCTATAATAGATGATTTTGAACAAAAGTATCACTGCTGATTAGCTTAGAATAGCATATTCTTCTGCTGTTATTTATTTGGCCATTTTTTATTGATGACATTGTAAATTGAGGCATTAGACAATTTGACAGATCTGAATAATACTAGACAACCCAGTGACCTATTGTGTCACCCATCAGAAAATTGCTGCAATCTGACGCGACCAAAATTAACCTAGATTTTTTTTTACACATTTGCATATGAATAAATGAAGGAGAATATTCTATGATTGGCATTTGATAGTTATTTCCCTTAGCAAATCTGTCATTATGATATAGATAAGGATGAGTGCAAACACTGATCCCACACCATTATTATTTAGTAACAAATTAACTAGACCTTTTTCGTACTTTGTCATACCTTGACTCAATAATTGTAGCTACAGTGCACCATTTTGGCCATTCAGAGGTCACAAACAGATGAACAGAATCAGATTTTTTAGTATAATATAAATTATTCTGATCTATTTTTTATTACATGAATTTTTTTTAATAATGATACTAATTTTTCAGTGGTATTTTCTTTCATCATATTTTTTTTAGTTGATTTTTAACCTATTCATTGATCACCCTTTCTCCAATTTTCAATACATCACCCCCTGCATGGCATACTTCCAAAAGACATTGATCATGTGACGATTTCGAGTGAGTGACTAACCTGACTTGGAGGAGTTTATTTTGTACTTTTTTTTATCCAATTATTAAGTATTTGATATTTCTCCCTAAACAAGATTCATGGACTCCCTATGCCGCTCTAGTTGCCCAATAATATTCTCCTTTTCAATTTATTCATTAATTTTTAGTGCCTAGATAATATTGAAATTATTAGGCAGCTTCTGACAAGATTATAAAATCTCTGCTCCATTGTTTTTTTCTATCTCCCGTCTGTCTCTTCTCTTGTTTCTTTTAATGTCCTCTTTCTTCACTGGTCATTTCTCGTATACATATACACGTGCACGAAAGAAAGAAACTGTGAAAGATTTAATTTCCTCTTTTATGTATATTAATCCTTCCACCAGAAAGGGTTTCTTATTTCATCAATTTAGTCTGTTATAATTCAGTTGGGATCTCATGCAGAAGGAGTGACATTCATCTAATTCAAAATTATATACTTACTTGACATTTACTTGGCACTCTGGTTTGAATGGCTTTGAGAATCATCCCAAATATATGGTATCTACCAGACTATAAGACAAGAGTATTTGGAGGACTACCACATACTGCAACTGATCCAAGCACTATAACTGTCCTCATCAAGCTTTAGTAGAAGGCCTCCATCTACTATTGCATTTGAAGTAGTGTTATATTAGCACAATTGTTTTTGATTGAATAGAATTATATATATGTATATATATATATATATATATATATATATATATATATATATATATATATATATATATATATATATATATATATATATATATATGTGTGTGTATATGCATACACAAGAAGAGTTTTAATAGAATAAAACGCAATTAAAGTAAATATATATATATATATAGATAGATATGTTGTTAAGAAATGGATATTTGAACCGACAGAATGATTATAAATTTGCATTATATCATATTTAAACTCTTATTTGAAACAGAAGATCATTTTTAATAAGAGTTTTGATATAATAAAACGCAATTAATACATACATACATATATACATATGTGTATATATATATATATATATATATATATATATATATATATATATATATATATACATATACATATACGTATATATATATATATATATATATATATATATATATATATATATATATATATATATATATATATGTCATACACCCACACATATGATGATACTTCAGTAGATGAAAGTTTTACCTAGTCTGTAACAAGGTTATAAAAGCAGAGCAGCCAGCAGGGAATAGTTTACAAGACTAGCTTGTTAACCATCGCTCTGTGGCTGAAAGGGGCATGTCATTCTAGAATGGGGAATAATGTACCTACCGTGTCCCAGGCTTTGTGGATTTAGGAGAGTGCTGTACTGCTTAGGATCAAAAGGAAGTTCGAGGCAGCTTATGCTTGACTTGATCTATAGCTGTTTGACTTCTGCAAGAATAGTTGATATTGGAAGTTGATTTCACAATGCAGTCATACATGTCAGGAATTTCAGATTACAATGGTATGAGTAGATCCATAAAAAAAGAAGGCCTCTTTCTGACTCAGTAGACAATAAAATGACAATGTAGTAACCTCTCAAGGGATGCAAGGTTGGGGAGAATCCCCCTCTTGGCCCTGTTGAAATAGTCCAAAGGAAAGCAAAGCAATGTATGGCATCAGCTTGGTTGCAGGAGTTGTGAGAAGGAAGTCAAAGTTGACATCCAAACCCCTTCAGACAGGCTTCACACACAGGTTTGGAATTAGAGTTGTCCATCTCCTAGGTTTGTTGCCAAACAAGGCCAGAGAGACCAATTTGTCCAGTTATATGCCTATAGCTGTAGCAAGAGATAGATTCAGACCTTTTTCAAGGGCATTAGTGTGAAATAAATGCAAACTGTCGCAGCCAGAGTTTGAACTTAATTCGATGATTCAATTCTCTGAGCTGTTGACCATTAGGCCGCTCGTAATACACCATATCAATATTGAAGATGAATTTTTCTGTTGCTATGTCTGTAATGTTTAAGATTTATTTAAAAACAAATCATTTTTAAAAAAATAATTTCGGATATTGACAATTTTGAACATTAAACAGAAGCTTTAAAATGAATATTTTACTGCTCCAACTCTATAACTAACCACTTGGTGCTGAGACTTTTTTTGTGTGACATCATATCAATGGAATAGATATAAAAAAAAAGGAGAATAATTCTCACAAGATATCTCATCTGCAGCTCCAGGTTGATCATTGCATTCACTGTATTCATCTCTCTCAAGAAAATGTCTTGAATCATTATCCAATTCACAGCCAGAGCAAGAAGACCCAGGATAAAAAAAATTCCCTCATCCACAGCTCCAGGAACGATTATTGCATTCACTGCCTTCATCTATGAATTGCTTTGAATCACTATCCTATTCACTACCCAAGTAAGAAGACCCAAGACAAAGAAATTTCTCACAAGATATCTCAACAGCTGCCCCAGGACAATCAATGGTTTTATTGTTTTCATCACCATCAATAAATTGTTGTGAATCACTATGATTTACTGCCAGAGCAGGAAAACACAGGGCCAAGAATTTCCTATAAGGTATCTTGTCAGCTGCTCTAAAATGGTTGAAAATTTCTCTCTTGAGAAGTACACAATTTCAAACTTATTTATCCATTTGATTGAGAGAGGATAAAGAACAGATACAAGATATAAAACCAAAAAAGTCTTGGTAAAATGTTTGAATCCACTAATTTCTCAGGTTTTTCTTTCATATGTCATAAGACATCAAAAAAAATTTCCCTAAGACAAAACTGAATTTTGATAACCCTTGGAAGAAAGAACTTTTGGGAAAGGGGAATTTTCATTGTATTTCAGGACATTCATTATGAAAGATATCAACAATTCTCTGGGTTTCAAAAGATTTTGGTTTTTAAATAATTTGACCAAAATAAAATTTCATTTATTTCCGGTATTAATGAATCATCACACTGTTATGGTTCAGTATAGATGTAAAGAATGATACTGGACTTTGGTTACTTAAACAAAGAACTTTGCGCCATAGAACAGGCTTCTTTGCTTATATTCCATCAACTTCCATTGTAAAATCTGTGGAAAGTCTGTGCTACCTCAGTAATTTGTCTTACTAGCGAACTTTGCCTCATAGAACAGGACTATTTGCTAATATCCTGTCAACCTGTAAGATATATGAAAGATACGTGTACTACTTCAGTGTTTGTCTAAGCATAGAACTTTGCCTCATAGAACAGGACTATTTGCTTGTTACTTGATTAGAAGATACAGAAAATGAATGCTACTTCTGAAGTAGTCTATACATGCATAATCCTGAAATTTTGCGAACAAATGAAAAATTCTCAAATTATTGCTTGCAGACATTTCATTATTGACAAGTATAAAATTATGAGTGTGTGTCTGCATCAGCAGGGTGCACCCTAATCATTTCTGTCGGCTGAAACTAGCATTGTCAAATGAAAGGAATGTCCGCTATAGTGTGGAGTGTTCTGTGCTTGTTCCATAGATCATTAATAATGATTTTGTTTCTCACTGGGTACTCCATGAATATAGCATCTATAACTCTTTCAGTTTAAAGTATTAATGCAGTATTGAGTATTAATATCTCAACCAAAACAAAATATCTTATGCGTATCAACACAAATACACTCACATACACACATATAAACGCATATGCACACACAGAGACACAGACACTAATGTATATATATATATATATATATATATATATATATATATATATATACACACACATATGTATGTATGTATATATATATATATAGTCTAGAAAGCTTTACAGATTTGAATTGATTGAAAAAAAATATTGTGTCTCTTCAGTCACTTATTTCCCAATATCTATTGATGTAATTTATGTACTTTTCTTCAATGTGCTTTTTTTTTTGCTTAGCACATACTTTGATCTTATGGTACTGTGTATAAATTTTCTCTTGTTGGGATTGTCAGTCGTTTACCATGTAACCGTTTCGGGGATTTTAAAATGAGACGATTATATCAATATGGCACCACAATAGTGTTGTTCATACACCACCTCCCTTTAAGCTATGATTTTAATATATAGCTTATGTCATACTACATGTAGTTTGTTATTTTATATATAAATATTATTATTACATATATATGATTATTAATTGCGATATGTTATATAGAAACCTATTTGAGATGATCTCCTGTCATCAAACAGTTAATGATACGTTAGTATTAGTGATACATTAACCGTTTAATGACAGGAGATCATCTCAAATAAGTTTCTATGCAATATAACACAATTTATAATCAATCTGTTGGATTATACATTTCCATTTCTCAATACATAACTGTCATGTTGAAATAGATGATAAACCGAGAATAAATGAGATGAGAATTTGCTGTGAAAGCAATTATTTGGGCCTTTGCATTACTGGCCGCTGTTTGGCTTGGTAGTAAGAGCATCAAAATGTTGAAGTGGCTCCTCTATTGGTTACATGTTCATTTCCTGTGGTAGCCCCATTTTCTCTAATTGTTAATCATATTTAAGCTGTTTAGGGCAAGTGATATAGGGTAGAAGAAAATATAAGGGGGGCAAAAAGAAATATTTTCATGCTGGTTGTCAGGTAAAAGACTAGAAAGTGCCTTAGCTGTGACTGTTAATAGTGACCAATTGATCGCCAGACTCTATAAGGTTCAAAGTTTCAAAATCTTCATCCTTAATAGGAAGGTCTGATGCAGGGGAAAGCAAATATCCTATTTACACCCTCTAGCAGATGCCTATGGTACCACCCCTTATATTTGTGTATATATATTTATTTTTAAGATTTTTTGATCTTACCGGGTCGCTGCATGATTATGTATATATGTACGCATATTGGTAGCCAAATGGGTTATTGTATTGAGACTGAACTTGGTGAATCAAGTGGCCAAATTATGAATATGTTACCGTCTAAAAATGAGCATATCCTCAAAAAAAATTTTTGTTAACTGATTTTGAATGCTATCGAGTTCAATCATCAATAATACCTGATGATATCTATTTCGATTGTATAATTGATGATGATATCTTACTATTTTTGATTCAGAATGAAATCAACCTCCTACAAAAAAAGTGGTAGGGGTGTACTCATTTATGGGTGATACTGTACGTATGTGTGCGTGTATGCATCTATGGTATTCACTCTCACACACTGTTTTTGTACTGATGTGTTTTGTACTGTTATTGTACTGGAAAGGTACCGTGACCATTGAAGCAAAATGGAGTATCATACTATCAAGTCTTGAGTTTTTTGACCATATAATACATTGCATGTTAACCCTTGTACATTGAATCAATGCTATCGCATATGTATGTATATGTTCTTATAACTCTGAAATCTCTTTTGAGTCTGTCAAATGCAAAAGAGTTTCATTACAATATAACGCTATTTATAATCATTCCGTTGGATCATGTATCCATTTCTTAATAACATATACAATATGTTAAATGACTACATTGAAAATTATTATACTTTATTCCAAGAATGCATTTTGATGTTTATCATCTTTTTCATACGGAGATGTGCTGCTTTTAAATTGGATTGTGTTCCTTGTTGTCGTAGGAACCCTACAACATTTTTCTTGCTAAGATACTGTTCATGACATCACTGATGTTCTTTAGCTTGTGCCCCTGCTTGTGGTGTTCTTTACTTTTATTCTGTTTTCTCCTAATATCATTTTAGCGACAATTTGTTGATCTTCCTGGGTCATTGCTTTATCATATCTGATTCTGATATAAGTGCTGATTCTATTGTCAGACTTCTTGCTCTGTTTGGTTCTTCCTTTATTATTTTTGCGTTTTGTAAATTGGAATTGTGGTCCTCCTTGTTTCAGTGGACCATGAGTGCATTTGATTTATCATCTATTCTTAGGGGCTCTTTTGCGTTTTTGCAAATCTTTCTTTTTCTTCTTCTTTGAATAGATAGTACATTACTGACAATATAAGGCAAGATAAACATCAAAGCACATAGAATGAAAGGAAGCATAAAAGAAAGAATAATAACTTTTCCAATATTGTCATTAAATTGTATCTTGTTTGAAAATACTCATTCCTCTATTATATATATATATATATATGTATATATATATATATATATGTATATATATGTATATATGTATGCATATATATATATATATATATATATATATATATATATATATATATATATAAATATAAATTGCCACTTCTTATGATCAAAAGAGTGGGAATTTTTTTAACACGAAAAGTAGATTTATGAAATTATAATGATAGTAATTATGAAAATAAAAGCTGATTTAGATGCCTCCTCTTTTTGGTAAACATAATATAATATATGATATATTTTTGGTAAACATAATATAAAAAAACATATTATCTTGTGAAAAGAAAAGCTTCTATTCTTGTTTCAGGGAGAAAAAATATATTGTGTTTGAGTTTTTCTTTTATGTCAGTATTCATTGTCCATCAACACTCTCCTCTGTTTACAAGGTTTTGTGAATGCTGATTGGCTATGTGCAACTGATATTGTTAATTTCTTCAATGCTTTTCACAATAATGTGATATTTATGAATAGATTCTAAAGTTAAAGAAATTTGGAAAATGCCAACTCCTTGCCTCTCCCCCTCCTTCTCCCCCTCTCTCTCTATCTCTCTCATTGTGTATGCAGATTGTTCATGTCATTTCTAAAGATTTTGTATTATCAAGGTTTTAACATGCAAGCAGCCAACAAAAGCTCATTTGGCGTGTTAGTATACAACCTTTAATGGGATTCTATAGAGAAACTGTTTATGAAATTCTGGTTCCATAAATGAGTCTCCCTACTCTCTTTCTCTCTCTTTCTCCCTTTCTCCCTACTGCCAATGAGTGAAAGGGAAAATGTGTGGGTGGCCGATTCTACCATCAGTGCACTGGCACACTGGAGCTTTGTAAGTCCCAGAAGTGTGCAGGTGATCATTAGTTGCAGGAATCCCCTAGAGATCTTGAACACTAAACTAGCTGAAGAGTTTTGAAACATTCCAAGTGCTTCAGACACATGAACTGGAACTTCCCTACCCTCTCCAAACTCTATTTTTGCTATAGACGTGCCAACAATCCCATTCCTACCCCTATACATATATTACCTTCTCCCATCCTTTCTCAATACAGCCGGCTTAGAATTGCAGATTGTAGTCTTATAGTCTTTGGAGTAGCTTCTGAGAAAAAATACCCAATTTGATATTCTGGACATTAACATTGGTTAGTTTTCATTCATTTCTTATACAAACATAATACCCATAAAAAATGAATGCACAGATACACTGATCTTAGGCAGAAGTATTGCATTGGTATTTATTGGTACTGCTTAGGATCATTACATCTGTATGCTCTGTCCCAAATCAGTGTTTTGGATCTTGGCTCTCCTTCTAAGTGCAGGGTAGTATCTGTGAAACCTTCGAAAAGTTTTACTAACTCACACAAAAAAAACTATATATGCTAGCATTCCAAGGGAAATCATGAATCACTGCCACCCATATATACTTCTTTTTACTTCTTAAATTAAGCATTGGTGTTGGTGAGATCAAGTTACCTTGATGAAAATGTTACCATTATAGTTTGAGCACAAAAATTCATGATTCAAAGAAATAAAGAATGAATTATTTCTCTCGCATTTTGTGATCACTTAAAAAAATAGATTTTCAAATAATACTGTTAATGCTGTTCTGATCAACTAAGTGATCAATTTTAAACAAACTTAGATTGCAAATTGACTCCAGACCTGAAAAACCTATTTGTACAGGAAATTTTCAAAAAACAAAAACGTTTCTCTTACTCATTGAGTGGAGAGTGTGTGTGAAATTTCAAATTCATGCAACGAATATTTAGGGCTGAGCAGTGCATATAAATCTCAGATCACCTAAATAACTTAAACCAAACAACAGTGTTTAAACTGGTCTGTTGTGAGTATCAGTAATTAATATGTATTGCAATTTATATTTGCGAATGAGAAGAGATTGAGCATTTTTTACTTTGGAGAAACTCAAAAAGCAAAGGTACAAGTTGTGTTTTCTATGACGATAATACATCCTGCCATTTCTGTTTGACTGAGCTCAGGGGTGTACGAATGGTTAGCAGTTGAGTGACATCAATAGTGCTCTTTTCAGTGAGTCAAGTTGATATCTTTGGGAATGGCACTTAGTGGGAGACAAGTGTTATGATTTAAGTAACCAAAAAGTTTCTAGTTATAGTAACAATCAGATGAAAATATGTTCACAGGAAACAAGTGATGTCCAATCTATGCAAGAACAGTTCATTATAACCTTTGCTACATATATAACAACTGATTAGAAAAGGAATTAAACGATGCACATATAACAAATACTAATCTTCCTCATCAGAAATTTTTAAAAAATAAGGATTTCTCTAAAAAACATTCTTGTAACTAATCAGAATTTGAATAACAAAGACAGTATAATTAACGCATTCAGTGTCAAAGGACATTAATTGATGTTTTCACTACTTTTCCCGTTGAACGCCAAACAACATTAATTAATCAATGTCCCCTCTTTTGAAATTTGCGCCTTTCCTTCATTTTGACATCTGCACACAGCTGTGACTAATACCAGCTTTTCAGCTATGCTATTTAGTCTCTGGGCAGTTCCTATTGTTCTATTCTTGGCCTATATACATCAAGAAAAAAATATTGGCACTAAAGATGTTAGGATAAAGCAAAAATTAATAGATAAATTGTAAAATTTGTCATTATAAATGTATATACAGAGACATGCAAGAAGTACGTAGACTCCAAAGGTTTTATCATAACTTTATTAGAACATTTACTGCACGAAATGATGTTTTGAATTTCCTTTAGCCGACTTGTCTTGGCATTGGATCAATGTTTTGAAATCGCAGCTTAAAATATTTCAGAACATGCTTGGCATAGAGGATTCAGCAAATTTGAACACGCGTCTGGCTTTTTAGACTTCTTGCACAAGTTCTGGTATAATATTGCCCACACATATTCAAAGAGGTTCATGTCAGGGTACTGACTTGGCCAAAGAAGTTGTTCAATGCAGTATCTGAAAATTAAGCAAAACTTGTTTCATCAGAAAAAAATTATGCTGTGCCAAAAAGCTTAAAGCTTATCACTCATGTCGATTGCCCACTCATTCTTCTTCTTAATATTAGTCATGGTTAAAAGGAGTTCCTTTTTAGATAAGTTTATGCTGATCTTGGGCTTGGAATGCTTGAAATTTTTCTGCCACTTCTGAAGCTTTTAAATGAGGGTTGTTCTTGTCATAAAACCAAGAGTGTCTATTTACTTCTTGCATGTCCCTGTATATATTTCTATAACTTGGTCAATAACACAGACTTCTGCATTCATGTACTTGTGAAATTTTCCATAAAGTGCACTGGCGTCATTCACCTTCATTTTCAACCTTAAGCTACATTTTCAAGAAAAGAGAGTACGAGAAAGAAAAATGTTTGTAAAATCTGCCATGTACATATGTTTGTGTATCCACTTTGGCTTGTGAATGTAAATATGTAATGTGAGTGTGTATGTAAGCATGCATATTTAGGCTTGTCAACTTTGACCTTTTTATCATTCTGTGATGTTAATTTGGCTCTTCCTTTGTGTCTTGTTCTGTTTTGTCCATTTCGTAGTCTGGGAGAGGCAATTTCCAATGTTGGTTGGCCTTTCTTCTGACATCTCTTGTAAGACATGTGGCCATCTTTCCACAAATTGCTTTGTCTGATTGAAGTGCTCTTCAGGCTTGTTCAGTGCCTTTACTTCTTTCTCTCAGAGAGAATTCCTCTTTCATAGTTCCACTGCCCATCTAGCTTGTAAGGATTTAAGATTAGAGTGAAAATAGTTATATTAATAGCAGCAGCAATAATAATAATAACTATCATAAATAGCAATTACAATGATAATAATGATATGTAATAGTAGCAGCTGCATCGGCAGTGGTAGTAGTAGTAGTAGTAGTAGTAGTAGTAGTAATGATAATAATAATAATAATAATGATAATAATAATAATAATAATGACAACAACAACGATGATGATGATGATGAGGATATGGATATGGATATGGATATGTAACATTTTCAGAAATCATCAAGCAAAACAGTCATCAAAACTCTCAACATAGGTTTCTTCAGTTTTCAAGTTGTTCTGGATTTTGTGCTAAATTGGTCCCTTAGTTTGTGTCTAACAGTGAGAGAAGTAACTTATTCATTGATCATTTTCCAATTCTTTAATTGATCACCGCCAACACTGCATGCTGCCAAAAGTGATTGGTCGCATGATAGTTGAGTGACTAACCAGACCTGTCTTGTATTCTTATCTGATGAAGCATCTCCAGCCAATATAAATTTTTGAATAGTATTTTTTTCATCTTAATTTCAGTTGCTTTCCATCTGCACTACTCAGGTGATCATTCAATGGTTATCATTTAACAGTATGGATTAGAAATAAAGAATAAGCTCTGGGTGAGACTAAAACCTGGATCGCTTCTGATTCGACAAGCCTATCTTATCATGTTAGCTTGTTTAGATACACTTGTAGTATTAGTAAAAATATCAACTTGAATTTCTATAAGATGAAACATTGTGAATAATTATTAATTTTTGGCTGTCTGTGTAGCTGTAATGAAAGGCAACTGATGATGAATGAGATATTGGTCAAAAATTACAAGCAATCATATCAAATATGACCATAGCTTGGGAAGAAAAATGAAAAATAGAATGAAAAATAGTGGCAAATATACTGATTGAATCAACCCATTATCTAAATCTGTACTTTCACCCATGTAACCCAAGTGATTCCATAGTTTATACATGGAATCATTCTCCATTCTCTTTCTTACTAAGCAAAAAAATCCAAGACAGATTGAAATTTTTTCTTCTATTTTACTGTTGACTTCCATGGCAAAAGGAGCACTACCTGAAAAAAAGAGACCACTTCTTTCATATGGATTATACCTTTGAGGAAGGCTGAAGAATGGACTGGTAGACACTATCTATAAAAAAAAATTGGAAAAAGGGATGATCGATGAATAAGTTCTGCTGGGTACTGTTCACTAAAAAAAAATCTGAATTACAAAAGAGAAGTGTGAATGCTGCCAGACAAAAAGTAAGGGACACATTTAGAATCAACTTACATTGCAAATTGACCCCTCTCCTAAAAACCTGGGAGGGGAGTGAAAAAATTTGTCATGACATCATCAGGTGTAAATGTTTAAATTTTCAGCCCTTTAGCTCTATTGGTATAACCAGTAAAAAAATAAGAAACCTTTGTTGACAGTTTTGGTTGGCAGTTTCTAATAATTTGGACACTGAGAACCAGCTATAAAGAGCAATTAATAAAGATGCTTCAGAGGAAATATAACTGAAAATGTTCCGCATAAACATTAGACTGGACTGAAACAAATTGAAAATTGAACGAGGTAGCATACATTGGCTTATTGCCAAGATGCATAAGTCAGGCCTGTTGTGATTTCAAGGCGGTGTAATTTTGTTTGCCCAACAAGGAAGGAGTTGGGGAACTCCTTTGTGTATAAATCAGAATCACCTGAGTTAAAATGGTGGCAGTGAATGGTATTGTCTGTGTATCTCTTGTTACCAGAATGATCTGATCTGGTTGATGTACGAGTGACCATCGTGTGGTGCCAACTTGTTCTATAACCACTCTCTTACGGATTATACACCAGAAGAAGGCTGTAGAATGGATCAGCCAAAAATATTGTGAGAACAACATTAACAACACAAATAAGTAGTCTAGTCAGTAATATTATTTTGAAATTTTCCTTTAGAAGAAGCATCAGTTGACAGTACAGATCAGGAATTGAAAATGTCCAGGTGAGATATGAACTGACATCCCTTATATGTTGGGTAGCCTACCTCTGTATGACTACTTCTGTTGACTGACAGTCTAGATAATTGATGATAAGCAACTAACGCTTATAGGATAGTTATATAAGTAAAATTCTAATAAGAGTTACAATGCTTGAGCTAGTTAGAAAATATCCCGTTAATGATTTTATTACTAATAATACTGGTAAACATTTCAATAGTTGCATCAGATCTGGAATTGAGAAATCAGGTAAAAATAATGAATGATTCTACATGTATAGATTTAATCTCTTGCAACTGTTCTCAGTTGTAGCTCAAATGGTAGAGAAGTTGTCATCAGGGTCAGTGTTACCTATTAGGCCAAAGAGAGGGGAGCTTAGTGGGGCAAGGTACTGTCCTTTCTGGAGAAAAAAATTACGATAAGATCAAGCATTTAGGGTGCATAAAACCCCTATTTTGCGTCTTAACTAAAGTGCATGAAACTCTCATGTGGCCCTGGCGGCTGTATACAAACAACCTTTCCAAAGTAAAAAGGATGAAAGTATAAGTCTTGCCTAGAGATTATTCTTTTTTTTCTGATATGCACTCTTTACTGATGGCAAAAAATTGAAGGTCTAAGTAGTTGCAATAGAAAGCAACTGGAATTGAGATGAAAGAAATAATAGTCGAAAATTAATACTGGTTTAAGGAGTTGAGTTGTTCAAACAAAGCTTGGAATTTTCACTGAAACAAGTGTAAAACAAAGCTTGAAACAAATGCACTGAACAATTTTAAATGTCTGCCATGGTTTTTGCCTGAACTTTGTTAGACTAGGAGTTTGAATCATTGTTTCAAGTTTGTGCTGACTAATTTCTTCATCTTTGTTATTTGTTATTTCACAACAATTCAGCTTGATACCTTCCGGTTTTCCTTGTGATGTGTATCAGAGGGCATGTACAACTTCTCTGGAACAAAATTCAACACACGTTCCAGAAAATAACAGATAGCCGAAGAAGGCCACAGGGTACATAGCTGAAGCATTGTGAGAAAACAAATAACAGGTCTGGTTAGTCACTCAATAGAAACTGTCATATGATCAACATCTTTTCACTGCATGCAACGATCAATAAAAAGTTGGAAAAAAGGGTGATCAATGAATAGATTACTCTAATTTTTTTTGGCCTGCAATCGGAAGTAAGAATTTTAAAAAACAATGAGCATGAATGCTGCCTGACACAAACTAAGGGGCCAATATTGCAAAAACTCATATTATTGATTGAAGTTACCACTAAAAATCTATTTTAGGTGGGGGGGGGGGATTTTAAAGAAAAACACAAAAAAAACTTCCTTTTTCTGAATATAACGAGGAGTAAATATTTAAATCTTTAGCCCTCTAGCTCTGTCTTGAAAACTGGAGAAACATATGAGGGTAGTTTTGGTTGACAGTTCTGAAATAAGACAAACAAATTTGTCCAAATAAATCACCTAGAATGACCGGCTGGAGTCATGCAATTACTTTTGTATACTGTTATTTTGCATTCATTGTTTGAGTGTTTGGAAATTGGTGATTGCAACTTTCACTTGATTCAGGCTCTGTTATTCAGTCAAGTTTTTGTCAACATGGATTTTTTTTTGAGAGGTTTATATCACCCTGTGTCTTTTTGTCCTACCATCTCCCTTTCTGTCTCTTTTGGAGATATTATGCAGACAGACAGAAATGAATGAATACGTATACCTTGTCCAACCTCATTGCCAGAGATAAATGATGATGTGATTTTGTTTGTCATACTGCCTCTGAGGAGTGGGTGCAGCTAGTGTGTTGACACCAGGGGCCCATGCTGCCGAGGGGAAGCCCGGAAGAGCCAAGGAAAGGGGTTTGAGTGTTCTAGGATAAAACTGTGTATCAAAATTTCATGTCAACATCAATAAAAAAGTTGATTGTTTACTGGTGGGTGAATATAGTATGGTGTGCTAAAAGGGTCATAAAGCAAATGAAAACAGGATAAATGAAAGATGAAGATGTTTGTGCCGGGGGGAGTAAACAGCTTTACATCGTTTTTAAGATTGCTTTCAGAGGCTCTGGTTTGTCATATTTTTGCCAACTGAATCTCAAATGTTCTGTTTGCAGATGCTGATCAATCAATGTGCATGTATTATGGACTCCTAATTGGAAAATAAATTAGAGCTCCCTTTAAAGCACATCCTTTTTCTCTTTGCCATCATTAACTATTTACTTTTGTTTCATTGTCATTACTGTTTGGTCTTTTAATTCCTTGAATGATGGTTGTATGGTACGGCAGGCTAAATTTTAAGGGTAATCATTCCACTTGGTGCTGTCTTACAGTACTTGATTAACTATGTAGCAAAAAAAGTATGTGCTACAGGCCCAAAAATTTCAAGGGCCCTGTGCTAAATGCTAGCAAGCTCTCAATTCCAGTGATTCTACGTACCATAACTCATATGAACAACTGAGTTTTGAAGGTTAGCGATTTGGGCCAATTATCTCTTTTAATTGGAGTAATTATTTTGATACTGATCAAAGGGAATGTGGTATTTTGTGATGTATACATAATGAATAAATACATAAGTATTTGAAACTGGAGCCATAGGTTCTGCTCAAAGATCTACTTTCCCCAGTAGAAAATATGTTTTAAAAATTATGCGTATATTCATAACTTGGGGCCCCTTTGAAACATATGCTAGCTTCACCCAGCTCTGCTGTCTGATAGATGTAGGAAATTTCAGCTGTAATAACATGTAAAATGGATGAGTGAAAAGAGATTGCTTCCAGAATTAAAAGCTTGAATTTTGACTACTGATATACACATTCTGTGATCGTTCAAATGAATGGAAGGGACCCCACATATTATGAACTCCTGTTATGAAAAAGAGTTCAAAATACATGAGGCTCTTTAATCTATTCCCTAATGGTTATTTTCATAACTTGATGAAAGCATTCACAATAATGTCTTTCCTGGTAATGATAATAAAAATATATTAGGCTGATACAAAAGTTTCCAGTCATCAAAGCATTTTCCTTGGCTTTCTATAACCTTATACCAACTTTCAGCTACATTTTGCATTCCATCATATGAAGTCGATGCAAAAGTTTCCAAGGCTTGTAACTATTTTCTTTTCCTTTCATCAATAACTGGCAAAATTGTCAACAGAAAAATTTCATTTACAATCAGAATGTCTTGAATAAGTTGAAGATTTTTTTGCTTTGAATAAATAATGCCACCATCTTTCTTTTCCTTTCTCTCTCCTCGCTGTAAATCCTATTCTATTCATTTCATCATTAACCATCTTTATTTGTATCTTATGAGAAACAGTCATCCGAAACTGTCTGCATTGGTTTCTCAAGTTTTTTAGTCGGTCTGGCTAACTGTATACAGGCGATACCAAGGGAGCTAGAAGGCTGTGTCTGGGAAAAAACGTTTTTTTTTTTTGTTTTTTTTTACCCTCCCCATATATATTTTCAGTGGGGAGGCTCAACTTATAATGCAATTTCTCACTGAATTGATTCTTTATTTTATGTTGAGCTGTTTTCATATTTGGTTTTTGAAAATTCAAATCTATTCACTCATCTTTTTAGTGATCACTGCCCAATAATAGGCGAGAGAAGTAACTTTTACTGATAACCCCTTTTTCCAAATTTGATTTCTCAACATGGCATGCTGCTAAAAGACATTGGTCACATAATAGTTTCTATTGAGAGACTAACCAGACCTGTTTGTCTGTGAATCACTTGTTGATTACCTACAAATATAATTTTGGGAGTTACTTTCACTTATTACGCGAAAAAACAAGTCAGTAACATTATTGTTATTAGAGAGACTAGCATAATACCTGTCAAAAATAGCAGGATAGTTTACATATGGATATGACTAGGATTAGAGTATCTGTGCTCCATATAGGATCAAAGTGTCACTCACAGGCACTTCTCCGTATATATATATATATATATATATATATACATATATATCTATATCTATATCTATATATATATCTATATATATATATATATATATATATATATATATATATATATATATATATATATATATGTATACATACATAAATAAGTGGATATACATAGCCTTTCATATAAGTGGATCATTGATTATGATGGTAAGATGATTTATTAAAGATGGTGGTTATAATATTCTGCTTACGAGTAGATGAGGAAAATAATAAGATGAGCACAAAGAAAGAGGGGTGTTGAAGGGGATATTGGTATAAAGAATCTAATAGCAAAGAAGATAGGATTCAGAAAAAAGAGTGCTTCAGGCTACGGCTTATAAGTTGCGGAAACATCTGTCAAATCAGTGAAGCATATAGCCTACATGCAAATTTTGATCAGCACCCAACTGTTCTAATAAATGTGTCCAATAAAAGTAAAATATTGTTATAATGTTATATTAGATTTATCACAGGATTAAGATACTGCTATTTCAATTACAAATTATAATTCTACCTTAGAATTCATGATATAGAACGATAATTACAGAAGCTCTTTACACGTGCTATTAAATGATGATATGACTGTTAGTGATGATAATAATACTATTAAAAATAAAATCATAATTGATAAAGTATTTATTTGTTGGGCAAAGCAAAGTTTGGCAGAAAGCCACTTGAATAGAGCTTTCAGGAACAAACATAACCACAAATTCTGCAGAATAGAAAATCTACCTCATGGTGTCCTTACTGCTTAGAAATAATGGAGTATTAAATTTGTAGGATTTAATTTTGTCACAATATTGAAAAATATCGAAGCCCCAGTTTAATTTGGCATTGTTTAAAAAAAAAAATAGATGTAGTTTTAATGAAGATGATAATATATGTTACAACAACTGAAAATAAAACCGTTTTGATTAGTCAATCAATAAAAACTGTCATGAGATCAATGTCTTTGAGTAGCAAGCTATGTTGGGGGTCATCAATTCAAAAATTAGAATAAGTTGTGATCAATGAATAAATTACTTCTCTTGCCTTTTGTTGTACTCCCCAAAAGTTCAATTTTATAAAAATAAACAAGTATGAACATCACCATTCACAAACTATGAAACCAATTTAGCATTAATTTACATAACAAATTAACCCCCTATAAAAAAGACTATTGTAGGGTTGTGTGTAAAAAAGATCAAAAAATGTTTTTTGAGAAAAGAAGGAGTAAATGCTCAAATGTCCTGGCTTGTAGCTCCATTGGTCCATCCTGTATACATGATACATACATAGCCAGCCAGCAAGCCATACTTAAAAACTGTAGAGACCTATGTTGACAGTTTTGGTATCACTTTCGGTTGACATTTTCTCATTACTTTATCAGTTTATAGAATACATAGGTTAATCAATACTCACAATAATGATATATTTGCCATCTCAGTCAATAACTGAACAACTGAAGCAGCAAAATTCAAAGTCATGTAAAAAAAGTTCCATTGAAGAATAGATATGGTCAGATTAGGTTTATTTATTATTATTACCTCACTGGCATTTTCCATCAGAAAACATCTAAAACAGAGTAAAGAAACATCTTGAACCATCAATATTCTCAGAAAATGGTATCAATAGAACAATGGTGGAAATTTTTTAAAAATTTTCTCATAATTTTCTATGCTTTCAATCTGTTATCAGGAAATTTATCAGTCTAGAGAAAACATTTTTAAAATGTTTTAGAGAGGTTGAACAGAGGTTCTATTTACAATGTAACTATTATGCTTGACTGGACTCTCATTTTCCTTTCGTTGTTGGAAACCACAAATTTTAATTTGCATCTCTCTCAGTGCTTATGCCAGTTTGGTGGAATTCTGATAAAGGAATCTGACCCTAACTCACCTCTAAAACATGACCCCAACCCAGACATGACAATAATACAACGGCACTATTTCAATCTGACGACCTACCTTGAAGTCTGACCTAACAACACTGAAAGTGAGCACATGAATTCTCACTTTCTTTTCCTGTGCTGTTATATTTGAATTTCCTTCTCCTGGGCAACACCCGATATCCTTGCTAGTAAATAATAATTATCATAATTACATTATGCACAACTTCATTTTGGGTATAATGATTTTAAAAGAGAGATTAATATCATCTTCTGGGGATTAAAAAAGCAATAATCAATCAACTATAGAGAAGTACTCATAGCCAAAATATTTGCAACAATAACATTACACTAAATAACACTTATAATACAAATATTGCTAAGAATAGCAATTGTATATCGATACATTGTAATAAATGCATGCTTGATGTGTAACTTTACCATGAATACATAATACCAGCTATGACTTACGATCGTGAAACATGGGAATTAAAAGAAATACGAACTATGAACCAATCACAAAAAAACAAAGGGTTAACTGTTAGAGATAGAAAAAGATCAAATGGATCAAAAGGAGGACTAAATTGAAAAGATATAATACAAATAATCAAGCAACATAAACGGAGATGGGCTGGAGGCTTAGCAAAGAAGAAATGACTACAGATGGAGCAAAAGTTTGATCTATTGGTACCTGTGGGACAGTAAACGCAGTAGGAAAACGCCAGACACAAAATGGAGGGATGAGATTGAAAGATTTGCCAGTAAAACATGTCAGAGGTCAGCGCAGTCATGAAAGAAGATGGGGAAGGCCTTCTTCCAACAGTGGACTTATAATGGCAGGTGGTGATGATGATGATGATGATGATACAGTATGTAATAATGAATACTCTGAAAATGGTTGAATAAATAGAGAATTTATATTGACTGCTTTTGTCCACATATTGCAAAGAAAGTTTATGTGTATAGACATTATTATGTCTGCATATCCCTATGTAGTATATTCGTTATACACTAAATATATATATATATATATATATATATATATATATATATATATATATATATATATATATATATATATATATATATATATGTATACATTGATGTATATATTGATATATGAACTGCATTATGTAGAATACTTATCATGTATTATTTATGTACACAGATATGATAATGTCTGTATATATCTATGCAGTCTAGTCATTATTATTATTATTACATTAGGCAGTTTAGCATTTTGCCAAAGTGTTCAGTGCATTTTCATGCTAGTATAATCTACAATGTCTAAATTCTTGTATTGGTAGCTGCCATTCCTGACAGGTCCACTGAAAGAGAAGTGACCTTTGGTGGTCACGAGATGTAAGAGCCTTGGCAACAATATGAAATAATTGTTAATAAGAATTGTGTGCGTGAACAGCCTTCATCTTGTACTGCAGCTTCAACCGGGAACAAGGAAACGTTTTTGACTTTAATTTAACAACTTTGGCACAGCAAGCAGCCAAGTCAGCCAGTCATGATGAAACATCAACAGTCTCACTGCCAAAGTTGTACATTGACATTTTAAAGGCTTTCTCTTCTGATTCTTATGCTTGGTTAAAAATTAACATATTTGCATTTTAATTACCGCTCCTATTTATTTAAAAGTAGCATTAGTCTTGTAAGGGTTCTGTGAATAAAATGTTTAAAAAATCCCAAGTTTGCTATATTTAACAGCTTTCAATTCAGAAAACAGTTTAATTGACCTTAGACATTTACACATTACTAAACAAATTTGGCTGATTCCTAATCTTGGTCAAAAATTAACATACTTTGATTTTGATTACTGCTTGCATTTGTTCTAAAGTAGCAATAGTTTTATAAGGGTTCTGTGCATAATTTTTTTTTCCACATCTTAATTTTGCTATATTTAACAGCTTTCAATCCAGAAAACATTCTAATTCACCTTGGACATAACTGAACAAATTTCTCTGTGTTTATGTAAATTTAAAAAATAAAATCTTGACCAAAATTTTATTCCATGAATTTGAATGTTTTTTTTTCCTTCTTACTCATTTATTTTGAAGCTGATACCTTGAATTTGAAGCAACCTACCCCCCATCACCAATTGTCATTAACTTTAATTTAACCGTAACTGAGAGTGGACAATGAAGTTCAAACCCTGGCCAAAGCTGTTTATTTTCAATTTAATGGAAAGGCTTGAATCTATCTCAACAAGCCAAGAATGATGAGTATGGCATTACTCTTAGTCAAAACTGAGATGTCACCTGACATCTACGGGATAGAACAGGAGACAGCTCCCTCCTTAGGGAGTAAAAAAAGCCCAATGATGATGATGATGATGATGATGATAATACAGTATACAATCAATCAAACTGACCTTCAATCTTTGCACTCATTCCAACTGATTGACATTATATGAGCATTGTTAATGCCAAAAAGAATTGAAAAAAGTTTTATTTTTCCTTGACCAAAACTTATTTTCCATTCATTCTGACAGTTGTGAAAATGTATTGAAAAGTGTCACAAAACTATATTCCAAGGCTAATTTCATGTACACATCTAAAGACTATTCATAACTCTATGATTTAAAACCATATAAATACCATTATCACTTTTCTTGTGCAGATATTTGTTGATCTGTCATGCTATTCCAAACCGATGTATAAAATTAAGAAACACTACTATGACCATGATTCAATCACCTGACATAGACCTTAGTAGACTGATGACATTCACATCAGTTACCGCTACAGAGATTGAATGAATCAGAATTTCAAACCTGAAGTATTGTCAATCAGAAATATTGGGGGTGGATATCAAGGTAGCCAAAATCAAATCGCTAGACAGATTGCCCAATTTAAAAAAATCAAAAACAAAAATATGTCACCAGAAATCTTAGATCGCTTTGATAAGTAAATTATGTACGGATTTGAAAAGCATGCACTGGACTACAATAACAAAATATTCATTGATATAAAATCTATTTCTGCATTTACTTGAGTATAATGAGACTCCTACTTTTTGTAGCTAAAAATTAGTAATGTATTTAATCCCTTATCACTGCAAAACAAGAAAAATCATAAAACTCAAAAATTTATAAAAAGAATGAAATGCAAACACTAAAACTGACGTGGTTCCTGCTTTTGCTCAGTAACTTTTGGTTTGAATTTACCTGAAGTTTCAAATTCTGTATATCTGTTGGTTTGTGACCACATTACAGTAAAGATGCCACCCATCATTTTTTATGGATTTTATGCTAGTAATTTATATAGATTTTGAGTGTTGGTGGTCGAGTCCTCCTCTAGTCATAATCGACAAACGAGGATTGTCCACTTTAGAGGCTTATTCCTTGGGACCAACCTTATAATGCTTATATCACTTTTGGGCAGCACAGTCAGATATTTTTTAATTTCCTTCTACTTCCTGAATTCTGCAAGTAGTTCAAGATAATGCCTCAAAATTGCAAGAATCTAAATACTTACATCTGCCATTCTAACCAGGGATGCCTGAACCATGGGGACGGCTGCCCAATTTGCCTTCCCAGCTTGGGGGCAAAAGGGGCAGCTGTTTGCACCCAATGAAAAAGAAAAGTATGACATGCTGAAATAAATATTCATTTCTTAACACCCACTGAATGAAATCTATCTCATAATTGCTAACACATTTTCACTATAAAATAAAGTCTCTGAACTTTTTGAGTTCTCTGTACTTCATAGGTTTCTTGAATCTATAGAGAGCAAATTTCTGGATTTCATCAAATTCATTTCCTGTCATGTTAGGAAACAAACAGGCTGTCATCATCATATTCTGATTTTCATCTGAAGCTAAAAAATGCAATAAAAAGGCCATGCCTTAACCTGATCGAACAGTCACCTGTTCCCTCATAGATAACCAAGTGTTGCCAAATTAACCATTTTTTGGCTAGATCTGGCTGATTTTTTTTTCAGATAAATATCTACACCAGCCAAAAATCTGGCCAATATAAAAATGTAATTAATAAGTTCTATTATAGTAAACATAGTAAACAGGCTGGAAGTGTTAAACCTTAGCCAGTTATAGCCATTTTCTGGACAGTTTCTGCTATAACTTTTTTCCATGTATTTCATGAATAATCAGGAGGCTTCAGAAGTTTTGAGCATTAAGTTTGAAAATTGCAACGTTTTATTAAATATGGGAAAGATCACACAAACAAGATAGTCTGTTATGGGAAGTATAAATGATCATATCTTACCTAATATTTACAATAGAATGATAAGTAATACCTTGAAATTGTTAATCAATTTGACTAATTATCAACCCACTCATTATATTTTTCCTGCATTTAAGTAGGTTCGTCAAGGTCAAAAAGCCATGAAAACTATATGAACTAAAAGAATATTCACTTCATAGTCTATCAAAAAGTGGAAGTTATCATTTTTGGTGGGTAGAATCTTGGCAACTGGATTGAATCATATCTAAAAACTTTACGGATTGAGAAAAAATTTTATCAGATGAATTTGAAAGAAATTCAGCCAAATCTATCCGAAAAATTGGTAATTTGGCAACATTAGGTTGTGTACAAGGGAACACGTGACTTTTGGATTGGATTCAGGCAAGAACATTCTGATCAATTAAAAATTTTGGTCAAAATGGTGATTAATGAATTATTTACTTCTCTCACTTTTTGTTTGGAAGTGATCACTAAAAAGATTTAAAACAAACATGAATGCTGATGGACATGAACAAAGGGACCAATTTAGCCTACACTTACACTGTAAATCCAACCTCACTAAAGACCTATTTAGGAAGAGAATTAAATAAAACAAAAAATGTTTTTCTAGATATAATGAGAGAATGTTCAAATTTTTAGCCTTCTATCTCTATTGTTGCAGCTTGTATTCACTTTACATGCAAACATAGCCAGCCAACCAGCCAGACCAACTTGAAAACTGAAGAAACCTATGTGGACAGTTTTAGTTGTCGATTTCTAATATAGTGGATCCATAGCTAGTCTTAAACACAAAATGAGCTTCAGAGTAAAGGTCTGTAAAAAAGGAAATGCTTTCGATACGCCCTAATATCTCAGTTAGCACTGACTTGAAATCTCAGGATCAAATGACTCGGCATTATTTTAAGTTGACCTCACCTCCAACAATGCAGGCAGGCATGCTGAAAGTACATGAGCCTCCATCCTTGCTGAAAGCATGCTTCGACTTCTTGAGAGCATCTTTGAAAAAATTTGATCAATTTTAACATGACCTCATTCCTTCCATTGCTTCTCCCATAAATTCTGACATTTATTATTCATTTAATTTTATTTAAGTGTTTTGGGAGTGCTAACAACCCAAAAGAAAACATTTCAATCATCATTAACTTGAATTAAATACCAATCAATCTTTTTTTTTTTCTCCTCAGCAATCACCTCAATCATTTTTTGTCTTTTTTAACTGACCTCGGACCTTTGCAAACTGCCAAGTTAAAGACAATACTCCAATACTACAACTGCCAAAGACATACTGACATTTTAGGAACATTTTTTCCTTCTTTATAAATTTGGACATTACTATCCAATCGTGGAAATGGGACAGGTATGCTGAGGTATAATGTACACCCACATCTCAATTTCAAGGATTTTTTCAGGTTCAATTCTGTATACCTAATTCCCGCAACCACCTTTTACCACATACCTAGTTCCCTGAATCCTTTCAAATGAATCCTTGCTTATCCTAAGACTTGTACAGAGCATGTATATTAGATTGCATAGGGAGAGATTTGTAGATATCAGCAACAAAAAAGAAATGCATTGGATCATCTATGATATTATACTGCTTGTTCCTATCTCCATTTGAATGTTATGCTTCCAATAATAACATGAGGAAAAGGTTAGATGCTTTGATAAGAGTGTAGGAAGAGAGGAGACATGAAAGAAAGTTAGGTAGTTTAATAAGATTGTACAAAGGGAAATGGAAAAAAAAATTAGTAGTTCAATGAGAGTATAATAAGGAAGAATGGAGAAAAGAAAGTTAGACAGTTCACTGAGTGCATAGGAAGATTTTCTCATCTGAAATTAATCCTTTTAGATAAAAACATGAACAGGCAATGAAGATTGAAAGAAATAAGGGAGACAATTAAAAGATACACACAAATGCTGAGAAAAGAGCTGTGACATGACATGACATAATGGATAATCTTGGTAATCAACACCATGGAATTTCCTCAGATTCAGTTAGTTATTATTATTAACTTAACAAGTCACCCAATGCAAAAATCTTTTGAAACTTGCCTAGGACCTTAACATGTGCCAAAAACACAACATTAACATACTTACAGTCAAACCCAGACATTGATTATTCAAAGGTCTTTATGGTATTCAAAATATCATGATCCAAATTTATTTTCCAGTACATGGTGAATTTAATTGTTCCCCCATTTATTCTGAGATTGAAATGGGATCTTATGCAGATCAGTTCTTCAAAATTACTGACAACCAAGAATAACAGCCCAAATAATTGTCAACTTTAATCAAATAGTTACCAACCAATAGCACTGCTTCTCTCTTTAGCAATTATCCAGTCAGGATGCCTCATCTTTGACCTTTGCATTCAACCAAAATAAAAGATAACATTGAGTGTACTTAGATATTTTGTACACATTTTCAATGTGGTGGAAGTCAGGTGTGCTGTGCTGTTGGAGCTCATCAGATTGTTGCTTGGGCTCCTTTGAAAAAAAGAAAAAAGCCAAAATGAATGAACAACAAAAAATACTCTGGCACCTAAAATGTTGTCGGCTGTAGCACCTAGAAAGTTAGAACTGCACCTCTGGTGGTGGTGATAGAGTTTTTGAATAATTGAAATTACATTTTATTTGGCATCTCACTCACAACCCAATTATTTTCAATGTTAGTAAAGATTATTTGAATGTGTGCAGGACTGTGCAGGGTAGTGCACAGCTAGAAGTTTACCCCTGCCAGATGGGAAAAGTAGCCCCACCTATTTCAAACTTCTCATTAAGCATTCTTGTAATCAGTATTAAACGCATATTATTTATGTAAGGTTGGGTATATGCATGTATATGTCATGAATATGATGAACTGTACCTCTCAGCAATTTATTGAGAATGCAAGTTGTTTTTGATGGTTTGCTTAGAAGATGAATTTCTCAGAGAGATATTTATTTGTAGAGATTGAATTGGTTAAGGTCACTATTGTAATAAAGAGTTATTTGTTTGGAGAGAGATTGAATGATCATCTGACTATGGAAATGATGTAATGTTCATAGCGTTTTTTGAATAATAAACATTATATATTTAGATAGTGTTTTGATAATGCTTCAGTCAAATATAACGGTAGAATAAATGAAAGAAAAAAACAAGACAGAAATAAAACATATCTAATCATACACAAATGAGATGTTGATAAGATGTTGGTATATCTATGTTACTTGAATAACGAAAATTTTAAGTCAATGTTAAAAGTGATAAAACTAGTGTTAAAAAATCATACCGAAGGTAGAGATGAATATCAAAATGTTACAACGTGCACATAATGAAATTAGTTTCCAAGCAAGGACATTCTACTTTTACGTTATGTGTAAATAGGTGGACACAAAGTAGCACATAATGAGATTGCGTATGTTCTTGAATTTATATGAAATGTGTGGACATCATACTGAGCAGAGCAAAACAGATTTTGACCAAAATGGGTTTGTTTCTTTTTCTTTCTAAATTTATTTTGCTTTGTATGAGGGAAATTCAAAAACTAGCAAGTTATAATTTTGTGGGAAAGCATATCCAAATTTTTTCTTGATACACTGTAAGTTTCATATTTCAAAACTTGGTTGAAATCATATAAGATCTTAATTTTGATTAATTCAGACATGGTAAAAAGTTGATTACAAACTATTTCTGGCTATTAGTTTTCATCATCATTATGATCATCAGCCTTCATCATTGGACATAGACCTTCCCTGAGATTTGCTGCACCTCTCTATCATGGGCATCACACAGCCAGTACTTTCTGAACTTATCTAGCTGGTCACGCCATTCTATATTTCGTCGGCCCCAGTTTCTCATGTAATTTCTGGAGATCCATATTGTGAGTCATGGTGTCCAGCAGTTGTCTATTATTCTTGCAACAATACCAGCCCATTGCCATTTAAATTTTCTAATGGATTCTATATCTCAAACCTGTATTTCCTCCAATATATTGTGCTGTCTTGTGATCCCTTCATTTGAGGTTGAGCATGATTCTCTCTTATGCACATTGTGATTCTTCTCAAGGCAGCATGTGAAGAGTTTGTGCTGATATTTCCTTTTCTTACCCCTTTTTCAAGCTGGAAGGGGTCTGAGTCTTTATGTAGTCTGAAGAAGGAACTGCTGAGTCAGTAGATATGTTGCAATACTCTCATATATACTTGGTCTATGCCTTGTTGAACAATTGCATCAATAACCTTGGGGATTTCCTCTGAGTCAAAGGCCTTCTTGAAGTTTACAAATACTATAGCAAGTGGCATTTTATATTCAACTACTTTCTAATTTAATTTATTTACCAAATGGAAGTGGTCAATGGTTGAGTAGCTTCTTCTGAAGCCAGCTTGTTCCCTTGATTGGTTTTCATCTTGTGTTTTGGTGATTTGGTAGGTGAACACTGAGGTGAAAAGTTTGTTGATCCAATTAAGTAGACTTATCGGCCTATAGTTGCTGAGATCTCTTAGGTTTCTTCTTTTGTATAAAAGCGTAATGATTGTTGTGTTCCAATCCTCTAGGACTTTACTTTGTTTGAATAGGGTGGCTAGCTTCCTGGTAATTACTTCACCAGCTTTTTAGAGTAGGTCAATGGTGATGTTAACTGGTCCTGGGGCCTTTCCTTTTTTTCTTTCATTTGATGGCTTGCTTCACTTCCCATGCAATAACTTCTGGAAATTCTTCAGATTGGTTGCTCATGATTTGTATATTTTGTTAATTTTTCTGCGTTACTTGTTTGGGGGAATAAAAGTTTTGTTAATAACTTTGAAGCCACAACCCTTTTCAAAAATCACTATGATGACTGCTGTTGTGTATCTCTTTATTTCTTTCTGATGTTTTTTCTTAGTTCAGTTGGTTGAATCTTTTCCTTTGTTGTTGTTAGTAGTTTGAGATTCCTGCATTTTTCTATTATATTCTTGGTCTCTTCAGAGATTTTACTGATGGTTTGTTTGCTCTTTGGTTCAAACTTATTGGCAACTTATATTAGAGAGATCGTTACTCTGTTGTTGAACTTATTGATGTCATTGTTGTTCTCTTCTGGTTTAGTGAGAAGTTCAAATCTGTTTTTTCAGTTTGGGCTTGAAGGTTTGGGTAAGTCCTTCTGGTACATTCAGAGATTGCACTTTGGTGTAGAACATTTTCCTGCATTCTTTGTTGATGTTAATTCAAATTTTACATCTAATCTTTCCATGGTCACTTACTACATTGATTCAATTAATGACCTGGATATCTTAGACAATGTTGCTCTTGTCTGCCAGGATGTAGTTGATTTCATTCTTGGTTCCATGATTGGAGCTCTTCCAAGTCCATTTCCTATTTCTTCTTGAAGAAAGTGTTCATAATTTTGAACCCATTTGCTGTTAGAAAATTTATAAGATCTCAATGTCTTTCATTCCATGTCTTGTATCCAAACTTGCCAATACAACTTTCATTTCCTTGTTCTACCTGAGCGTTGAAGTCTTCCAAAATGACATTGAAATATTTTCAGGTTTTTAGGAGTAAGGAGTTTTGGTCATCATAAAAGTTATCTATCTCCACCTTGATTGATTGTGAAATGGGAGCATAGACTGGAATCATATACAGTATGAACCTCTTTGAGAGTTGTATAGTGAAACTGGCTGGATAGCTTTGAATCCTACAATATTTTCTTGGGTTGTTTATGAATAAGAAAGCTAACTCTGCTTTGTTTTTCCTTTCTCTTTTCCCCAGCTGTATAGAAAATGTTGACTTCTTAGTTCGATTAGTTTTTCTCTGGGTCTTCTCATTTTACTAATACCGATTATGTCTGATTTGATGTTTTTGATTTCATTTTCAAGATTGTTTAGATGCATGTCTGTTGACAGTGTTCTGACTTGTAAGTGCCAATGTATTTTTGGTTTCTGAAAATTTGTCCATAAGCAGACATTGCAGAAAATTAAAAGGTTTGTAAAGTTGTACAATATTTTTGAAAAATAGAATAATCAACAACATGTGAAAAAATTAATTCCACAAAAAATGCAAAAATAATCTGGCATTCATTGATATGACACAGAAAGAGTGTTGGTGAAAGTCTGTCAATTGGTTAAATATTCTTTAACCTTCATGTGCACGTGAGTGACGGTAAGAGATGTAAACAAAATACTGAGTACTACAGATACAGCCCTAAGTTTTTATTACTGTTATGCTTTCTTCAATTGAAATTTACGTTAAAATTTCAAGGTTTGGTTCAATTACGCTTTTGGCTGCCATTTTTCAAATAGGTGAGAAAAAATTTCATTCACAATAGACTTATTTGAAATGAAATAGTGAGAAAGAGTAAGAAAGTGAAAGAGAGTGAGTGAGTGTCAGTAAGTATATGATTTAATTTTTTGTTTAAAAATAATGACATCCTCCATTTATAAATTGACAATTTAAATCAGTCGTGTGTCAACCTTTTTGATTACTGTCCAGAGAGTCAGGTTGGGTAGGTGAGTCACAGTGAGGTGGAATACTCAGTGGGCCTATTGTAACAAAAATATTACAGCAACAACGGTGATTCATTTTTAGGCAAAGGAGGCAATAATGTTTTATAATTCAAAATTCATTTTTATGTCTACCACTCCCTTGTTCCTTTGGGTCTCATTCAAAAGGAAATGTGGACAAGGTGTCTGGAGTTGGCCCGGTTCATATGGCCCCACTGTGCCCCTCTGCACCTCCCTTGATTGTGTAGCAGAAGATTTTGTTGAGCATATCTGATTGTCACATTACACAGAATAACATTTGAGATTTTTTTTTACCTGATGGTTGCAGTAAAATCAAGCTCTCCAACCTGAAATTTCACATAATAGCCTTGAAATTTATAAGATGGAAAATGGGAGCGAATCTAGTCCTATCAGGTTTTAACTTTTTTTCTTCTCATATATATATATATATATATATATATATATATATATATATATGTATACATATATCTTAGTTTTCCAACACTTTGCTTCTGGCAAACACAGATGAAAAAAAGAAAAGATCTTTTGGGTTTGTCTTCATCATCATTGTTGTCATCAACTGTTTGAAGTGCGTTGGCAGACACACCCTCTGCTGTTCGAAGATGTGTGATTATTGTTCAGAACAGCTCTAGTTATCTCCGAAAGCAAGGGGAGTGTTTTGAGAGAAACACTGAGTGTATATTCAATTTTTGAGTTTTAGAAATGTTCCCTTCTTCCTGTTAGTCTGAATGTAAACTTATACAGAAGATGTGTTTCAATATGATAAGCTTATGATGAATAGGAAGAAATTCTGGGTTTTTCATAGGCTTCTCCCTCACCACATGCCAAATCTTCCTAAGGAGATAGTAGACAGTTGAATGCCAATTTTTCTCCTCTGTAAAAGTGTTGATAACCGTTTTATGATGTACTGAACCTTTGGCTATCTAAAAAAACAAAAGATACATGGTTATCATAATCAATACCAAGGTGTGTGTCCAATTTTATCACTTCTCCAAGATACCTTAACCAATTTTAACCAAAATTTTTTTTATGGTTTCATAGCTGAAATTTTTTAATACCATGTATATTGGTAAATAAGGAATCTCTTGAAAAGGTTTAGTTTATAAACACTGTAGAACACGCAGGTAATGTTTTTGAAACGTTAGATCTAATGCATATTCTTTCCTAATAGCTAGCTCCCATATGATGTCAATGTCTATGCTAGGCCTTCTGACTGGATGTTTTGAGCATGTGCACTGTTTCCTTCAATCGTCCTATTCCCCAATGTTGTTCAATATCTATCATTTTGATTTCATTCTATAAAGATTTGCGTGCTTCTTTTTCTCTCCATAAAAACAGTGAAGACAAGGAAACTTGTCTGAATGAATTAATGTATTATAGTAACAACACCTTGTCTCGGAAATTCAAATCCAAATGAGAGATGATTGATGAATGAATAATATTTTGTAAACAAGAGAAAATGTTTGAAATAATTATCAAAACTTGGTATTTCTTTAGCTTTTCTTTCAAAGTTTAGGTTTAAATTGCTTTGTTTACAATACTGAATGCTGATCAAACAAAATAAAACTAGCCGAAGTCGATAACAGCAATCCTTGGCAACACAAAATAATTTCCTTGATACATGACAAATGTTATTGTCATTTTATATAAAGATTATTTTGATGCATAATGACAAATTTTATTTTGCTTTCATTTCACAAAAGTTTATGAAACTGTAAGATTCATGAATTTTTATATCAACATCAACTAACAACAAAGAATCTTGCTTAACGCTCTTCAGAAATGAAAAATAATTTTAGAGGTATTTATAATCCAAAGCTTAGCACCATTCCTTGGTGATCGGCAATAAACTTGCTGAGAAAATCTCAGTAGTCAAATTGTAAATGGCTACGTGTAGGGATAGATTCATATTTAATATAAAAATCCTCTTCCTGAACATTTTTTACAGCTTAGTTCATTACAATCTTTAAAATGTATGTAAATCTTTAATTATGTACTCTAATATGCATCTCCAACTTGATTCTTTCCTAACGAAGAAATTAAATCCAATTGAGTTTTGAATTACAGAAAAAGAGTTCAGTATTTATTATTTCTTTTATTGTTTGCACACATTATTTTTTTACTCTTTGAGGAAATATAAAAACACAAAGATGAATATTCAAGAAATTATATTGTTTTGCTACTTTTTGCTTAGCTTTTATTCTCTTTGTTTTGCCAAAGAGGCCATACACTAAAAATCTCATTCATAGGATGAGAGCACATTTTTTCAATACTTAGTTTACAGAAGATATGGCTATGCTATTGGCCTAAAGTTTTGAATTTTATTTTTCCTGCAGGTTAAAGGGCCTGTTGTTCAGCATTGTTAATATATAAAGCAAAAAAATCTCAGATACACATTTTTATTCCAACATTTAAATAGCCTTTTCAGTTATTGTCTTTGCTGTTGAAATTCAACGTAATTAAACCACTGGAAATAGGGCATATAGATAACTATGTCTATTATTAACAATTGTTGTATATGCTGGAGTATAAGACAAATGATTTACAAGGGTATTTGGAAGACTACAGCTCATTGCAATTCATCCAATTCCCATTATTATCCATATTGAGCTTCTGAAGATGACCCCTTAGTTATAACACCAGCGCATTGGATGCAGTGTAATATTCACATAATTTTTTAAGAAATAAATGTTTATCTTATATACCGGCATGTACAGCGTATTATAACATTTTATGGTGATTTTTTGTATTGTGATGCAAAATCCATTTGTAATTCTATTTTGAATCTGTATGTTTTTTTCTTTTCTTTTTGCAGATCCATTCACATCCCACTTTAAATCACCCTCATCCCTAACTGACCCAAACACAATTAAAAAACCTAGACAACAACAAACTTACTTCTACACAGGAGATACAAGTGCTATCTTCTCTTCAACCTTATGCAAACCAAACATAGGCCACATCCCTGACTGTAGTCAGTGGATTGATTTGAAGCCTCCCGCAGTGAACAGTGGCATTTCTGGGCAAAACTTGAAAACTGAGAACCTGAGTTCGCTTGCTGACTCTCGTCAACTGCCTAGTGTTCCACAGGTATTCTACTGAAGCTTTACCTGAGTCAGGTGTTACCCAAACATATCTACACACACCTATACACAGATGAACACATGTACATAAATCACATACAATAAAAAGAAAAAAAAGTGACGTTTTTCTCTGTGCAGGCTGTCATTGAAACAAGTGTCGATTGCAAGTTCCAAATATATGAACAACTTATATGTATATACAATACACATGCTCATATATATATATATATATATATATATATATATATATATATGTATATATATATATATATATATATGTATATATATATATATATATATATATATATATATATATATATATATATATATATATATATATATATATATATATATATATATATATATTAATTTTTAAAAAAGTTAAAACAGACAGTACTTATCGACAACATTTTGGAACATTCATTGATTTTTTAAAAATCATTTTGTGTTTTTTTTCTTTGTTTTTATCTCATCTACTTCACTTCCATTTGCTGTATATTTCTGTTTTTGTTTTTCATTATACAGATATAAAGAAACATTTTAAACCGTGCATTATTCTTGTCTGAATTTCTGAGATGGGGAATAATCACTATTATACACTGATTTACTTGAAGTAGCATCCCCATTCTGGTTGTTATAGTGACAATGTTTTGGCTGTTGTAGTCTCCATTTTATTCACTAGGCCATGTGTCCTACAAGACACACGGTCTAGTAGATAAAGATATTGGTTAAGCATTTCCTATAACCTGCATGATGCTTGTGAGTTCAATCCTTCAGTCAGGATAATGCAAAAAAAAACATATATTCTAGATACAAGATATTCTCCAGCATGGATAGCAAAATGAGAATAATACACCTCCATGGATTGAATGAAGAGTTTGGTCTGAAATTCTCAGAATGTTACCAAATACTACAGACACCAGGAAAAGACGGAAAGATACAGTGGCTGAAACATTGTGACTATAACAACAAAGGTGAGGAAACCTGTCCAAAAAAATCAGTGTATCATGATGTGCATTATTCAAATGTTTTACTTTGCTGGGTAAGGATGTCTAAGGAAGTACATCTAAGGTTATTGTCAACACTTCACTTCTGCTCGAAAAAAAACATCACTTTAGTATTCTGAATAAGCCTTCATATTATCAAATTTCTTTTTTTTAAATTTAAATTTCGACAATTTAAAAAATATATACCGTATTTATCGGATTTGAGGATGCTTAGGCTTCGAGGACACATTTTAATTTTAACTTGCAAAACTTTATAAAAAAAGAATATATAAGAGTTTTTGCAATTTCATTTACATGGCTCAGTGACATCTTTTTGACCATTTATTGTTTGCATTAGACACAGAATAACTGAACACAGCCAAGACAGATACCGGGTGAGTTTTTGATTATGATAGTCTCGTCTGTAATGAGATTTACCATTGAACTCTTTTAACTCATTAGGCCTGGGTTTTTCAAGGGTTATAAAGTAAGGGTGACAAGGAAATGATAGATTGATTCAAGTTTTCTTATTTTGAAGGTTATAAGATGTGGATTTCATTTGTAGCAAAATCAAACTAATATAATGGTCATTATGTATTCAAAAAGGCTGCCTCATCATGTATTCAAAATGGCCACCATATTCAAAATGACCATGAAATTCAATGTACACATATGTTCATTCCCAGCCTGATCGGGTTAACATATCACAGTTTTACTTCTTTTGTCGCTTGATGAAGTTCCTTCAAAGTAAAGGTTGTTTGTGGGAAGTGAAAACACTGATGATATTGATATACGTCTGAATTACTACTAGTTTGTTGACTTGCCTACGATAATATGCCAATACTGGAATGAATCTTTGTGAATAAGTATATTTTTTATTATTTATGACACTTTTGTTTATTTGATATTTCATACTAAGGATGATTTATACATTTCATTCAAAGGTCATATATAGGAGTTCAGATCGCTGTCTAGCATAGATCACCTTCCTCTTGGGTTAACATAGGCCTACGACAAATTCACATATTTACTATTCTTTGTATATGTGAGTGTTTCATTTATAGTTCTGATTTAGTTAAGAGATAAAAGATACAACAAAGGTAATTTGACAATATGAGATATAAAATTTTGAATTTTCTCTAAAATAATTCTCTGTGAACTTTCTCTTACTTTTGAATTTTTCATATTTGTGGTTGGTCTTTGATTAATGCAAAAAAAAAAACAGGAAGAATAACTCATTAAGCTAAGCTCTCATCTGGCAGTAAACTATGGAAAATTCTTATATTTGAGAAAATATGTTTTGAAACAAGATCAGAGTCACCAGGATGTAAATAGTATCCTCAACTAGCATAGTGCCCCAGAACAGGATTTATGTTTCAGTGACAGATGAATTGAAATTACTCAAGTATAACACCTATAAAGAATCATTGGTTTAAAACTTGATAGGAAACTATTGCGATCAGGACTATGATACAAGCAATATGTTCACAGTTAACTAACCATTATGAAGGAAGTATCTTATGTTTATGGAGGTATACATGTTGTCTTGGATTTAGGGTCTAACCTTAGAATCACATTCCTCTCTTCTCCTGCTCTTCCACAAAATGCAATTCCAATACAGCAAAGCAAAATGTTAAAAAGGATTGGCAAGGAAATTGGGAATCAAGAATTCAGAAAATTCCTGCAAACACGTAAAGATAATAGCTTAGTGGTAAATAAATTGTCCTTAATGTCAAGTAGGATAGGCTTATTACAATAGTTCACTTTGGGGAACGCAAATCAGATTTAATCGAAATTAAGAGGGACCCTTCAGCTACGGATGATGCATGGCAATTTCTGGATAGTTGCAAAATCAAAGAATGACATACATATTCTTAAAAAGTGCTCTTGGTACAAGATGATGGTCCTTGCGGTGGGAAGATTTTCCCAACGTGCAAAAAGTAGTAGCTCTGTAGTAAGCATATTGTTCAAGAGACAATAACTTCTACAGTTTAATGACTTACAATGAAATTAACAAAATCAAAAATCACACTTGCTTTTTATCTTCAAAAGTTGACGATAGTATTTTTCAATATTGGTTTTTACAGTTTTTCTTAAATAAAATGTTAGAAAATACTATTTTCATTTAAATTCATGTCTGTTCTTGCTTACATGGAAATTCACCCCAATATTCAAATGCATTAAAAGACATTATATTTCAAACATTGTAAATACTAATGTGTAAGTCAATCTGGTATATAGAATGAATCTTGAAAATTCACTAAAAGATTTATAATTCATAATATTCCCCGTGTATAAGCTGATCCTTGATTTTTGATGAAGATATCGTCAATTCATGATACGTCTTAAATGTAAGCTGACCCTTGATTTTGAATAAGAAGACATTGATTTATGATATGCAACTTTTAATCTGCCCCTTGATTTTTGACAAAAAAGCCATCAATTTATGACATGCCGCAGGTATGGGTAAACCAATTTCAGGCATAATGAAACTTGAATTAAGTTAAGCACCATATTTTAGGGTATATAAAGCACATTTCAGAAAACTATCATAAAAAACAACTGTATGTATTATAAATTGAGGGTGAGGTGAAAATTGAGAATGCCAAAAGCAAAATATTTTTTGTTGTAGCATTTTTGCGCAAGAACATAGAAAATTTCTGCAAAAATGCTGTACATTTCCATTCAAGTATCGATAGGATATAATTTTTTTTAGACACCATGAACATCAACCAAAGCTGTCAACATTGGTTTCTTCGGTTTTCAAGTGATTCTGCCTGGTTGGCTGTTTATGCATGTATGTATCATATATACATGCCACTTGAATTCAAGTAGAGGGCAGAAAATTCAAATATATACTCCTTGTGATATTTAGAAAAAGTTCTGCCCAAATATCTTTTCAGTGGGATGGGGATCAATTTGCATTATATGTTTATACTAAATTGATCTCAAAGATTTCATCTGGTAACGTTCAATTTTTTTTTTTTTTAATCCAGACTTTTCAGTAATCCAACAAGAAGCAAGTGTAGAAACCTATACATAGATCATTATTTTTTGAAAAAACTAACAAGGCATGCTGCCAAAAGACGTTGGTTGGTCACATGACGGTTTCTATAGTGTGACTAACCAGACCTGTGGTAATTCATATTATTTGCTGAATATTTTTGATGTTTGAAATCAAGAGTAACCTCTAGTCCTTTCCATTGTGCACAGATTTTGATTTAATGAATATGCCCAGTGTATAGGTTAACCCTCAGATTTTGGCCTGAAAATCCAACTTACACAAGACCATCTGAATTATCAAAGCTGAAAAATAAAATCGTGACAAAGAGCTTGCTTACAAATCATGGTTTATTTGAAAAAAAGAAAATAAGTTGTTAAAAAATTGTTTCATAATTTCATTTTTGCAAACAAATCATTCAAGTTGGTTTTATACCTTGGTAGAGTTAATATATCTTTAAATCATAGTGCTAAAATTTATCATGTATTAGCTGTTGAGTAGGTGTATTTGTAATATTTTATCAAGTGTAGCCTCCATACTATTAAATACAAACATAAAAAAAATGGCCTCGAATGGAGTAACACATAACTGCAAATACAAAATGGCTCATCATTAATGTATTGTATCCAAGAGTAATACACCTCAACCTGTTTGCAACCATGTATGTTTTTTAATGCTGTGCCGGGTTTTCTCATAAAAAAATTGATGGGAATAGGAAATCTTCATTGCATGTTTAAAAACAGTGTTATTTTCATACGAATCAACTAATACGTACAATAAAACATCTAATAATTGTAATATATACATAGATATATTTGAGAGAAAAAAAGAATAACACACTAACGTAAGTTGAGATATCTTGTCTGTGGTACTGGATAGATGACTTACTAAGACGATTTATTTTATCAAACTGGTAATTTGCCGCTGTAATATATCCACCATTAATGTGTATATAAAAACAGGCTTGGAAACAAGATGGATGTCACTATCTTTTAAATAGGTTGTTCCTCTATCAGAAGGAAATGATATGTCAGTGCTCAAATCTGAGCAAAAATATCATCCAACTTGGATTGAAATAAAGTGCTACCAGGCCTCAAAGAAGGTTATACTTGAAATTGATTTTTGATTATTTGTTGGCTAATATGAAATAACAGAATAATTTTCTAACAACTTTCATTGCAGCATGCTGTGTTGGGAGTGATCTATTAAAAATGAATGAATGAATGAATTCTCTCAACTTTTGTTCTTGATCTCTAAAAAAATCTGAATTTTCAAAAACAAGTGTGAATGCTGCTGGACACAAAGTAAGGGATCAACTTAGTGTAAACTTACACTGCAAATTTTAACCCCCCACATGGCCCCATAAAAATCTTTTTTGGTTGGAATCTTCCGAAAACAAAAACAAAAAAAAACAAAATAAGTAATTGTTGAAATATTCAGTCCTCTAGCTCCATTGGTATGGACTGTTCTTGAGATAAGTAGTTGGTCAGTCAGACCAATTTGAAAACTGAAGAAATTTAAGTTCTGATTGATTAGTGCAGAAGCAAAATCAGACAAGTGCTGGAGAGATCAAAAATAGAGAGTGGGTTTGAGAAATTGGTCAGATCAACCAACAAGCCATAAAGTCTTTTAGCTCAGGCAGTAAAGCAGCTGGGTGTTGTCTTTTAAAATGGTTATGAGCTCAAATTTTTCCTGGATCCTATTCTCTATTTCTGATCTGGGCTGTAGATAGATATCCAGTGTTAAGTTGTGATAAAAAGCAATTAAGAAATTGATAAAATGGAAAATAGTTGTCAAAAATTTATAATAGTAGTTTACAATACTTCCTCTAACAAAAATGATACATAAAAGCTTATATTTATCTAGTTGTAGGCTATGGTAAATCCCTGATGTAATATGCTATGGTTATTGCAAATGCTATAAAAACATGTCTTGTCAGTCACTCAATAGAAATCATTACAAGACCAATGTCTTTTGGCAGCATGCTATGTTGGGGATGATCAATGAATCATTTATTTCCCTAGCATTTTGTTGGATCACTAAAAAGTTTTATAAAAAAACAAGCATGAATGCTGCAAGGACCAATTTAGCATAATATTACATTGTAAAATTAAACTCCCGACTAATAACTTTTTTCGGGGAGGGTTTTCATAAATCAAGAGAAAACGTTTTTCTAAACATGATAAACAGTAAATGCTAAGATTTTTAGTCTTCTAGCTCCATCAGTTCAACCTCTACATGCAATGCATACCGACAGACCAAATCAAAAACTGAAAAAATCTTGGTTGACTATATTGACAGTTTTGGCTGACGGTTTCTAATTAGGCTTGGAGAGGAGATACACACTTTCCTGTTTTTAATCAGATAACATCAGGCTGTGGGCATTAGTAAAATGATACCATTATATGGTTCATACAAGCACATTTGCTTAAAACAAAGAAAAATCTGAAGAAGAGGGTATTATCAGGCTTCAGATAGGATAACATTTACCTAGCGGAGGCAAATTACAAGGACCAGGTAAACATGTTGACTTTGGAGGCAAAAAGGCATTCATATAGTATCAGCTTTTATTTCTTTGTAAACTCTAGTTTTCTTTACAGCATTCTGTAATTGAAGAAGAGGCAGCTCATATGTTTGATTGTTTGTTTTGTCTTTACTGATCTGTAGGTATTTTCTGATAATCACTTAAAACAATACCAGAAGTTTGAAAAAGTAATTCAATGAGAAAAACTTCAAACGAATCATTTTCTCATGTACATAAGTTATAAGTATATCTGTGTATCTATCTATCTATCCACCCTCTAACATATATTTACAGTGCTTTGGTACACATATGTATATTACACTTATATTTTTGGAAATACATATGTACATATATTCTTCATAAGTGTGTGTATATAATTCTCTCTCTCACTCACTCTCTTTCTCATTTTCTTTCTTTCTTTCTTTCTCTCTCTCTCTCTCTCTCTCTCTCTCTCTCTCTCTCTCTCTCTCTATATATATATATATATATATATATATATATATATATATATATATATATATATATATATATATATATATATATATATATATATCACTGTCTCTCTCTCTCTATATATATATATATATACATACACATACACACATACACATATATACATGTATGTATATATATATATATATATATATATATATATATATATATATATATATATATATATATATATATATATATATGTACACGTATGTATAGAAAGAGAGAGAGAGTCACTAGCAAGTGTACCAGATGTTGCCTGTGGGAGGGTGATGTAATCAATATTCAAGTCTAACAAAGAGCTTCCCAAAGTATGGGAAACAATGAAAAAAATCGACCCTTTTTGAAAACCTTACCTTTAATTGATTTTTATAAATCTCCAAGGGTCAGCGCCACCTATCTTATGTTCATCCTTTGGGTCAAGTTATCCACGTACACAGATTTGCAGTCTTTAGGGTGCAATGTCTTCCTCAGAATTGAGAATGCCAAAATTGACCTGACTACAAATTGATCCATAGAGTTCACCAGAGGTTATCACCATCTATCTCTTGTTAATCTTCGGGTCAAGTTACCATTATACATAAATTACCAGCTTGGAAAGTGCAACCATTTTGAAGTCTATAAAGAATATAGTAAGAAATTAACATTTTCCGTCTTTTCTAATACTAGAAATATATATATGTATTATTCAAAGGAATCTTGAGGAAACAAGTCAAGTAGAAAACTTATGAAGAAAAAGCATATTCTTTATGTATTTATATAAAAATCATTGTCCAATAGTATTTGAACTAGCAAAAATCTGTGTTTTATTGCACGTGATTGCAGGCATCATAATGGATTTTGAGCAAGGGGGTTCAAATCAACTTACTAGATTGGTAACTCTTCCATATAGCATTGTGAGTTCACTTTTCCAATCTCCTTGATCGATTCTGAACAAGTCTTTAGGAAGATTGGGAAAACACTTGCATTTTCTTCATTTAACAGTTTAACTCTATCAAAAAAGCATTTTCAAAAAATTTAGCATTCAGAACCACAAAACATGACTAAATGTATGTCTTGTTATACAGATTACAAAAAATTGGTTCTTCTGGCATAACATTCCTGTGTTTAACTCTCAAAACCATGTGATTAGTTTGAACACTTATGACAAGCACTGTATATATATATATATATATATATATATATATATATATATATATATATATATATATATATATGTGTGTGTGTGTGTGTATATATATATATATATGTATGTGTACCATCTATAGACTAAAATAAAATACACAAACACAGATATATATTACATCATATAGAGCAAAGAAATATATATACATATGTTTGATTGAGCTAAACAGCCACCAAAACATGTATTTATATATATCCTACAGACTAAAGCGACATATATATATATATATATATATATATATATATATATATAGAGAGAGAGAGAGAGAGAGAGAGAGAGAGAGAGAATAAGAGAGAGAGAAAGAAAGCACCCTTTCAGGAGTAGCAGATGGTCTGATGATTACACTCAGAGTCACTGCGAAGCACTGAATTTTCAATGTACACCTATCTTTATACACACACACACACACACACACACACACACACACATATATATATATATATATATATATATATATATATATATATTTATATATATATGTACCCCATAGAATAAAGTAATATAGATATATTTATACAAAATGGATACAGCATAAATTATCTGGAATAAATTCACTTGTAAAATTAATATACATGAATGTATTATTAGTGTACAACAAATATGAAAGTATAAATAAATACACTAAATTAATAAGAATATAAGTATTTAATAAGCAAAAAAATGAAAAAATATTCAATGAAAGAAACAAAACAAACATATGAATAATAAAACCAATAATCGGCCTTCTTAGCTGATATCAATTTCCCGTGAATATAATTTCGATTACTATATTTGATGTGTAATGAAGACGATGCTTTCAGCTCTTCAGCTATGCAAAGTGGAAAGTGGTGTGTGGGAGAGAAAACTCAGGCCAACTTGTGGGCGGGCAGGAATTGGAGGAGTTGGTGTGAGGGTGTTATCTGGTAGTGTCCAGGGTTGGTCGGTGGTTGGTGAGGCATAGCTGTATCAGGGATTACAGCAAGGAAAGTGATAGTCGGAAATTAAATGTTCTTGGTTAACCATAATTTTTCAATTGCAAACTGTATGGGCCGTGTGGGTGGGGTGTAGGCAGGGGATGGAGGAGTTGTACCCAAAGAGAAGAGCAAGAGAAAAAGAAGACAAGAAAAAAAATGTATTCCTTTTCATTTATTTGGCCAGATCTGTCTATCCCAGTCTTTTCAAATCTATCTATTTATCTTGGCCTGTTTATGAGTTTATTTCTATCAACCTAAAAATGAAAGAGAACCATGTGTATATATATATATATATATATATATATATATATGTATGTATGTATATGAGAGAAAATCCTGAGAAGATTGTTTGTAAGCATAATATACAAACATACACATATATCATATGCTTATGAATATATCAGTGTATACATTCATAGGGTTTATACTTCGATTTGATTCCAGAACCTGTGCATTATTAATAACTTTGCAGCAGAAAGACATTAGAATACAGAAGCCTGAGATATGAATATAAGGTGTGTGAATATTGCCACATATTGGCATAGGATGCATGTATCAACATAAAGCTTATGGGGCTCTTTTTGGCAACTATAAATTCTATTCACATGGCTACTTATGCTTCTCATACACAAGTATATAACTTGGAGGCACATAATCATCTTTGTAAAAAAATGTATATATATATATATATATATATATGACTTTATACATTTATCTTCCTCTTTCTCTCACTCTTTTTCTCTCTCTCTCTCTCACTGGCCTACCTATGGGTTCGCCGATCAGTGGAATACTAGCATGCCTTTTGCTAGATTCTTGGAATCAGCTCCCTTCCAATACATAGTACCAAAAGAAGCCACATATCTCAGAAGCATCAATGATGCCCTCTAAATTTACCCAAATAACATAAATCTTCCCAACTTGATGGATAAACTCAACAAAATAGAACTTACAACAGATTTTTCATATGAAACAGAATCAAACAACACCCTCCCCTCCCTTGACATCCTAATACATATAAACAGAAACAGTTCTTCAACTAAATATATTTATATACATATATATACATATATATATATATATATATATATATATATATATATATATATATACATATATACATACATATATATATATATATACATATATATAAGTATATATATATGTGTATATATATATATGTATATATATATATATATATATATATATATATATATATATATATATATATATATATATATATACACACACACACTCTATTTGTTTCTTTCAACGCGACAGCTTTGTGATAGGAAATAGTTATATGATCTGACAGAATGATTATAAATTGCGTTATATTACGTTTAAATTCTTATTTGAAATGATTTTCTGTCACCACAAAGTTAATGTATCACTAGGCCAAGACAACGTTGATAAAATAGACAATTAAAAAAATGGGGTTGCAGTAAGAATCAAACCTGTGACTTTTAGGGTAGCCGTTTTAAAGTAGTGTTGCTCTTACCATTGAACTGAGTAGCCACCAATGCATATATATATATATATATATATGTATTCATAGGCAGTAATCCTTTATTGACAGGTTTGATTAAGAGCCACAGATGTTGAATGTTTTTCTAATTCTTTAACAAACCTTTTCAAAGTGAACTTAGGTCAATGGTTAGTGTGCATAGATATTGTCAAAAAACTTTGATTCAGTGCTTTTATATATCCATTATGAAAATTCAAGACATGGTTAAGAACAAAAAATATTATAAACGTTATTTGTTTTTTAATTTCAATTTTTAAATTCTGGCAATATAGTGTTTGTGCAATATTGTGATGTCATACACAGGGTATTGCAGAAAAGAAGCAAGGAATGGTTAGTAAAAAAGTTTTTATAAAACATTCATTGTCTGTGGCCTTTAGCTAAATATATGTTTTAGGTTTGTACAGAATTTTTCTAGTGAAAAATCAGTTTTTTGCACAGTATCCAGTCTCTAGCTTTCACAAAAAAGGTGATGAGAACTTTTGCACACACCTAGTATGTACAAAGGTATACGCTATATATATATTCAATAAGAGGATAGGAAGGGAAAGAGCAGAAAAGAGAGGTAGTTTAATAAAAGTATAGTAAAATTAGAAAAACAAGACAAACACAAGTGAATTGTGATATTCCAGCAATGACCAAATGGTTTTGTCTCAGGATTTTATAAAAACATTGACTCTTGGGAATCTAACAGGCCCGTAAAATATCACCTTCTGCCAAATTTGATATGAGTTTTTTCTAAATACGTCTTTGAGTAGAACTATCCTAAATTTCTGGTTCATGTTTAATTCAGTGACTTGCAGTGGTGTGGTGCTAACAAAAAAAAGAACAGTCTCTGTTCATAAACTGCAACATTGTATAGACATTTTTTGACAGCTTTTGTCTACATTTGAGTCTCCAATAAAACTATTTTTTTCCAATTGAGTTTTCAATCTAATCCCCATTAAAACGTCCAAGACAAAAATAATGATCATATCAGGAATAAAATGAAAAATATTGCCCCATATGCAATAGTTATGAATAAATATATGGGGTGTGTATAAACACGGTATAGTCTGCTCTTTTTCTTTCTTTCTCTCATTCTTTGTTGCTTTCTATGTTTTATCTCAAAAAATGGATCTGATAAAAAGAGTATAACATAGTATGAGACAAAAAAGCAAAAAATATTTTCTGCTTACTTTGTTCACTCTCTACATCGTATCTTTCTACCTTTAACAATGCTATGGACCAATTGAAGATTGAAAAGGAATGCAATGTAACTCTCTTTAACCACTCACTCTTCAGATCACTCAATTCCTTACAAACACTGTTGACCGGTTTGAAAATTGGTGAAATTTTTCCATTCTGAGGAATGTCAACTTTTGTCGCAGTTTGATAAGAGATAGGGGGAACACAGGCCTGCCTACTCCAGAGCAGGTGTGTGCTATATCCTACCCTTTTCTGCCCCAAGAAAATTTCTGAAATTCAACCGATTTCAGATAAATTTTGAGGCTATATGAGATGAGTATTAGGACATCTGCAGGCTAACTTTTCTCATAAGTGAAATGTTCTAATAGAGAATTTCAGTAATAGCTAAGTAATTAGGATTTGCTGATGACATAAAGCTTTTTATAGAAAACCTTCATGATCTCCAAAAAATGCTAGAGAAACTGAATAAAGAAAGCTAAACAGTTAGTCTCCATATGAACTTGAGTAAAACAAATGTTATGTACAACAAGCATATCGAAAACAAAGACATAACAATCAGAATTGAAAAGGCAGAGCTGAATAAAGTAGACCACTGCATCTACTTAGGACAACGAATCACTATTAAATCCTCAAAAAAGCAAAGAATCACTCTAGAATGATAAGCTTTCTGTAGAGCTTCAAATACAAGAAAATCCAATTAGCGCTAAAAAGAAGGATATGCAATCAATGTATTCTTCTGATACTCACCTACGGTGCTGAAATATGGAACTTAACCAAAAGATTGTAACTCAGAACCATGTAACATGCACAGTAAAAAATCAGGCTCAGTATCTCATGAACAGATAGCAATATATTAGAGGAAAAACTGGAATCAGCGATGTCATTGAATCTATTAGAAACCCTGAATGGCAATGGGTTGGTCATATAGCAAGAATGTCTGACGATCACTGGATATCATGACTCACAATGTGGATCCCGTGAGATCATATATGTAACTGTGGCCATCAGAAAATACGAGTGAATGACAAACTAGACAAATTCAGATAGTACTGGTCCCATGATGCACATGAAAGAGAGGTCTGGCAAATCTTGGTGAAAGTGTATGTCCAATGATGGACACTAAAAGGCTGCTGCTGAGGGAATGCTGTTCCCTCTTAACAAAAAAAGTAAAGGAACACAGTCCCACGTGTTTGCACAGCAATATACCTCTTATGACTGATCATATAAGAATTGAAATATCATGTTTACTCTTTGACTTGCTTTTTAAATCTATCTGAGATGATTTTCAGATCTACACGCATATTAAAAACTGTCAACCAAAACTGTCAAGAAAACTGGAAAAAATAAGTTTCTTCAGTTTTTGAATTGATCCGGCTGGCTGGTTGTGTATATATGTATTGCATGTACAAACTGCACCAATGGAGCTAAAGAGCTGAAATTTTAGACATTCACTTGTTATTACTATCTAAAAAAACATCACTCTTTGTTTACTGAAGATCCCTTTACAAAATAGGTTTTCATTTGGGGGTTCAATTTACAATGCGAGTGGATGCTAATTTGGTCCCATAGTTTTTGCTCGGCAGCATTCACACTTGTTTTTGGAAAATTTGGACCTTTGTAATGATGAAAACCCAACAAAAGACTAGAGAAGTAACTTATCCATTCATCGCCCTTTTTTCTTAATTTTCTAATTGATTACCCCTAACTCAGCATACTGCCAAGATACGTTGGTTTCAGAACCATTTCTTTTGTTTGACTAACTATACCTGTTTTATATATTATTCTGCTTGTTAACATGTACAACTATAATGCTTTTCTACTTTTCTACCTAAGATCAAAGAGTTGTATCTGCCTAATACCTTGCCCTACTGAGCTGGTATCAGTTTTCTGAGCAAGAAATTCAAATGGGGAAAGTGAGGGAGAGGAACAGGGGTGGGGGAAAGAGGGTGTGAAGAAAAGAGGTAGGGGGTAAGAAAGATAGAGTGAATCCCAAAAAAAAGGATGAAAGGGAAAAAATACAGGTCTGCTCAGTCATTCAATGGAAACCGTCTCATGACCAATGTCTTCTGGCAGCACGCCATGTAAGGGTGATTGATGAAAAAAAATTGAAAAAAACGGTGATCAATGAATGTTTTTCTCTTCCATTTTGTTGAGCATTTTTCATTAAGAAGTCTGAATTTTCAAAAAACAAGAGTGAGAGACAGGGTGAAGCAGGAGATATTACATAATCTTGATTGTCAACACCCATGGAATTTCCACAGGCCCAGCTAAATATCAAGAGCCAGTATATATAAAATTTTACGCTCTGCTTTCCACCTTCATCTAAGTACTTATGCAAATATCTATGTCAACATTTATCCACAAATTCACTTACATATACTTTGTAGAACTTATGAAGTACTTGCCATTCTTTTAGAGTTAGCTAATTTGTCTAGCAAGTGATTTTAAATTTGATTCAACCTTGATTCTCTATAATCATGAAATAAATAGTTTTCTGCTTTTGTGGCAGCAACAATATCAATTGTCCAAATTTTCCCCACTGTTCTGCCCAATTTTAGAGGTTGGTGCTTCTCACCCCTTCAGCTCATACTTTTATGCCTTGCGTCAGACTAAATCAAGCTTAGTTAATATTTATATAGCTTATGGAGTTGGAAAGTAATAGATACTTAACCAGATCGAAAAAAAAGACCCTTTTCCTAGAGTACCCTGGAAAAAACAAAATAGCTTATGACTAGTAGGCTAACCATAGCACTAAAACCAAGTTCTCATACATGACCACTTAAATACACTTTCAAGTCATACAATTACTAATTGCCCATTCATATAACTGTATACTTCATCTTACCTATTCTGTAACCTAGTCATTGCGATTCGACTGATGATTTAATCATGAGTGTTTTAAGGGCAAAATAAGCTGATAGAACCCATCCCTCAGGCTAGTCTGGAATTATAGTAGATCGTCAACTAGACGGGCTGCCAACTATGGCTAGAGAGCCCAGTATGGTATTCTACTGATAGCTGAGGGGAATAGGGATGGATTCATGCCCGTCTTGAGGGCATTAGTGTGGAGTGAACACAAACTGTCTCGGCCAGAATTTTCATTTGGTTCAGACTCCATTCTCCATACCAGCTGCCATCTGGCAACTGTGCACAAGGAGTCAATGTCTTGGGCTTCTGAAAGAGTTACCTTGGCCAAAGTAGAACAGTGAGTTAAAACCTATGAATATGAGTAATTCTGAGTGTAAAGTATTCAATAAATGCATAATACTAGCTTTGACAGAAAGGTGCAAAACCTGGAAACTTACAAGACCACTTGAAAACAAACTCGGAATAGCAGAGAGAGCAATGGAAAGAGCGATCTTAGAAACAATTCTTTGTGATAGGAAAAGATCAACATGGATTAAAAGAGAGGACTAGGGTGAAGGATATGGTACAAGCAATGAAACAACAGAAGTGAAGACGAGCAAGGCATATAGTGAGAAGAAGAGACAATAGATAGAGCATTAAGCCAACTGATTGGTGCCTGTGGAACAGTAAATACAGTAGGGAAAGACCAGACACATGATGGAGAGAAAGAAAAGCGACAGAAAAGTGGAACATGGCAAAGATTAGCACAATCATGCTCATCATGGAAGGATATTGAGAAGGCAGAGGAGGACTTATAACAGCTGCTGCTGATGATAATAATGAAATGGTTTTATAACATTTTATCACATATACACCATTTTTTTTCAATGTGTGGGTGTATATGCATAATATTCAGACATCTTTCTATCCCTATTGATCTGTCACATTCATCTAACAAGCTAGCTGCCTAATATTGGCTATAAAATGTGTATTAAGGTATGAAATCTAGTGTTTATACCATAAATATATTTATATCATTATTATTTGTATGCATAATGCTATCACTTCTCAAAGACTTTAATAATCTCTGTCCTATGCTTTTAATTACATCTATAAACCCAAACAGGTCTGTTTACTAGATGCTTATTATATCTTATCATTGCCTACACACTAAACTTAGAATAGATTTAAAACCTTTACCATAAATATATCCCTTATGTTAATACGCGTGCACGTGTGTTTATGTGCATTGTATTGAATGTACCTGGGGTATTGGAAACTGAAACAATAAATTTGCCGTATTGCCAATAGCCTCTCTAAATCCAAGGAAAATCCATGATTTCAAAAATGGACTTTCAAGATTTGGGTAAAAAATATCTCTTGACCTATGATACTGATGCTACATAATCCTCCGATTCTCTCACATGTCAGACATCTACAAGAGATCAGAACGTTGCTCCAGAAAGATCAAATGCAAAACTGTGACCGGCAGAAAATGAGATGTGAGATGATTTTGACATTTTGACAGGTTCAGGACATATTGGTGCCACAACAACTGTGATAGAGAGATCTGACAAATCTTGGAGAATCAGCAGGCGTTTACAGCCTGATGATGATGAGTAAAGGTTAGATCGACCATCAATATAAGACTAGTATGATTACCATAGCACTAAAAGCAGGTTTATATATATGACAAATAAGTTCAAGTCATATAAGTTAATTATGCATATCAATATCTACCTCTTTACTTAGAGTACTTCGAAGCAACATTTGTATTGCAGTGATTAATTTGATCCTCCTAAACCAATGGACAAATAAGACCTTGTGCCAGATTCAGGAAACTTAAGTATCTCTTGTACACTTTTTGAATTTATTCAGCAGTATGCCCAAAGTGGCAGCAATTCTGATTGTCTGATTGGTTAAAGTCATTTTAATACAATGGTCTATGATTAAAGACTAGTTTAAGTACTTGTAAAAACCAACAGGATTATTCATGTATGGATCAGCGTGTAGTATCTGTGCACATTAAAAAGTGTTATACTCACACTCAAACACACACGCACGTATATATATATATATATATATATATATATATATATATATATATATATATATGTGTGTGTGTGTGTATACATTGTGATAAAAATATATAGAGGACATTTATATATTTCAAAATTTCATAAGTCAAGAGTGCTCAATGTTTTCACACAGAGCTGATGATCATGGTCAAATACCCATCCATTTTGGAGACTCCGCAGGATAAAATAGAGGGATTTCTAACTGTAAATAATTATCCTAGATGAGATATGTATATATATTGGAAGGCCATATGGTATACATATGAGCTTTCTTATTTGATTTGATGTTTTGTTAGTTCTAAACTAGTATCATCAGAAACGACTTCCCTAATATGGCCTTCCAAATTGTCTCTTTACTTTGATATATATGTATATGTATACACACACACACACACACACACGCACATATATATATATATATTTATATATATATATATATATATATATATATATATATATATACATGGATGTACATTGTGTTTTATATATTAGGTTTATTATGTTCTGTATACTTTCCTAACAACCACAACTCCTGACACATTGATATATACATGCATTCCTTCATACATGTATGTATGTACGTACGTTAGTGTGTATGCATATATTTAATAAAAGCAAACTATCTGTGACCAGCAACACCAATAACAACTGACCCAAAATGAAGCAGTTGAGCATAGATTTTGAATCAAAGAAAACTGTAATTTGTTCAGCGTCGGACATCCTCAGGGATGAGACAAGAAAACAGTCGGTCAAAGAGGAGGACTGGGAGTGAATACCAGTTCAGCTGAAGTAGAGAGAAAGGGGAGAAGAGGTCAGTGTTTTCTGAGATTCTTGCTACCCTCCCAGCATGCTAATCACAGTTGAATATACTGATTAAGGTCCAGGGATCAAAACCCTGTTATGCAGCTGAAATCAGCATTGGTGTGAGAGAGAACAACGTTCTTGCCAAGTTTTTTTTTCCCAATCATTCATTACTATGTGCCATGTAGATTATGGATTTCACCTCACATTACTGTGGGTCAGAAAAGAAAAAAAAATTCTGTTTTCTTGCAGTACAGAAGAAGCGTTTTTTTATAATCACAAATAATGTTATCAAACGCTTATTGTTATAAAAATCATTTGGTTCCAAACACTTCATTTAAAATGAATTAGAAATCATGATTAATTTTTTAAAAATTATTATTACTATTATTATTATTATCATTATTATCATGATTATTATCATTATTAAATTCTTAGAATCCAAAGTTGTTCATGATAACAAATTTGATAACAACAATTTATTGGATTGGATGTAAATTTATAACAATGAATGTAAACTGTCCCAATTTTCATATCCTTGACTTGGATGTTATCAGTCACTTATTGCTTTTTAAAAGAGCCCATCTGAAATTGATCACAATAAGCAGCTTCTTCCATATCAACTAAAATGTTATCATTCAGCATTTTGCAAAGTCAGTTTGGAGAGTTCATGATTATTAAAACAAATGAAAAACGATTCAGACAACATTTTATTCTTAATGATTAAATTCTCTGATCACTGTGGCCCAGTGGTAAGGTGCATGCCTCTAATTTGGTAAGCCATGGTTCAATCTGCAACTGTCGAGGCATACCAAAGTCTTTAAAAATGGTATTTAATGCCTCCCTGCCAGGCATTCAGGGACCTTTACCCAAGACCAAAGGGATTACAGCCAAATCAGATTAGAAACATCAGATCAAATAAAATGAGCTATCTCAGACCTGGTTTATACCTAGATGGGTAACTATTGGAGAATGCCAGGTTTTGAAGCAGAACAAATTTTCAATCAGAAGTGGTTTTGCTAACAATTGCCCATGCGTACCTAGCCCCACGATACCCTCGATGATGGCATAAGTGGAGATTGATGATACATGATTCAGATATTGAACAAAGGAGTAAGAATCTTAACTCACAATAGGACTTGCAAATGTAGCTTGAATGGTAGAGGAGAAGTAGAAGGTGTAAGATTTTATCCTATGAGGTGCACACTGACAACTAAAAATTAGAGGGAAAATTGACACTGACCCCACCCATCTAACTGCAATGTTGGATGTTTATCTTCATATCTGCTTATTTTTCTTGATATAAGGTTTGCAAAATCTCTTTAACTTATGTTTCATATTTTGAACTTCTAAACCAATTTTTTTCTAATCTTTGCTAACAGTGAATCAGCATGTGTTAGCTTGTACTCAAAACCTTAAGAGTAACAGATACCATAAGAAAAATTATATTTATCTCATCAAAAGATGTGCAAGACTTTTGATTGCTGCAACTAAGCATATATATAGTAAGAGTTGTGTCTGTCACATATAGTATTGGTTGCAGCCATCAACCCTTTCCTCTTCTTTTTCTCTTATTAAACTACTCAGTCTACTGAGTATTGAACCTGAAAGGGGTATGAAGTACATTCTCATTGAAAAAGCTGCAATCTATCAAGCAAAAGATTAAGAAAACAGATATAATTTTTAGTATGGTAAACCAGTGTTTCTTAAACTATTTCAGTGTCATTCACCCTGGAGACTTTATCTTAAAATATCATTCAGCTTCAACTTAACTTCCTTACGTTTATTCATCATCTGTGTTATATCACCTTTTATGCATTGACATCTGCTAACACTTTTTCAGGGGTCTTAAGAGGATATATTCAGAATATACCTTAGTGGCAACCCTAAAGAATAATAGCATCTTTTTATTTGGATACATCAAGTTGAAGGTTACATAAATCAATTGCACAGCAATGTTATCCTTTATTGACTACAGGGTTCCAAATTTCAAACCCCCTAAGCCTAGGTGAGAAGACCTGAAATGGGGGACAGGGGGGAAATGCCCTGTTGGTCCCACTCCTCACTTGAGGACACATACCTTTGTATATTATTTTAGACATGATGGATATTCACACAAGCGCTTCTGGTCACTCCTGAAATGTTACTTTATATCAAATTAAAGAAAATTTTGAAATTAGGAAACCATAGGTAGGAAGAAAAAGCATACCACATCTCTTGCTCTATTGCCACTAAAAAACAATGGGAGCTTACCAACCATTTTAAGATCAATGCTCTTTTTTTCAGTATAGGAATTAAGTCATTCATCTTTCATGCTTTATTCACCCTCTATTCACCCCTCTAGTTTCATTCACCCCCAAAATAATTCGATTGACTCTTGGGTAAATGATTCACCAGTTCAAGAGGCACAGTGCTATACTTTCCTATATAATGTGTTCTTTGTTAAAAACTTATGCAGTCGAGTGTCAAAACAAAATGAAAATAAATGAATGTTGCTATTTTCTTTAGACAAGATGAAGCAATACCATATTTTTACCAACAATGCCTACATATTTTTAGATAGATTACCAAAATCTAATTCACTGAGAAACTGACTTATCGAAGTACTGTAGTTGTTTACTGACAGACAAAACCTTGCATTTGATGAAACAAAGTGAAAATAAAATTTGCTCTGATGATTTTTGCTGACCACTTCTGTCATTTCCAATTCTGTCTTCTGGTTTTTGTCTAATTCTGCACATGCACATGCATAGATACACACACACGCACACACATGTTCATGCACACACACAAAAACTATTATATACACATGTTGCAATTAAGCTGTTTACTGATGGACAGACAAAATTTTACTCCTTTGTATATGCTAGTGAAGGCCTAAGTGTTTTTCTTTAATTTTTTTTCCTTTTTGTTTAAATCTTTTCTTTCTTTTTATTTTAGAGAACTGACTTTGCTTGATGGGAAAGGACATTAGAGGCATGATGGGAAATGCTTGCTCTCAAGAATAATCATTAAGTCTCCAAACCTAATATTCTCGCATTTTTCCGTAGGAGATAATTTGATGTCTCTCTACAACACTTTAGGTTTTTCTTCTTCCTTCATGAAATTTCAATGTACGGAAATTGCCAAATGCTTTTAAAGGATGCCATCGCAGATGGAAAATGGAAACGACAGAAGCAAGACAAAATAGACAAATTAATAAGAAAACTAAAGATAAGGAAAGAAACAAAACCGAAAGTAATGAAATAAAATGAACCAAAATCAAAAAATAAAAGTAAAAACATGAAATAGGAATGCTTAATATGACTTGGTAAGATATTAGTTCTTGGCATGATAATTCTGGTAAATTATTCATTTCTTAATAGACATTCAAGATATTGATTTATTTTAAGGATTAAGTTGTACCTCGCCTTCACTTGGCTTTTTACTTTCCTTCCTTCTTTTCTTCTTTGGTTTCTTTCTTTCTGGTATGCAAGTCCTTTACCTTTTTTCTTCTTTTTCCTAATTTTATAATTTGTATTCAAAATTATACATTCATAAGTAGACATAGAATATATTGATTTATTTTTTGCGGTGATGGGTTGGAGTGGGAAAAGAATGAGAAAGAGTGTGAAGGAGTGAATAAGAGGGAGAGAGAATGAGAGAAAGGACAACTCTTTTGGATAATTTGTTTCCCAGAAAGTTATAATCTAAGTTGTGCATAAACATGCAGATGTTAAGTGAAGTCTATATCCAAGGAAATGACTCAGCTTTGCAAACAGAGAAAGAACTGATCTGCTTCTAATTAAAAAAAGAAGAAAGAGAAAGAAACTCCTGAAAAAACTGTATAAAGGAGTTCTGAAAAAGAAAACAATGGAGAATTAACTATAGAAACATATAGATATTTATTTATAAACTAGCAGAAACAGAATAATATAAAAGGTGTGTGCTTTCATAAATTAGGAAGAAAGAAAAAAAAAAGAAAAAGAAAAATCTCTTTCAAAGGGAGTGTGTTCTGATGCCTTGGGAATAACATCAGCCACTCCTAGGAGCAGACATTGTACAAACAGCACACTTGGTAGGACGCCAGGCTTTTCTCTCTTGCACTTACAAATGGCACACACACACACATATACCACACCACACGCACATGCACGCATAGATCTAATTCATACTCATTATACAGAAAACGCACGCTTACACAAAACCTAAATGTGCCCATACACACACACACGCACATACGTACACATACCTATTGATGTTGTCACACAACAGCAGCAGTTACGGCAGGACTCTACAACCGAGCACATTCACTCACCGCGGACTCCAGAGGATTTAACCACACAGGTTAGTTGGTTTTGAATTTTTCTCTCTCTTCTCAGTCTTGTAATATTACTGTGCAACAGAAAGAACATAGGTAAAGTTGAATCCTATACTTTATACCTTACAATTTTTCTCTGTTGGTAATTTTTACAATTAAAAAAAGTGATTGCAGTATTAATTAAAACTGTTTTATTAGGAGTGTGCAAAAGTTTCCAGCAAAACCGGTTTTTAACTGTGTATTTAATCTGTAGTTTTCAAAAAAGAGTGCTGGGAACTTTTGCACACACCTAATAGATGTTTGTTGATATATTGAATTATTTTTTTAAAATTATTACTATAATGTTTTTGTCTACTACAAATATATTCTTAAAGATGCATTCTCATTCTGGCATTGGTTTGTGCTTATCATTTAACTCACCTGAAACTGATACATAGCTGACTGCTTTTTTTTGTTCCATCTTTTTTTATTATTTGTTTGTTTGTTTAAGTGAATGCTAATTGTTTCTTTTGCTTTAAGTATATTTTCTTTTCAAAGAAATTGAGTAATCTTTTTGTTTTTTTCATTTAATCTTTCTCTCAGAAAATTTATTCTATTACAAGATTGATTTTTTCTTCATAGCTTCAAATAACTGGTTTCATATTCAAACCTTTTTCTGTCATGTTTACAATCATTCTTGTGATAGAAGAAACTTCAGTAGAAGAATTTTTCGAAATAACATGTGGAATCTGGAAAAATTTTAGTTAGATTTCAAAAGAAAGTTATTTACAGTAAAATAATGAAGCATTTTAATAGATCACATTTAAGAATTTTAAATTCTTTTAAAATGAAGTCAACACCAATAGCTGAGAGCTAATCTGTAGGTGTGTACACCATATATATCAAAATAATAATGGAAAAAAATATTGAATGAATGCATGCAGAAACGAAGTACATTTACTAAGGTCACAACTTGAGAAAGTTATTAAAGTATGGGAAGTATATAATTTGAACATATATATATATGAATATATATATATATATAAACTTAAATTTATTAAAAGTTCTATCTAGGGATTCTATATTTGATGAAAATGCCGCTTTTTATTATAATTATTTCATTGGATCATTTTGAATTTTGTAAAAGTAAAGAAGAAAAAAATTTAGCATTATCTTTTATATATATATATATATATATATATATACATATATATATATATATATATATATATATATATATATATATATATATATATATACATATGTGTGTGTGTGTATGTGTGTGTGTGTGTGTGTGTGTGTGTGTATGTGTGTGTGTGTGTATACTTTTTGTATTATTTATTTTCCAGAAAATGAATGTTGTTGTCACATTACTGCATATTATTATACTCATAATGCATTTTCTCTCTTCTCTGATTTGAAAATTTTGATTTTTATTGTTAGTTTTTATTGCTTTTAAATATTGACAATAAAAAGGAAAAAAAACAATAAACTTAATTTTCAGAAAGTAATTAACAATGAATCTAATTCAATATTCTGCAATTAATATTCTATCAGCAGAAAAATAAAAATATTACCTGGAGGTGTAATGTGCGATAGATTATGGCAACTTTAATATACACCAATGTGAATTCATTTAATTGCTCTCTCCCTCACTCTCTCTCTCTCTCTCTCCCTCTCTCTCTCTCCCTCTCTCTCTCTTTCTCTCTCTCTTCATTGCAATTCCATAGACCACATTGCTTTGATCTCAAAAAGTTTTAGTAGAATATATTAACTCAGGTGAAATTAGGAGATTTCTTTTCATGTTCTCTCCCAACAGAGAAGATTATATCATACATGCAGGTAAATATCTTTTGCTTTACATACACATGGTGTGTCACACTCATTCTTCATAATGCATTTTATACACACACACACATACATACATACACTCACACACACACACGCACACAATATACATATATATATATATATATATATATATATATATATATATATATATATATATATATATATATTTTAAAGAAAGGGAGACTTCATTCACATCAAGAGGTTTTATCATGATTTATATACATAAGAACATATTCAAACACATATACATGTATGTGTGTGTCTGCATATTTTGGATATCTATCTATCTCTTGATAATGTCTACCTGACTTAAGGCCCACAGAATGGGTACCCAGAAAACACACCACACAGTAGAAATGGTCTGCCAGATCTGGCCACTAATCATTACAGCATTGCAATGTATATATCTATGCAATTCATTTTATAACCATATTATATATATATATATATATATATATATATATATATATATATATATATATATATATATATATATACATACAGATATATGCATATATATATGTGTATATGTATGTATATATATATATATATATATATATATATATATATATATATATATATATATATATACATATACATATATATATATATATATATATATATACACACATATGTATATACATATATGTACATACATATGTATAGGCATATATACATAAAACGAAAACATAATTATATGTATATAACAAGTGTTCTTATAGCTCAAACTTATGTATGAAATTGGACAAATGTCAAATCTATGTATGCATGTATATAGAATGCACATCATACATATACATCATATGTATATCATATATATGTACAAATATATATATCATCATATATATATATATATATATATATATATATATCAATCATCATATGTATACATAGATATATCACAAAACATATATATGTACATATATATATATGTATATATATATATATATATATATATATATATATATATATATATATATAGAGAGAGAGAGAGAGAGAGAGAGAGATTGGGTTATTTCCACTTCACTTAACAATTTCATATACTCTGCATCTCTGACATACCTTAGCAATTTTTTTACAGAAAAACAAATCTCTTGAAGCAATATCATTGTTCATTAATTATTTTTTCATTGTTACTTATTTACAATACTTAATCGATTTTTTAAACATGTTATCCACGAGGATTTTGCTTCATTTTTTTGTCTTTTTTTCTATATTTCATGATAGACTTCTATGTAAGATAATTCCTTACAGAAATACTTGACTTACCTTCGACATTGACCAATCATATTTGAGCTTAAAGCTTATCAGTTATTGCGCATGGATGCTTAAAGTTTTCATTGCTTGGGCACACAGAAACATGAAAAAGCATGTATGTATGTGTGGGTATTGTGCAAACACCCATAAGAATATATAAATTAGATATTGTCAACCGAAACTGTCACCAAATCATAGGTTTCTTCATTTTTTTAAGTTGTTTAAGTTGGTCTGGCTGGCTAGCTATGTATGTATGTATCATGCAGAAAGGTCACACAAATTGAGCTTGAAGGCTGAAAACTTGAACATTCACTCTTTATTATGTAAAGAAGAAAAAAGTTTCCTTGCTTTTTTCAAAATTTGGTCCTAAAAAAGCTTTTCATCGAGATGATCAATTTACAATGTGTTTTGGTGCTAAATTGGCCCTTAGTTTCGGCATTCAGACTTCTTAGTGATCCAACAAAACTTATTCAACTTACTCATTGATCACCTTTTTTTCCAATTTTCCATTGATCTCCTCAAACGTAGCATTCAGCCATTCAAGTTGGTCATGCGATAGTTTCTATTGAGTGACTAACCAAACTCAGTACATATATATATATATATATATATATATATATATATATATATATATATATATATATACGCACACACACACATATACGCTGATAAGGACACAGACATACATATATATAAGCAAGCGGAGGAAGCATAACTGTTTTTAAGGTGGACAAAAAGCTTAACTGATTATTATTTTTATACAGTCATTATTGTGTTGTTTTGAGATAAGGTTTTCCATATGAGATTCAAAGAAAAACAATGCTGCCAAAAAATGTTGCTCAGCTATTTTTGCTTGTTTATTTTCTGGGTTTTTGTGTGTGTATGTGTACGCGTGTGTGTGTGTGTGTGAGCGCACACTTGTTTTGTTCTTTTTGTTTTTGAAGGCACAATTACCTACCCAGATGTTAATAATTTACCCATCGATTTTAGGGAGGGGGTCGAGGAGAGGGTTGAGTAATTTTTTCCTTATCCTGTATTTTCATTCTTTTGTGGATAATATTATTGTTTAGATCAGAAAACAAGCCTTTTTTTTCTTTTTCAAGTAAAGTGATCACAGATGCAACAAAAGTGGTTACAAGATATCAGTAACAGTTCTGACTTCATGTCACATGACTGGATAGTCTCTACAATTTGATTGGCTTGAAATTTCTCTCTCTATCTCAACCTCTTTGCTTTCCTTCAAGCATATGAATGAAAGTGTCCCTAGAATCCTTCTTTTCTTTCAAATTCCACCATTATCTTATCACAGATATTTTGGCAGCAATCTGAGATTTCTTTAGATTTTCTGCTTCTGTATTCTAAATCATTCAAGTACTTCAGAAAGGAAGGAAGATAAATAGGTTTTAGGGTTTGTTGTGTGTCCAGGCTGCAAATCAAGTTCTACTGAATTATTTGCGCATTCTAGATACTCAAGAGACATACAGAACTAGAGAGCACTCAGAGAGCGCATACCTCTGCCAATGCTATTGTCACTAAAAACTGAATGAAAATCACGATACATTGCAAGATGCTGGGAAGGTAACTGTGTAATTTATGAATCTCCTTTTTGTGGACTATTGTCTTAATGTGAGAAAAAATATCTCCATCAAAAGAAATTCCTGGATTTAAACAATTCCTCTTAAGCCAATGGTTCACCCTTTCTAGAAAATATCATTGGAATTCATGGTCAACTTTTGAAGTCATTGCATGGAATTATAGCAACGATGCAGGGGAGGTATATGTGAAAGATTTATGGATCCAGCCCAAAACTAAATCACTTCTTCTATAGCCCATTGTCAACACTTTCACAACATTTCTTTGAAATTCATGGAGAACTTTTGAGGATATTGTGTGGTATGGACATACAGCTACGATGCAGCTGAGAAAATGTACATGGGTCTGCCCCACTTCCCCCTTTACCCACTGTTCACCCTTGGCAGAGATAAAATACCTCTCAATGAAAAAAAACTTGGATCCACTCCTAAATTTCATCAATTCTTCCTGAACTTATGATGCAATTTTTCACAAAACTTTTGGGTATTTTTTGTGGACAAACAGACAAACATCAGTGATTTCCATATTTTGGACTATTGTCTTGATGAATGAAAAATACCTTTCAATTGAAAATTCCTGGATTCACCCCCAAATTTTATCAGTTCTTCCTTCAGCAATGGGCCACCCTTCCATATATTTTCATTGGAGATATTTTGCAGATAGATAAAGAAACATGAGTGGATTCATATTTCCGTATCTGACTTCATTAGGAGAACAAAAAAATGAAGACATCTTCTAAATTGCCTTTCCACATAAAGACACACATTCTGCAGCCCCATTTTCTTCAATTCTTTATTCTACTTATGTTGTGTTGGCCAAATGATACATCAACCGAGTATTGACAGGAGATCATTTCAAATAAGAGTTTTGATATGATATAATGCAATTTATAATTATTCTGTCGGATCATATAATCATTTCTTAATACATAACTGTCTGCATTAAAAGAAATGAATGGAGCAGATATAGACTGTGAATAAGCAAGAATGGGAATTAAGGATTGAAACAGTTATTTGGGCCTTTGCACTACTGACAGTTGATCAGTTCAATGGTAAGAGCCATGCTACTTTGAAGCGGCTACCCTATCGGTCGCAGGTTCATTCCTACAGCATCCCCATTTTCTTTAATTGTTTATTCTATCTATGCTGTTTAGGGCTAGTGATATATTCACCATGTAATGACAGGAGATTATTTCAAATAAGAGTTTCAATATAATATAATGCAATTTATGATCACACAATTACTTATAAATACATTTGCAAAGAGAAACATACTCTGATTGGTATGTAGGCAAATAGAATTGCATGTGTGATTCTATTCTTATCAACTGAAACATGCCAAATAGAGAATTAACTGCTTTGGTCCTTCAGTCAAATTTCACTGGTTGAGATGAGGATTAGATGTCTTTCCCCCTCTAAGAAAAAGAATTGAAGTGGTCAGGTATATCTTTTTTTAATCTGTCATATTGAGTAATACCTACACGAATGCAAGCAATCTTCATACATTTGTACTTTGTGCATGTATAAATGGGTAGGGGTGAAGGCAGTGAATGTAGTTCAGTTAGGATAAAAACTTTGGTTATCAGCAGCTTCAATTCTCAAGATGATGTAAGCTTTATTCCACTTAGCAAGCTCCAGTGGTATGAGATGCAAGTATTTTAAAGTACTCTGATTTGGACCTCATGTACGTATCCCAGCATCTAAAATACGTAAAGTCTTCTTTCATGATCATTATCAGCTACCTTATCACATTCTCCTTAATCTTGTCCACAGTCTGAAATATCTTTTGGTAAAGCCAGATATTGCAGGGAGCCAAAACTGGACTATGGGAGGGAGCGGTGCTGAGAGACCAGGGTGATGCAATATTTTGCAAAATATACCATACATAATACACAAGGAATGGGCAGGGTTTCTCATTATGAATGCCAAAGTCACGCAGTACACAAGATCAAATGATGGTGTCTTATTGTTGGATGTGTAACCTTCTGTGAGAGTGTTTGTTCTCACATGTATAGTGATGTTCCCTCTGATTGATTGCCAAATTATATCAATGACACATGATCTTTTCTCAAGATATTCAAAATGATTGGATATGTGTGTGTGTGTATGTACGTGTGTTTGAAATATGTTCAGGGAATTCAACCAATAAAAAAAAACCTAATTTTCACCATTTTCGGTAAAGAACTTTGAACGAAACAGTGAAAAGAAGGTAAAACAGTACTACTCCCAAAAGATAGCAGCAAAAGTCCATACTACATTCAAAGAATATGTATTGTTCAGATTTGTTTGTGAGTGTGAATGCCTAGCAGGATATGTGCATGTATATATATGTATATATGTGTATGGGGGTATGTATGAATATAAATGTGCAGGGGTTATGAGAATGTATATGCGTATGTATGTTTATATATGTGCGTGCATGTATATACGTATATATGTGCATATATGCATGCTTTTATATGTTAGTTTGTGTATGCAAATGTAAGTATGTATAGATATGCATGTGCCAGTGTGTCTGTGTTTTCAATGGTATGATTTACTGTTTATATTTTATAATTTGTTGACAAAATGAAACAAATCTGATTTGTTTAACCAGAGATGAAAACGGCAGAATGATTTCTAGATTTTGCTGTTTGACAAATTAAAATAGATTACAAGCACATTGCCTCAAAATTAATGTACCAGGTATGAAATTAAATTAATTATTTTTTAGAATAATTCATGGACATTCTAATTTTGGAGGATTTAAGCTAGAATTTTACCAAATTCATTATTTTTGGCCACTGGAGCTATACATTCAAATTATGTATATAAATATTTGTCTATTTTTCAAATGTCTATATATATATATATATATATATATATATATATATATATACATATATATATATATATATATAGAGGTTTGATTAGTCACCCAACCAGAATTGTCTTGTGACCAATATGCAAAAAGGGAGATCGATAAATAGATTACTTCTCTTGCCTTTCGTTGGGCAGTAATCACTAAAAATGTCTGAATTTTCAGAAAATTCTGCTAGATATAAACTAAGGGACCAATTTTGCATAAACTTAGATCATAGATTGACCCCCACACACACACACACACATATACACACATTAAAAACCTTGGTTGGGGGGCATTTACAAAATACAAAAAAAACTACATTTTGTCGAGATATGATATGGAGTAAATGTCTGTATTTTCAGACCTCCAGCTCCATTAGTTCAGCCAGTATGTGCAATACATACATACATACATACATACATACATACATACATACAACTAATAAACTGGAGAAACCTATGTTAACAGTTTTAATGAATGTTTTGGTCGAAAGTTTCTAATATGTGTGTGTATCTATAATATCTGTTGAATGCATAAGTAGTTTGCAGTTTTAATGTGAGCGACCCATGAACCTGAATACTTATCATGTAGGCATTCATAATTGCATGAGTTTTCATACATATGCATAGGAGTCAATGTCCTTAGCCTAATGATGAGAAAGAAAATATACAAGTCAAATTAGTCACTCAATAGAAACCGTCAAGCAATCAATGTGAAAAAGGGGTGATCAATGAATGTTACTTTTCTCGCCTTTTTTTAGGCTGTGATCATTGAGATTATCTATTCTTCATCATAATATCCTCCCTTGTCAATGCACTGAAAGCATCGCTCACCCATTAATCATATGGAGTATACAGAGAACATTTCTTATCAAAAATCAGCTTATGACTCTATAATGCTCCGGACTTATTGATCCAACTTTGAATGTACATAAATCTGAAGTAATTTCATTCATTAGGAAATGCATAAACACATCCATATTCACAATTACTTTCTCACAGAAGAGCAACTTACATTTACAGTATATATCAGGGTATACACTGGGCGTGTCTACAGAGAAACCAAACTTTCAAACAAGGCACTATAGTATGCTCATAATTTGTAGCAGTGACCACAATCTTTTGTGTGGAAAAACTCATCAACCTACGTTGATTAATTTTTTAAGTACATGTGTCAGAGTGATCATGTGTTCAGGATGTTTTTTCACCAAGTTGAATGCTGAAGGATCCCCAAAAACAATGTGTTTGTGTTAAATTCTGTTTCAAACCTGGAAAAACTCTTTGGATATTCTTCTAATGTTGCAACATGTCAATGGAGAGGATTTTCTGAACTGCATGAGTAAATACCAACATTTCAAATCAGGTAGAACATCCACCAAAGATGATGCCTAATCTGACCAAACTTTCATGCTGACAGACGACAGCCATATTGGATAAGTTTGTCCTGTGATCTGTGAAAATCATTGCCTAACTGTCAATAAAGTCTCCAAAGAGGTTGAAATCTGTAAAAGTTTGTTCCAAAGTTTTTAAAGAGAAAAACTGGTAATACATCATGTTGCTGCAAAAATTTGGTTGCATATTCTGGTAAATGACCAAAATTTTCAGCGAAACATTTGACAACTTTTTTGCCCTAGCCACCCTACTCTTCAGATTTGGTCTCAGCTGATTTTTTTGTTCGCAAAGCAGATATCAACCTTGGAAAGTCATCGATTTCAGAAGATAAAAGTGATAGAAGAAAATGTACCACAAAACCAGCACACAATCTCACAAAGCAACTTCCAGATTGAATTTCAAAACTGGAAAAAATCCTGGGAACAATGTATCGATAGTGGAGGGAACTCTTTTCAAAGTGACAAGTCTTGTAAGATAAAGCAATTAATTTGTTTCTGAAAAAGTTTGGTTTCTTTTTGGACCCACCTTGTATATATATATGTATAGAGATATGAAGTGAAAGGGACCAACTGATCTTGATAACAAGAACTGGCTAATAACACTATCTGTGATTGTATTAAGCAGCTTCCTCTTCGACAGAAATTTGTTGACAGCAAAATGATTGTGTGTCATAAACAACCACGTGCACTTGCACATACACACATATTCACTGCAAAGATAACTAGAGTTAAAGAATTTAATTCAATCATGGAGTTGAGCAATGTTCTTTTTTATTGATATTAACTGAGCTTAGTATGGCGCAAGTTCAAGCAGAGAGAATGGAGGTAGGATGATAGTGTTACCAGCTTTAAAAATTCATATTCAAAATCAAGTTTTTTCATTTTGGTCCAAACACTGATTTGTTACTACCTCAGGCATGACATGAGCCCAAAAGTTTCAAACCTATTTAAAAAGAAATAATAATCTAAGATTCTATATTTTGTGTTCCAAAAGTTAGATAAGAAAAAATATCTGAAATGCTGGAAAAAGATTTCCATTTAACATGAAATCATCTAGGAATGAAAAAAAATCCAATGACATTTCTTTGTGCATATATATATATATATATAAGTGTGTATAAAATTATATATGCAATATATATATATATATATATATATATATATATATATACACACAGAAATGTTACTGATAGTTCTCCTCCACTTTTGATTTCTGAAAGAGGGGAAAAAGTTTCTCTTTACTATTGACCCCTTACAGGGGGAAAAAAATTTCCTCACACTTTTGACCCCTTAAGAGGTGAAAAATCAGCAAACACTTTTGACCACATAAAGGATGGAAAAGATTTCCTTTCACTTTTGACCCCTTAATGGGAAGAAAATGCCTTTAACATTTCAAAACAGAAATGACATCACTGGCATGTGATGTATTGAACATTTTAAAATCAAAATTCATTACATACACCATAACTAACACAGAAATTTTGGACTTTGAAGTTACCACACTATACTTGTTCTTGAAATTGACCAACAATGGTCGAATGTACTAAAATTAAGGCAACAAAGAATTCCTACCAGCTTCGGATCTGTTTTGAGGCAAATCATCTACCTAGAAGAAAAACTTCTTAAAAACTGAGCGGACAATCCTCATCTGTTATGTTTAACAAGACATGTTTAAGTGAAAAGCTATTGCCTAAAGACATTTGATATGTATGTATATATATCCTACATATTCAGTCATAGTTATTTACTTGAAACTTTGAATCATTCCTTTTACTCTTTTGTATGTGTGTGTATATACTGTCTGAGACATAGTGAGATATACTGACATAGGCATAGAAATTAAAGACACTTGCATAAAAGTTGTTCTTCATCAGTCAAGAACTTGGTGAGTAATTAGAAACCATCTACCAAAATTTTCAACTTGGGCAGGGTGGCTGGGTGGCTGGCTATATATATATATATCATGCATATAGGCTGCACCAACGGAGCTAAAAGGCTGAAAATTTAAATATTTACTTCTTATCATGTCAACAAAAAACGTTTTAGTTTTTTTTAATTACCCCCACAACATAGGATTTTGGTTGAAGGTTCAGTTAGCAAAACAAGTTTATGCTAAATTGGTTGTTTAGTTTGTGTCAGGCAGTATTCAACTTTCTTCTCTGAAAATTCATACTGCTGAAGTGATCATTGTCCAACAAAAGGCAAGAGGAGTAGCTTATTTAATCGCCTCTTTTTCAAATTTCTGATTGATCACCTCCAACATAGCATACTACCAAGAGATGTTGGTAATGTGACGAGTTTCTTCTGAGTGACTAACCAGACTTTTTTTTTCTCTTACTTGTACTTGTAATCACAGTATTTCACATCCATCCACTTAAATATCCATCTGGAAGCTTGTTTTTGATTGCTATTGGAAGCAAAATGATTTCTTGCTGCTTCCTTCATTATCTACATTATTTTAAGTACAGTGCGGGTCATTGACCATATCACACTTGGAACAGAGAAATACCGAGGAGTGTTATTTGAAGACATTTTTAATGAAATTTCACAGAAGAGTGGTGGGAACAGGAATGTGTAAAATAAGCAAGAAAGAAAGAGAGGCTTCATACCAGTTGGAAGCAGAGAGGAAAGAAGGTGGGAGGCCTTCATGGAAGTTAAAGTTAAGTTAAAGATCAGACATCAAATTAGTTGTTAACTGTGCACTAATGAACCTCACGGAATTGAAACATCAAATGAGTTGTCAACTCTGCACTGATGAACCTCTCGAAATTGAAAAAAAATTGAAGAATACTTGCATAGGAGTCAATGAGTTCGTTCAGAAGGTAGCCATTTTAAAACAGCTGAGTTTATCTGTGAGAATTTTTACAAAATACTTTTTTAAAAAGATATATTGTTAATTTCAATTTAAACTCACACACTTGCATGTATATACATATATATACATGTGTGTGTGTGTGTGTATGTGCATGCATGCATGTGTGTATGTGTGTGTGTGTGTATGTGCACTGATAGGTGTATATGTATTTATGTACATAATGTTTCTAGTGAGGTTCTAGTGAAGGTATGATACAAGGATTTTAGGTGTGCAAGTCTACTCAAACAACTTTATTCATGCATTAATCTATCTGTCACATGATGGTGTATGTATGTGTGTGTATCAGCAGCAGCAGCTGTTATAAGTCCACCGCTGGACAAAGGCCTTTCCAATCTCCTTCATAAGTGTGATTGTGCTAATTTCTGCTATGTCTCACCCGCTAACTTTTCAATGTCATCTCTCCAACTTGTATCTGGTCTTTTCCTACAGTGATTAATGTCCCACTGGCACCAGTTGGTTAACTTTTTGCTCCATCTGTTGTCTCTTTGTCTCACTATGTGTCTTGCCCATCTCCGCTTTTGTTGCTTAATTACTTGTACAATACCCTTCAACCTGGACTATAATAATGTACTTGTGCAGAGAGAACTGCATATACAAGTATCTTTGAGGAGGAATTGTGTTGATGGAAAGATATATAGATAAATAGGTATGTAAAGAATCACTCAGTTTAACTGTTATATGACCACAATAGAAGTTGGAGAATAGAAGATCTTTCGCAGGAAGATTTTCTTTACCCCCATTTGGAGTGCTTTTCTGGAAAGTCAGCATGCAAAATCCCTGTTTCTACCTGGACTTGAACATATCACTTTGGGGCTGTTGATAAGGACACAACCACTTCAGTAACCAAATATATGCATAGACACATATATGAACTCCTAAATTTCTCAAGAGAACTTCATGCATTTAAAAGACACACATAAATCTGTATACTTGAAGTGATTTATATATCCCAATAGGTATAACAAATTACTGAGAACTACAAGGGACTTTATTGAAAGTAAACACTCATACATATTTAAATGTGTGAGCCAGTGGAGTGTTAAAGATATATATATATATATATATATATATATATATATATATATATATATATATATATATATATATATATATATATATATATATATATATATATATATATATATATATATATATATATATATATATATATATATATATATATATATATATATATATATATATATATATATATATATATATATATATATATATATATGTGTGTGTGTGTGTACGTGTGTATGCATATACACTTGATGGACCTCATATTTCTATCGAACTATATTTATTTCGGCATTGCAGATATTAGAAACAGTTACCTAAACTGTCAACAAGGGTTTCTTTAGTTTTGAAGTCAGTTTAGCTCACTGGCTGGCTATCTATGAATATATGGCACATACAGACCACTCCAATGGAGCTATAGGGCAGAAAATTTGAACATTCGTCCAGTTTTTTTTATTTTTTAAACCTCCCCCAAAATGGGTTTTTAGTAAAAAATAAAGGCCCAATTTGCTGTATAAGTCGATGCTAAACTTATGCTTGTTTTTTTTAAATAGACTCTTTTTAGAGATACTTTTCAATACCATGCAGGAAAAGCACCTTCATTAATCACCTTTTTTCCCTATTTAGTCATGTGATCATTTCTATTGAATGACTAACCAGACCTGCTTCTATCAAAAATGACTATATGGATGCCTACAGATTGCATTGACACATACATTTGTCAGGGTGGATAAGCGTTTATAAAGAGATTTATAATGATCTACAAAGAAGGAGAGGTGGGTGTATATGTGTGTGTGTGTGTGTGTGTGTGTGTGTGTGTGTGCAAACACACTTGCATACATATTCATTTATAGTATTTATATGCATATGCACTTGAACTTTCATACATTCATATGAAAATGCATGCTTTCTTAATTATATACATATACATAGAAATGAGTAAAGATTTTTTCAATGGTTCATTACAGATTGTACATTTTGTTCCACTTGAAAAAAGATTTTCAAATGAACATTTTTAACCTTCTCCATTGAAATTCTCTTTTTTTATTGAAACAGATTGTACAATCTATAATGAACCATTGGAAAAAAAAATCTTCACTCATTTTATAAGTACTCTACTGATGGTATTGAGCACCTTTTTGTTTCAGAATACACTTAATACGTATACACCCTTTTGTTGCATATTTTATTATTATTTATCATATATATATATATTTATGTATATATATACTTGTGTTTGTAGGTATATGGAGGAATGCAATTTACATATATATATATGCATAGAATGAGTGAAGATTTTTTCAATGGTTCATTACAAATTGTACATTCTGTTTTACATGAAAAACGATTTTCAAATGAACATTTTCAACCTTTTCAATTGAAAATCTTTTTTCAAGTGAAACAGAATGTACAATCTATAATGAACCGTTGAAAAAAGCTCCACTCATTTTACAACTGCTCTTCTGGTGGTATTGAGCACTTTTTTGTGCTATGATCCACTTAATACATTAATATATATACACACGTTTGTTGTATATTTTATCATTATTCCTGTGAATACATATATATATATATATATATATATAGTCTAGGAAGCTTATGATACTTGCATCCACATATGTATACATGTATGTGCTTTTGTGTGTATATCAATGAAAGCAATTTATATGTATATATATGTGTGCATGTGTGTATATGGATGAATACAATTTATATATACATATATATACATATATATACATATATATTATTTATATATATATATATATATATATATATATATATATATATATATAGTGAGAGAGAAAGAGGGAGAGCAAGGGAGAGTCGGTGGTCATGTATGCCCAAATAAACATTAAAACTAATTACTTGTCAAGAAAAACATAAATTTTTATCCTATTTTACTTATTTATACTTGCTAATTTAATTCTCCAAGAAAAATATACACTACTTTCATGTATGCATTCTGAAGTGTGACTGTCAAAACCAAACAATTAATGCACACACACACACACACACACACACACATACACACATATATATATATATATTGTTTGTGAGTGTGTGTAAATATGTATACCAATACATTTATCCTAGCTACATACATGTCTGATAAAACATTGATTCATATCTACAGAAGTTTATTCATTCACCAAAAAAAAAATTTCATACAGATGCACACACAAATTCTTTAATAATTCAGAGGAAACACATACATTTGTGAAAACCCACAAACATATATAGATATATGAAAATATATAATATGTCGATTGAAATTGCCTTGTTTATTAATTCACTAAGAACGATGCACAATCCCACCACCATCACCAACACACATACACACACAAAAACTTACATAGATATAGTTATTCTTTAATTCATTCATTTATTCCTTGTGAACTTTCCATTGTCCACTGCTGGCCCTTAGATTTTCCTTGTGGTGATGAGAGTCATACTGTTACTTATTGATTTGTTTATATGGTGGAACTGAGCCAGACGCACGTCCTGAATGTGTGTCTTCAGGTTTCAGGAGGAGAGGGTTCCTAGCCTCTGCACTGTAGTTGGCATGTATCCCTCCCTTGTTGTACAGATTTGCAAACCTATTGAACATGAACATTTTGTGGCTTCCGTGATTAGACTCATGTGTTTGTTTCCTGCTCAAACACTCTGGCTGATGTTCCACCCAAGAAGCAAATTCTGATTCTTCTCCTCTTTATTCTTCATCTTCTTTGTCTTCATTCAAGTCTTCGTCTTCTTCTTCTTCTTCTTCTTCAATGTCTTTTTCATCTTCTTCTTCTAATGTCAGATGACTACATGGTTTTCTCTTCTTTGTTCCATTTTGCATTTAAGAACATATGTATACACACATATGCAACTGACACACATTTTTCACACAGGTGTATGTGAAATCATCCTGAAATGCCTATACATATCAACATCTATGAAGACATACAATCATTTGATGGTACTTCACTGGACCGAATTCAAAGAGTATTTCTTAAATATTTCAATACTCATACTACTAACCAAAAGAATGTCACACAGGAAAACATGCATACAAACCTACCACTCCCTATATATATATATATATATATATATATATATATACATATGTATGTATATATATATATATATATATATATGTACATATATATATATATATATATATATATATATATATATACATACATATATATATACATATGTATGTATATATATATTTATACATATATCTATATATATATATATATATATATATATATATATATATATATATATATATATGTATATACATATATATATATTTACACACATATATATATATATATATATATATATATATATATATATATATTTATATGTATATATATATATCGTCTAGGATACTTTACAGCTTTAAATACTAAATATACAAAAAAGCTTTTTTTCAAAAATCTATGTCATTTCAGTCAATTATTTCCCAATATCTGTTGATGTAATTTATGTAATTTTCAGTGTTTTTTTTTAATGTTTTATACATAACTTGATATTATAGTACTATCAATCAATTTTTCTTATTGGGATCATCAGTTTGTTAATTGTTATATTAACATGGCTCCCTGGCAGTGTTGATCAAACATCACCTTGCCTCCAGCTATGATTTTAATAAATAGATTATATCATACTACAATAGTTTGTTATTATATACAGGGCATTATCATAATGTATTGTATATGAATATTCTGTACTACGTATCATTTTGTTTTTGAAACACAGGGATTACTGATGTAGATTACCCAAAGGAACATATTTGACGATGAGGGGTCAATGAGTATAACAACAGACTTTGACTCTTTTTTCGTGTCACTTCTATTGAGTGTTCACCCATGTGTGCATTCTTATTTCAGATTGCATGCAAACCAACTTAAGAAATCATCTTAAAGAATAAATATATATATACACATGGGTATCAATTGGGGAGGGGGGTTAATTGCTTTTTCACTTACAGTTGGGGTTTGAAAGTTAGAACCTAATAGTCAATAAAGGATAATGGTAGAGTATGATAGTTCTGTGTAATCCCAACTCAATGAACCATTTTTGCCTTCCTTCCACTGGAAAGGTAGCGGCAGACGCCTATGTATATACATAAATATACATGTTTACATATACAATAATGTAAATATGTATTTATATGCTGACATATTCAGCAGAAACTTCTTTTTGAGTTCATTTCGGGACAGGGTCTTTTTGATAACAATAACAGTCAGATGATATTCAGAAAAAGGTATAAAAATTGGAACAATTTACATTCATTGTTATAAGTTTTTATTTATGGTAACAAATTCTTTGTTGTGTTTTCAAATTTGTTTCACCCCATGAGAATAATAAAAAACAAAGTGTTCAGAACTGACTGCTTCTGATAGCAATAACCGTTTGGTAACAATATCTGTGATTATATTATATTGTTTCCTCTGTACATGCATATAAATCAAACACATTGTCAATAATTTTGAAAAGAGTCATTATTATTCCAAGAGTTGTACAAACCACTGAACTCATGCTTTGTGTTGCTTTTGTTGTCCCCACAATGTTTCAAACAATCAATTCTACGACCTTCTTCAGGTGTCCAACCCATGAGGAAAGCATGTTACTCTCCTACCCAAGATTGGTGGCAAGCAAAAAACAGAAATTGTGGCTATCAGACTGACTGGTTCAGTTCATTCTTAAAGTTTTTGTGGCTCATGTTATTGGAAATGAGCCCAGCTGATCAGTATATTAGCTACCATTTATTCTCCCTTCTTTCCTTATGATTGCATACCTGGAGAAAGCTGAATAATGAATTTGTTCGAACAAGTTGGTAACAGCAAAAGCCACACAAAGATACCTCAAAAATTATACTGTGAAAATCTTCAATCAAAATTCAGCTAATTATTATGTGTAAAGCTACAGACTTATTGACCCACTCTTATATTGTCTCTGTCCGTCAGTCTATCTCTCTCTCTATGCATATATGTATATATGTGTGTAAAAATTATCTTACAGAAAATTTCTCTCTATATATATGTTTATATATGTATGTATATATTTATATATGCATAGATATATGTATACATATACATATAAATACAAATATATTTTCTCCCATCTCTCTCTATCGCCATTTACATATATATATATATATATATATATATATATATATATATATATATATATATACATATGAATAATTTGAAAGTGAAAGTGTATGGAAACTATATATATATATATATATATATATATATATATATGTAGAGAGAGAGAGAGAAAGTTTCCATTTGATAATTTTTATACCTAGAAGATTAAGTTGATTTTGTGGTACATTCTTCTTTGATTTCAAAAGGTTCATGATAAAACTAAATCTATTGCATAGTACAAAATGATATGAATCTCAATTCATCTCTGAATTTTTTTAGTCTTTATTAACACATTCACTGCAACCTTGAATAATGCAGTAAACAGCCAAACAAAATAAGCAGGTCCTCTGCTTAGTGCTGCTAGGCAAGAATTGTGTATAGTGCATTACTGTGGCTGTTTATCTTGCCTCAAATAAAAGCATGGAATGAAAGCACATGTCCATTAGAGACAATATGCAACATCCCACAAGACACGTGTGTCATTTGGCAGTGAATGTGTAAAATCAAGTTTAATGTTTCTTGTTGGAATGAATCGTTCATGGCATCCAAAGGGATTTTGTGATGTACCAACAGAGAGAAATTATCTAATTTGAAGCCATCAACCAGAACTGTCAACATTGGTTTCTTCGGTTCTCAAGTCAGTCTGACTGGCTGGCTATGTATATATCATGCATACAGACTGCACCAACGGTGCTGTAGGTCTGAAAATTTGAACATTTATTCCTGATTATGTCCAGAAAATTTTTTTCTTTTTCAAAAATTTTCAATCTAAATAGGTTTTTAGCAGGGGGTATTCAGTTTGCACTGTAAGTTTCTGCTAAGTGACTAACCAGACCTTATTTTATGTTATTGGTATGTGCACATATAGATAACATAATGTAAATTAATACACACCAGCAAGCATACATCATCTGTATATCTATTTTGATTGGTAAAGATGCATTCTATCAGGCAGATACAGACATATGTATATTGATACAGATATAATCGTGCAGATAGATACACACACACACACACATACATACACACTCATTACCTTAAACATACAAAGATTGGATAAGTACATACACGCAAAAACCTGTTTGCTTGCATGTAAGATGCACTCTTCAACTAGGAATCATCCTTCTGTCAATGCTATGGTCACAAAAAAAATGAATGAAAATCAGTTCATATATAGCTACAGTGCAGTGGAGGTTACTGTGAAATATTTCTGGATCTGCCACAAGACATAACCAGTTTCTTCCTTTGCCTTTGAGAAAATGTCAGTTGAATTCATTGAGAACTTTTGGAGATACTGTGTGGACAAATATGAGTGGATACATTAAGGTATGAAAAAAAATGGAAAAATATCTCAGTTGAAGTAACATTCCTGGATCCGCCTCAAGATTTAACAATTTTTTTTTTTTATAATACATGGCCTACCCTTTGAGAAAATTTCATTGAAATTCATTGAGAAATTTTTTTGTGTTATGTGGACATACAGTAATGATGCAGGGCAGAAAAAGTACATGGACCTGTCAAAAAACTGACTAACCTTTTCTGTACCTCGTTGCCCATTCATCCACAAAATTAACTGAAATTCTTTGAAACATTTGGGGAAATAGCAACAATGTAAGAGATATAAATGCACATGGATCAGCCCCAAACTTTGAACATTTCTTCCTTAGCACATGACCCAACCTTCAACATAATCTCTTTGAAATTCATTGAGAAATTTTGGAGATCTTATATGTACAGGAGCACAGACTCTGGTGAATACATATATCTCTCCCAACTTCATTGGCAAATGTTAAATGAGTATCCAGATACTAAACTACATTTAATGTGTTTGTATTATGGCTTGGAGGCCAAGCACTGAAGGTGAGGAGCAGCCCAAAAATGTACTTGTAAAATATCCATCTTATTGGCTGGCAAATATAAACATGGACAAAACTATATGTATACACATAGGCATGAACTTTATTAACAACAAACTGCATGCAAGATCTTCTTGGTATAAAAATATTTACAAGCTTAGGTAGATACAAAATTCATGATTGATGTTCAAATCGGTAATTTTTAGAAACTGTCAACCAAAACTGTCAACATAGGTTTCTTCAGTTTTTAAGTTTTTGCGTCCAGCAACGTTCACATTTTTGTTTTTTGATTCAATCTTTTTTTTGATCACTGCCCAACAAAAGGTGAGATAAGTAACTTTTCATTGATCATCCTTTTTTCCGATTTTTCAATTGATCACCCCCAACATGACATACTAACAAAAAAAAATATTCATTACATGACAGTTTCTTTTGTGTGACTAACCGTATCTGATTTACATAGGGTTTAATGTTCAAGTACAGATTGAAAGCCAATATTTCAAATGATGCTTTTCAAGGCATCTAATGTCCTTTTGTGAAGAATAGGGGCAATACAATCATCCTCCCCTTAGAGCCTGCTTCATGGTAGGGATAGTTGCATAATTCAATGTCCAATTCAATGATCATGGTTCAAGGTAAAAATCTTGGATTTCAAATGCTGATTTTCAAAGCAGACATGGGGAGGGTCAGGACAACACAATCTTCCTACCCACCAAAGCCTAGCTTATCATTGTGGTTTACTTGTATTTCCCATTGGCATTAGCACTTCAAGTCCAACACAGAACACAATCTTCCTACACCATTCATCCCAGTTTTTAACTCTGTGATAGACACTAAACTAAGCTTAGTAATTTATCCAAAACGTTGTACACCTGTCAAAACACTGATTGATATGCATATATAAAGAGAGATAAAAATATATAAACTTGTATTTATCATCATCATCACCCTTTGAGCATTCATCATTGGAAATAGAACTCCACCAAGATTCGCCAGATCTCTATTGCAGGCCTTGTAGTGCTGATATCTCCTGTGCTACTCTAGATCATCACACGATCTTATATCCTGCCAGCCGCAATTACGCATATAATCTCTAGGGATCCAGGCTGTGAGTCGTGATATCTAGCGGTTGCCTGAAATTTTTGCAACATAACCTGCCCCTTTTTCTTGCAAAAAAAAAGGAAAGAGAAAAAATAGCATTCAGCATTAGATTTTTCAGCAAGCTGTTATAGAGGTAGCACATACTCTCTTTCTCTCTCTCTCTCCTACACCCCCACCTTCAACATCTAATGGCTCATCCTAACATACCATCATCACTATTTTGAGTTTAGGAATGATCAAAAAATCTCCCCATATAAATCAGTTCTAATTGCTTCTTCACCTCTTGCCATTTCAGCTCACAAAAAGTTTTTATTGAAACAATCTAAATTCCAATAGCAGGTTGGGGAAACCTGATTACAGAGCATATACATCAATGTAGACTTGGAAACACATGGAGATAGATTGACAATTCTATGCAATCATGTTGTCATATGCACACATTTTAATATACATTGGTATGTTGATACTCTCTCTATAAGGGGGGCAAAAATTGCCTAAAATTTCCAATGGTTTTGTCCAAATTACACTGATTTGGTTGAAATTTAACATCTTTTGGGGGGGTGGGATTCAAGTGTCCTCGGCTTGTACGCCTATGCTGATATAGAAGTGATACTGGTAATTGCATGTCTTTTATGATCATTTGGCCTTCTTGTTTGTTAGGCTAAATTGGATACATGTTCACAGAGAATATCCAGGCTTCTTCAGAAATGACATTAGCATATTTATTCATTAAAAAATGTAAAAAACCAAAATAAATTGACAAACTACAACAACCTGGAGCTTTTAGTAATCTGTTACCATAGTAACAGTGTAATAGATATTCTTAAAATACGGTTTCTCTTTCTTTCTCTTACCTTTTTCCTCCTCCTTCCTATCTCATTATTATCTCACTGTTTTGTCTCCTTCGCCTCCTTTCTTATACCTTGTTGTCTATATTTCTTACTTTCTCAAGGCCTCTTTCTCCTTCAATTTTTAAACTTTCTTAGACCTTCCTTCTATTTTCTTTGGTCCCTTTTCTCACTGTCTTTCTCTCTCTCTCTCTCTCAGGGATAGAAATTGGGGTGGAGGGTATGCAGGATTATAGTGTACACCTTATTCATAATTTCCTGGTTTTTTGTACATTCAATGTTTACTAATGGAAAGACAATACAGTATACTTAGTTCCAAAACATAACCTTACCTCATTCCTAGTTCCTCAAACCTGTTTCCATCACATCTCTCTGTCTTTCTATCCTTTTCTCTATTTTTTTCTTTCTCTCAGTTTTTGACTCCATCATTTTTCCGCTCTCTTTTCTGTTTGTATCTCAGTCATCACTCTCTCTTATTCATTTTTAGTTTTCTTTATTTTTTCTCCCTTTTTCGTATTTTTCCTGGCACCTCGCTCCCTTTCTGTGTTGTTCAATTCACTACTGTTTCTCTTTCACATTTTTATTCTTTCATTCTCACAATAATTTTCTCCTCTTACTTACTTTCTTTCAGTCTTCCCTTCTCTTGTACTATCTTTCACTCCCCCTCTCCCTTTTACTTTCTTTAACCCCACCTTCTCTCTTTTACTTTCTTTCACTCCCCTTTTCTCTTTTACTCTCTTGCAGTCCAACTTCTCTCTTTTGCTCGCTTACAGTCCTCTCTCTCTCTCTCTCTCTCTCTCTCTCTCTATCTCTCTCTCTCTCTCTCTCTCTCTATCTCTATCTCTATCTCTTGCTTTGTTTCAGTCCCTTCTCTCTTTCATTTACTTTCTTTCAATTCTCCCTCTCTATTTCCCTTTCATTCATTCCAAATCTCTCTTCCACTTTCTCTCAGTCCCTCTCTCTCTTTTACTTCCTTTCAGTCTCCCCTTTTCTTGCTCACTATCTAACCCACTTCTTTTTCCTAATTGTTCCCCTCTCTCCTTCTCCCCCCCTCTCTCTCTCTCTCTGATGTTTTGTGTATGTAGATGAGAATAACCTGGAGATGGGGAACTTTAGGAAATTTTTCGAAAATTAAATCAGACCAGTGTAAGGCCTTTAAGGAAAATGTCCTGCTAAAGCATTTTTATAAATAATCAAGCAACGACACAGATACTCATTGCTAGCTTTCCTTTCTTTTTAACTTTCTTTTTCAATTTATTCTTTAGCATTATTTTTTTTTAAACTGTTTTTTTTTTGTCTTTTCTAGTAAAAAGTGACAAAAAAATTACTAAATGAAATTTTACACCAAAAAATTAGTAAAAAAAATAAAATGGACAGAACTCTTAACAAGATTTCAAGGGATTCTACACGAAGCTGTCAATGAGTTTTATATTGATTTGACCAGAAAAGAAAGACTGTTACTTTGATTAGATGTATAGAGGAATCACTAACTATTTATCTATTATGATAATAATCATTGTACTACTATTGATACGGAAGAAATAGTATTAATGATTATTGAAAACTCACATCTATAGATGTACAGAGAAAACCATTTATTGTAATCGTGGATGACATTATCAAAATGAGACACTCTTAACACAGTATTCAAAATGAATTAAGATATATTTGAAATTGCAAAATATTTTTTTAAGGCAATGTATTTTGAACAATGAATTTAATAATATAACAATAAATTTACAATAATCAATTGGAATTTATAATAATGAATGTATATTTATAACAGTGAATGTAAATTGTTCCAATTTTTTATATCCTTTACTTACTGTTATCAGATGGATATCGCTATCTAGAAATCCCTGTTCCGAAGTGATCACAATATGTGGCTTCCTCTGCATATAACTGTCAACAGCACTTAAAAATCAAAAACTGTCTGAACGTTTTCATATCATTTTGCATCAACATTTTCTGAAACATATGACTTATATGGAATTCGCTTCAAAATGTTTTGAAGTTTGAGTTGAAATTTGGTCCATTCTTGTTCTGTCAAAACATTTTGACCATAGCTGTATTGTTGAGACAAGATCCATCAGAACATTGATCCTAGTTTTCTATCACATAAAAGCTACTATAGTGTGCTTGTATCATCAAAAGGAAAAATCTGACTAGACAGCGGTTATTATTTGACATAAACTGAGATGAACAATCATCTCAGTTTACATCAATTCTTGAAATTTAGATTGGACAAATAAAGGAATCAAAATTTGAGGCAAATTCTTGAGTAACCCAAGATTTGCTGACAACATCATCCACTTCACTGAGAAACTTTATGAACTCCAGATAATGTTAGACAAACTAAATGACGTGAGTAAGAAAGTCGGTCTTCACATGAACGTCAATAAAACCACCGACATGTGCGACAAATATGTCGAAGACAAAGACACAACTATCAAATTAAAAAATCCAGAGCTAAAGAAACAGACTATTATATCTACCTGGATCAATGAATCCCCATGATATTCTCAAAAGAAGAAAAAAATCAAATGAAAGATCACCCTAGGTTGGCAAGCTTCCGATAGTAAAAGCCCAACTTTCAGGAACAAAAAATACCATTAATTTTGAAAAGAAGGTTCTACAAGATATTTGTCCTCCCAATAGTCACCTATGGAGATGAAACTAATCGAAAGAGTGGCACTTAAATTAAGAACCATGCAACGTGCTAAAAAGAGGATCATGCATAACGTCACATGGAAAGATCACAAAACAGCACAGTATATTAAGGAAAAAAAACAAGAGTCATAAATATCATAGAATCCATTAGAAAACTTAAATGGCAGAAGAGATTCATTCATATCTTTACCAACACTCTATGTATAGTATCAATCGATGACCTGAGATCTTCTGCAAAACTGAGACTGGCAGAAAATAAAATGGCATGGTGATTTAGATAGGTTCAGGAGATATTGGAGATATTTACAAGCAATGAATGAATAAAAGTTTATACAGACACCGTAATAGAGCTGAGAAGTGTATTTTCACACATTACAGTCTAGTAGGGAGGAAGAGTATTTTTTGTGTAGTCTCTTAAATGTAATTGTAGAAGTGTGGACAATGATATGAATGAATTAATGCGTAAGTTCATAACATCAAAAATAATAGTGAATGAAACTTGACTCTGTTATGCTGAACTTGAATTCACATTAGTGTTCTTGTTGAAGATTGTTGCTTGGCTATAGATGAGCACTACAAAATTTGAGTAATCAGATTCAAAGAGATACAGCCACTTCTAATTTCTACTTGTTTTATTGTATATTTATTTCACAGTCTTTGGAGCAGGTATTTTAATAGCACTGGGGATGAAGATGGAGGTATGATATTATTATGATACCCATCAATATATTACAACACCGTTAGCCCATTTGATGACAGAGGTGACCCAACTCCCATTTTTGACTTGAGTTGACACACTAACTGTTCGAAAATAAAATTAATTTGACAAAAAAATTTCAGTAGGCAAGACTGAAACTTTTTAATGATACTCATTTTTACTGTTTGTACATCCCTGGAAAAAAAAATGAGCCAATCTTTTTGTATCAGATTTTTTGCTATCACTCTTTTATTCTAACAATTATTAGTGAAATAATCAACAATATCATTCAACAGAGCATGTTGTATTACTATGCAGAGTTTGTTTTTGTATAGGCCATTTGGTCAAACTATCTGATAGTTGCTTACAGTGAGAGTTTTTGATGTTATTCAATTCAATTATGACTGGTTCCCACATCTGGTCAGTACTCCCAAATTTTCTCATATCCATTTTGGCCTTGATATGCATCCATATTTTTCCAATGGCATTAAGATCTGTTGACTGGCCAGCCCAAAACATCATGGACAAAGATTGCCACTCAAATCATGAGTATACTGGAACATTATCTTGTTGGAAAATGACCTATGGCCTATTATCTCTACCATATAACTTGTCCAGCCTTGGAAGCAACCTTTTTTGTAAGAATGTTATGCTACTCCATAGCATTTATAGACCTCTCACATTGCACCATTTTGCAAACACCAGATGCAGAAATGACCCCCCACATAACATAATTCTACTTCTTTCATGTTTCATGGTGGGAGATAGGCATTCTGGATTAAATCTTTCAACAAACCTTTAGGGATAGAGTTATGGAGCATCCATAGACAGCTCAAAATGTAAGTCATTACCCCTGGGAACACACTCAAACCATTGTGTATTATGGTGGACATGAAGTGACAATTTGTTGACAAGAAAGGATTTTTTCTATGGAAATCCTGTTTCTTCCGGCCTCTTCAAACTAGTTCTTCTTGAAATGGGTTGATTTTTTTTAATTACTGAATCGTTGTGTCAATTTTGTGAGAGTTTTTTTTACAAAGCTCCAGAGCAGTTATTCTTAGCCTTCTGTTATTTCAGTTTGTTTTCACTTCATGTCTTCCTGAACCTGCTTTTCATGCCACAGAAAATGTTTCTTGAAATGTGTGGCTAATTCTCATAATTGTAGACAATGGAATCTGAATATCATCAAACTTTCATCATCATCATCATCATCAGTCTTTCAACGTCCGTCGTTGAGCATAGACCTTCCCCACGATTCGCCACACTTCTCAATCATGGGCATCGCAGAGCCAGTACTCTCTGAATTTGTCTAGCTTGTATCTCCATCTTATATTCTACCGGCCTCAGTTGCGCATGTGATCTCGGGGATCTATGTCGTGAGTTGCGATGTAGACTTTTGCTTGACAAAGACCAGCAATGCCGCTTCTGACTTCAACAGTTGCATGAAATTTAGACTTTTTTAAAGACATTTTAAAACAAAAATGCTGGTGTAACTCTCTAACAAAGTATATAAGAAAAAATGGTGAACTGCAATACAACTGCTCTTCAATTTTAAGTATGTTCAGAATTCAGAATGATGATTTCAAAACAGTACATAGAGATGACAGATGACTGTTTTGTTATAACCGAAGTAATCAAAAAAACGCTCTCAGTAATTTTGAATATGCTTACACATAAACTTAGCCTGAGATTGAAATCAGTATATAACTCTAGAAAAAAAAGGACTTTCTAGATAGTTGATATGGCTGAACTAGTGGACTGCAAAGGAGAGTTGGGAATTGGAAAAATACCCAGATTTTGCAAGAAGCTGAGACAGGTATGGACTATGTAGGTTTAGATAGTGCCCATAATAGTATGCACACTTGGAATATGCTGAAAATCAGGGTTAGATGAGTTAGAAATTAGAGGAAGCACTAATACTGTACAGACCTAAATGGCGGGGTTTGTGAGGATACTGAAGAGTTGCTGGAGATTTGAGAAGACTTCCTGTCACCCATTTGTCAGCAATTACTACCTGATAGCTGGTATGAACATACAAAAGCATCATCATCATTATCATCATCATAATAACAACAATAATAACTACCGGTCTTGTTTGTCACTTAACAGAAACCATCTTGTGATCAACGCCTTTTGGCAGCATGCCATGTTTGGAGTGAGCTATCGAAAAATTGAAGAAAGGCTTCCTCGGTGAATGAGTAACTTCTATCCCATTTTATCGGGCAGTGATCACTTAGAAAGCCTGAACTTGAAAAAAACAAGTATGAACCCTGCCAGAGGTACCAATTTAGCATAAACTTTACAAAAACAAAAAATAAGTGAAGTAAATGTTGAAATTTTCAACTCCCCAACTCTATTGGTGTGACCTGTACATGTGATGCTTACGTATATACATACATAGCCAGCCAGTCAGACTGACTAAAAAACTGAATAAACCTATGTTGATAGTTTTGGTTAATAGATTCTAATAATGATAACAATGATTATATTTAATAATTTGCTATTTTGAACAAATACTCTTACTGTCTGGTGATTTTACTTTGAAAGCTATAGATTTCTTCTTGTGTACAGAGAATGTGAAACTTGCTCTCACATTTGCTGGGTAGTGTAGAGAGCAGTACTCAGTCTTTCTTATTTGCTGGATTGCAGCCAGACTTCAGATTTAATGCAGCCCATACATCGCCTCTTGGATGTCATTCAGATGGTAGGAGCTCAGCTCCTGAGTACAACAACAGGGGTTTTTATTCATTTCAACCATGCCAGTCAGCACTTGGGCCTTAGATGGTCAACGTCCATCTTATAGATCTGGCCAGATAAACACTGTCTCAGTCTGCTTTCCCCACCCGCCTGCTCCCTTCGCTTGGCTTAGTGTTTGGAAAGAATTATTTATTTGCAATATACTTGTATCCCTAACGAGTAATTAAGGATATGGCACTCTTCAAATGACAGATTCCTCATGATAGCACAAAGGAAGAGATTAGTCTTACAGAGAAAGGAAAGAGATCATCATAGAGTAGAAGGAACAGTAGTTTCAGTATGAATAAGAACCGTGTTCATCATAATCAAAAAGGTACAATGGTTATAACAATGAGGTATGGCAGTTTATGATGGTGGGGTGCATGGGCAACTACTGCAACTTTTTCGGGGAGGGGGGTATGTTTTATGAGGGAGGGGGTATTTTTGGAATATCAAAAAGATATATTCGGAATATCAGAAGGATATATTCGGAATATCTTAGTGGCAACCCTATTACCAGTGAATAATGATACCAGCTTTTCATAGGGGTAGATTTAGTTGGGATTACATGAAACAATTGCACTACACCATTATCCTTTATTGGCAGTAAACTTTCAAACCCTCTCGCCCCTGTAAACAAAACCATATCAAAGGGAGAACACAATGCTCTGTTTGAATCCCACAATCACCAGCAGATGACAATAATGGGGGTGGTGAAAGTGACTATAGTAGTAAAATGAAAAAAAACAAGGTTAAAATTGTCAAAAAGAGACAATTGTCACTGTGCATGATAGTATGTAAGAACCCCTTTTTTTTAGCCAGTTTTATTGAGAAAAAAGCAGTTCTATGAATTTATCACATTTATCACAGGATTTTTTTTTTATCTTTTAAACTTCAAGCCAATCTTTGTCTAGACAACAAAGCTATTGAGGCATTTTTTGAGAAAAAAGAGGCTCTTATATGCTGTCAAACATGATATAATGGTGACAGAATGCCAATAATGATATCATCTTAGCACAACAAGGCGATCTCCCCTTCCAATTGTTCAAAGGTAGTGAAGGGATCCGTCTTTTCTTATATGAGCATCTTTTTGTGTGTGTGTATATGTATTTCAGTATTCTTGGCCATATCATTAAGTCTACAGACAACCACTGGACAACACGACTCACAATGTGGATCCCTAGAGATCATATTCAAAATTGTAGATGGCAAAAAATAAGATAGCGTGACTAGCTTAATAAGTTCAGAAAGTACTAGCTCTGCAATGCCCGTGATTGAAAAGTCTGGTCAATTTGGGGTAAGGTCTCTGTTCAATGACGGATGTTAAAAGACTGATGATAGATGAATCTGGAAGATAAAAGTAAGGGAACCTACTTATGGGAATAAATCATCTGAAGAAAACAAGGTAAAATTCCCTTCCAATTGTTCAAAGGTGGCAAAGAGCTTTATACTTTTTTACGTGTGCATGTGTGTATGTGTTCCAGCATTCCTGACCATACCATTTTGTCTACAGATTTTGAAATTGGCATCAGTACTCCACTATAACCATTCAGAGAAAATTTTTTTGTTTTTGAAAAAAAGCTTTTTAGACCTTTTTGGGGCCTTTCTCACTCTATTGTAGATGTTTCCCACTGGAAAATTCCAGTGATCTCATAAATATAAATATATTCTGACCATATTTATTCTTTGACAGAATTTTTTTTCTTATGACTTTGAATCGATGCTAACAGTTGTTCAATTATTGACTGTGGTGGCATGTTGTTTTCTTTTTCAATGATTTTTAGATAAATAAATTGCCCTTCTTTTCTATATCTTATATTGATGGTGCAGCATAAAATCATCTCTGCTTTTTATTCAGAATTACCTTTTTCATTCAGCATAAAGCTGAAGCCATGATGTTGGTGATGGTGGTGGAATCCATCAATTTTGCAAGACAATGGATCCGCACCCCAGAACTCTTGCTTTTAGTCTCCCCAGGGCACCCCAGAACTCTTGCTTTTAGTCTCCCCAGGGCACATGTAAACGCAAGGTTGTATGGAAAGCAGCTAGTTCTTCATTTAGCGAGTTGCTCCTCTTCATGTATCAATGTTGTCCAAGAGAAGGGCAACAGCATCATTGCCAGGACAAGGCTGAAGACAATGTCTGACTTCTTTAAGGACACACGCTGTTGGTAGTTTCGGTTCATCGTCTCTTATACTTATTCAGTATCGGTAGATTTGCGAGTAAGCTTTCAAAAAAGTCATTTCAATTTTCAAAATATTTTCATCCTAAAAAATGCAAATATTGTACATGGAAAAGTTCTACCAGTTAGAAGTCAAAATTATCAAGCTTTTGGTATCATAGACAGACCAGGGTGTTAACGATTGGAAAATAATAAAGAAAAGCATAAACATTTAAAACTATGCAGCAGTTTCATTGCTCTTAGTATTACAGATAGGTAAAGAAATTTTAGGTTTTAAAAATTTATCTTTTTCAAAATACCTATAAAAAATATGTTTAAATGCCGTACAGCATTTTGTAGACTTTTAGTGTTAAGGACAGACACATTGCCACCAAAAAATGAATTTTATATATAAGACAATAGAATAATGTTGTGCATTGAAACGACAAAACACCAGACGCTTTCCCTCCTTGTTTTGAATGACTCGAAAACAACAAGCACTGTACCACAACTTTGGTTTCCCTAGCAACTTGTTTTAATTGGACTAGCTACAATAAGTCGTATTTGATTGTCATTCTTATTAAAAAACATTCAAGTTACATTTTTTCATCGATGAAGCCTGTGTTAAAACTGAACACCTCGGAGCAGGCTTAGTTTAATTGGGTTTTCTCTTCTGTTGCTATTATTTCTTCAATTTGTTTTTGCTATAATGGTAACAACAATGATGATGATGATGATGGTAGTACTATCATTATAATTATTATTAGTATTAATTGTGGTAGAAGATGATGAAGAGCAACAGCAACAGCATCAACAAGACGAAAGAGTGTAATTAATTTGTTTTTCTAAATTTCCCTGTTATAAATTAAGAGAAGCATCAGTTTTGTTGACATTTAGGCAATAAACTTGTCACTTAATCAATAATATATAAAAAAAATATCTATATCATTCTGCAATTGCTTCTGAATTAATTTTTCTTGTTTTTGTCACTCATATATTCTGGACTATCATATGAAGAAACTCTACTTATTTCAATGTTAATTCCATCACCTAGAAGCATAATAAACAACAGTGTGTTACTCTAGCTTGATATTTGACATGCCATTAAAATCTTCATGTTTGTATATTTGGTTGATGTAAAAGGAATGATCCAGAGGTGCAGAGTGGTGTTATGGTTACCAGCATGGAGAACAGAATTGATGGACCAAGTTCAAGTTTAGGTCAAGGCTGTTCATGTTCACTTCACACTGATGCCCTTGGGAAAGATATCCATTCACCTCCTTCTCCAACTATGGTTTTATAGCAGGACAGTTGGAACCATTTAACAATGTAAGGTAGTCCACCTTAAAGAAGGTTACTCTGAGAGAAAAATCCTACAGTTTTGCAACACCATAGCTAGTCCCAAGCCAAGGTGAAGGCAGAGGTTTGGGCATGGGGCTAGCAATATCCCTCTATCCCCCCCATCCCCCATTCTCCAGAAATAAGCAAACAAAATAAGGAATGATCACTTTTTAACATTCTTTCAGTTCCAACTTGACAAAAGACCTAATGATTAATTTTTTTAAGTATATTGAGCAATTTGCTTCCAAATGATAATTTTGTTGCTCTGTTTTAAGTCTCTTTGAAGAACCAAAATGACATTTACTTACTTTTCCTCAAGATAGCAGCTAAAATTCTAAATAGAAGACGTCTGATATGAAAATATGTGTGATTAAATACCTGCCCTAATGGGCGGTTTAAAATTGCCATCCAAAAAAGGAATTTATGGAATAAAAGATAGATGGATAGAGATCAGACAGCAATCTACTCCACCCATTAGGCATTTTATTTAGTCTTGCATAAGAAATAATTTACCTTGTCCAAACATTAATTACAAACTTACACTGCTGATTGAGGGTTTATTTAACAGCAATTAATATTGCTAGTTTGAAGAATCCATGTATTTGATTTATGAAAAATAAATGAGTTTTTTATGAATTCGACACATGCAAATTTATGAAAATGTGATCATTAAATTATTTTGTAGTTCATTTTTAAATTCTGAAGTGATGTTCATACAAAAGTGAAACTTTTGAAAACCTTTAAACTGTTCATGTAACTTCATTGAAAATGATATTTAGTTTTAAAAAAATCAAACAGTTTTTATTTGAATTTACACTCATATTCAAATTTGTTTGGAGTGAAAAGGAAATTTTATAGAATGTTCAAGAATTGCCCATGATTCAATTAAAAACAAAAACTAATTCACCTTTGATTTTTAACATTCAATTGACTCTTTATCTAAAAAAAACTGAGCAATTTTACAAAAAATAAAACCTTAGTTGACAGCTGAATGGACTGTATTGTGTACCTCTGAACAGAAAATGATTTAATTTTTGTAATAAATAGTATAGTTTGTTTTCAAACTCAATCAATAACAAAGAAGTCATCGAGCAACGACAAAAATGTAGCTAATATCTGCAAACTGAAAATATAAGATTTCATTTAATGAAAAATTGGTCAAAATTTATACCTATTTTGTTTTCAAGTAAAATTTTTTAAAAAGTCAATTGAATCTTAATAAAAATCAAATACAAATTAGTTTTTCTGCTCGATAATATTGTTTCATTTTTTAAAACTTTGAGTTTTATTTAAAGCACATATTTTTGATAGAGAGAAGGAGAGTAAGAGTCAACATTTTTAGAGAGGGGTGAGTGAGAATAAAACATCATCTTCTTTTTTAAGAGTCATAGCAAATTTATAACACCAGCCAAAGCCAATTCAGCAGGTAGCCACAAAATATGTGACCATTCTTGATATTTTGAATTGGAAATTGAACCTTCTGCCTCAAATACTTTCCAAAATATGACTTGCTAAGAACCTGATTTGGGCTCTGTTAAGTACTCACAGGAAATTTCATGGGTTTATGTTAAGTAGTTTTTACAGACAGATAGACATTTGGCAAATTATAGTAAGATGGTGCATATGATGGTAATGAAAATTATTCATCTATAGTGAAAATTATCTAAGATATTTGGAAATTTTTATATTAATTTAAGTTTATAAGTTTATAATCTATGTTACAATGATCTGATTTCTGTATGTATGTGGGTTTGATACTGTAACAGAGCAAAAATGACACATCATGGTGTAACCTTTGTAGTACAATACCTTAAAAATGCTTGTACTTGAACTTGGAGAGTAGAGCAATTTCCAGTCAAGTTGGGCCAACGATTTCCAAGTTATTAATTTAATTGAATTTAGATTGACAAAAGAAAATTGTTCAAAGGAGATAACTCCTAGTCTATCAACTGCTTATTGTAATTCTTTACAAGAAGATAAGAGAAATATCCATACCTTATATAAATGAATCACCGTAGCCCATGTATGTAGAAAAACTGATTAAAAATTATAAAAGATAATCTTTAAGATAGATCTTTTATCTGAAAAATACCAGCACAAGATTTGGACATTATTTGTCCAAAATGACCATAGAGACCTCAAAAAATACTTTTTAAAAAAAGCACAGACTAACAAAGAGAGAAGCTGAAGCCCATTTAGTTGATTGGGCCGTCCATTTGTTGGGTTAAGGTGATAATTATGATATAAATTTGATAATTAGGAAGTAACTCAAAAACAAGCTGAAAGGTCATTGAAGGCAGCTTCTAAGTGAATAAGAATACTTCAAATTTTTGTATGGAATTCTACCATCACAAATTTTATAAATATAGAAAAGTCAAAAATAAATGTATTTGATAAGAAAACAACTTTTTTTAAAACAGAGCTTTTTTTAATCTAAAAGAAAAATCCTGTTTTCTTGCCTTTTGTATCAGAATAAAGAATCATAATTGTTCTCTTTATGTCTGGGAAATACAAAGGAGAAAAGACGTGCATTTAAGAATAATAGTGCAAAATATTTTTTTATGTAGAATTATTAGATGTTAGAGGGAATTATCTTTTTTCTGGCTCAGTATTGTAGTTTTCCGCTTAAACTATTTTGAATGAAGTCTATCTTAATGATCTGTCATCTTAAATTAATGTTGTACCTTATCTTTTAAGTTCACTGCAGGGCAAATTTCAACCTTGATTCCATTATGCTCAAAATATTCAAAATAAAAAAGAAATAGATCTTATTTTTCATAAATGCCAAAACAATCCTGAATGTTTTAAAGATTTTCAGAATTATACACAAAATATGATTTTTTTAAGTTTAAAATTTAATATTCTCCTTACTGCAATTTAGGATATTTTAAGATTATCAATTTTTACTGCTTATTTTTATGTTATAATTTTCTTATTTAGCAGAGTGATTAATCAAGCATGAAAGATAAAACAATGTGAAAGGAAGAGAGGCAAAACTTGTTTAATTGAGATTGTTATCTAAATGATGCTGTGAAACATCCTTTCTACTTGCTTTACACCTAAGATCAAAATGTCTTTCCTTCAAGAGAGTAAGTTTATTCCGATATTACTTCACAAGTTTATACCAAAATAATTGAATTTTTTTCATCATTCTCAGCTACCTCGGATAGTGAAACATACAGCATAAAAAAATGTGCTGCTAGGCAGAAACTGAATCTATTACATTGTTATAGTTATTTATTTTGCCTTGAATAAAACCTTTGAATGGAGGCATCTGTACTTTGGAGGCAATACTTAGTACGTCACAAGACATACATATGCATTGTGTGGCTGTGGGAGTGTTAAGAAGTAAAAGAAAAAAAGGATGAACTGCCTTCTGATGAAATGTTCGAATAAATGAGCATGTAGGATATTCTGGAAATTTACAGAAGATTTGTATATATGCATACAATGAGAGAGGGGAGAAAGGAATAGATAAGAATATAGATTCAAAGTCAGATATGGTTCCTGTTGAAGGAAACCTGCCTTGAAGAATGTTATAATGGGGATGAATGTTCTCTTTAAATAATTAAGTACCTATAAATCCTTATAAACATCATCATACAGCAGCTTTGTCCAAATATGTTTCAGAAACATTCTTCTACATGGAAGAAAATCTTAACTTTGTATTGAAATCTCAATAACTATTAACCTATTTTCATCCAATTCAAAATATAGTCAGTCTTGAACCACTGGTGTATTTGAATCTTGGTAGTTGGTACTATTTAGGCAAAAATTGGTATTAGACAAAGCTATTTGGTTCCAAAAATAAAGATTTGGCACTATTGGTAATGGTATGATACAACAAAAATATATATGAACAATAGATTACAAAAATGCGTGTTTTGATCCATTTTTCTAGCAAGCTTAGTCTGATTTTAAGCTATTTGATTATTTTGATATTGAAGCTACTTAACTTGATCTCAAGACCATACAAATTTAGTTTTTTGAGGCAGAAGACAACTGGAAACTCTGTTCAGAAACCTTACTCAACTCAGAAGTAAATTTTAACTCTGTACCAGTCTCTTTTACCATTAGTCCATTTTCATTTAAAGCAAAATATTGTCAGTCAGAAGCCACTGGGGTATTTTACCAAGTGCATTTTGCTTCGTGACTCAGTTGGTGGTGACAGTTCAATGAAATTCTTTCAATCAGGTTGACAAGTTTGGCAACATTTTGATTCTGTTCGAGAATTAAAGGTGAATAGTATATAGTACTGAGAACATTACGCATCAAAATCAATTAAACCATATTGGTTGATAAATCTCTTGTGGTAGGAAAACAAATATTTTCTGGGAAGTAAAGTCATGCAATATTTTCGAGATTAGTTTGCTAACCATCATCCCATGGCAGGCACCCAAACATTGATTTTGTGTATTACAAGTCTGGTTACTCATTCAATAAAAACCGTCACATGACTGACACCTTTTGGCAGCATGACGTATTGGGGATGATCAATTAAAAACTTGGAAAAAGGGTTGATCAATGGATTAGTTACTCCTCTCATCTTTTGTTGGGCCATGATCACTAAAAAAGTCTGAATTTTCATAAAACAAGCATGAATGCTGCCAGACATAACTATGGGATCAATGTAGCATAAAGATACATTGCAAATTAACCCCCCCCCACTGAGAGCCTATTTAGAGGCGCATTTTTTTATTAACAGAAGAAAAAGTTGAAATATTGACAGTTTTGATTGATTGTTTCTAATATTGAATTGTTATATATGAAATGGTGTTTTTGAAATAGTAAGATGAGGAGTGATATTTACGACAAAAAACGATTGATATTTAATCAAAATATAACCCATTTAACGGTAAATGTAGGACTCATTTTACCAAGTCTTCAACCTTCCTCATTTTATTGAGATAATGCAATATGGTCATTGTTAAAATTCTAAACCATTGTTCGTGAATTGTTGACCACTACTGCTGACAATTCCTCTCCAAGAACAGGTTTTGGTTTCCTTCAAGATTTATTAAGTATCCAGACCTAAACCCATTGAATCAACACTGAACAGTTCTCACAGTAAAAGTGTTCACCCAAATACTTTCTTGATGTTATTAGATTGGTGTAAAATTTATTGAGGTATTCTACCACCAACTTTAAAACAGGGTATCTCAGCTTCAAATAAAATTTATTAATTGGAATAAGAAACATTAGAATCTATGCATTTCTCTAACTAGGAACAAGTTTAATTATTCTAGAATCATAGATTTCTGGGGTCCAGGAACCAATGAATTCTTGAGAGGCATTTTGAGCTCCTGCTTGGTTGTTAAAGACCTTCCCTTGCAAAAAGTTGTCAAAATGCTTGAAAAACTGGTAGTCGGTTGGAAAGAGGTTGGGTGAGTAAATTGTGTGAGGTGTAGTTTCATGGCCGAGTTTGTTCAATTTCTTGAGGGTCAATTGCGAGACATGCAGTTAGGCATTCTTGGAGAAGAATTAGTCCTTTTTGATGGACCAATTTGGGACATAATCATTGCAGTTCTTGTTGCAATCTGTTGATTTCCTGGCCATACTTCTTTGTTGCTTAGGTTTTGCCTAGATTCAAGAAGAAGGTGATTCCATTTGCCAACCACTAAACAGCGACAATAACCTTCTTTTGTACAACTCTTTTGGTTATGTTGCTTTCCCTATATCCAGCCCCAGTGCAGAATACCTTCGATTGTTGTACCAAATCCATTTTTGTCACAACAGGATCAAAAAATGGATCATTTTTGTTGCACAAAAGAATCCCAGAGCTGACTTTGTAACTGCAAATTTGTTTTTTCAAATTTGTCTTTGTTTAGCTCGTGTGACACTAATATTTTTCGATTTTCCGATTTTGAGCAAATTTCAAATAACTGTTAAATGGTCACAATTTAGTTCTTCTGCAACCTCTCAAGTTGTTTTATGTGGATCCACTCCAATAATGGCCCTCATTTGGCTGTCTTCTGTCACATTAGTCAATCTTTCACTTTCAGCATTATTTAGCATTATTCTGTATGATGTGAAAAACTGTATTTTGTGTGTAACAAAGTGACATATGGTGCAAAATATTTTATAACGTCTGTAAAAAGCAATGGACAGTAAAAGCCATTTTGGTACAATATAGGGAAGGTGCAAATTGTAAAGTTTCATATTCCTCACACATTCAATGTTACAAATGGTGAATAAATAAGAGAATTAATGAAAAGTCTTTTAGTGGTACAAATTTTAATATTCCTGCAATTAACAGATGCATTGTAAAACATGAAAGAGAAGAGAAAAAATAGTTTTGAATTTGTTTTCATTCTAAAATAAATCCTTTAAATCATCTCTCGACGAATAATCATCAGAGGATGACCCGTCAACAAAGGTTTAGAAAATGGAAATAATTTGAACAGCTTTGGAAAATGTTGTTTAAAAAGGCAAACAACTTTTACTATCCATTGCTTTTCACAGACATTAAAATATTTTTGTCTTTTTGTGCATCCATAGCTCAGAGTACATCCTTGATACAGAGCACCATATACCAATGGAAACCACCTATTAGGTACCTTGATAATTTAAATAGTTTGTTTGAGCAAATTGATTATAATCTGTCTTCGTATCTGCAACATTTGATTCAAGTCTAAAGTTTACTCCTAATTTAACCAGTCAAATCAAATTATGTGAAACTCTAAATCTGTACATTGAGTGTGAATTGTAAAAATAAATTTATATACTAGGTCTGTCCCGAAAGTATCAAGCCATATGATATTAACGAAAAAATACCTAACCTAAAGCAAATGGGCCCTTCACATCACTTCTATTGGGACCTCACAAACTTATCCCTCCTCCTTTCCATACATTCTGCAAAATCCTCTTTTGCAATTGCAATCAGCTGCATCGTCACATTTTCCTTAATTATCCACGATCTGAAATCATTTTGGGAAAAGCTAGAAAACACATGAAACCAAGTCTAGACTATAGGAGGGATGCTGACAGACTTCAGCCCATTATATGAAGAATGATGCGTCCGTTCATTGTGAATGCGATAGTCATACGATACACAACCTCACTCAGTGATGCCTCACTGTTGAAAGAGATACCCTATTGGAGAGTATCTGTTCATGCGCATCGAAGTTCCCTCTGATTGCCAAGTTACATTACGGTTGTACAACCGATTCTCTTGATATCTAAAATGGCTTGATAAATTCTGTTCAGTTCTCATCGAGTAAACTCCTCTTTTCATTAAAAAAGCGTAATAAACGTTTTTTAATATTTCAGTTGGCAAAGTTCTAATATATATTGGTTGAAGGAATGGAGCACAAATGACGTATGCCGGTAAAAAGGAAAAAAAGATATGTCCTAATTTGTTCATATGGATATCAACAAAATTATGGCTAAATATTTGCTATGTTTCGATTGGCAAACTTCCAGTCTTTATTAGGTAAATGCATGGTGCACATTTGAAGTGTGCCAAGAAAAAAAAAGATTCCTAAATTTGTTTGTAGGGATATCAAGCATATTACTGTGAATGTAATAGAATGACAGTATTTTGAAGGGAAAAAATCATATGACCAAGATAACAAGGGAGAAATTTGCTTGGGAAGAAAGTATTAAACACACTGAATATATTCATGATAATCATGATATGATAATATACAGAGCACATCTACGTCCTTACCTTCTTGAAGTTATGTTCATCCTCCATGGTCAAAGATGACCACGGTTTCAGTTCCAAGTAGTGCAGCAGGGTCTGATGTCATGACTGACTTTTCACTTGAATCATAGTGAGAAAGAATTGTGCTCATCGTAAGCCTCATTCTTTCATCTTTGTCTGTCTTTGCTCTCCACAACACCTCGCTGACATTAAAGAAACTCCACTTCTTGTTTGGGAATCAGAGCTCTTTGTCTCCTAGTCTGGTTGCCAACAATGGTTTAAGATTCCAGTCTGCCCTGGTATTTACTAATGAGCATCCTTATCTTGGTTGTTATAGTTACAAGGTTTTTGTCTTTGTGTCCTTTGGCCTTCATCGGTTTTCTGTCATATTTGGTAACCCTTTGAGAGTTTCAAACCAAACCAAAACCAATTTTTTAGCAGTGGAAAGAAAATGAACTACTTTAGATTCAATAAATAGTTCAGATCTAAATTCTCAAAAGACTATGTACGACAGGCACTTGAATATAAATTTGAATAAAACTGTGTGGAAGGGTGGGCCGTAGAATTAGTGTTGGTTGAATCTGGTAGCGGATCCATGATCTTTTTTGAACGAGATATATTTTTCCATTTTTTTTAATACTTTTATGTATATGCTCATGACTGCCCACACAGTATATCCAAGAGTTCTGAATGAATTTCAATCAAATTTTGTGGAACGGTAAACAATAGGCCACGAAAGAAGGGTTTGAATTTAGGAGCGGATCAATGCACAATTAACCTCCACTACATTGTAATTATATCTCTACACTGCATAATATAGCCAAAATGTAATGTCTGTCCACACGATATCTCCAAAAGTTCCCAACTAATTTCAATGAAGTTATTTGGATGGGAGGGTTATAGGCTATGAAAGAAGTGATTGAACTTTGTAGTGGATGGATCCTCAATTAATTCCCCTGGCAATGGCATTGACATAGGTATGCGCTCTCTGAGAGCTTTTTCATTTTTATTGAATATTTTCTAATAATGACTTTTAATTTGAAATAACTAATATTTGCAAATAGGTATCCTTTCATTAATGACTACTAGAAAAGTTGCTTAGATATGAAGACAAGGTGAAGACAAGTTTTGATGGGAACCAAGTGATGAATAAAACTGTGAGAAACCCACATCTATAAAACACCATATAAATCTCTCTCTCTTATCTTCTCTCTCTCTCTCTCTAACTCTCATATGTATGTATATGTTTTGTGTGTAACACATTTCGATGAGCATGCAGATGCTACACTCTGATCCAAGGCATGTGTGCCAGTGAGTGATACTTTGATCCTACACAAATCACGTAGATACTTTAATTCTAGGCAGAAATTCCAATTCATGCATAAATAATCCTATATTTTTGACGGATACTATACCAATATTAGTTATATCATCCCTGAAACCCTTATTGCCTAATGTCATAGCTCAAAATGTTTTCAATAAGATTTCAAAACCAGAAGAAATATTGTTTTTGCTCAATCCATTTGGTATAACATGATATTTAGAGGTCAATAGACTGAAGAAACTCAACATTGCAACTAAAAAAGCAACTTTTGTTCCCAAAGAACACCGAATGTGATAGGTATAGGAATGAGTACAGTATACGTTTGTAGTTCAAATAGAGAGTTTCATTAAAAATTTTTGGTGGGTTACTGAGTGTGACATACACCAGGGGCCAGAGGATACATTGACCAAAACGGTGTAATAAGAACAACAATGATGAAGAACCTCGTCTAAGGGCCAGCTGTCAATAAGGTGAACTTAGCAAGCCTCCTAGGGCGCAAAGGCCCAAGGGTCATACTCCAAAGGGAAGAAAAATAGTTGCTAGATTTCAACTAAGAAATTCTCAAGTCTCGCCTGGAGCATATAAAACCTTTGAGTCAGCCCCAATTGGTTGAATGAGTCAGTGTATAATAGTAATAAAACTTTGTCGTGGAAATTCTTAGAAAATGCTCAAGTTTAATATATCACAATCAAATATTTTCACCAATCAGGAGAAAGTTATTAGTACAATTCATGGTCATCAAAATTTGCTAATTAATTAAGAATATAAGCACAAAACACAATGTTTTAAACAGTGAACCAAAACTGTGTACATAAGTTTCTTCATTTCTTGAGTTGGGCTGGCTGGCTATGCATATATGTGTGCAAGTATGTATGTACCATGCGTACAGGCCACATCAATAGAGCTAGAAGGCTGAAAATTTGAACATTCACTCCTCATTAGGTCTAGAGAAATGAACTTTTGTTTTCAAAAAATTCTTCCAAATAGGTTTTAGAGGAAATTTCAATTTGTAATGTAAGTTTATGCTAGATTGGTTTCTAGGTTGGTCCCTGGCAGTATTAATGCTTGTTTTTTGATAATCTGACTTCTTCAGTGATTACTGTCCATCAAGAGGTGAGAGAAGTAACATTCACTCTAAATCACTCCTTTTTCCATTTTTTGATAGATCATCCCCAACACGACATGCTACCAAAAGACATAGGTCATGTGACAGTTTCTATTCTACTGTCTAACCAGGCTTGTTTATCAAACGTTTAGATTTATGCTTGTCCAAAACAAAGTGAGATCTAAAACATTGAACGATCGTAGCCATCAGAGATGATGAGGGGTTCTATCCCTTTTTTGTATGAGTGTTCCAGTGTTCATTTATGTCTCTTCTGAAATTTTCAAATTTTCGAAAAAAAACGCTTTTATTTACCTTTTTTGTGTCTCATTCTGACGGGTTATTACTCAACATTTAGATCCTATAGAATCTAGATGTTTCTAGATGTCTTTTCACCCCATATTAGATATTTTCCGGTGGATTTACTCTGACCATATTCTTTCCATCATCATCAAGCCTTCCAGCGTCCGTTATTGAACGTAGGCCTTCCCCAAGATTCGGCAGATCTCTCTCTCTCTATTGTGGGTATCACGGAGCCAATACTTTCTGAATTTGTCTAGTTCATCTCCCCATCTTATATTCTACTGTGATTCCCAAAGATCCACGTTGTGAGCCTTGAGGTCCTGCTGTTGTCTAGCATTCTTGCAACATGACCAGCCCATTGCCATTTGAGTTTTCTAATGGATTCTATGATATCTCAGACTCCTGTTTTTTTCCCTTTGACGCTACGGTTGTTAGATTATTGACTGTGATGGCGAGTACTATCTCTCATTGCTTATTTTAATTATGCCTTTCATATTTGGGTATGCTCTGCTTTTTGAAAGTTCGCTACCTGTTTTCACTAACCATAAGAAATTCGAAAGGATTTTCGCTCTTACGAAAATAGGGAAAAGCGAAATATAGCGTTTGTTTGGTCTCAAGCCATTGTAAAAAGAACGCTCAAGTTGAGTGATTCAGGAACTGAATTGATGTGAGATTTTGTCTACGACTGACTGCTGTAATGATTGCAGAAAAGTATGACTCTAATTTTGAAAGTGCTCATACGTTTTATGAGAGGTTTGCAGGATGTTTTGAGTGCAAACAAAAGGACAGTATGATAGGAAAAAAACATTAGGTTAAGCAGTCAAACATACTGTCGTATTTTCAAACATTCCATCTCAGCCACAACAATCGACGAACTTTGACCTTCAACATCAAAGCATATAATTCAGTGTTAACTGCTTCTTCGCTTAGCGCTATTTCAGCTTACAAATGGTTCCATGAGAATTCTCAACTCTCAAATAGCGGTATAAACCTATGATCGTTGATTCAGGAACAATGTTTATCAACTTATGTAATCAGTTAGAAACAAACATTTCCTATGTACTAAGACTCTTCTAAGGTTTGTATTCAGTTTTTTCGTTCTAGAGTCTAAATTGAAGTTTTTAGCGAATGTGTGGCTTCTGAAATGGCCGAGTCTAACCTTTATCATTGCTAAAATCTAAGGTCTCAAATCGTTTTTACATTTCCACAAACAAAAGAAAGTCTAATGGAAAGCCAGTTAATTTCCATAGAAGATAAACAGAATCAAGGAGAGTCAATATCATTGCCTGATTAACTAAGTTGCAAATGTAGCGTATGCTACAGGCCCCACATTTTCTGCGGTCCCACGCTAAATGCTTACAATCTATCAATTCTGATTCAGTGATTTAGCTCTTGCTCTAATATTAAGTACTACACTGACTTCAACTTTTATGAACGACTGGGTTTTCGAGGTTTTACCTAATTATCACTTTTACTTGGGGTTATTTCTTCCACACTGTGACAAATGGGAGAATGGTATCTATGTGATACGTATACGACGCATTTATACGAGAGTATTTGGAAGTGGAGTCATGGCAGCTGAACAACGATCAACACGAAAACGAAGAGATTTTATTATTGAAATGTCAGACATACCAGTCGTATCATCTAGCTGTAGAGCAAATGACAAAATTCAATTACTTTAATATGAGTGTAAAAAATTCAAACTTGAAATTTTTTGCGTATTTCATAAATTTAGGGCTCTTTTATAACATACGCTTTAGGCCTCACACTAGCCTGGTTTCTACTCTGAGAAATTTAAAATACAGTCCTGTGTAATGGTGATGACTGTAGAGAATTGAAAAAAAAAGCTCTTTTGAATTTCATAAATGAAAGACAAGTATAAACTATAGAGGTGATTGAAATTAGTTTTGGGAACGTTTTTTGGTTTACAGTAGTGGTGTAGACATTGAGCATACAAAAAACCGCGAAATTTCCGTCTTTGCCCCCAGTGACGTCAGCAGGTGTCCTAACCATCATGTTTTTGACCCAATAGTTAGTGGCGAAAATGGAGCGGGGGTCAATACTCAGGGGCACGGCGGATATCTACTTCTCAATTTCCAGTTTGTTTTGTATGTTCAGTGTTTAGTAAGGGAAACATTACTGTTTACCTCGTTTCTAAAAACTCATCTTCCATCACTGGTCTTAAGCCAGCCTAAGGTAAACTTAGTAATTATCTCTACTACCACAGTGTAACTTTACAATTCCTCTGCACGTTATTTGGCTTTAGAATAAGCGGAAAACAGTTTTAATCTATTTTTGTTTGTTTACGTTCGTCTGATAAAGGTACTTTTTTTCTTGATTTATTTATATTCTTTTTAAATTTTCCGTTATTGTTTTTTTGTTGTTGTTGTTGTTTTCCTTCATGTCTTTCATTATCAGGAAAATGCAAAACCAAAAATGCATACGTAATTTTTGTTAAGAAAACGGCCAGAACCGAGTGAAAGTTGTTTTCTGTTAGAATTGCAGGAATATTGATTACCTCCTACCACGCCTCGGTTTGTTGTAGAATAACAAACAAACCAATACGACAAAACTAATGAATATAAATTAGGATTGTAGATTAGTTTTTCTCTTATTTATTTTCCCCATCTAATATTTTGTTATTGTTTTTTTATTGTCTCTCTTTTTCTTTTCTTTTCAAATTTCAGATTACGTCTTTTAATTGAATGAATTCTTCAGTAAGGGCTCTGACTAACAATGCTGATACCGACGTGTGTATTCTTTGTGTCCGTCCTACACGCGTCTCTCTGTGTCGATCTTACTTACTATGTAGAAGAAGGAAAAAGCCCTGGCACCCTGGTGGGCGACATTGCAGCCGACACACATCTTAGAGAAACTGTTTCGCCCCAAGACCGGAATTTAATTAGGTTCAGCCAGCTACAGCAGGGGGTGCCTAGCGGTCAGCAGCTTTTTCGTATTTCAAAGACGGGGAAGCTGTACACTTTTCAAACGTTAGATGCGGAATCTCTATGCAGACACAATATGGAATGCTTTCGCATCATTAAAGTCGCCGTACGACGCGTTAAAACCTTCATGAAGATCGTCAAAATCAAAGTAATCGTGCAAGATGTCAACGACTTTCAGCCAGAATTTCCCGAACAAGAAGTCGACATACAATTCTCAGAAGACGACAGAAAAGGGGCTCGAAGGTCGATTCCCAATGCTATTGACAAAGACGTTGGAATCGTCAATTCGCAGATTACATACCAACTAAAGAAAAACATTGACGAACCCTTTGTCCTATCAGTTTCAAAAACCGTGGACGGGACATCCAAACTCAGTATAGCATTTGAAGAAACCTTAGACCGAGAAATGAAAGATTCATATAGGGTCCAAGTGATCGCCAAAGACGGAGGCTCTCCGCCCAAACAAAGCATCTTAGACGTGCACATATCTGTTACAGACGTCAACGATAACGCACCCGTCTTTTCACGCAACGTCTACAATGTGTCAGTAAAGTACGAGCACAATGTAGCTACACCTGTAACCATTTTGTCTGCCAAAGATCTGGATTCTGGAAAAAACGGCAAAGTTTCTTATCATTTCAGTGCCAGGACATCAGAGGTTGCCAAGAATACTTTCAGACTAAACGACAAAACTGGGGAGGTATTTTTGTACAAAAAATTCATGTCTGGACAGAAGCCAATGTACAAATTGTACGTGGAAGCCACTGACGGGGGCCAGCCACCACTTAGCTCCATCGTAATGGTTCTCATCAACGTGGTCAACGAACAAAACAACGCCCCGATCATTGATGTAAACTTTTTCTCGGCATCAATTGAGAACACTGCCACAGTCTCTGAAGATGTTGACGTTGGCAGCTTCATAGCCTATGTTATGGTGACTGATGAGGATTTTGGGCCGAACGGCGAGGTCACGTGTTATCTCAACCATGACAAATTCCAACTTCAAAGCCTTGGCCCAAAAGAGTATAAGATAACAGTAGACAATCCACTGGACAGAGAGATTGAAGACCATCACGATATTACAATTAGCTGCCAAGACAAAGGTTCCCCACCTTTACACAGAGAAAGCAAATTTTCCATCCTGGTAATGGACGTCAATGATGTGCGACCACAATTTTCAAAAGAAACCTGCAAATTCTGGATACGTGAGAATAAAAATCCTAATTTTCCAGTCGGCATCATTAATGCAAGTGACCCTGATCTGGGCCCTGGTGGCCAGCTGACTTATTCGTTGTTGACTAGCTACAAGCAATTTTTGCCTTTTCAAATCACAGACAATGGATTAATATCTACAGTTATATCTCTGGATCACGAGTTTCAAGATGTTTACGAATTTCGAGTATTGGTAAAAGACAATGGAATGCCATCTCTGAACAATACTATGTACGTAAGTGTTGAAGTTAGAGATGAGAATGACAATGCTCCATATTTTACATTCCCTAATGTTAACCCCTTCCTTTTGGATATCACCTACTATCCAGACTACACGAACAATATCACTGTATTGCGCGCCTCCGACAGTGACAGTCGAGAGAACGCCTTTCTTAAGTATGAAATTACTTCTGGCAACGACAAACAACTTTTCACCATTAACCATTACACTGGACTCTTGTCGTTCAGTCGCGTGGTCAACCAACAAGATGCAGGGTCATACGACCTGGAATTTGTCGTCAAGGATAGCGGCACACCAGTTCAGTCAGCTACGACTACTTTGTCTCTAACACTTGCCGTCAGCAACAAGACATTCGAAATGTTGAATTCTGTTCGCAAAAAGTCCAACGACAATATACACCTCTACCTCTTAGTTGCAATAGTCGTGGTGTCCGTGACTGTATCAGTGGCCATTACGGCTGCAATGTCGATATGCATACTTCGTTATAATGGACGCCGAAACGCGTCGCACCGTAACGAAGTGAACACGCCATGCAAATGTATCACGGAACATGGAAACTACACATGTTCCTCTCAGCAGTCACACTACTGGCCTGATACATCAGTTGCCCTTTCGACGGATACAGAATTTACGAAAACTCATTCTGGAAGGTCTCGAAGGGAGCTGAATCCTGACGAAGAGCTGAGGAGCGGGCAGAAGGCTCTGGACGGCGTATATCAGGTAAGTTCAGGCATCGCTATTCTTTGAAATTGTATCTTTTTTTTTTTAAATCATTTTCGACCCTCGGTGTAGCCGACAAGGGGCTATTCATAAACACCCCCGATCCCTGAAGAGTGGGAGGGGGGGTCAAAATCTTTAAAAAAGTAGTCAATCTATTGCTGTGCTACTGACAAATTAGACTAAATTTTGGAGCGGTAGACCTTTAGGAGCCCCCAAAATATGTTTGGATACCTTTATTTCATGTTGAGAAGAATAATTTCCCTCTTTTTTTGTTAGTCAAGTTATGTTCGTTCTTTTTCATGTCAGGCTTCGACGGACTTAATAATCCACCGTCATACGCACACGAATACAAGCGCATATGCGCGCGCGTGCGCACACACACACATATATTGATACGGGGTGCTTAAAAGTTCTCGGAATCCCTCGATAGCGCGGAAGTGGGGTTGGGTTTAATTATTGGATATGTACGCACACAGCTTGATGAATCAGTCGAGTCTGTCGAGCGACGTCGTGCTGAGTGGATCAAAAGCGTATTTCTGGCCTTTTTTCTACAATCGTGAGCGATTTTTCCTTTCAAGCTACCATAGCAGAATAAAGAGTTTGTATGAACCTTTGGTTTTTGACTCGATATTGCTGCTGGAACAGTGGCTATGCTTTTAAATACCAGGAAATAGAACAAAAAAAAGAAAAGAAGGCCTACGAGTGGTATTCATCTTTTGAGAAAGTTGAAAACTCACCACGTTCTGGCTGTCTTTTAACCTCTCAAACTGATGGAAAAAATGTTGAGGAAATCTGGGTTAATCGTCGTCGAACGGTTTATGTTTGCAAAAATCACTAACGTTTCAAAAAGTTTATATAAACAGATTTTGATGCAAGATCTTGCAATGGTGACTTGAGGAGAGAAATCACCGGTGCACGATCATAGAAAAAGGCCAGAAATACGCATTCGATTGACTCAACACGACGCCACTCATCAAACTGACTCATTTAGCTGCAGGCATACACTACCTAACAGCACATCCAATAATTAGACCCTACTTGCGTGCTATCAATGGATTCCGGGAAGTTCTGGGTACCCCCTTGGATATGTCTATATAAAATTACCTTCAACTTTGTGCCACCTTTAGTCATCTTGCTGAGTTATTCATGATTAATAAAATCCAATTCTTCGTGGAATAGTCCATTAGTGTTTGGTGTAAACAAGCAATAAAAATAGAATGAAAGACAAACTAGTCTAAACTTAATAATGATAATTCATCATCGAAGAAATTCAGACAGCTTAAGACTATCATGTGTACTAGTTAATCCCTGTCAAAATATTCACAGATTTTTCGAATTTCTGTGAGATATTTTTCTCCCAAAGAGAACTGTTTCAGTCCATTGTTTCATATGGTGGGTCGAAATATATCTATCAACTAAACTGTTACCTTTGAGTGAAAGAGTCCATTGTTACGGATAGAGAAACAGAAAAAATCATAATGCTTATTACCAAATTGGAAAACTACTCCAAACTTGACAACGTCAATGTTTCATCCGACAAATTCAGGCAACTAAACAAATCATCATCATCATCATGAGCCATCACTGCTGGATAAAGACCTTTCCAATCTCTTTCTATGACGAGCGTGATTGCGCTAATCTCTGCTATGTCTTACTGACAAACCTTTCTCTCTATCTAGCGTCTTTTTTTTTCCTTCCCTTTCCACATTCACTGTCCTGTTATCGGTAAGGGTTATTCCTAACGTAGCTCTTTCAATTGCCATACATAATACCAGCTATATCATAGGGGTGTGAAACCTAGAAACTTACAAAACCACTTGAGAACAAATAGCAAATACATTGTAATTTATGATTTTGTTTTTGAACTCAGAAACACTAACTGTTGTTTGACTTATATTATACTGTATATACAATATAGTGGCATTTGATGCTCTGTATCGTGAGCTATGGATGCACGAAAAGGCAAAAATATTTTAGTGTCTATAGAAAGCAATGGATAGTAAAATCCTTTTTGATGCAATGTAAGGAAGGTGGTCCCAATTGTAAATTGTTGAGTTTCACAGCCTTACTCATTCGATGTTACAAACAGCGAAAAATAAAAAAAAATAAGAGAATTATTGAAAAATCTTTTAATGGTACAAAATTTTAGAATTCCTTTATCAGAAGATGCATAGTAAAATATGAAATTTAGAATTTTTCGTGCATCAGTAGCTTAGAACACACGTTACAGAGAACCATATACCATTGATACAATATATCATAAATTGTCTATGGAATTATTTTTTCCAAATCAGTGTTGTGTATTTATCCTTCATTAAAACCTACAGGAAAGGTTTTTTTTAACTTTGCCTCCTGAAACAATTTTGTTGTTAACAAAAGGAGCAAAGTCAAGAATTTGGAGACTATCCATTGCTTCTTCCAGTGAAAGTGAGAAGAAGAATATGATTTGAAAGTTGTATAGATTTCATGAGAAAAACTGTGTAGTCTGTACAAAATCTCCTTGCAAAAAAAAATGTGCAGTATATCATTCACTATAGACTTCTGCAAATCCTGAATCCCAAGTCCTTTTGCTCTTTCATCAATTGGTTTTAGTAAGTGGGTTTTCACAGGGCTTGACCATCTTTTTTTTAAACAATTTTCCTCATACCTTAGGAATCCACTTCTGGTTTTGAATTTAGAGTTATCATTCTCCTAAACCAGTTGCCGAAGAATGTTAGAGAGCTCAGTCTCCTATAATTTTGTATTAATAGCTTAGTGGAAAAGAGATGGATTTGTGCCTTTCCTATGGGCATTAGTGCAAAGTGAATGCAACCAGACTTGGCCAGAATTTTAACTCTACTCTCTGATTTATTTTAGAATACTCCTACATCATCATCATCATCATCATCATCATCATCATCATCATCATCATCATCATCCTTTTAACATTCGTCATTGGACATAAACTTTCTTTAGGGTTTATCAGACTTCTTGATTGTGGGCGTCATGGTGTCAATACTTTCTGAACTTGTCCTGCCATCTAGTTTTTTGCCAGCCACATTTTTGCATGATCTTTGGGGATTCACATTATGTCATGACGTCCAGCAGTTGTCCGACATTCTTGCAACATGGCTAGCCCATTGTCACTTGAGTTTTCTTATAGTTTCCATTATATCTCAGACCCCTGTTCGTTTTTTAATAAACTGTGCTGTCTTGCAATCTCTGCATATGATGTTGAGCATAATTCAATTCCATGCACATAACATAGTTATCAGTTTGTGGGCTAATCTTTTGGTTGGATTTCACGAATTTGGCTCTTTTTCAACCATGTTGGCTTCATAGTTTCAGTTTGGTTAATAACCTTTTCCTGAATTTTTTCACTTGGATTGCTTTAAAAAATCATTTTTAGCAATAAAGTTTGCTGGAAATGGAAATATTCAGCTCCTTTTTTATATTTTAAAGACACTTTTAGCAAATATTTGACAATATCGTCAGCATATTTGTAACACTTTTGGTTATTTATGAATTTGCCACATCCATTTCTCCATGTAGTTTCTGTTGACAAATTTCTTCTATTTTGAAACGGATTAGATTTTTGTATATATCTATGTATCCAATTTTTTGATGTTTTCTTGATGCTTATACCAATTTCGTTGGCCTGCATCCCCAGTGAAAATCATTAGGTATGCCTCTGCTTGTACCTAATAATGAAAGTACAATTAGTCATTGTTATGATGATCATCATCATAATCATCATCTTCCTTTCTTTCCTTCATCCTTTTTCCTCTTTTTCTCCTCTCCTTCCTTCTCCCTCCCTTCCAGCTCACCCTCTTCTTTCTGATCCATAGTGTGGGTAGCATAGGTATATTTTCATTACCCTTGGTTCTATGTTTCAGCTCCATAGGTGGCTATCTGGAGAACGCATTGGTATTAGACCTTTCTTTTTAAGACCAATAAGATTTTCTTGTTTTTGACAGTTGAGCTTGCTCTACTGAGAGCTAGTCAACCCCATGTGAGGAGTATCAAAAATGATTTATTAAAGTTTTTAAGGCTCAAATTACATGATCAATTCAGTACTTAATAGCAAGTTTGATTTCTTATTTTTGTTCAAAGAATATGCTAAATTATATCTAACAATGATGGTTATCTCAAATAGAATCTTTCATTGACCGGATGTTAATAACATCAGTCCCTCATTTTAAACCCACCCAATGAACATATTGATAAATCATTACGGATAACTAAAAACCCCCCTATATGCATAATTTTCAGCTAGTTGTAAGTGAATGTGAACACAGACCGCATACTATCATTATACTGACAGTAATCACCTAGAATTTTTTGGTCAGTGCATTTTAAGGAACGTTAACTAAATACTTCAAGCTACTATGTACTAGTTGGGCTCCTTAAAGGTCACATACAGATAAACAGAATAAGACTTTTAGTACTTTTTTTTTAGTCATTAGAAATCAGATCATCATAATCCTGAATGCAGACCCGACAAATTCAATTTAAGGAGCGGATTTTCAAGAACTTACATGGTCCAGGATCACATCAGTAACAATAGAATATTATGTTACCATAGCTCTGAGTGTTCTTGAGTTTTGCTAACACAGACGAACAATTGGTGATTTATAAGAAGATGCACCATTTTGCAAATATCAAACCTAAGAAAATGTTTGTACTATATTTTTATAAGGTGTAATTTGAATGATCTGTGTATAATTGCCTATGGCTCAAAGAAAAAAAATTCCTGACTATATGAATACTCATATGAAGGCCCTCTTTAGTGGCCTCAGCTTGATAAAGTGAATAGAGATTCATTCTTCCTTAAAGATAACATCTTAATCAAATTAGTTTTAAACACAATTTCTTCATGTAAGAAATGATTATTAATCCCTATTATTGAATTTGAAAGCTTTTAACTAAAAATGATTCACCTCAATATGGAATATAATGGTTTTATGTATTGAAAAAATGAGGGTTTTGATTCAAAATTATATTTTATACTAAAATTTTGTATTTCTTCTTATATTTGATTTAAGATCTTTCATTAAAAATTATTAAGAAACCAGTGGTCACATTGGACAAGGAACTACTTTATTCTCCAAGTCAGTGCATTTCAATAGTATTTGGTTAACAGAAATTGCTCTACGATGTGTTGTTATTGCTGTGTTATGGTAACGAATAGATATACAAAAATCAAATCATTATGATATAGATCATATTTCAACTTCAACTAATTAACTTTTAAATTTATATTTAAGAATTCAGATCTTGAATCAAGGGGGATAAGTTCATATCGGAGTTACTTCCCTTGAAATTTTAGGTAAACCATTATATTTCATATTGATTTTTTCAATTTACAAAAGAGTTCCAATTTTCTTAAATTTAGAAAAAATTGACCATTGAAGAGTTTCACTGTGTATAGGAGCAGTTTCAAATGGTTCATGAATTCAAGAGTTGAACTCAGAAGTCCATATTTCATTAGATATAAGCTGAATGATTTTAATAACCAATATCTGATCTTGCATTTATTAAATCAACAAACTTTTCCTTCTCAATTAGTGTTTGTACTAATTGTAATTTAATATAATTTATATCAGGCATTAATGTGTTGTACACATTTGCATAATGCAAAATTCATCACGAGAAACTAGGGTCTTTTTTTTTTATTAGATGGGAGGGAATTGGAAATTTCCATAGTTTCATGTAAAGCAATGTATATAGAGAGAGAGAGACAGAGAGAGAGAGAGAGAGAGAGAGAGAGAGAGACATTTTTCCATCATAGCATTGATGTTTTTTTTTTACAAGTGACAGTGAAAAATATTAGAGCTGCATGGAGCCGTCCTAAATAATCTAAAATGACATTGTTTGTTATATTTATTTGATTAATCATTATCATGAGGGATGAATAGCAGAAAGTAATTTTGAAAATTATGAGATTTGATGCGAAAGTAATGACCGTGTATAGAATGCCACTGGGCACATACAAATGGCTCTGTGGGCAAAAAAACAAGTTTGGTTCCAACATTTGCATTGGTGACCACTTCTGTGACTAATGTGTGTGGCCATGTGTGTTGGTGAATGAGAATTTAACTCTAAGCTTCTATCCATGCATTATCAATAAAGTCTTCATAGAGATATGTATATTTGTATAATCATTGTATGAAAAATATTGGAGACCAGGGAAAGTTGGCCCCTTTTTGCACTCAAAGCAATGCGGAGGATGTTTTAATAGAGTAGCCATTCATGGTTCAAACTGGGCATCAATATCTCGCCAAAATTTGTGATATCAATGAATTGCAGAACTAATGTAACATCGGTTCAAAGCTGACCCAGTGACACAGGGGCTCACTTGCTCCATTGTATAGGATAAGGCAGCCTCTCATTTTTTGTAAGCAGAAAACGATTCAAAAGAATGCTGAACAGTGCAGACCCCCCAACCCACCCAAAAGGAAATTGAGAAAATAAGAAACATCCAGTTTTGATATTAACAGTATCAAGATCTTTGTACAGAATATGATAATGATATTAGGCACTCCTTCAGTGGGTAGAGTAAAATGTTTTTTTTGAAATTAAGATAAAAGAGTTTCACTACATTTCTTTAGACCATGACTTGAAAATAATACATCTGTGTTATTTCCTTGCGATTAGGATGTATGATCAAACAAACACAACTGGAAGAGAAAACAACACTTTGGCATTAATATAGTACTATATGAATGGAAAAATAATTTTTGAAAAAGGAAACATATATCCTTATTACAGTTAATTAGAACACCTCATTTAATCATCAGCAAATGAAATAAAATATCTGTATTTGGCATAGCAGGATTAGAGGAATAGAAAAAATGAATCAACTTGCCCCATAGCAAAGAGACCAACTTGCCTTAACACAATCATTTATTTGGGGGACTGATTATAACTACTGTCAATGGATAGAGTAAGAGCATTACTCCCCTTCAACATACATGTCTTGCTCACATCCATGCATGTCTGACTGATACCATTCACTAGCTCTGAAACCTTATCTGACCCAACCCTCAACAAGTCCAAGATCAAAATCAGTTTTTTAGCACTCATCTTGAGAGTCTGCAATATGGATGCACCAGATTCCCAATGCAAAAAGGCAGGTAATCATATAAGATCCATTTCACAAAAATGGCTGAAAACCGCTTAGGTTTCAAATGAAGCCTGGGGTCCGACATACTTAGGGGGCCAACTAACAATATAATTTTGTGGGGATAGCTAAAAGTTCAAAGAACAATAAAGCAACCTATGAAAAAGTAAAGATACCATACACTAATGATGCAAACACAGGTAGCTGGAAAATATCATCGGATGGTTATTGTTATTTTTTCCAATTTTTATATTCTTTGCTTAATGTTATCAGCTAGTTATCGCTTTCAAAAACACCCAGTCCCAAAGTGATCACAATAAGATGCTTACTTTGATGTCTTTACAACACTAGTTGTGAGGGCATGGAAGATTTTGGGGATCCACAGACCCACACATTCGTGTGTGATCCCTCTCATTGAATGAACCAAGTGTCACATCTCTAAGGGGGAACAGATAAATAAAGTAAGGAGCAGCTTCTTCTGTATGTATTGCTGTGTTTGTGTTCCAAGATTTGTTCATACAAGTGGACACCTCTTTTGAGTCGCTGATGTTGTTATCAGAATATTTTGGCCACTCCATTCTACAGCTTTCCTCAAATTTCTGTCAGGAAAGAAAAGGGCATATTAGCAACTAATTTCTTTTTGTCATTTTCTTCTGTAGGAAAAGAAATAGACTCCTCATTTTTCCTTATGGAGAAGATGACTGTTGAGTGGATCAGGCAAAATGTTTTTAATGACATCAACAAGGCCAAGAATGAATTCACTCATACGGACAAATCTTGGAAAGTTAATGACTATTCTCAAAATCATAGAAATATCTTTCCTAAGATTGTATGTGCGAACAAATATACATCCTAAGCTCTACGTGTATATATCCACGTTTGCAAGATGTTTACAGTTTTATGTATTTAGCTTAGAATAACATAACGCAAGAATTGTAAGGTAGTTATTGAGGATTGAACTCACCACAGTTGTGATAATCTACAAGACTAGTTCACAACTGGTCTCACCTCATTATAATGCAGTTGTTGGGGGTCCAAGAAAACCAACACAATGTTATAACCAAGCTCTGATCAATTTAGCTATTTTGGAGCTGAACCTAGCTATTTTGGAGCTAAATATATCTATTTTTGAACTATGTTTGATTGTTTTCGAATTAGATTAATATTTTGGGGTCCACCATTTATTCGCATTTTGATGAAAACCACATCATACCAAACTGCATTACAACTGTGGAGGCCTGTAAATAATACTCCATGATGAGCCTAGCTCAAAGAGTTTATTCATGTATATTTATTTGAAGGATTATGATGAAAGTAGCTTTCTAGGATCATGTTGATCTTTGATGTTGATCTATGATGACTTAGGTCAGTCTTATCCTGAGATCAATTTAAATCAACAAAATTAAGTATTCATGTAGATTCTATGGATGGGTTATTCAGCAAATTTCAAATAAAAATTTCAAATTCAGTTTTCATCTTGATAAATCAATATATGATAGAATTTAATTTTTTAAAAGTAAATCAAAATGGGAAAAAATGTATTATAATATGATTGATTTTTTTTCAAGTTTTTTTGCAGTGTGTAATATTTATATTCGGAGAAGATACAGATTCATACGTAAAACACAAATATCAGTTTGACATAACATCTGTAAGCCAATTAATAATCTTAAAAAGATGAAAAAGATTTGGACAATTTTTTTAGATGAAATGTTTGTTCGCACAGACAAAATGTTCGTCATTGAAATATCTGGACATAGCTTCATCACACATCAGCATCAACCATCATAATCCAATCAGTAGCTGCCATCACATATCAGCAAAATATTTGGTTCCATATACTTAACTTTATCATTATATGGAAATGAATATTTCTGCTATTCTCCAGTAGACATTAGATAAAGTTCATGACTTATTTTTTGTGGTCATGTTGGGTTATAGGATAGAGTAGAGAGGGATGTTGGCAGGGTGTTTTGGCTTGGTACAATATAAAGATGATATCATTGCAACCACAGGTGTAGAATTGATTTAGGGCTTGTATACTGTAAATCCAACAGCCCCCAACATATTCCACTGGGAAAAGGAGTGGTAAGCCAAGAGGCAAATTTGCATGTATGATATTAGAGACATCAAAGGGAAAGCTTTATACATTATTAGTAATGTTAGATTATAAAAATCAGTGTCAGGCGTTAAACATCCACTGAGAATTGGTTTGTGACACGGTGCTTGAATTAAATGGAAGGACCATCCTCTGGTATAAGTAGTATGTTCGTATATATATATATATATTCAAGGATACAGAAACTCCATCTATACAGAGTATATCAGAGTGAAGAACCTGTTATTAATAGGAGATAATATAAGGACACAAATGTTTCTATATGTATGATATAAAAACATATATTATAAAGATGAGAGAATAAGAAATAGCTTGGCTGTATATTTATTTATATATATATATATATATATAGAGAGAGAGAGAGAGAGAAAGAGGGAGAGAGAGCATTAAGAAACGGATATGTGATCCAATAGAAATGATTATAAATTGCGTTAAATCATTTTTTTTCATTATAGTTTGAATAAATACATAATTATTTTGAAACTCTATTTCAAATGATCTCCCTTTACTTCTAATGCATCATTTGGCTTAGACAAAGTTATCAGAATAAAGAATTAAAGAAAATGGGGCAGCTGCAGGAATTGAACCTGCAACCCATAGGGTAGCTGCTTAAATGTAGTTTTACTCCTACTAAATAGCCAATGGTAATGCAGAGGCCCAGATAACAGCTTTTACTCCCAATTCTCATTTTTGTTCATTCATTGTCTATATCTGTTCTATTTGTTTCTTTTGATGCACACAATTGGGAGATCGTTTTGAATAGAGTTTTAAAATGATATAGTACAATTCATTATCATTTCTGTCGGTTCATATATCCATTTCTTAATAATATAATTGTCTCCCTCCCCACTCTTATGACCCACACAACAAAATACTCTTATAAACCACTCCGTCCCATATGATCTTTGCTATCACCCTATTAAGATAATATACCCAAAAACAAAATATGAAGTTAACACTATATCAATTCTATTTTGGTTAAGGAAACTATTTTTCACTGAAACCGAACTAGAGACAGATCAATCCATTCTCCTGAAGAGGTGTGTTGGACATAGAAATACTGTATCAAGATCTTTTCCTGAGTTTATATGTACATATATGTATGTATGTATGTATGTATGTATGTATGTATGTATATATATGTATATATATGTATATATATATATATATATATATATATATATATATATATATATATATATATATATATATATATATATATATATATATATATATATATATGTATGTATGTATGTATGTATGTATGCATATATATATATATATATATATATATATATATATATATATATATATATATATATATATAAATGTATACATGTAATAATTAGATTGGACAGTTTATTTTTTGATTTGTTACTGGTTAACACCAGTACCAGGCAAAATATGTTCTCAAATAAAAATGTCTCTACAATTATTAAAAACACATGCACACACACATACATATATATATATCTTGTCTTTATCTCATTTTGATCTTTATACTTTCTGTAGTCTAATTATTGCAGTGCCATGAGACAGTAAATGCAGTCAGAAAAGACCAGACACTAGGCATGGATGAGATAGATAGGTTTGCTGGTAAGATATGGCAGAGGTTAGCACAATCAAGATTGTTATGGAAGGAGATGCGCAAGTTCTTTGTTCAGCAGTGGACTAGAAACTGCTGCTGCTGATGAAGATATACATGATGATGATGATGATGATGATGATGATGATGATGGTGGTGGTGGTGGTGGTGGTGGTGGTGGTGGTGGTGGTGGTGGTGATGATGATGATGATGATGATGTATATGTATGTATGTATATGTATATATATGTATATATATATATATATATATATATGTATAAATATATATATATATATATATATACATATATATATATATATATATATATATATATATATATATATATATATATATATACATATATGTATATATATATATATATATATCAGCTAAACTGTCATTGGTAATCTTCGATATAACACACTGTTAAGGCACATTAATCTTTATTTGAGCACAAGCAAATACAAATATACTGGTATGTCTATTCATATTCCATATTCCTAACTTGTAGGTGTTTGTATGTAGACACATGATATTAAAAACCATGCTAATATATCACTATATAATAATGATATTCTCACCATTTTTTTAAGATTATGCCTATGATGATAGCTAACATGCAAGTGGAGGAAAATCATTAGGTAATAACTTCCCTCTGTTTCTACATGAATAAACAGTCATAAACATGGGTCCAAAAACAGAACAGCATTTTCCTATGTATCTTGATATCTGCATTCTGGCATAAATGACAGTACATCACTTAAACAGTTTGTATTTTTATACCAAAGATGCTTGTTGAGTTATCAAAGGAAGCAGGTAAACTTGAGTTACCTGATCATAAAAGAGGAGGTAAATGAAGGGGAAATTCTATTCATGTTTAAATCTAATAAAAAATAGGGCTGGTTAGAAACCGTCTTTTGGCAGCATGCTATGTTAAGGGTGATCAATGAATAAGTTACTTTCATAGCATTTTGTTCGATCACTAAAAATTCCATATTTTCAAAGAACAAACAACCAATTTAGTGCAAACTTACATTGTAAATTGACCTCATCAATAAAATCATAATTCAGGAAGTGGGGGAATTTTCATAATAAGGAGTATTTGTTTGAATTTCCAGCCCTCAACTCGGTGGTTTCAAAACTGGGATTCATGAAACCCTGTGGGTCTGACAAATAATGGCTTGGGGATCCACTGCAGCATTCCCTCCAAACTTGATATTATGGATCTTGTGGCTGAGGCATAAAATCATCCTGTAAAACAAAATCGAAAAACAAAATCATTATACTCTGACGAGTACAAAACATTAGAATTCTAGGAATCGTCTATCATTGTAGTTCATAGATAACAAAAAACTAAAAGCTAAAAATAGGGGTCTGCAGAATATTTCCTTTATAGAAGGAGTCTCTGAGCTTTCAATGTTTTGAAACCACAGCTCTAGCTCTATTAGTCCACTCTGTATGTAGGACACATACATACATAGATACCCAGTCAGCCACACCAACTTAAAAAATGTAGAAAACTATCTTGACAATTCTGTTGATAGTTTTGGTCGACGTTTTTTAATATATAAGCTGAAAATAAGATTGGAGAAAAGAGGTTGAATGTTTCGCTTTAGAAATATTGTTTATAGACATTTTTTTTCTGTTTTAACCAGAATAGTAACCAAAGCCAACATAAATTTAAAGATTATTGGGTGCAACATATACCAGAGAAGATTATGAGAACAAACCTATTTATACTATTTTATCATTATCTCTATGTTTATATTTTTCTTGTCCTAAATATGTATAAAGCTAGTATTCCTAAGGAAATTATGAATCACCAGCTCCCATATATGCAGTATTAGGGGTGATCAAATAAAAACTTGGGAAAAGGGATGATCAATGAATAGGTTACCACACTCACATTTTGTCGGGTTATGATCACTAAAAAAAGTCTGAATTTTCAAAAAATAAGTGGACACAAACTAGTGACTTATTTAGGATAAATTGACATTGCATACTGAACCTCCACTAAAAACTCATTCTTGAGGGGAATTTCCAAAAAACAAACAAAAATTACTTTCCCTTCTCAGGAGTGTATGTGCAAAATTTAATTGTCAAAACACATGACTGACCCAAAGTTAGCAACAGTGTTGTGGTTAGTGGAAATTAATAATCATAATTTTGAGAAAATATGTATACAATAAGTCCACAGCCTGATAATGGAAAAAAAAACATTTATTTTATAGCAACAAATATTCATTATTCAACATAATCTCTTTCTTTGTCATTACACTTAATACAGTGTGAATATTAGTCATGCAAATTGAACACTATACAATGAAAATTTCAGATCAAAATTCAGCTAATAACTATGTGTCAAGCAACAGACACATTGACCCACCTTTGTATGTGTATGTGCATATTAGTATAATGTAGTATAATAAATGAAGGTGTAATGTGTCCTTACAGACTCATTTGAGCCATTAACTGATGCATTTAGAAATTTTTATGAGAGAAAACACGTTCTAAGACCCAAATTTGTATTCACAAAGAGTTTCTTCCCCTTCATTTGCACCATAAAAAGTATCATTAGTTTATTGAGATTTGTGAAAGTCTTTTGCTTCTTCATGATTATGGGATGAATCAGGATAAGAGCCAGAGTCCAATGTGTCCTTCCATTAGTGACAAAAACAATATAAATATATATATATATATATATATATATATATATATATATATATATATATATATATATATATATATATATATATATATATATATATATATGTATTTGTAGCTATGTAGGTATATATAACTAATTCTTACCAGAGATATTACATGTTCAACTTGAGTAAACGATATTTTTAGTGTGTGTGTGTATGTGTATGTGTGTGTGTCTGTGTGCGTGTGTGCATATGAATAGCAAAAATTTCATATGGATGTATATGATATATATGATATGATATATATATATATATATATATATATATATATATATATATATATGTGTGTGTGTGTGTGTGTGTGTGAGTGTTTGGTTTGTCACTTGATAGAAAATCGCCATGTGACCAACTTCTGTGCCATATTGGATGTGATCAAGTGAAAAGATTGGAAAAAGGGGTGATAAATGTATTTTATTTCTCTCGCCTTTTATGGGATCACTACAAAGTACGAATTTTCAAAAAAACAAGTGTGAATGCCGTCAGACACAAACTATGGTACCAATTCATCATAAACTTACATTGTAAGTTGAACACGTTTCTAAAAATTTAATGTGAGTGGGTGTGTGTGGACATTTTCAATTAACAAAAAAATTGCTTTTTTTTGCATAGTAAGGGATGAATGTTTAAGCCCCTAGCTCTATAGGTATGGATGGCCTGAATGCTTGGCACTTACATATATACATACATGTATAGCCAGTCAGCCAGCCTGGCAGAATAACTTAAAAACTGAAGAAACCTTTGTAGATCTAAGTTGACAGTTTGGGGTGATGGTTTAACATATATATTCTATAGGGTTTTTATGTTTTTTTTTCTTGAAAGAAGAAAAATGCATAAAAAAATAAAACATATTGATACATATCTCCAAAAAATAAGATACAGATCCCAAGTTGTGTGTATATATATATGTGTAAATATATTTTTTATTATATACATTTATATACATACTGAGGTCTCTCTAAGTTAGGGGGGACTGGGGCTAGTTGGGCACAGGGGATAGGTTGAATCACCTGCTTTAATTTTGTTTCCACCACTTGATAGCACCACTGTTAGCCTGATTTTGAGCAGTAAAATTTCAGCCATTTTTCTACTAAGTTTGAGTCAGATGTGTTGGAAGTATGAAAGATTTTGCTGGAAAAACATTCTTTTTTTCACTTATTTATTAATAATGTTTCAGATTCAAACCATCCAAAGGGAAACTCTTTTCCATTGTAGCTTTTGGTAATATTTGCCTTTTAATGAATTAATTTCATGGGAAGTTACTGTCATCTAAGTGAAAAATGCACCAACCAGCCCTAGTCTCCCAATCCTTTGGGATATGATCCCAAATTCCTGATTGATAGATGAAACGATAGAACTGAAACCTATACCAACTGTTTTTTTATACATGCACACCTATCATACAGTTTAGGGTTAGTTTAATTCATGATTTTATCATATTACAACTTTTTGATGCATAAGAGGTGCATAAGGTTGTAAAGATTTAAAAATTCAAATTCAGAATTTGATTTTTAATTTGATTAAACATTTTTTCTTTTTCTTATTTTTATGGCACTTATCCTGTTGGGGAACCAAGCTCTCCATATCTTTTTTTATCAATTCATATATTTCTCTGTAAGTATTTAAGTATATAAATACACACACACACATAGGCATATTTATATTCATAATTATCATTAGATTGGGCAGTTCATATCAAACAGAATGTGATAATTGTTGAGACAATTTATTTTGAAACATATTTTGTTTGGCACTGGAATTAACCAAGTAGCAAATTGAACAGCCGACAACAAGTCTACAACTTTGAGAGTCATTAACCTCAGTGAGGGACAGAGCAAGAGAGATTTTCAAGAACAAGGAAATCTCATTAGTCCTAAAAAGAAGAGTATACAACCAATGCATCTTCCCAATAGTCACTTATGGAGCTGAAATATAGAATCTAACAAATAGATTGATCCTCAAACTGAGAACTATGTAATGTGCACAGGAGAGAATCATGCTCAACCTCACATGGAGAGATCATAAGACAGTACAGTGTATTAGAGGAAAGCCAGGTGTCCAAGATATCATAGAAACCATCAGAAAACTCAAACCTCAATGGGATGGAGATGTTGTAAGAATGTCAGACAACCAATTGACATCACAACTCACAACATGTCTCCCCCAAAGATCATCTGCAAAATTGTGGCCAACAAAAAATAAGATGGCATGATGAGCTAGACAAATTTAGAAAGTATTGGCTTCACAACATCCATGATAGAGAGGTCAAGTGAATCTTGGGGAAGGTCTATGTCCAATGATAGACAGGCTGCTGCTGCTGATAAGGATGATGACGGACCAACAGGTAGGGGTGGCCCGCCCTAGATGACACTATCAGTAAGATGATACTAAGAGGATTGCCCAAAAGTTTTTATATAGTTTCTTGGTATTCCTTTTTTATAATGAAAGATCTGTCTGTCCAATATGTCAATGAATTCTTATGAAATTTTGTGGAAGGCTAGACAATGGAGTAAGGAAAATTTGGTTGAATTTTGGGACAGATCCAGGAATTTATCTTCGACTGAGAAATATTTTCTGTTTTTTTTCCTCAGACATTGTATATGCTTATGACTGTTAATGTTGTATCTCTAAATGTTCTCAATGAATTTTAAAAGGATGATCAATAGGCTAAAGAAGAAGTGATTGAATTTTAAATAAAACATTTTCATTGTACCTATACTTATATTTCATATTATTTCAGACTGAAAAATTGAAAACTAAAGATGAATAGAATTGTTAGTAAATATAGGCTTTTGTCATCAAATTCACTGATAGGGGAGAATTGTGATTAACAATGAATAGTATTAGTACAAAAAGATCACCAAAATTCTAGATATATAGAGAAGAAAGCAAGTTCTGGAGGGGGAGATGACACCATGAGTTACTGCCGAACACCAAACATAGGCCCACCACTGATTAACATACCAACTTTTGTTCGGACAATCCAGAGAAAGAGAGCGATAATAGAGACTCTCTCCTTAGGGATATCATATTTTACATCCAAGAATGCTGTAGAATGACCAGGCTGAAACGTTATGTTAACATCAAAGATGGAAAGATGTTCGAATGAAAGTTGTTATGCACTATCAACTTGTTTAATAAGGCCAATGGACCTGAGTTGAAATGACTCATGACATTTTCATGAACTTTTTTAAGGTAATTCTATTTTGCCTGATGCATGTTTACTACAATAGCTAATTAAACGAGAGTGTGATGCAGATAATTTTATGCTATTTATTCATTTATATAACATTTTCACTGAATAGCCTTCTCAACAATTAGTTGAATTGTATGTTGTGAACTGCATGCTGCTCAAGGGAGGTAAATACGGTTGGACTGGTGACACTTGCACATCACGTAGTCAGCAATTAAAATGTACAGCTTAAAATACGTTTTCTTTCTTACGAGGGGAGGGTAGAGAGAGAGATTGTATTGTAATTCTTGATTAATGGATGGTTGTTATTATGGAATTTCGTCCTGACATCAGCCATATTAACGCTTTTTTAGTTTTTTAAATACTTTTACTTTGATAAATGTAGAAAGAATTAGGTGTGTTGTGAATAATTTTTAATGATTAATTTGTAATTATTATTACATATTCCCATGGTGAAATTAAAACTTCTTGGTGATAATTTAGAAATATACAAACAGACTGAAAAATTGACTGTTTGATAATTATAAAGAATTTGAAGACCTAGGAGAAAAAAAGATTTTTTTTTCAACTTCATAACAGTGTATCTCAAAATTCCTCTTCTTACACTTTTGATTTTGAGCATTTTGTATCAGACTAGAATACCTGTTTAATTTGTTAAAAACAACGAACCAGAACTATCACCTGAATTTTCTACAAGTTTCTGCAGTTTTTAAATTGTTCTGGCTTGCAGGCTGTTTATTGAGGATGTGGGTTGAAAATTTAAAAGTCCTCAATGTATCTGGGAAAAAAACATTTCATTTTTTTAATCCTCCCCCAATCGTTTTTTTGGAGGGGGGCTAAATTTGCAATGAAAATTAATTCAAAATTGGTCTTTTAGTTTATGTGTGGTAACAATTACTTTTGCTTTTAGAAAATTCAGACATTTTTCGTAGTTACTGCCCAACAAAAAGTGGGAAATGTAACTTATTTATTGATCATCCCTTTTTCCAATTTTCCAATTGATCTTCCCATCAAGGTATGCTGTCAAAAGCCATTGGTTATGTGACTGTTTCTGTTGAGTGACTAACCAGACGTTTTTCAGATTATTGTTGCATTTGAATTGAGAAAGGGCAATTTTCCACTGAAATACGAGAGAAAACTTAAATAAAAACCATTGTTTAATTCTTAAAAATCCAAGCTTCATTTACTACACAAAAATATATTTCAATAAAGTTAAATTTACTGTTTTAAGATTTTTTGAAATTTCATCTTTGAGTGATGATAAACGTTTCTCCCCTAATGCCAAAGTGTCAGTCACAGAATGGGCTAACGCCAAAAAATGTTTGATGCCTAAATACTCATGCAAGAACGCTATACCAAATCGGCTTCACCAAATAGTACCAAACCCCCCTGATATAACCTAGGGAAACTGCTTTCAGTATGGTGTTTATGTGTAGATTTCAATATTACATACATAGACTCGCCATCACAGTTACTGAATGAATAACTGTAGGATTGAAAATTTGAAGTCTTTTAAAAATATTCCATTGAAAAATAAATACGGTCAGATTGAATTCTATCTTTGACGTCACTGGCATTTTCCATGGGGAAATATCTAAAATAGAATAAAAAAACATCCTGAAAACATCTAGATTCTGGTGAATTTAGATATTGTTATCAAACCCGTCAAAATAGAGCTTACCAAATGCTCCGAAAGTTTTTTTTCCGAAAATCAAATATCAAACATTTTCAGAAGGGGTGCAGTGGAGTACTGATACCAAGTTTTAGGGTGCTAGAACAAACAAACACATAAAAACTCACGTATGTATAAAAAGCCATCTTTCATGGCTTTCATTGTACGGCTTTTGTAATATGGCTCTATTTCTTCCTATGGGGATGGTTGAAAGAGGAGGTATACCGCACTAAACCACAAACTCTGTATCAACTGATTATTACAAATTTCTGATTGGGTTTTTCTTTTTCACCTGCACTATATGTATTGATTCACGTCTATCTTCCTGTCCGTCCACACAATATCTCCGAAATTTCTCGATGAATTTCATTCAATTATTATGGAGGATTAGACAATGAGATACAGTCATCATCATCATCATCAGTCTTTTAGCGTCTGTCGTTGGACATAGACCTTCCCCAGGATTTGCCACACTTCTCTATCATGGGCATCACGGAGCCAGTACTTTTTGGATTTGTCTCGCTCGTCTCTCCATCTAACATTCTGCCGGCCTCGGTTGTGCATGTGATCTTGGGGGATACATGTTGTGAGTCGTGATGCCCATCAGTTGTCTGCCATTCAAGCAACATGACCAGCCCACTGCCATTTGAGATTTTTATTGGATTCTATGATGTCCCTGACTTTTGTCTTTTCCTGCATGTACTGTGCTGTCTTGTGGTCTCTTCAAGTGAGGCCCAGCATAATTCTTTCATGTGCACATTGCATGGTTCTCAATTTGCGGAAGTGATTAAATTTAGAAGTGGGTACAAGAAAATCTTCCGACCTTACATTATAGCTAATTATCCATACCACACAATATTTGCAAAAGTTCTTAATGAATTTAATCTTAATCCTGTTTCCAACATTAAATACCCTTAAAATGTATTGCAGAAGTTATGCTCTCTCCAGTTTAGACTCTGTGTATTTCTCTCCACCAGCAATTTCTGCTTTCATCATCTTCGATCTTAAACAGTTAGTATTCATGTAAACTGTTTGCATGTATGTATTCTCATTCTCCACTTATACCCCCATCAGGAGTATCATGAGGTTAGATAAGCAATTGTTAGTAAAACCCACTTCTGTCTTGCCAGGCCTGTCAAACTTCAGTTCTGCTTCTGGCATCTGTTATTCCCACATTTTTACCTGTCTAGATACAAACCTGGCCCGACATCAATTTTGGTGATCTTACAAGAACCAAAGTATCCAACATTATTTGGATGTAACCCTTAAGCCTTGGCAAAGAATTCTTCAATACTCAGTATATTATTTTTTGAAGATTTCCCAGAGAATAGCTTTTTTTTGAGGGGAGGGGATTCACAATGTAAGTTTATGCAAAAGTTCAGACTTTTTAGTGATCCAACAGTGATGATTATTTTTTGTATTCCATAATTCACTGTGTTTTCTTGATCGTCTATTTATCTATTTTCATTTGTTTATTTCTTAATTTCAATTAATTAGATTATGTTTATTCATTAGTGTCTACTTATATTTCTTTCGAAAAAGAAAATCGGAAATAAGTAGTAAGCAACCGGTGAGATTAAGACTCATGTCCCTCTCAACAGAGGAAAGCCTGGTTCATACCCAGCTGCTATGATCACTCAGCTATGAAAACTTATGGTCAGCAGTAGTCAAATCTTACTTTTCAAACCTGCCATTTACTCTAAATATCAGCACCATGTTTGATGATTTTGTATCAGTAGTATCATTAAAGCAATTATCAATGTATTATTTTTGTTTTTTTCATAATCAGATGCAGTATTGTAACCATTACATTGTTTTTGACTGCTATTTCCCTTCATCTTTTATCACAACTAGAACTTTAGGTTGTTATTAAAACTTAAGATAAAGGTTAATAGTAGTCATAATTTATATAATGCGTTGCAATATTTCATCTTATAGTAAAAGAAATAAATACAATAGTAAAATAATGATTTTGCTAAATGTTATCCTTTGTATATATTTTGGAACTGCAAAATTATACACTGTATGTAAACAGTGTGCGTGTGTGTGCACATTCGCTCAGATATGGAGAGAAAGGAGAGATCTGAACTTTCAAGTTTCAAAATAAATTTATACTGTTTACCCACCAATGTATCTATACGCATGCACACAAAAAGATGTACATACATACATATATCTGTAATGAACCACACACACATGTATGCACGTGTGATTTTATTTATTCATCAATTATTTTTCTTTATTTTCAACTGAGATCATTTTGAGATGAGAGTAGTTTGCTTAGGTAACATTTGCTGCATCTTCAGCCAAGGGGGGTTCTTTTTATTCTTAGTCAGCAACAATAGAAATCCTGGCTATAATCATATGAAGGTGTCAAAAATGTTATTTTGTTTTAAAACCCACCAGGAACATCAGAGTAGACGTTCCCCAATCACCCAACATGAATGACAAGCAGAGCCAGGAGCCATATTACTGCACGTCTTTGACAAAGCTTCATTGTTGTTGATATTATTCAACTCAAAGAAATCTTTTGTGAAGCTTTCTGCATGTTCGTGTGTTAGTGCACATTTCTCTTTTTTCTTCTTATTTTATCAAATCTGTAATATTTTCTTATTTTTACAAGTTCTCATACTTTGTATAAGAATTGTTTTAAGACTACTTAAGCATTTTTCATTAGATTTCGATGGAGATCAGAAGAGGCTAAATTAAACATTTTTATGATTTTTGAAGTGTTGTTGAAAGATTCTTGACTTCTTCTCATAGGAATGAACAAATACAGATGAAATATTCCAATCGATAACAAATGATCAAAATAAATATATCTGCATAGCATTCGCATCTTAGCAAAGTAAGGATGCTTTTCTTTCTATTCTATATAAATGTAACTTGTGACTATTTTTGATGGTGTCAACTAAGGGAGATAATTACTAAATCTTATAATTCGCCATATGTCCATTTATCTGTCTGGACTACTGTGAAACCCACTCTGTATAACTCCATGAAATATTTTCTGAGCGTTCAAGTGAGCACTAAGCAGATTCTTATCAAGTTAGATTTTGAAAATCAGTCCCAAACTAATGTTTTCAGGGGGCATTGATTGATTCACAATAGAAAATCTTTATCGAAATGGATACAATTTTTGTGCCTTAGGCCGAGAAAATACAACTGACCAGCCAAAATCAAACAGAGGGGAGGTGCTTAGATTTCTTCTTGAGAGGGTGAGAAGTTAAAAGAGAGACACTGTCAGTTTAGACAGATTTTTTTTCCTCTCTCTCTCTCTCTCTCTAAAAACATTGGAAAATTTCTTTTACTGTCCCCCTCTCTAAGAACTCTGGCTACTACTCTTTCCCTCACTATAAGAATGTAACAACTGCATTACATTGTTTTTGTTTCACTTAATAGCTTCTAATAGAGAATTTTACTACAAAGAAAAAATGTATTTACAATGAAAGCGTACAAAATATTAGAAAAAACAAGAATAGTTAATAAGAATATTTCTTTAAAAAAAAGTTCCCTTTCAAATAATCAAATGAATACATTAGAACAAAGCAACTTACTTTTACATTATTTTTAATTTTTGATTTAAAAAATGATCCATGAAATCAATGGTCACATTCTGTAAATGTCATGTGTGCAATTTTTGTATAAAATTTCTTCAAATCTTACTATAAACATAGATTATTTTTTATTTATCTTATACCCTAAAAGTTTGCTTCATTTGTTTTTCGTTTATAGTTTTAGAAATAACTGACCTTTCTGATTGTAAGGTTTACACCCTCACCCAATCAATGTTAAAAATGGTGCACAAATGATATGAATTAACAGTATAATTTAACTTTACAAAATAGAAAGATAGGTTGATGGAAATCAGATAGCATTTAATTTTTTTAACGAGAATAACTGAAAGAAAAACAGAATTTAAATTATATTGTTATTTTTATTCTGCCCTAATGTGCAGAGTAAATTGATGTCCAAAGAAAGAATTTATAAATTAGAAAGATCGATAGATGGAAACCAGATAACATTTAATCAAGAAAGAAAGAGAATTGCTTAATCATTGTTGCTTTTTATTGCAACTAAACTTTGACTGGGTACCCTTCAGCAGTGAGTAAATAAATCAACAGTGGAATAAAGAATCAGTTCCAGGTGGGAATCGAACTCATGCCCCTTTGATCTAAACTCACTCTTCATCTCTAGCTATTAGAACGAACCTAAATTTTAGCAAATGAATCAATCATAATTTTGATACTTCATCAAATAAAATAAATAAAGATCAAATAAAACTGGATAGAACTTAACAAACATGGTGCAGAAAAGATCGGTATAGGGTGCCAGTTGAAGGGATTGATTTGGACTGGCACTTTCCACTGAGTTCCAATAGATCAGGGATAAGAATGGATGCAGATCAAGCCAGATACTCTCCGGAATAGAGGGTTATGAGTTCAATTCTCACCTATTTTTTATTCTGATCTGGGATGTTGATTTATTTACTCACTGAGTTTAGCTGCAATAAAAACAACAACAATATATATGTGTTCGTCATAGTCCATAATCTGTAGAAGGTGGATTTAATTCTTGATAGAGATATACATATTATTGGAAGAATGATTTTATCAACTATCTAATGGTGTATCTGTTGGGCATAAAAAGTTACGTCCTATAATATTAGGCCAAGTATCTAGCATTTTACAAGGAAATTTTATGTATGAGTGTCCTTCATAGTCATGTATAGTGAACCAACTTTGGAGTTGTCTGCTACAAAAGAGCAGACCAACCAATGTTTGAGATGACCAAACCCTAGGATCAGGGAATGGGATGGGAGAAGATGATGGACAAAAGAGGTGTTAGAAGCCATCTGGGCCATTGGACTAATCTTCCCTCCCACCTTACTTTCATTGAGGTACTGGCCCAGAAAGGAGAGACGAAAGGGAAAGAAGCTTTGGGGGAGAAGGAATATCTCTCAAAGACTTCAGCTGAGGAAAAAGAGATGAGGATAAGAAAGATAGATAGATAGATAGATAGATAGATAGATAGATAGATGATGATGAGAAGGAGGAGGAGGAGGAGAAAGAAGAGTTTAGAACATAAAAGAATTAACCGTCAAAATATGGGTTTGGATTCATATGGTGTATCAACAGAGAGGAACACAAGACAAACAATTGATACCTAGTGTATATATGAAAACATATCATCTCAAAGTTTTACTTGCTATTTTTGTCATGAAATTAAGTTAAGATGGGTTCGACTCTTGACATGTATCATCTTACTGTATTGTTTGTGTCTGACTTGTATAGGGAATGAGTTTATTTTTTCTCTTGTTGTTCACTTGGAAAATTGCGCGATTTCCATTTTTTAGTATGCAGGTTTAGGCTCACATTAAGTGTAATATAGTATTGAAAGAAACCCAATTGGACATTATTATTGTCTGTTAACAGGCAGAATCTGAGAATAAAAATAGCAGAGCCCTTGTAAAAAAAGACACTACGTTAGAATGTTATGAGTGTATCTGAGAAAAAAAGGTTTGCCTGCTTCCAATTTAAGGTTTCTGTTGATGAATCCCTTGCTTTCCTGAACAGTGTTTTGATTGTTTGATTGGATGAATTTAACCAATAAGGAAAGTCCTGTTAGAAAGGTTGCAACTTTTTTCTCCCTCAGATGTGCTCCTTTATTATTGTAGAAAATATAAAAATAACTTGCTTTCTCCTGATAGTCACTTATGGAGCTGAAATGTGGAACATAACCAAAAAATTGACCATGAAACTGAGAACCATGCGATAAGCACAGACGGGAATTATGCTCAACATCACATGGAGAGATCACAAGATAGCACTGCAATTTAGAGAAAACACAGGAGTCAGAGTTATCATACGAACCATTAAAAAACTCAAACCACAATGGGCTGGACATATTGCAAGAATGTCAAACAACTGCAGGACATCACAGATCTCAATGTGGATCCTCATTGACCATATATTAAAATGTGGCAGACCAAATATGAAATAGCATGACGTACTAGACAAGTTCAGAAAATATTGGCTCTGCGATGCTAATGGTACAGAGATCTGGTGAATTTTGGGGAAGATATATGTTCAATGATGGTTGCTTAAAGGCTGCTGCTGCTGCTGCTGCTGCTGCTGCTGATGATGATGATGATGATGATGATGATGATCATCATCATCATCATCATCATCATCATGATTTCTAAAATCCCAAAAGGATCTTAGAAAATGCCAGTAAACAAATACTTTTTTTTCTTTGTATTACGTAATAAATTTTAGCAGTTTATTGATTTTTAACGATTTTTCTAATAGTGTGGAAAATAGAATGATGTGTATTTTTCTTAATACTCTCACTTTGGGATAAAAGAGAAAAGAATGCCAGATTTGCTTAACCCTTTGTTGCTCTTAGTTTATAAAAGTTGCAGCCTCAATGTCTGTGCATAAAATTTCACAAAACCTAACTGAATTATTATTCCTAATTCTTGTACTTGTCTACTCAACATCTTTTATTTGTTGTTGTTGTTTATCACAATGCCCAGGTCATTGTTCAGCATTCTTGATGATTCAGACATTGACAGCCATTGCTTATGTGATTTCGCCATTAAGCTCATATTTAAAAAATAAATCAGCGTTTTCATTCCTGACAGTGAGGCAGATAATTATCCTAAAAAAATTCTTTAGAAATACATGAAAAAATTCTCAAAAGTGACCTTTATTGTAAATGAAATTCTTTGAATACATGTAAAATTTCATGAAATATGACTCAGTAGTGTCAATGTTTTGTTTCATGAACATTATGCAGATTCCATTGATTTTGTGCTATACAAAGTTAAGCTTTGGAAATGTCACTATAGACAATCGTATTTCTTATCTACCCAGCCAATACTATCTACATGTAAAATTTTGCAAAAGATCATTCAATCTTTGTAATTTGTCATAAGAACCTATTAATTTCTAATAAAATGGAAAGCATATTTGCAGGGCTGGCCCAAGCCTTTATGGGGGCCCTACACAAATTTTAACCTCCACCCCATCACTTTTGGGGGCCCTTTGGTGACCACAAATCTCTAAGCAACCATTTTGTTTGTTTATGACTTAGATAGCTCTGTGCATTTGCATATGAAATTTAATGAAAAAGACTGATTATTCAAGAGGCAGTTTGGTGGTTATAGTCAGTGGTATAGTGCCATGGGAAGGAGTGGGAATGATATTCCCTTATTTTGTCTGGGAGGGGTAACAGTGTACCCTCACAATCTATATACTACTAAAATTCTCATTCTGTTTATCTGTTTGTACCCTCAAATTAGCTGAAACAGTACATTGTAACAATATATATTGAATCAAGGTACTCCTGAAATGCTCACCCCCTCCTTCCCAAACAACTCAGCTGTAGAGGCTTCCTTCACTTAACAGATTGCTAAACTCATGAGAGCAGGCAGCCCTGCATCCCCTCACTTCTTTTTTTCATCACTACACCACTGGCTATCTTTAATGAATTATGAAACTTAGATGTTTATATTATCAAATAAAGTGACCTTAAAATGCTTCAATACAATCATCTTTTCATCATCATAGAGCACCAGATCATTAAATGATGTAACTATATTCATTATTTCTTTGATATTTCAAATCATTAAACACCATCCCACTACATTATTTACGTAGCACGGCAATAATGAAAACATGTTTGCCGGGCCGGGCTGTCTAAAAAAAAAAAGAAATACGTCTCTCTCCAAAGCGTCTCTGTAGAAAGTTAGCAGGTTTCGTTCAATCTATAATCTTTGTCCGTAGGAACCAGAGGTCGATCAGGTGCAAGGAATGAAGGCAACAGTTACAGACCAAAGCAAACTCGTAATAGTAGTGAAGGGATTCATCAAGTGCAAAAAAAATTCCGTTTTTTTTTCTTTTGTTGTTGTTTTTCTTCTCGCTATGTATTTTTGTACATGAAGTGCAAAGGAGAATTTTGTGAAAAGGTGAAGGAGAAAAGTAAATGAAGAAAAACTACCGACACAATAAATACACATGTGTTTGGATATATACATACATACATATACACACACACACATATATATATATATATATATATATATATATATATATATATATATATATATATATCTATATATATACATATATATATATATATATATATATATATATATATATATATATATATATATATATATATATATATATATATATGTATATATATATATATATATGTACACACACACACACACACACACACACATATATATATATATATATATATATAACAAAAAAATCTGTCTATGCATATACATTAGTAAAACAACTACTTTAGTGCACTTTGATATACCTGTTTTCTCTGGGCCTGCAGGTATATGAATACATATGAATACACATGCATAAATATGTGTAAATATGCACACACACACGTGCGCACATACACACACATGCACACCTATATATATATATATATATATATATATATATGTGTGTATATATATATATATATATATATATATTTCCATTTCTATAAGCATAGTACCCTTCAAAAATGTTAGGATTATTTACCTATGGATTGAGACTTTTGCCAAGGATCAATGTGTTGCTCTCTTACACATTGTCTAGGATCAGGGTGTAGTATGTGTGCTTTTATTGGGAAGTGTAGAACACACAAAAAATATACCTATGAATACACAATGTGTTTTAGATATAAGGATATGTATATGCACAGTTCATCTTTTACTTATGTACATATTTAGATTGATATACAAAAAATATATATTCTACTCAATATACTTTCAGGAGTTTGTGTGTGTGTATGATTGTGCATGTACTTGCGTACACATATATTAATACATTTGTATACATATCCCTCCCCTTTTCTTTCTGTCTCTCTCTCTATGTATATATATATATATATATATATATATACATACACACACATATGATATATATAATATATATATATATATATGGTGGTATCAAAAAGTGCCCAGACTCTATGTGTTATGACAATACCATTCAACACAAATGTGTGCATAGCTGATGCTCATTGTTACCCAGCTTACTGAGTCAGTCTGCCAATAGTGTTCATGCTATTTACTCATGTTCTCATATTATACAAGGTTATTTGACATTGTATGAGAGCATCTCTGCAAGCTCCATCAAATTTTGTGCAAAGCTTAGCAAATCGGCTACCAAGACCAACAAAATGTTTCATCAAACTTCTGGAGAACATTGGTTTTTAAGTGGCACATACATTTCAAGGCTGCTTGAGTGACAGTTAAAGATCACTATAATTCACCAAATGTCTTTTCTGTCTGCTGATCTGTCATCAGCTAACACAAATATAGCAAGAGATTTGATCACCAGGATTCCTTGGGTTACTAATGGGACAGCTTGTTTTAGCTAAATCATTGTTTTTGGCCTGATCTGGAAACTTCCAGCTAGCTCCTCATATATATACATATACATATATATATATATTTTAATTAATGCTCCCCTATTCAGGGTTGTGCACTCTTTAAGTAAGGTAACTCGTTCATTGTAAGCTTATGCAATGGTCTTCCATAGGAATCTAGCAATAACACTCTGGTGGATGGGGAATTAGTGCGTAAATGTATTGCTTAAATTCGACATTACTGACCGTCTAGTTCCGTGGCGCAGAGAATGATACCGGCCGCCGGGTCTGAAGCAAAGGTTTCAATCCTACCTCATGGTACTGGATGGGATAATGGATAGTCTATAGCCACACAGAAGAGTTGTTATACAACAAAACAGCTGTCTGTGGATGACACAAAAATATATATGTAAATATATGTATGTATATACAAATATATAAATGTGTATTCATATGCTAACTCTTGATTAGGTTGCATGGACAATTGTTTAGATAGGTAGATTCACATGAAAACTGAAGAAACCTTTTCAACAGTTTCTAATAGCATCAAAGCATTAAAGAGACAACAAACTCAAAGGATGAGAAAAGTTATGCTTTTAAAACAATTTTTAAAAAATCTTGAAACTATAAAGGATTCAAATGGAAAACTGATTTTGATTACCATATTGTCTTTCTTTATAGCCTTTTTTTGTCAGTCTGTATTTATACCCTTGTGAAATTCCTAAATGTATTTCGGGACTTTTTCACCAAATTTGGTGAAGAATTTGAAAAAATTCCCAACAGTAAACAAAATTTTTTTTTTCCTTTTTATAAAAGGTAAACAAATAATCAGACAGCCCATAACTCTCTAAGTTTTCATATCTTCCAAACCTACATTCAAGATTTCATTGAAATATCTATAAAAAAAAAAGAAGAAAAGAGTTTTTTGATGTCAAATAAAAACAGGTTATCTAATGGTAAACTACACATAAAACGTTAGCAAATGATTAGATAGGCCATAAGTAACCATTTTTTGGTTTCAGAAGTTTCTCAAACATTTTTATCAAACTTAAGCAAAATTAGTCAAGAATTGGAAATTTTTCTCTATCAGAACCAAAAACAAGGTTTTGGAACCAAAAACATGGTTTTGGAACCAAAAACATAGTTTTGGAACCCAAAACATGATTTTGGAACCCAAAACATGGTTTTTGTTTGTAAAAGGTAAACAATCAAATTGCCCATCACTCATACCGATGTCTCCATATTTTCCCAAAACTTCACATGAGATTTTATCGAAAAAAATCTATAATTAAAGGAGTTATTCAATTTTGAATTAAAAAAGTTATTCAATTTTGAATTACATATAAAACATAAACAAACAAATGGATTGGTCATAACTAACCATTTTTTGATACCAGAGGTTTCCCCCTAATTTTACCAAATTTTAACAAAATCAGTCAAAAATCGAAACTTTTTAAAAAAAATGGTCTTTGTTTATAATAGACAAACAATTGGATCAAGCAACATTCACTATACTTAAGTCTCCATTCATCCCACAACCTATTCTGTAGCATGAGGATAAAAAAAGCATTTACTTTGCTCAACATATATAAATATTCATTTTTCAACATAATCTCTTTCTTTGTCAATGCACTTAATTTAATGATGAATTTTAATGACTTAGATTGATCATTATATGATGGAAATTTCAGATCAAACCTAAGCTTATAACCAGGCTACAGACTTATTGATCCCCTTCGTATATTTGCATAAAGATTTCAAGGATAAGTTTCATTTAGAACAGAATTTTAGAACAGATCAATGTTGGTCAATGAATGCTGATAATTACTGTTGGTGGAAATGGCGGTTAGTACACTAGGGTACAACATATACCTATTTCCAGGTTTTTTGTATGCCACAAAATAGCCCTGAAATTGACCATATATTTTTTAAATTTACTTTCTGTACCCTGGAATCCTCAGCTGCTTACTCATACCTGATGGCCCTCTTTGTGGTCTCTGAGCATTATCATCGATACAGTCTTACCATAAAATGTGTAGCGGGAGAAAGAAGACCACTACATCTACCTATGAGAGTGAGTCTCCATGAAGTCACCAAAAGAAAAAATAAAGCAAAGAATTATACTAGGTTGGCAAGCTTTCAGTAGAGCAAGCTTCACTTTCAAGAACAAGAAAATCCCACTAGTTCTAAAAAAAAAGTATACAACCAATGTATCCAACTGATGGTCACCTATTGAGCTGAAACATGGAACCTAACCAAAAGATTGACCCTCAAACTGAGAACCATGTAATGCGCACATGGAAGAATCCTACTTAGCCTCATGTGAAGAAAGGACAGTATATCAAATAAAAGACAAAAGTCCAAGACACCATAAAAACTCTTCGAAAACTCGAATGGCAATGGGTTGGACGTGTTGCAAGAATGGACATCATGCTGGACACATGACTCACAAAGTGGATCCCTAGAGATCATAAGCAAAACTGTGGCCGACAGAGAGTAATATGGCATGATGATCTCGATAAATTCAAAAAGTATAGGCTCCACAATGCCTATGATAGAGAGGTCTAGTGAATCTTAGGGAAGATCTATGTCCAACGACAGACACTAACAGGCTACTGCTGCTGCTGCTACTGCTGCTGCTGCTGCTGCTGATGATGATGATAGACCTAGTTCCCAAAACCCATTTCCATTACTGCTAATCAGTTATAGTAAAAGGGAGGTAATGCTATAAAAGAAACAAATAAGGAACTAAATTCAGAGAAAACTTTTTATAGATACTAACACTGTAAAGCATAAAAGTAACTGCATAAAGTTCTTGCTAATCAATAATAGTTTAAAAGTAAACCATTGTGACTGATTGAGTTCATTGAATATTGCCTATGTTTTTCAGAAGTACTTTCATCCTATGTTTTAAAACTATCTGATTGGCAAGGTTTTTCAAACAGTTTGTAAATGTTAAACATTTTCAAGAACTGAGGAATACATTTTTCTTTAGATTGAATAATGTAGATTTGAATGAGATAAAGAGAAGTAATTAATTGTGGCTTACATTTTAGTGAGTATACCCATTCTCCATGAATCAATCATTCATCCTGCTTAATTTCAATTGAAGGCACTATTCAAATGCAACTTGATAAAGTTCAGTTGTTTTCTTTGAGAGGCAGGGACAACTTGATGTGGCTGACAATGTGACCCAACTCGATGTAGCTGACATAATGCCAGGACAACTCGATGCTTATTATGTTTTATTATCTTTTAAAGATACTTGAAGAAGATGAAGTGAAATATACAAACCACTCAAGGCATAGATTTATTACACATTCATTAAATGACAATAAAAGAATATTCAATTGGAGAATAATGAGTAGGGCATTTCTTTGACAATGAAACTAAATTTATTTATAATTATAAGATATTCCTCGTAAATATTCCCAAGCTGTCCTTTAAGCATAAAAAAAGTTATTTTTCTTTGCAATAGATATATTTGTAGTTTGTTCATCAATTCATTCAGTGATAAAATGGAGCACAATTACCTGCAAGCTAAAAAATGGTTTTAATTTTTATTATAAATTGTTTTTTAGTTTGTTTACAAGCTCATTCAGCAATGAAATTTGTATTGCAAACTCAAAAATAATTGAAATTTTTTTAATAAATAGTTTTATGGTAATTTTGTAGTGATATAGTTTTCAAACATTGGAGAAAGGATCCCTCTGGAATATTTACAAGGAATAGTTTATGATGAATTAAATTTGTGTGTTAATGCATATATTCATTTGTACCTAGGTATGAGACACTGAATGAGTTTATTTCAATATATACCTAAATGCCACGTAAACATGATTCTATATGTGTATGTGTGTGTTCGTGTTCACAGAAGTACATGCATGTATATTTTATAGATTGGAAACCATCAAGCAAAACTGTCACCAAAATTGCCAACATAGGTTTCTATACTTTTCAAGTTAGTTTGGCTGGCTGGCTTGTTGGCTTTGTTGCACAAATGTAGCCAAAGGGCTGAAAATTTGAACATCTACACCTTATTATGTCTAGAGAAAACTCTTTTTTATTTTTTTTAAATACCCCCTATCGGTTGTGAGGGAAGCAATTTACAATGCAAGTTTATACTAAATCAGCATTCACTAAAATTCAGACTTTTTTAGTGGTCATTGCCCAACAAGAGGTGAGTGAAGTAACTAATTCATTGATCACCCTATTTTTCAATTTAACTGATCACCTCCCTCACAGCATTCAGCCAAAAGGCATTGATCATGTGATGGTTTCTATTGAGTGACTAACCAGACCTGTTTTTTACTGTTACCCACAACAAACCAGTTTAATCGCTGTTGTTTGGTTTAGGTTAATCATGCGTTCTGACATTTATATGTATGTATGTACGATTCTACGTATCTATCCTGACTTTGCCCAGACTTTGTACAAACTTAAAATTTTGCACACACGCACCTGTCTCAATGAGTACTGAAGATGATTTCCTTGTTTTTTAAAAATCCCCCCCTCCGCAATAGTTTTTTTTTTTTTTTGAATTTTGTTTGGAATGCTAGATTTTTTTTATGTTCGTGTATGACAATTTGACAAATATTCCGTTTGTAATGGTCTTTGGGTATTAAGTGCTCATTTCCACAAATCTTACAGTAATTGTAACATTTATATTTTTGCTTATTGTGACCACTTACTTCTTGCTTCGCCATTTTGTAAAATCACTCTGGACTGGATAGTCACAAAGCACAAAATTGGTAGGTCTGGTTAGTCACTCAGTAGAAACTGTCACATGACAAATGTATTTTGGTAGCATGCCATGTTGGGATGATCAATTAAAAATGAGAAAGAGGAATGATCAATGGATAAGATACTTCTCTGGCCTTGTGTTGGATAGTGATCACTAAAATATCTGAAATTATGTGTAAATATTGCTGCGCACAAACTGAGAGATTGATTTAGTATGATCCCATTGAGAGGAGGGGAGGTTTAAAAAAAAAACGATCATTTTTTTCTTAACATTGTAAGGAGTAAATGTTTAAATTTTCAGCCTTCAAGCTCCATGGTTTCTAATAAAGATAAACGTCTCCGAGTAGCAAGGTATAAAACCTGTTTGCCGACTGACAGCCATTTAAACCCCTTTAATTGTATGTCTTGAATATTTGCCTTGTGCAAGTTGTCTACCTTGCACCTGGCGTCAGCCATATCTTAACTCGGGTGTTATTTCCAAAACCTGAAGACTTTTTATTTTTTGAAAACGAAACTACGTCACTCAATAGAAACCATCACATGACCAACATCTTTTGGCTGCATGTTATGTTGGGGGTGATCAGTTGAAAAATAGGAGAAGGGGATAATCGATAAATAAGTTACTTCTCTACTTCGGCTGTAATCTCTAAAATGGTCTGAATTTTCAAAAAACAAGTATGAACGCTGCCAGGTTGAAACTATGGACTAATTTCGTGTGATCTTACATTTTAAATTGAATTCCTAGTTGAAAAACAAACTATCTAAAGGAAATATTAAAAAAAAAAAAACGAAAGGAAAACAAACTAATTTAAAAACTGAAGAAACCTATGTTAACAGTTTTTATTGAAAGTTTCTCATACATTTGTGCCTCTTCAGGGGGGTAGAACCTTGGAGCATGGCCATTGCCAGAACACAGAAAATGCCAGAAAACGATTTTTTTTCACACTATTACATAATAAATTTTGACTGTTTATCGATTTAAAATGATTTTTCTAATACACTGTAGACGTTTTATAATGTGGAAGTCAAATTATAAGTGAGTCCCCGTTGTAATAAATTTTCAATTATAACAAACCTTCATTCAAGTCCCCCATGTAACTACTCTCTTTGTGCAGAAATGAAGAGAAAACCGTGGGTTGGAGAAAATGGTATGTCTAGTTGGGCAGGAAGACAGAAATTTGTTTTGTTTTTTTTTTGTTTTTTTTAAATCATGACCCCTTACCAGAAAGTTACTTTTTAATAAATTCTAAATACATTTGTAGCATTAGTAATTCTTTAAGCGGCAGATCAGAGGCAAAGGGGCCCATAAGTTTCATTTATTGATTACTGTAACGTTTTGGTCTAATCCATTTCCCTTTTAAAGTTTCTTATGAAGTTATTCTATTTTTGTATTCAGCTATTATTCTGAGAGCCATATTCAACGTTCTGAAAATTAGGGTTCATGCTCAAACCATGTTATATCTAGACACATTATAACAGGTTTATTGTGAATGATAGGGCAATATGTTTTTGGTATAATTTATATAATATAAATTATATTATGAGAGATGAAAATCATTTGCATTCGCTAATGCTTTTTAATTGGTTGCTTGAAAAATGATTATTGAAATTTAGAAAAATAATAAATACAAGCATGATTTCATGTTTATATAAAAATCAAAAGTTGTTAAGTATAAAGTTCGTTGATCCTGTGTCAAAACTCATTCAGGTTTTTACACATTTGATTTGAACTTAAACAATGGTTTGAATCTCTTTTAAAGAACTCCAATGGCACATCCACCAACTTATGGTCGCAGATTCAAAACATGCTCGACTATGGGAATCACCAGACTAGGACATCACATGAGAGAGGTCCAACCTCTGTTCAAATGTGTACTAGCAATGATGTCACACAGGACCCACAGACCCCACAACTACAAGATTGGGTGGAGGGAGCTTGTGCTCAGGAGGTGCAATATATTTGAGAAACGCTGGAAAATATTTAAAAAATTTGCAATGGGGTGCAGACAGACCTAGCACCACCAACAGTAATTAGTTAATTATGAATGTTAGACACATTCAACCAGAACTGTAAACATAGGTTTCTTCAGTTTTTAAATTAGTCCGACTGGCTGTATGTATCACATATACAGGCTGCACCAACTGAGCTAGGAGGATGAATTTGTGATTATCTACACCTTATAATGTCTAGAAGAAAATGTTTTTTTCTTGTTTTTTGAAAGTCCTTCCCTAAATAGGGTTTTTGTGACAGATTCAATTTGCGATGTAAGTTTACACTAAACTGATCCTTTGCGTTTGGTTGTGTTCATACTTGTTTTTTTTTAAAATTTAGACCATTTTAGTGATTACTGCCCAACAAAATGCAAGAGAGATAACTTACTCATTGATCACCCCTTTTTTCAATTTTTTTAATAGATCACTCTCAACATGGCATGCTTCCAAAAGATGTTGGTCACGTGAGGGTTTCTATTGAGTGACTAACAAGACCTGTTATAATACGCGTTTGGCCCAAATATTCAAATCTCAGATAATAATCTCTCCAATAATTGGAGGTCTGCTGTTACTGAAATATTTCGATTGCGATTAGTGTTAAAAAATTCAAAACTATTGGATAATTTTTCCACAGGATTTTGTACAAAATGTAATGACTGAAACATGAAAGATTGAAATACAATTTAGAATAGTTGATTGGAAGGCAATCTTATAACTTCAAATACAATAAACAAACATGTCTATTAAATAAATTATCTTATTTTGACTTCTGTTCTTCAAGATAATAACAGAAATATGAATACTTTATTGTGGTCAATTTTTGAAATGAGAACAGCTTGAATCCTGAACAACCATTTTCTCTAGATACCCTAACTCTCTCAAATTTACTTCTCTCATCCTTTCAAATGATTATCGAAATGTACTGAAAGACCAAAGCTCTCAACAATGAATTATATTGAAATTGTCTGAAGAAGAAAAAGAGTGTTTTATAAGTTTGTTTTATATTGTACTCTCAAAATCAACATCAAAATGTTTTGATTGATAATCTTGTAGTCAATATATATTTATTTGATGAAGAACTGTAAATCATTATTTTTAACTTTTTTGCAACTATTTACTTTTATTTTAATTCTTGTTGCTTTTTATTACAACTTAGCTTAGGCTCGTTCCTCTTAAGCATTACATCATCATCATCCATCATTGAAAATAGATCTTCCCCAGGAATCTACAGACCTCTCTATCATGGGCCTCACGGAGTCAATACTGTCTGAACCTGTCTAGTTTTTCATGCCATCTTATATTTTGCCTACCACAGTTTTGTATATGATCTCTGGGAATCCACATTTTGTATTGTCATGTACATCTGTAGTTGGGTAGAGATCCTTCTTACCTTTCTGGGGAAAAAACAGCATGAGTTCAGTTGCAATAAAAAGCAACAACAATTAAGATGAAAGTAATTTTTTTTTGCTTGTAAAAAAGTGAAATATCTCAACTAAATTTCTTTGAGTATTCATTATGTTACATAGAAATAGATTATTGATCTGTAAAGGACTTTACATTAAATATAACATCATATTTTCAAGAATATCCTATTTTTGTTTTGATTTGACTGAAAATAGTAGCTAGATACAAAAACAGAAGGGGCCCCTAAGAAATGTCATCCATTGTACCCCATCAATGTTAAATTCAGCCCAGGTTACTTGTATATCAAAAATTTGTTTTACTGTTTAACTAAAATCATCTAGGATGGCCTTTTTTTAATCTGGTGTGCATGATGCTTTGTCTTAAGATACTTGTATTACCAAAATTTGTTTTACTGTTTGACAAAAGTTATCAAAGATGGTGTTTTATAAGTTGGTAATTGGAACACCCTGGTGGAATATCACCCAAATATACTGGAAATAAGTACAGCTAACAATTTCAAAAACAAATATGACAAGTACATATCAAAACAAATCTCAGAGCCAACCAAGAAAACAACTCTAAGCAAAAATTCAGAGGCGAGCTATAAGCACAAAAAGGTGAATCATTTACTCGCTATAATTTCATGTGGTTTCATGTGGTTTCATGTGTGTATGATGCATTGTATTGGGTTACTTGTATTTACAAAATTTGTTTTACTGTTTGACAGGAAATCGGAGATTCATCTGACGGTAGAGCAAGTAAGCACAAACAGTTTATGACGCTTGACTGTCACAATGAGAGGGAAGATAGCTGGAGTGGGGGAGGAGGCATAGTTCTCAACCAACAGGGACTAGGTGAGAAAAAAACCAAACTATTGTTTTATTATAAACCCACAAATTCACTCTTTAAAAAATTCACTCACATACATAAACAAAAAAAATATAAAACTAAAAAAAGAAAAGAAAAAAAGTGTAAATCAAATACCTCCAAGAAGAATATAATTTCAAACAGACAAACTAACATTTTATGATACTAACTTTGAATTGGAGCTTGGAGTGGCGTATTGGTTACCAGCCATAAGAATGGAATTGGCAAGCCAAGTTAAAATTCCATCTGAGGCTGCTTGCATTCACTTTGCACTAATGTCCTTGGAAATTGCATTTATCTATCTCTTCTTCCCCCAGTTATGGGTAAAATAACAGGTCAGACTGGTGTCTCTAGCCTTGGTTGGCAATCAGTCTTAGAGAAGGACTACTCTAAATTCAAAACCAGGGGTGTAATCCACTCCTCTTTTCTTCTATGGGTGAATATAGCAAAAAAAATGGTGGAGGGGGATTTGTAATCCTACTCTGGTAAAACACTCTGGTTAAAGATGATAGGCCTGCAAGTTAAAGGACTGATCTAATCCAGGATGAAGGATCAGTAGATAAAAGTCATACTAGAAATAACATACTTTTCAAACTATATCCTAACTGGGAAATATTCAACATGAATTTTCTTAAATACGGTTAAAATGTTTCAAAATAGAACCAAAAAATCAGGGATATCAAATAATCTTTTAAAAAAGCCTTGCAAATTTCCAAAAGATAAAAATGGATAAAAATGTTCTTTTTACAACTCTAAAAAGTTAAAATCAGTTTGATATAGTCATTATTTTCAGGCATTCTTCATTTTTTATTAAAAAAAAAAGTTAAACTCTCAAATTTAATGAAATTGTATAAAATCCATCATCACCATTAATTCAATTAAGAAATAAGTATAAACTCAAACTACATAATCACATCAACTAAAAATGTAAAAAGCTTTACAAACATTTAAACTCTTTTTGAGCAAAAAATTATTTATTGAACCTTTAAAAGTTCTTGAACTATTTTTATAAACCCAAGATATCTATTTTTTAAAAATAAGTTGAAAAAATACGCACATTATTTTGTTACAGAAGAAAATAGTAAAAGACTTAATTTTGTAAAGTATAACATACTCTTTTTTTCATGGAAATGAAAATGTATTAAACACTTGTGTTATTGTAAGCATAGTGAAATTTTGATTGTGGAAGCTATTGCTTAAATCTTGAATATTGTAAAATAACTTCTACAGGATTATAGAAACAATGTATGATTTCATATCAATGGTATTATGTTTCACAAAGACTAATTATTCAGAGCTTAGAATAAGATATTAATAAAAGCCACTTGACACCAATAAATTTTCAAAATTTTGATACATTCAGATTGGAATATATTGTATATATTTTATTGAAATGATTAGATTTTAAAAAATCAGTACACACCCTGCAGTAAAATAGTTTTGTTTTTCAGTGAAAAGAAATGTCAATTTATAATTTATTTTTGCTAAGGGTTTAAATCCTCACATTTGAATATAACTAAACAAATAAATTGAAATAAAATACCCTTTTTTCAAATTTAAATGAATAACTTGGCACTATTTCTGATAAGATTATTTAACATTTCCATAAAATATAGATTTTGAATGATGAAAAAAATTAAAGATTAAAAAAAAAAAATTTTCACTGATACAGGTATACCACCAATGATATGGTACCTATTTTAATCTGAAAAAAATTATCAATGCACACTTGCACAATTTGTCATTGCCTTCACACCAGTACATTCAGTGGTCACATTGGTGACATTGAGTGTTGAGCTATCTTATAATTGTTTATAGTGTGGTGGTTGTTACTGATCAATTGATTTTGTTTTCTAGAGAAAAACATGCGGCTAATGACATTCTAGTTAGCGTATCATCTATTTAACAAAGAAATAGTTAATATTGAAAATCTTGAAACACATCTGTCACATTCCTGTAACTCAACTTCTATGAGCAAGAATAAAAACTTGAAAAAAAAATTTCCAGCTGCCATTTTTACCTAGATTTAGTCTTCAAATTTTAATCTGCAACGTCATTTTGTATGAAAATTGACTTTTTTCAATTAAAAAAAAATAAGCAATTTGACTTGATCATATGAAGAGCTTGCCTGGAAAATAATAATTGATTTTAAAAATGTAGAAAAAATTTTTGAGTATTTTAAAACAGTAAAAAAAACATATATTTGAATTCTATTCAATTGCAATCTCTTATATGTAAGATACAGTCTAACTTTTCTGAAAAAAGATTTTAAACTATTATTCTCTTATACCCCATAATTATGATTAATTTATCACACACCTTATTTATCTAGATACATTCACCAAATATCTTTTAATTTAAAAATTTTTAGAATTAGCATAAAATCATTTTAGCTTATTATCCAATAACAGTGGCAAAATATAATAAAAACAATATATAATCAATTTATATTATTTCAAAAAATATGTAAATTATTTTTCGAAACATCTTTTACAGTAAACATACTGATGCAATCATTTGATTGCTATGGTCAGACTATATTCCTTGTCTACATGTTAATTTTATTCACAGCATTTCAGCTGTGTACCCCCAACCTTCATCGGGTATTCTTGGTTCTAGAATGTGAATTGAACACGTAGATAAGGAAAATAGTCCGACCATATCATACACGATGAATAGTACACTCCATAATTCAGACAAGTTATAAAAAAATGTCTTCCTTTAGATGAAACTTTTTCAAATTTTTGCATTGAAAACCTACAAAATAAATTAAAATATTTGAAATGTATGATTTTTTAATAATATTTTTCTATTCTTTTTTTTAAATAGTTTTAATCTATAAAAACTGACAATTAGTTTATTCTCAATCTACATCTTTATATCAATCAACCAACAATGTGGAAACATTTTCTCCAATTTTGAGCAAAAGATTTATGATTCAGCCTTCAGAAAATTTTAAAATTTTGTGTTTTTGTAAACATAAGGAGACATTTTGAAAATATTTCAGATGAAAAAATATGCACATTATCTTATTTAAAGAAAAAATTAGTGAAAGGAGTGACTTAGTGAAAATGTCTTTTTACTGAAAATGAAAATGCATAAAACACTTGTATTATTCTAAACCTATATAACTTTGATCAAGTTTTTGACATACAAAAAAAAAATGCTTAGGGACTAATTTAGCATTTATTACATCGTAAATGGACCTCCCCCATCAGAACCTATTGGGAGGGTGCAAAAACAGAAAAAGACTTGTTTTCTAGACATAATAATGAGAAAATGTTTAAATTTTCAACTCTGTAGCTCCATCAGTTCAGCCTGTACACATGACACACCCATAGATAGTAAGCCAGCCAGTCAAACCCACTTGAAAACTAAAGAAACATATGCAACATTTTTGGTTCATGGTTTCTACAATGGATTTGATTGATAATCATTCCTCAGTTTATATCCATCTGCAGAGAAAGATTAACATTTCAAAATTGAAGGTTTTCTGGTTAATTCACTTAGAGATGGATGCTTCACTTTATCAAACGAAAGTTGATTTTTTAATTAAAATATATTAAAATAAACAGAATGTACCTGACAGTTTTCATTCATGGAGCAATCTTGTTTATTAATTAAAATAATTCACAATAATAGCCATCTTAGATGTTTTTATTTCTATTGATTTGATCATCTAACACAAAATCAATTTTTGTAAAAGAAATTCTCATACCTTTAAACTTGTTCAAAAATTATCTTTACTACATAAAATTTTCTTATAAACCTATAAATCCATTTAGCATAAAAATTTTTTTTTTCTGAATAGAAATGAATTAAACACACTTGAATGTAGTTTGGCTTCTAAACTACACAATTATGTTTTAGAAAATGATCTAAAATTAACTGAAATAAGCATCCGTATAATTTTTATAAAAATTATGGCAAACAAGTCTCAAATCCAACCGCTATTCTCGTAATGAACATAACTTCATTTCTTAGTGAAATTATCTCCCTTCTCAGAAAGTGAATGAGGAATGTGCTAGGCTTAGCTTTATCTATCAGGCTACAGATGTATACCACCCAGTGGAGACTGAACTCACTACAGTAGTAATGGTCTGCAACACTCATTTGTTTGTAGCTGCTCCACAGCAAGATGCCTAGATAATAAATTATAAAAATCTTGGTATTTATCATATTTATTTACCTACTAGAAAATCGTAACCAACCAGATTAATTGATTTGTAATCTCATTTAATAGAATAACTTTTCTCAAACATGATAAGGAATTCTCAGATATTGAATAGAATTATAAATAAACATTGCAGAAATTTGAGTCAAATTCAGTTAATAAAAATTATTTACAAATATATGAATAAATCTATGGATTTTTTGATATTTATTTGATAAGGTCTCGTGCAATAACTTTGTTTTTTTTTTAAATATTCTATAGTATTCATGATCTTTTGATCTTATAAAACATACATATTCAAATAAACATTCCATTGAATATCATGATAAAAGAAGAGAACACAAAAATCCTTCAAAGATAATCAAAGAGATAGCTTTAGCCATTGTAATTATAACATCCTCCAAAGGAAGGATTGGTATTTTCTCATGTAACATTTTGCATTAATCATATTAAGGAGAAAAATTATTAATTTTTGGGCATTTCTATATCCTAATTAAACAAAACATTTTTCTTATATTTGTTCTGAGTAATCCTTAACAAAGAAATATTATAGATGTTGGTGAAACATCTTTATGATTTTCAAAATCTCCATTTATTTTGTTCATTAAAGTGCGGTAAAAAACTTGTTTCATTATAGATAGATGACAAAAAGAAACAAGCCTCTGATATTTCTAAAATTGTAAATCTGCATTTATAATTTTTTAAGTATATTTTTTTCTCATTTCAAAATTAGAATATACCATAATATGGCCATTTGTCATTCTTATAGATGTTTTGAATTCTGAGGGATCTATGCATTTCAGGGAAGAAAAATATTTTTTGCATTTAAGCTACTACTCCATTTTGGAATTTTCATCTTACAATCATCAATTGAAATATTTCAAGATTTCAAAAATTAAAATGATTCAGTATATTTTGAATTTTAAAACTACATGTGTAACTTTATGCTGAAATAAACATCTAAAGTTGTCAAATTTAAAGTTTTTTGATTCAATTCCAAACTGCAGTTAGGATTTTACTCAGTCAGTTTAACAAGTCGGTTTATATACCACTAAATTAAGGTTCAAACCCTGGTTTGAAACTAGATGAAAAAACTCTTGTGGCTGATCCTAAACTAATGGCAGTTGATTTAAAACGTGCTGGACCATGGGAGAGTCAGATTAGAGGGATACAACCTGTACTGCCTCGACGTGAAAAATCAATCTTAATAAGAAAATTTACTTGATCTTGAGTATTAGCTGATAAAACTAGTGCCAGATTAACAAAAATAATTTGAGTTTTAGAATTTAAGAAAAAACTGGATAATACTTCATTGTTAAACTATTGGCTCAAAAAAAAAAAACAACAGAATTCTTCTTCAAATTTCAAAGACTGTTTTTTATGGTTGTATTTCTCTCTCTCTCTCTCTCTCTCTCTCTCTCTCTCTCTCTCTCTCTCTCTCTCTCTCTCTCTCTCTCTTTCACTCTCTCTCTCTCTCAGATAGTTTATCTTGTTTGCACAGTTGCACATACTTTTGGGAACATTGATGAGAGGCAAAATAATTCAGTTATAAGATTCTACACCTGACAAAAAAAAAAAAGAATTAAAAACAAAAGAATTGAGAGGAAGAGTGGGGTTGGGGCAGAGATACAGCAACATTACTAGCAACAACAACAACCGTAAAGAAATGTAGGAAAACAATAATAAATAATGAAAGGAACACAAAAAAACAAAACAATGATGCAGTATGGCCAGCAGCATCACCTTCATTTCCTTGCTTTTTGTAGATTGTAAACGGGAGATATGACGTAGCATTCTGCGCGTTTTACTCGAGAGAGGCAAAATTCAGGAAAAGTAAAGGAAAGAAAAAATTCATATATAAAACAACAAAAGAAATTTTTCACAGACTCTAAAATAGCTTAAAGTAAAATTCAGTTTCTTCCTGTAACCTTTCCTCTTTCATGTTTGTTCAAATTTCTTTCTTTATATTTTGTCTTTATCATTAAAAATCTCTTTTTTCACATGAGCACATGTGTGTATGTGTGTTGGTCTCCCTTGGCTTAAGCATTAAATAACACTGTCTGTGCACAGGCTCCATTCTTTGAAAACGAAGAAGATGCAGTCATAGATATTACCTCAGCTAGTATTATTATTTTCTTCATTATTTCAGCATTCATTACAATGCTTTATAGAATATGTACTAGCATAATACCAGTCAAAAATGAGGGGATTATTCATGAATGGACCGAAGCTTCTAACTTGAATCAGAGTATCTAAGCGCTCTGCATACAATAAAAGTGTTACTCCCTAGTTTCTGCCAATGATCAAAGCACAGTATCTGTTCTCAGAACACGCTTTGGTTTTGTGCTGGTGCAATGTAGTAGCCGATGATGGATTACTGAAGTTCAGCATTGCTGAGTACAAGTGGCCTTAGGATTTGTCCTATGGCCTCAAAAAATTACTCCACCCAGTCTCGGGGAGCAGAACACCCCAGAGTAGTACTTTGCATTAAAAGGATCAGTCTGGTTTTCCCCTGATGCTCTCACGACACTGCTTGCAGGGACTGGAGCGAATTTTGCAGCTCTTCTGTAACTGGAATCTCACATTAAAAATGACCTTGTGTTACATCTTGCTCTTGTGAGGAAGTGAATAAATACAACCAGAGTGTAGTATCTGTAAAATATATATGTATAATACTCATTAGGCTTGATACATATAATTATATATAAATCATTGACATGAAAAAAATTCTTTTTTAAGAATAGTCATTAGAAAATTTTGATAAAAGAAGTTTCAAGATTTAATTATGTTAATGAATCAAAAGTGCTCAATATATTGGTAAGGTTTTTTGGTTCAACATGAACCAAGACACGCATGTCAGATGCTTACCCTTCCAATCTCAAGTAAGTACATATATACATATATATATATATATATATATATATATATATATATATATATGATGCATAATGAAACAGATATATCCAAAGTGCTGTTTGAAATACGTATGTATGTATGCATGTATCTCTCTCCCTCTCTCTATCTATCTATTTATCTCTCTCTCTCTCTCTCTCTCTCTCTCTCTCTATATATATATATATATATATATATATATATATATATATAAAGAGAGAGAGAGAAAATAGAAATGATGTTTGCCGGTAAGACATGGTAGAGATTAGCGCAATCACACTTGTCATAGAAGGAGATAAGAAAGGCATCTATCCAGCAATGGACTCAAAATGACTGCTGACGATGATGATTTATATACATATATACATATATGTTTATGCACATGTATGCACATTGGTGTGTGTGTATGTAAAGTGTGTGATACTTTCACTTTATTTAACACTACCAATATTCCTCTCTAAAAGATTTGACAACAATCCCGAGATTAGTTAAATCAAAATGAAATCACACTGAAAGATCTTTCTGGAATGTATCTAAACATTTGATATTAATGGAAAAATAGCCTACCTAGGGCAATGGTACCTTAATCCCTTTGAGGTACTCTCCTTTGGACCTCACACACTTATCCCAACATTGCACCAACTTTTCAAAACAGCCTACAAACTTTTTTGTTGGAAACTCAATCAGCTGCCTTATCTTGACCACAGTCTGAAATTTTCTCCCTTTCAATGCCGAAAAGCCAGAAGTCATGAGGAACCAATTAAGCAAAATATAGAATTTATCAGGCAGATACACCTAGGTGAATGTGATATTTTGCAAAAAGAAACTCTGCATAAGACATAAAGAATGAGCAGGCTTGCTCGATTATTTCGAAGGTGATGGCCATACAGCATACAAGCTTACTCAAAGGTCTCACTGCTGAACAAGTGAACCAATGGTTGGAAGCCTATTCATGCATGTGCACTTAGGTTGTTAAGTAACATCAAGACTCACAACTCAAGATATTCAAAATGGCTAGATACTTTTCTGACAGACCTCTTAAGGATTTTGGCCATGACAGTCAAATACAACTTTCTGAATTATTATTAAAGACCTATATAATAGCTTCTATCGCAACACAAGCATGAATTCAATCACCTCTTCTCCCTTTTATCTATTTGTTATTTTGAAATATAAACATTCAAATCATCAAGAAAACAGGTCTGGTTGGTCACTTAGTAATAACTGTAACGTGAACTATGTCTTTTGGCTGCATACCAAGTTGGGAATGATCAATTAAAAACATTGGGAAAAGGCATGATTAGTGAATGAATCACTTCTCTCATCTTTTGTTGGGCAGAGATCACTAAAAAAGTCTGAATTTTCAAATAAGCATGAATGCTACTGAACATACGCTAAGGGGCCAATTTGGCCAAAACTTGGATTGAGCATTGAACCCTACCCACTAAAAACCTATATAGGGGGTGAATTTTGAAAAAACAAAAACACCTTTTTTTCTACGAATAATAAGGAGTAAATGCTTAAATTTTCTGTCTTCTAGCTTCATTGGTGCAATTGTGTGCATAATAGATACATACATAAATAGCCAGCCAGATCAGCTTGGGAAACCTATGCTGGAAATTTTGGTTGACAGTTTCAAGTACTTTTCCATTCAAGCCTCTTATCATAACAATCTAACCATGATTATTTTCACATAAGTTCTTCTGTTATCTTGAAATGACCCTTGATGCTGTCAAAATTTTTAGAACATGCATTTTGCAGATATGAAGCATGACATTTGAAAGAAAATCTGCATAAAATGTTTTATCATTATTTATTCCAGATATCAATATATATATATATATATATATATGTATATATATATATATATATATATATATATATATATATATATATATATTTATACATATATATATATATATATATATATATATATATATATATATATATATATATATATATATATTTGTATCTTTTTTCCTTATGTCAATCAAATCATTGGGGGTGAATAATATGATTTAAAAATGTTTAATTTCAGATTACTAATCAATAAGAAACAGGTCAAACGTTGAATCTTTTCTATTAGATAATATACTCTCGGGTGCCAAATAAACGGGTGAAGGGAGGTTCTTTATAAAAAATATACAGTGGGGATATTTTGAAATATAAGTAATTGATAATTTATTGGATTGGAAAATAACATAAGATTGATTCATCAAGTAATTTTGCAGACTTGAAATTTGTGAATTTGATTACTATTCACATTTTTTTTCATCAATAAAGGGAATTTACTGATACAGACTTCCGGGAAAAAAGTCTAAATACGTTTATTGTGGATGAAATTTAAGGGGATTTGCAAAGAAAATCAATGCTTGAGGAGAAAAATGGTTTCCTTATATGAAAAAAATTAAAATGTATTTAAATCATTACATAAAAGGAATATTTACATGAGCAAAGGAACGTGAAAAATCTAATAAATGGGGTCATCATTACTTATAAAGTCCGGGGTTGAGGGTCAGGAAACTTTTTATAATTAATACACGGGGATAAGGTGGACTTTTAGTTAGCTCCTGAGAGTACTCAAATAATTTCTTCATTTTCATTTGTTTCTCAAAGTTCCCAAACTTGAATCCCATCGGCCATGGAATCTGTGCTGATATAATCACTTATAACTTTCATGATAACCTCTGAGAATGATTGTTATGCAATGAGAATGTTATTCTTTAACTCCAAAATAGCTAAATTGGCAACTGGTTATCTTGGCTTGGTTATAACACAGCTAACTTCCTTGGACCCCAACAACCATGTTATAACTGGGGACTAAATGATATAGTAGTTTGGTTTTTTTTTCAGTCCCATTGCATTTATCAATTAGATATATGATGAAAAAGATTTTATTTTCTCTATCAATACATCTTTGTATTTTTGTGATTTCATCCATACATAAAGGGTGTCTCATAATAAAACCAACAATCTTTGCATCCGGATGTTTTGCTCCAAAAGGAGTGTGCATGTAATTCTTGATGGAGCCAGTTGGTATGAACAATCATGCATGTAGTCAAAGTCAGTTTTCAAGAAATGTTGACATTTATGACAAACTGTTTTTTAAGGGTACTTTTTGAGGATGCTGAGTCCAGATCTATTGTTTCTGTATTTTATCTTGTTGTCAAATTATTCATCACTGAAAATGGCAATTTTTGCAATGGATTCCCATTCCCAACAAAAACACTTTCATTCAAGCTCCTACCTTGTTCAGTCAAAAAAAAAAAAATGTACATAAATACATTTAGCTCTGTAGTGGCAGCCATCTTGGTTTTCTTGATTCCCATTGTCAGCCATTTTCTTGCTAGCCATACAGTAGATTTGGATTCAGTTTCCTTCAATACCTCTTGAAAATACTGCTTGTCATAAATTTACATGATTTGCCCTCAGCACTTTAAATATGCACATTTTCAGAAATTCTGCCTAATCAAATGTAGTCTTCTCAGATATTTGCTTCATTTTGTGGAATTTGATTGCTGACTCATTAGGGAAGAAATGGATCATGTATGTCATATTCAGAGGATCATACAGGTTGAATAAACTTAATTTTTTTCTGAAAAGAGGGGTCTGGCAGATAGCCAGGGAATTCACCCGACCTCAATCTCACCCCCATCATTAAGGAACATATCAAACATGTTGAACATGTTATCTTGGAATCACCCAAAGAACAACAACATTTTCAGCAACATACAACACAGGTGATTGGAAAAGTTTTGGAGGAAGTTAGAGGTGAACAAAACATATTCAGGACCTCCTTCACTCATTTAAAATTAGTTCAGATTTTATGGCAGCTTCTGGTGGGAAATTGTTTGGAGAATATTGGTGGTACATCGGTTTGGTCTAGCATGCAAAAATGTTGGTCATATTTTGAGATACTCTTTAGATCCATGGTGACTGGAATTACTTGCTTGATTATTTTGACTAGTCTCCTCATCTTTGTTGTCTTTACTACAGCATTTTGGATGATTTATTCTTCAGCTTTCTACTGGTGTATGTTAGAATGGTGGGACAATTGAATTGATTTTTGGAATATGAAGTGCTATCAAAACATGTAAATGATTTTTAAAAGAATTATGATATTCATTACACCACTTGTATATACAATTTGTATAATTTTTTTTACTAAAATGAAATGTGCTTAGAGTATCATCTATATTCCATCTATCAGTTCTCAAACATACACACACACATACACATACATAAGGAGAATTAGATGAAGAGGATATCATTCATTATAAACACAGTTATCAGACTGTTATTCTTATTTTAAAAAAAGGCAGTCCCAAATACTTTATCTAAAATTAATTGAGAATTATTCTTGAATTTTTTATCATTATTATCATCAAATTTATTATTATTATCATTATTAAAATCTTTAATAGTGTAATATTGTTTGTGACAATGAATTTAATAACATAACAATGAATCCGTAACAATAAATCTAAATTTATAACCATGGATGTAAATTGTTCCAGTTTTCATATCCTTTGTTTAATGTTATCAACTGGTTATTGTTATCTAAAAAGCCCTGTCCTAAATTTCCCCCCAAAATTGGCTTACTCTTTATACATATTCAGAGAAACTTAAATTATCCTAACATTAATTATCCAAATTTCAGTTCATCTGTACAAGATTTTAGGGTCCCATAATTGTGTTCAGTATGATTCCATTTTTATGATTAAATCAATTATCCAAATAATCAATTATCTGAACAAAATATTCCCCGTTCATCTTGTTCATATAATCGAGGTTTCTCTGTAGAATATAAAGGGATCCAAACAAAAAGGACGAGGACACTAGTTTAATTACATAATTGATTAATGTCAAGGCTTCATCCTGTGATTACAGGCAAAAGATGACCAGAATATTTTTGCTTCATCAACTTCCAAATAAAACTGAGTGAAACATTTAACATTTGAAGGCTGATTCAACAAACAAACTACAAATAAAACATTATAGTAAAATATGAAGTAAAAATATTCATGAAAAAAAAGTCTAAAAAAATGTTTGCTACCAAAACATTCTGATAAATATACAAATGTACATAATTCATTCAAAATGTTCCATTTTCTTTTTGGGGTAACTCAATACATTGCAAATTATGTTTTCAATACATTGTATTGTTTCTGATATTTCAAACTATTTTAGACAATTTGGATAAATTATCATATATATCAACCCTTCAGGGTGAAGAAACATTGTTTGAAACAAGGAGAAACCGAGACTTGAAATGTTATGCAAAATATAACAAATAACTCAAAAATAAAATGATACATCAAAAATTAAATGATAAAATAATCTAAAGAATATCTTTGAAAAAATATTTTTCATAATGTTATCATCTTGTAAGTAACTATGGATAAACATGAATTAATTGTAATATTTCAGCGCTCTATTCATATTATAAATTCAGAACTGAAGAAGAAATAGACTCAAGAAAAACTATTGTTCTCATTATTGATTCTTGAATAGAATTTCTTCCATTACAAACTGTCACCAGAGGTTTCTCCAGTTTTCACTTGTGTCTGGCTGACTGGCTAGCTATTTATCCATCTATCTATTTATCTATATGCCGTACATAAGGCTGCAACGGTGGTACTAGAGTACTGAAAATTTGAACATTTACTCCTTATTATGCCTTTTCTTTTTTTGAAAATTCCTCCTACATAGGTTTTTAGTGATTTGGCAGTTCAATTTGCAATCTAAGTTCATGCTAAATTGAACTTTTAGTTTGTGTCCAACAGCATTCATGCTTGTTTTTTGGAAATTCAGACTTTTTCAATGATCATTACCAAATAAAAGCTTACTTCTTCATTGATCACCCAATTTTCCAATTTTTCAACATGGCATACTGACAAAAGACGTTGGTCATGTGACGCTTTCTTTAGAGTGAGTAACGAAACCTGTTATAGTTGCTTTTAAGATTAAAGAAATACTAGCAAAAAATAAATAATGGTTAATAAATATCTAATGAAAATTAATCAAGATGATGTAAAAATGTTGTTTGTGGGGGGTGGGGTGGAAATGATGCGTTTATTGTCAGATATTCAGACTTTTGCTTTTTACAATTTGAGTGATTAAGTGAAGAGGATCAATTTATACATAGTGTTTAGAATACTATTACTTGGGGAAGGCCTCTGTTCAACAGCAGATGCTAAGAGGTTGATGATGATGAAGTACTGATTACTTATAATATGGTGATATGCAACTGCATTTGTAACATTTACGAACACTTATACCATTCAAGCAATTCAAAAAACTGAATAAAAGCTTTACTCCAAATATGCTTTCCTGTAATTACAAGAGAAAAAATACAAATAAGAACAAGTCTGGCTGTTGCAGTGTCAAATGTCACCCCTAAGTCTATCACTATTTACTCCCCTAAATTTGTTGAGGATTGTTCTTGTTGCTGTAATGGTTGATAAACAAAATCAACTCTAGATTAAGACTGGAGTTTCACAATGAACTATCATATGTTGGCGTCTTATTTATATCATACTTTTACGATTCTATTCAAAGTTACTTTTCCCTTCTATAACGTTGATTTATAGAAAGAGATTTATACATATCTGGAATGTGTATCAACACTTTTTCTATGTCATTTTGACTACAGTTTTACTCATGGTTTTCTTTCATCAATAAATGCATTGTTAAGCTAGTTTTCCTCCAAACACTTTGTTCATGCACATACAGCTTTTTATTGACTCTTAAATTCATGGATCGCTTGCAACCACTTGTGACTGACAGTGTAACTCTTCAATAGATAGAATTGAAAATAATGAAAATATTCTATGAATTGCAGAGCAGGAATATTCATCACATGGATTAAGGGAGATAATTCTGATTAAAAATTATTTCTCTTGATGATGACGATCAAATTTTTTCATGAATTCGAAAGTTAAATATTAGATACAAACTAGAGTTACAACCAGAAAATAATAACAACAAATATACACATTTGCATGAACAACACTTTCTTGATAGTATTGCAGAGAAAATTATTCTCCGTTTAATTAGTCTTCTTCTGTTTTTCAGATCCATTCTTTACCCAGCACTTTGAACGATCATCCCTGACTGGGGAGAACAAACACAAGATACCCGCACAGCAAACATGCCATCATTCCAAGGACACAAACATCACTTCTCATTCCAAACCTTTACACAAACCCAACATTGGCCACATCCCTGATTGTAGTCAATGGGTTGATCTCAAGCCCTCATCTTGGAACCACGCCTTCTCAGGTCCTTACTCCCTTTCCCGCAATCCACAGGAGAGCAGGAGTTCTACTGTGGGGTCCCCGCAGATCCCTGCAAAGCCCCAGGTACAATATTTAGATTATCTTGGATAGATATCATAACACAACTAACCCCATTACTGACCTAAAGAAAAGAAGGAAAAAGAAAAGATTGCTGTTTGTACAAAGGAAAATGGAAAAATAAAAACAAAAGTTGACTGGACAAATGTCAGTACGCCCAATTTAGAATGGGGGAAATTTAGCCAAGACTTTTTTGGACATGATCTTTTTTTAAATAAAACTTTTTGGCTGTATATTATGTATCGAATTGCAAGTATGCTTCATTTAAATCTTTTGATAGTCTTTTTGAGAAAGCAGATACCGTTTTTGCTGGCAAATAAGACATGATTTATAAGGGTATTCAGGAGAATTACTGTTCACCACAATTCATCCAAGCCCCAAAGCTGTCCATTTCGAGCATCAGTGGAGGGTCTCCTAATCATAATACCTGCATATTCAACACAGTTTAATATTTTCATATTTTCTTTTCAATTTAAATATGTCTTATAAGCTGGCAAATATGGATTTTAAAGAATCTTGTTGAATTTTTATGAGTAAAATTGATAAATTGCTTAGGTAAACTTTCTCCTGACTATTTTGTGTATATATTATGGTAAATGTCATCTCTGCCACCATTGTAATTTCTTTTCTATTGTTTATGATGGAGATGTTACTGTAATAAAGAGATTTTTTGTATTTACAGCTCTTATTAGAATAATTTGTCAATGTGCTTTTTCTCAATTATTTTCTGTGCCCTCAAAATGGTTATTAATGCTATCAAAAGCTTTTAATAATGTGTACTTGCAATATGATACATGGTAAAAAAATTGTTTACTTTTCATTGAATGAAATCAATTGGACAATCATAATTCCTAGCTTTGCTCTGGGAAGAAAAAAAAACATTTTTCTCCAAAGAATTCTTTTCTCTTTTCTTGGATCTAACAAAATAATTAAAAGTGATCTCTTGACAACTGGCAACATCCAATATGGAAGGCAAATATTACAAGTCCCTCCTGGATTCCGAATGAGCTCTGGTCCAAAGTTTGACAAAATGACACATTTTGATGAGTGACAAGATTTTTCATTTATTTCTTTACTTATTTATTTATTCATTCCTGAAAGAATTTTTAAGAAAATGCAAACCTGGCTAATATAATTGATCCCAGGTTTAAGAAACAAACAAAAAAAAATGTTAAAATATGGTTCAGTTTTTGTGTTACAGATTTTCTGTTCATTTGTTGTAAATAAAATGTTTTTAAATTTGAAATGTTGAAAATGATTTCAATGCAAAACCTTGAAAGAGAGAGAATGATATCTTTCAATAGATATTATTTCGCAAAGGTCTTTTTTAATGCTTCGTGAAGGCAGTGCCTGTTCCAAAGGTGCGTGTTAGGAAGGGGTTGGACGTTACGATGTGTGGAGCAGCCTGCTATTGTCATGTAAAATAATTTTCCATCCATTATATGAAAGTACGGCTTCGAAGTATTTCAGTTACTTCTCTTCAATGTTGCCAATTTAGATATTTTGTAACTAAAATTAGATAATTCTAAAGAGCAGAAATGGGGGCTACATTTTAAGGAACTATAAAGAAAGATCTATAATCTTTATATATTTTTATTTGATTTCTCGAGAACCTCTGATTCCAAAAGCTTCAGGCATGACACTGCATTGCCTTGTCTGCAGACTGATAAATCAGGTGAATGTCAACTCCATACAATGCTCATCATGATGTATGCACAACCACTAACACACACAATCATAGTTGGATTTATATACTTCATCAAATTCAAACTCAATAAGCAGTTGCTTAATATTGTGTTTATCTCACTAGTTTAGTCGTTGTGGAGTATAGGGCCGATACCACTCTGTGGCAGTATCTGTAGCAAGTAGTTTTTTGGGGTTGGAATCGATGGCCCCACCCCCACCCTTCTTCTTTATTTAGGCTGTAGGTCTTTCTTTTTTGAGTCACCTTCTCTTTGTTCGACTACTGAACAATTCTGCTTTCCATGCCGAGAACTGTTACGCCACTTAGAATCTCCATTCATCTCTCTAGAAAGCTTCAAATGAAATTTCTCTGAAACATGATTATTACAGTTCAATTCACAGCTTATATGGATGCACATACATTGAAACCATCAGATGGTTTTCAAATAACGTTCCTTTAAAAACATTGATTGTTAGCAGATCACTACGTACCTCGAAATCAATTTTTTTTTCCTTCCTCTTAAGCCATATTGCTTTCTTTAGATAATTTTCTCCTCTCACTATTTAGCTCTCATTGCCTAAATACTGTTTTCAAGTTTTTGTTGTGTTTTCAAGCCAGTGTGATTTACGCCTACTGACAATACCTTTTTTTTCCTTTTACTATACATCTTTCTTCAGCTAATTTCCAGCTCCCGCAATATTCCTTTCGTTATCTAAATTTTGTCTTTAAGTTTTCATTCTGTCTTCGAATTTTGTTCTGTTTTTACTCCAGTTTGATTTATGCTGACTGAAGGTCTCGAAGCAATTTATTCTAGTTTCCTAGTCCCATGGACATAAACTCTTGTTAATCTGGTAACCTCTTCAATCTGGCAACCCCTTTAATCCAGTAACTCCTTAAATCTGACAAACTCTGTTAATTCAGAAACTGCTCTGATCCTGCAACCCCTTTAAAGAACAGAGGAGAGAAAAAATTGCTTTCCAAGATTACAGTGAACCATTACTGCAATTCACTATTTTGGCAACAGTCACTGGTTAAAATATGAATTCAGTTCACAGAAAGGAAAAACAATTATCTAGATATTGAAGAGAAACCTGACAAAAGGGAGATGTTGAAGGAAATTATATTTTGACAGCAGACTTTCTTGTCATCAGCAAGTGATGAGAGTCAGAGAATACCAGTGAGAGCTGCTGGCTTTAGAAAGTGGTTATCTACGTCGAAAAACTTCTGATCCATCGATAGAATCAAATCAAAACATAAACTTTCTGATCCTATATGTTTCAAAATAACAATATGAATACTGAGAAAATGTTGAAATATCATGATTTTTCATTCTTTATTATATGAAGCATTATCAGCCATTACTGATTTTTTCAATTCTTATTTCTTCCATCCTAGCCTTGGTGGCTATTGATTGCAACTACTCAGACCATCAGTCTTCAGCCCTCAGTGAAGAACATAGATCAAAAATGAAGGCTGAGTTCTAAGTGAGACTCAAAGATATATCCCTTTTACTTCAGGAAGCCTAGTTATTCATACCAGCTGTTCTGCAACTTCAGCTACAGGAATCATATAGCTGACAGAATATCAAATCTAACCACTTAAACTTACTCTTCATTTTTCTCTGAATCATTATTGTAGCTCAACTGGCAGAAAAGCTGGCACATAAAACTAGGTTTTGTGAGGCAAAAGGAGTGTTTGATGGAGTCTTGCCAAGAGGTTATTCCTTCCCAGTCCGTGATATTTACTAAGGGCCATAGACTGACTGTCTGAGTAGCTGGAATCAAAAGCAACAAAAATTAGTTCAAAAGAAAATTTGATCTTTATAAATGAAAGTGTTGTTGATAAAATAAATGTTATTCCATTTGATTTATATTCTGCCCCTAGTTGATCAAAAATCATGGGACTACTTTGCTTGCAAGATAGATTGATACTCATCTAATAGTGGGATCCAGGGCATAACATAATGATAAAGCACTAAGGGTTACTCCCCTTGCATGATTTTTTTAATGATGTAGTCACAAAACATACATGAAAAAAATCCTTTATGAAACACACAATAATCTTATTCAAAAATTTTAAAAAAAAACTATGATTTATTTAAGTGAAAACAATTTAACAATGATTTGATAAACAATTTCATACAAAGTTATTTGATAATTCATTCTAATATTTTTTTCCAATACAATAATGAATCTGGATAAAAGTGAATTTCTCTGTTTCACATGAAACCACCAAAGGGTTTTTATTAATTTATCAATGATGGTATTTGGCAGTATATATATAATAGGTCCTCCCATGTGACAAGTTATATTAGACAAAGGTTTTTATTCATTGTATCTATAGCAATTATAGGTTTTTATGGGACTGTAGGGCTTGCCAGACATCCATCCCTCCCAACTGGCTATGGATAGACATTATCCAAAGTTAAAGGGTTCCAATTGCCCTACTATTTACCAATCACTGGGGTGGGGAGAAATGCATTCATGCCTTTGCCAAGGGATTTAGTAAGGAGTGAACGTAAGCAGATTAGGGCGCAACTCAGTTTGCTGATTATGTTTTACAGCTATGTCACTTCATACCTACCTTTAGTAGTATCTGACCCATAAATATGTCAATATGTCAGAAATATTATGTTCATAGTAATGTCTATTATTGATCTGGAAGGATACATACAAAAGTACATTCTGTTTCACTGTGAAGAGATAACAAGGACAATTCGGTTTCTTTTCCTTTGTGAATACCAAAAGGAAAAAATTACTAGTATGGTTCATTTGGGACTGAGTGTCATGATGTTTGACTTTCAGTCTTATATGCCAGGTTAGGGATTCTGTGTATTACACGCTCACTTATCTCCTAAATTCATGAACCACTTGAAACCATTTGTAATTGACTGTGGAACTCTTAAATGAATAGATGAAAAATACTGGAACTCTTTGAATTGAATTTTAAAGAATTGAAAAATTCTCATAATTGTCAAAGGGAGATCATTTTAATTAGAATTTATTTTCCTTGATATATTCTTTTAATTTTTCTTTATATGAATTTGAGAGTTAAAATGAAGACTTTTGATAAAGATAGAAAACGTTTTCTTTGAAAGGTCATATTTTAACAAATAAAATTTTTTATACACCTACAGAATAACTCTATACACAACTCATTCTGTCTAAACTTTTGAATTTCATTGTTGTCTTAGTTATTACTGTGATGCTGTAGGTGGTATTTTTATGTCTATGAATTTTCAGTAAGCTCCTCTTTCAACATCGTTGAAGATAGCAAAGTATCTGAAAGATGTAGTTTTTGATGCTTATTCACTCGGTGTGTTTACAAGTAACAAAGTATAATGTTAGTAATGTTTCAGGTCCATGTTGGTCCACACCACACTAAATATATATTGTTATTTGTTTTTGTTGGTCAAATGAATGTAAACAAAGTAAAGAGCATTTTGGCAACTTGGCTTATATCATCATATTGAGATAATAACCTTAGGTTAGGAGTTACGATTAGCTGGTCAGTTAGAGCAAAGGTTAGTTTGTCTTAAGGGGCTTTTAATCTTATTTTATTCACATCTTTTTTGCAAACAAAAATACGATGAGCTGTAATAGCTATAATCTTTATTTGAAGTGGAGACTAACAAAAAATACCAAATGGTTTCATGAAATCAATCCCAATTTATTCAAGAAATATTTCAGACTACTAATTTTAATCATTTTTATAAAATTTGTTTTGACATGTCATTTTACTACAGACAAAGAGTTTTGAATATGCTCATACTGAATGAATTTGATCTATTTTGTTGAAAAGAGCAATCATTCCTACTAGCTGAATCCAGTGTCACGTGTCTTCGGGAAATTCCATGGGTGTTGACAAGTAAGATTATCCATTATCTCATGCCTCTGCTCTTCTTTCACCCTATGCCTGTACCTTCCCATTCTTTCCCTTATACCTTCATTATTCATTGTTCATGTTTTTATCTAAATATTACACATAGATTAGTCTGATATACAAAAATCATCCTACACCCTCAGTAAATTACCTATTTCTCTCCTTTCCTACCCTCTCATCATATTACTTTCTCTTTTCTGTCCTCTCTCTTCCTACTCTCTCATCAAACTAGCAAACCCCTCCCTCATGTCATTACTGAAAGTGTAAGATTCAAATGCAGGAAGGAGGAACAAGCAAAATAATATTATAGATTTTCCCGAGTCTGCATCTGAACAGTTTGTATCTTATGGAAAAACAAGTGACCTCAAGATTTTTCAGTTCAAAACTCAGTGATAGTTATGATTATTTTGTTTTCCATTTATTTGAGCTGATATTTAAATCTTTGGTTTCAAGGTGATCATTTGGATCAGAAGTGTCAGTTGAAATGATTTTCTATTATTTCCCAGGCTAACTTGGGTTTTCAGGCATGTTGTATTATCATAGTGAATTTTGAGTTTTTTCTCTATCTTTTTTTTTTTCTTTTGGGTATTTTTCAGCTATCCAGTTTTGCTCTTATTTTCCCTTTTTTTCACCAATTCTCATATCCTGGAGAACTATTTTTTTTTACCAGTTCTCATATCCTGGAGACATATTTTTTTAAATTATCAATATTAGATCTTTCTTTAAGTTTTACAAAAACAAACATGTGAAGAGAAATTTTTTTGCAAAAGAAGTTAGAGGATTTAAAAATCATTCAGATATGTTAATTTTTCTGATAATTGTTTCTGCAGTTTAAGGAAGATTGTAGCAAAAGAGGGTGGATCAAAAAGTCCATAGCATGACACATAGTTATTAGCTGAATTTTGTTCACTCTAGAATGTTTGATTAATGAGATCAGTATTTACCACTGGATTATAGCATTTAATGGAATATAAGACCCCTTTTTTTTGACAAAACTTAGCACAAAAGATAAATGTAACTTCCATTGCCAGCCTCATATTGACCAGAACTTGGGGACTAGAAAAAAAAAACAACTGGTTGATGAATGAGAAGATTTCAGGGAAATATTTTTTTACCTAATATTCTCTGGAATAAAAGGGATTGGGTCCAATATGCCATCAAATATAGTAAGAGGAAGGAGATTATGTTGAAAAATAAATATTTATTGCATAAATTACATGCTTTTCAATCATTGAGTTGTGAAATTATTGATATACATATATATTTCACCTCTTGTTTCCATATAAGAATTTAATATTTTTTCTGTAAAGAGAGTTTGGATTGCGATAACTGATTTTTTCCCGTGCATGAAAATTTGTCTGAATCTTTTTTGTTTGTTTTCTTTCCTGATATCTGATTCTTATGTCTATCAATGTAATTGAAAGTCTTCAAATTAAATTTGGAAAAGCTGAGTGGCCAAACGGTTAAGGGAATGGAATCAGCCGGCCAAGTTCAAACTCTGCACTGATGCCCTTTGGAAAAGCATGAATCTATCTCTTCTCCCTCAAGCTATGGGTAAATAATGGTTCCCCAGCTATAGTTGGCAATCAGTCTAGGATACAGACAACTCTGGTTCCAAAACTGGACAGAAGACACGTGGCACTTGACACATCAATGATTAAAACTATGTCATACCCCATCAACCCTGCTCTGGGTTATGGGATTTCCCAAAATAGAATTTAGATGGTCTAGGAAAATATCACCAGATATGAATAATCCATTGAAATTTACTTTCAAAAATTATAGCAAAGAACTTCCTTATGGAATATTTTCTCACAACACATTTCAATCAGCAATGGCAGAGCCTCCATTTCTCTCCACTGACCAAATGAATGTCACAATTTCATTATCTGAATACTATTCAAAGAACAAGTCTGGTTAGTCACTCAATAGAAACAGTCACATGACCAACATCTCATCTTTCAGCAGAAGTTAGAATTCTCAAAGCAAGGGATGTTATTTGGCAGTGCCCATCTCCATTCCAAGTAACAAGTGACAGGTAGTACTCAGTTAAATGGTACCATCTGCAAGGCATAATTCCCAACCTTACTGGAAGAAATGGAAGCAATCTGTTTGAGAGGCTCCACTCTTAGTTTGGAATCAGTATTGTTCATCTCCTAGACTGGTTGTCAACCATATACAACATTATATTTTTTAAGACATAACTTGATTCTGATTTATTATCTGTTTATTTTACAAAGATGGATAGAAATCATGTTCGGTCAGCCATAGGCTGTCCAATCTAATGATATGATATGAATACATCAGATTTCATGAATAACCTAAACCCAGCAACAGTGATTAAACCGGCCTGTTGTGGATCATTATCATCATCATCATCAGTCTTTTATCATCCTTCGTTGGACATAGACTTTCCCCAGGATTCACCAGATCTCTTTATTATGGGTGTCAAAGAGCCAGTACTTTCTGAACTTGTCTAGTTTGTCTCTCCATCTTGTATTCTACCAGCTGTGGTTATACATACGATCACTGGGTATCCCCGTTGTGAGTCATGATGTCCTGTGGTTTTCTTCCATTCTTGCAATATGATTAGCCGATTGTCATCTGAGTTTTTTAATGGAATCTATGATGTCTTGGACTCCTGTTTTTTCCCCTGATATATTGTGCGGTCTTATGATATCTCCATGTGAGATTTAGCATTATTCTTTCATGTGCATATTGCATGGTTCTCAGTCTGCAGGTCAGTCTCTTGGTTAGGTAACAGCTCCATAAGTGACTATTGGGAGGATTCATTGGTTGTATACCCTTCTTTTTAGGACTAATGGGACTTTCTTGTTCCTGAAGGTTGGGCTGGCTCTGCTGAAGACCCACCATCCTACAGTAATTCTTAGCTCAAAGAGTGATTCTTTGCTTGTGTTGTGGGTAGCAGTGATTGAAAAATGTATGCATCAAAAAACCACATTTATCAATCTCTTTTATCAGAAATAGTCAACCAAAATTATCTACATAGATTTCTTCAGTTTTGAAGTTGGTCTGGTAATGTATGTGTATTTTGTACACACAGGCTGCACGAATGGAACTAGAGTTTTGAAAATTTCAACATTTACTAATTACATCAAAAAAAGACTTTCTTTTTGTTTTTTTACCCCCCCCCTAGATTTTTGATTGGGGGTACAATTTGCAATGTAAGTTTATGCTAAATTGATCCCTTGGTTTGCGCTTGTTTTTTGAAAATTCAGACTTTTTTAGTGACAACCACCCAACAAAAGGTGAGAAAAGTAACTTATTCATTGATTACCTGATTTTCCAATTTTTTGATTGAGCATCCCCAAGATGACAGGCTGCTAAAAGATGTTTGTTACGTGACAGTTTCTATCGAATTATTTGAGCTCATTATCCATAGCTTCATAAGGTAAAACTACTTTCACTGCTATCAGCTTCTCAACATCAAAATGAACTTCATAACTATTACAAGTATTGTTAAAGCAGTCTTCAAGGACTTTTCTTCTACCTCTCAATTTTTACCACTGATGAATTTTTCTGTATTCACACATTCATATATTCACACAAGCTTTCAATTCATTTCAATTTTATAAACATGATCAAACAACTGTAGGCATCAAACATAGCAGAGGGTTCTATCCTTTCTTATATGTACGTTCAAGTGTCTGTTTACGTTTATGTGTTCCTGCATTCCTGGCCATATCATTTCATCTAAAATTGGCAGCAGTACTCCACTAGATTGCTTCTAAAAAATTTTTTCTGAATTTTGGAAAAAAAAACTTTTCGACACTTTTTGGGTCTTATTTTGACGGGTTTTTAATAACATCTAGATTCTCCAGAGTCTACATATTTCCAGATGTTTTCTTATTGTATTTGAAATGTTTACCCGTGGAAAATTCTATTGATGTCATGAATAGAATTTATTCTGACTGTACTTATTCTTTGATGAGATTTTTATATGACTTTGAATTTTGATGCTACGATTGTTCAATTACTAACTGTGATTGCAAACTCTTCTTTTTTTGAAAAAATCTTCCACTTGGACTAGAGGGGTTATGGAGAGGTGGAGATGGCAGTCATGTTATTCCATCCGTCCATTTTTATTTCCCTTCATCTTACTTTATATCCATCATTTTAATCCACATCCGGCTTGCTAGGTCTGTCAAAGCTCCTCCATAACCCCTTTAATCATCGAACTGCATTGTGAGCAGGTTCCTTACTCTGTCTGTTGCCAGCCTTTTACGACTAAGGACTTCCCTCAGTTTAGGATCTGAGTGGTCCATCTCCAAGACTAGTTGCCAACAGAGGCTGAAAACCATAGTCTTCCCTACTATTTACCCATAACTCAAGTGAGAGGAGATGGATTCATGTTTTTCCCAATGGTATTAGTGTGAAGTCAACCTCAGCTGTTATAACCCAAGTTTGAACTCGATTTGCTTATTCCAACTTCTGTGCAGTTAACCATTAGCTTACCCGCACCTCCAATAAAGATGATGAACTGGCATAAAATTGGTAGAGCTCTCTTTAATTGTATACTTCAATCACGCTTCATGCACAGATCAGATAGGAAAAAAACAATGAATTATGAATCGGAATCTTCTAAACTTAGACATCGCAATTTTGCCTGTGGTATAATCCAATAATTTACTTACAACAAAATATTGATGAATTACTTTTGGTTTTGTTTCATTTTGAAATCTTTAACTTGTTCAAACTTTAATGTTCATTTAAATTCTCAAAAATGTCTTAATCATAAATTGCTAATTAATGAGATATCTAAAAAGTATTTAGAAACAAAATCAAAATAATTATTTCTCTTTGGATTTGAAGAAAAAAAAATATCGATTCTTGAAAATAAATAAACTTGCAAGACCAGATTATAATTTCCTTTTTTTCTTATTCATTTTGCAGCTAAAAACTAGCTCATATTTTGAATTAATTGTACAGTATCTGAAGAATTTTCTCAAGCAATCTTTTCAACTAAAGATCTATTATTTATCAAAAGATGCAAGAGTTTGTATGAATCTTATCTATGATTCACAGATTGCTAACCACAGGAAATGAATAGGGGACATTTAAGAACAATGTTCCCCATAAAAAATTCTTATGAATGCACGTTCGGTAAAGGATTAAACAATTAGGGCATTCTTAGGTATTCTTAATCCATTGTATCCAAGAGTTCTATGCTAAACCCAAAACAAAGGAAATCTTCTCCAAACTGTGTTTAATCCGAATAATTTATCAGATAAAAATCACCTTCAACAAACAGGATCGGCTCATTTGAATTCTTTTTGCTGTATCTATTTGTCATAAAAATTGATTATTCTGCTTTATTTGTATTATAATACAAAGAGCCATCTAAACATGATAAAAAATTTAATACACTTCTTGGTTGTAACAAATTTGTCAATTACACAATCGTACTGAATGCTATGTATGCATGTGCTGATATGAGCAGGTGTTTTAAGGTTTATGTCTCTCATAAAGGTATTTGCACAAAATAGTGCTAACATCGAATTTAACAACAATGATGAGGCTATCTATTGTTTGTGGACATGCGGAAGTTGTGGCAGTGTAAGGTGGCATAGAAAATGCTGAGTGGCGTAGCACTTACTGGCATGGAAAACAGACTCAAAGAACCAATTCCATTTTGTCTAAGGCTACTCATGTTCACTTTGTATTAGTGCACTTGAGAGAGGTATGAATCCACTTCTCCTACCAGCTATGGGTAAATAAAATAGCAGGGCAGTGGGAACTTCTCAGCCATTTATGGTTGTCCATCTTGACCAAGAGGTTATCAACTCCATCTCTTGAAACTACTTGCTACTGAAACCACAATACAACAATATGCTCCTCATGGTGTTGACAGGAATACAAAAAAAATCATCCTGATTATAGTATTGTGCTTGACTTATTCTCAAACCCAAAATAGGGTAGTAGCACTTTTGACATAGTTGATATGGTTGATGCAATTGTTACTTATAAAATACCCAATATCAAACTGGTAAGAATGAAGCAAATGGTATATTGTTCATAGGAGAGGTATTGTATCTTAGAATGGTTGTAATATACTAATTTTCTTTCTTCCAAGCTACAGATAATTAATATTTCCTTCAAGTTTTCAACCATTTATATCCTTGACATATCAACAATTTTTTTTTACAGTGGAAAACATCAATAAATCTGGTTAGTCACTCAATAAAAACTATCACATGCGCAACATCTTTTAGTAGCATGCTGTGTTGAGGATGATCAATTGAAAATTTTTTAAATTGATGATCAATGAATGAGTTACTTCTCTCAGGCTTTGTTGGGTGGTGATCATTATAGAAGCCTGAATTTTCAAAAAGAAAACTGTGAATGCTGCTGGGCACAAACTAAGGGACTAATTTAACATTAACTTACATTGTAAATTGAATCTCCCCCTACTAGAAGCCTTCTTAGAGGAGAGTTTTCAAAATACAAAAAAGTTTTTTCCCAGACACAATGAGGAGTAAATATTAGAATTTTCAGCCCTTTAGCTCCATTGATGTGCCCTGTACACATGATGCATACACAGCTAGTATGTCAGCCAGACCAACCTAAAAACTAAAGAAATTTATGCTGACAGTTTTGATTGACAGATTTTAGTAGATTCCATTCTATCCCAACTAATCTAGATAATTGCTTTATAATTACAAATTGGTACATTCAAACTATTGTCCTCATCTTCGTTATAATAGTTGAAATGTTTCGGGTGCTGTGCCTGCTAGACTTCTTCAGGTACTCATTGTATTCAGAATTTTTCCAAATTTCAAACTGAACCTTCTTTTCAAGTCACAGGAGTAGACTGTTCTTATTCTGCTATCCTTGCTAGTGCATATTTCACATTGATTCTTCTGTTATTTTCTCACCTTTTTTTATCAATTAGCCCATATGATGTCGATTGTAATCATTCTGCTGGATTCAAATGCCTAATCCAGGGACTGAACTCAGGAACACCTGGTAAACTGCAATACTTAACCGATGCTCATATCCTCTAGGACTTTTAAAGGAAAATTAAGAGGTGTAATTATCAGAAAAAGGATGAAATAAGAGAATTAAATATTATGATATGAATGCCTTAGCCTGGAGAGAATAAAAATAGTCAACCCCTATGGATTGAGTAAATGATTCCATTAAAATTTTGAGAGCATTACCAAATACAACAGGTACCTAAAAAAGAATCAGAAAATACATCTGCCAGAATGTGTGACAATTACAATCAAGATGAGGACAACAGATGAATCAGTATGTAAGAATGATTAATCCTCATCTAGGAAATTCGCACTGAAATGATTGCTTCATGCTGAGAATCATACTGTTTAGAGAAGAGGATTTTTATTTAAGATTTTCATTATCAATCTCTGTTTTCCTAAATTGGATTTTGAAATTCACTCATTAGTGTTTCAGATGGCTTTGTTTAATCACTTTCTTTCCTCATTTCTTCTCTCATCTTTCATGATTATTCTTTAATGGTAACATTGTAAGAAACCCACAACCGAAACTGTCAACATAGGTTTCTTCAATCCTTAAGCTGGTCTAGCTTGCTTTCTATATATGTGTATGCCGTATATACAAGGTAAAACATCGGAGCTAGAGGGCAGAAAATTCAAACCGTCAAACCTTATTGTGTATGCAAAAAATTTTTTTTTGCTTTTTGAAAATTCCTTCCAAAAATAGGTTTTTAGTAAGGGTTTCAATTTACAAAGTATGTTTATGCTAAATTGGTCTCTTTACTTGTGTCAAGTACTGTCCATGCTTGTTTTTTGAAAATTCAGGCTTTTTTAATAATCACTGCCCAACAAAAGATGACCACCACTTTTTCCAATTTTTTAATTGATCTCTCCAATACAGCATGCTGCCAAAGATATTGAGTGACTATTGAATGACTAACCAGACCTGTTTTTATTTTATTCAATTGCATTTTTATTTTATTCATAAATCTTCTCAACAAAGAAGATGCTTGAATCACACTCAGTTATGCTGTGTTGTAAATCAACATTGAAATACTGACAAATTGCACTACTCTTCTTGTTTATGAATCAAATGTTGATTACTCTAAAGCTTTTTTTTTCAAAAACAATTTAAACCTTGAGTAGTCAGATTGGTATTAATATGGAAAAAAAATCACTCAATACTGTCAGTCATCAAGTCTTTTCCCCCAAAATATTCTGAATGCAAAAACTGAATATTTAAGTTTAGTGAACTTCTGTAATTAACTCTTAAATTCATAGAATGCTTGTAACCACTTTTAACGACAGAAGAACTCTTCAATGAATAGAATTGAAAATAATGGAACTCTTCGAGGGATTGGAAAGAAGGAGAAAAGAAATTATCGAAAGGGGATAATTTCAATCAGGAGTTATTTCCCTTGATGAATTTTTCTTTGAAAATTTCAAGAATTTTGACTTCTTTTTAAGAAATAGAATTTATTTGAAGCAGAATTATAGACACATCAGTTAATACCTATAAAAAACAAATGGATATATTTGAATTCCCATGAGATGGTATTTTTTCTATAGAAGAGAAACAGTATATATATATATACATATATACATTATCAATTTCATCTGAAATCTTATTAAAAAGTTACTGAACTCATTTGAGTGGAAGAGTCAATTCTTTCTAATGGTGGAGAGGAGATATTTCTTTGAGCAAAATTGTTACCTTTAAGAGGAAGTGTCCATTGTTATAGACAGAGAATCAAAGGAAACAGAAAAGGTCACACTGTCCATTATGTATGTGAATTTTTTCAAGTATGCAACACTCTAAACTGACCTTACTAATCATCTCAGCTGGAAAATCATTTTGAACGGACTTTTTTTAGATAATGACAAGAATCAATAAATAAGTTGTTATTTACTTCTGGCTTGAATTGTAAATATATTAATAGTTTTACCCAGCCATTGTTAAGCTGGGTTCGTATCAATGAATGAGCATTTAGATCTTTTCCTTGTATTCTAGTCGATATCAACCATTCTCAACCTTCTTTTGATCCCAGCCCCCTTAAGAGTTCTTCTCAACTTCCAAGACCGTCTGTTAAACAGGGATACAACACGAGAAGATAGACAGAAATTCATTTATTATTATTTCAGTCTATGGCTTCCTTCAAATGTGCCAGGGCTCCCCTAGAGGATCATTTAGTCTCCATTGAGAATGGTTAGGTATCTATGGTGAAATTTATTTGTTGCTTTCACAATAAATCCAGCACAATACTACTGCATTGTTGAAGATCTTACTGAACACTCATTGGGTTATCAACATAAAGCCATGTGCAGGCACCTCAAAATTGTTCTAATGATAGTCTTCACATTTCGGTTTAGTTTGATATAATTATTTCAAATCATATAGAAACTGTCAGTCAGAACTGTTGACATATGTTTCTTCAGTTTCTAAGTGATTATATGTGGCTGCACCAATGGAGGTAGAGGGCTGAAAATTTCAACATTTACTTCTTATTATGACTACAAAAAGTGTTTTTTTTTTAAATTCCGAACCCAAATAGATTTTTTGTTGGGGGTACATTTAACAATGTTGGTGTATGCTAAACTGGTCCCTTACTTTGTGTCCATGCTCTCTTTTTTGAAGATTCAGACTTTTTGATGTTCTAACAGAAAGCAAGAAAAGTAACTTACTCATTGATCTCCAGTTTTCTAAATAATCACCCCCAACACAGCATACTGCCAAAAGACTTTGTTCTCAGAAAGGTTTCTATTGATAACTAACCAGACCTGTTCCATTAAAATCCATTATTTTAAAGTTATATAAATATCAGTTGCTTTCAAGTAGACCCTTAACCCCACTTACACAATAATGTTTCTTATGGATCCATAGACTGACCAGATTTTGACGTATCAATATATTAGTTTGTAATGAGTATACTAGTTTATAATGGGTACACCTGTTTGCAATAAATATGCTAGCTGAGAAGTATGAGTGTACTATTATTCTTATTATCAATTTTGACTTGTTTTTATCTTCATCTTGGTTTTTAATTACTTTTTATCACAACTTTAACTCAGACAGTTATTCTTTGCCAACAAGGGATTGAAAATAAAGAGTCGGTCCACACTAAAGTGTTACAATACTTCTTTCGATAATAAGAATAAATCAACGATAGATTTATGTAAGTATACAAGTTTGTAATAAGAATTACTAGTTTATGATAAGTATAAGTATTGTAGTCAGCAATAGATATACAAGTTTGTAAGAAGTATAATTTTATTAGCTTGTGATCAGTATTAGTATATTACTTTGTATTACTAGTAATCGGCTTGTAATAAGTATCAGTATACAAAGTTGTAATAAGAAAGAATAGACTAGTTTTTTATGATAATGGTAGTTTGCATTACTGTATTTGATGGTATGTAGAGATCCCCCTTGTTAAAGCAAGGAATATCAAGAAAAAGTGCATTTGCCTAGATTCTTCTCACTTATCACCAATTTTTTAACCCCTCCTCAAGTTCTGGCCAATTTAGGGCTTGGCATCAGTAGTCATGTTTACCTTTAGAGTCTTTGGGGGGGGGGGGAATGGGGTCTAATATACAGCCAATAAGGGAGTTTACGATGAATTTAAATATACTAGTATAAATCCACTGGTTTGTGGTTGCTGAAATTCAGGCTTATGATAAAATATATTCCTGTAAATTAGAAATATACGCAAAGATTTTTCTGACGAGAATTCTTAATTGATATATTCATATCAGAGGTATGTAGTCCCTTTGAGAAGCCCCCGACCTCCATGCCCAAAACATTTAGTATCAATAGGGGCCGCTGATATTATATAATGTTAGTAGCAATGCAGTAGGTGAACTACTACTCAAAAAGCCTTTTGCCCCACCTCCATTGGGGGCCTAGGAGGCAATTTAGAATCACACCCCAACCCTCCCCCAGCTACGCCCCTGATTGAAATTAATTTCAAAATTAGCTGTTAGAAAATGAAATTACAGTTTTATGCATCAAGGGGTAATTAATCAGTTTCAATGTTTGTTTAGTTCTAAAATCTGCTTAATCTATTCAGCTCCCTCCCCACACATAACTCCCTCCCAACTCACACGTACCTCCCCTCCTTTTTGTTGTCTTTTACATTTTATATCTTCATTCAATTCAGTATAAAATCCAAAGTATCCAAGAGGCATGAATATTGATACTTCTTGTTTTATCTAAGAGAGACAATCTAGATTTAGGGCAAATCTTCTAATATTTTTTGCCGACTGCAATAAGCACATTTTTGTGCTCTTAAAATCAAGTGGAATAATCAACTTCATTCTCTTCTCCAAAGCGGGATAATATCTTGGAAGTCTTTGGGCAAATCTTCCATGTCTTAAACTTAACGTTTTCAGTATTTTTGTATTTCTGTGAAATCCACACTCAAATTTATTTTGGTTACAAGTTTTGTATATGTTGTAAAGATATTTATTTCTTAACTATTTATTTGAAGTTTGAGGCTTTGTACACTTTTGGCAGGCTTTTCATACTTCCGACACAATGCAATAAATGCATTTAGAACTACAAGCTAGACTTTTAGGAACTAATGCCGAGACTTGTGGTAATTGTCTGTCTAATCATTCTTGGTCTTTTGCTTAGATACATCAAAACATTTACCTAAATATCAGAAGCCAACACGTGTGTCTCAGAAAATGCCTGATGTTGAGAATACATTTGGTTTCTTATACTTACGGATAAACATCAAGACATTTTGCAGTTCTTCTAAATATTCATTGTACTTCCTCCAAGCCAATATACTTGTATAGTTTTTAAATAAGTTATAAAAGTTAAAAGGAATGATTAATCATTGTTAATTTTAGACCCGTATTCCCTTCATCTTAGTTTTAGTTTCTTTTTATGACAGTTACTCATACCATTAGTTTACAGGCACAGGCAAACAGCGTGGATCAAGAATGAGGGATAAGTTTCTGGTGAGATTTGAACTCATATCCCTTCTCCCTTGGGAAACCTGATTATCCATACCAGCATCTCTTCCACCTGTAGAAGATCAAATCTGACCATCTTGACTTATCCTTCATTCTTTCCCAGTCACTCAGCACCATGGTTTCCACTGTTTTTTTATTAAGAAATGGATTCATAATTCGACAGAATAATTATGAATTCATTATATCATTTCAAAATCTATTTGAAATGATCTCCCATTATTATATAGAGAGTGAGTCACTTGACCTAGACAGCATAAATAGAATAAGCAATTAAAGAAAATCGGGCGAGGAAGGAATCAAACCAGCAACTGATTAGGTAATTGCTTTAACATTGCCCTGCTCTTACCATTGAGCTAAACATCGTTTTCATGTACACTTGGAGTAGTCCTATTTTATTGATTTTGTTTTGCATCATCTTTTATTTTCAATCTGTGCTGCTTGCTCGTGGCCATAGACTGATGGTCTGAGTAGTTTTGTTGAAAAACAACTGAAATCACGATAAAGGATATACTTGTCAAAAATGAATAATTATTCAGTTTTGAATACCTAATAGGAACATTTTGAACTTGGACAAGTTTTGACCTGGAATTCCAGCAACAAGTTCATTTGCAAACCAATAAAATCTAAGATACTCAAAAAATGTATTTACCCTAACTGAATGTTCAAATCTTCAGAATGACAATCCAAACCTTCATTAAGTTTTTCACACTCTATACATTTCATGGCGGTTACATGAGCGTACTAATAATATTTTTGTCAGTGACTGACATTATTATCATCATCAACAGCAACGATTCAAAGTCCATTGCTGAACATAGGCCTTCCTGTGGTCTGCCAGTATTTTCACTTTTCAGTGTCATATTGCCAGAACATTCTGAACTTATCCAGATCAGCATGCCATCTTACTTTTGGCCAGCCACAATCTTGCCCATGATCTCAAGGGATCCATGTTGTGAGCGGAGATGTCCAGTGGTTGTCTGATATTCTTATAACACTGCCCACTGCCATTTGAGTTTGCTAATTGCTTCTAGAATATCTCTGACGCATATTTTTCTCGGTGCTGTTTTGTCATCTTTCCATGCTTAGCAGGATTTTTTTTTCCTAAGCACATTGCATGGTGCTTAGTTTGAGAGCCAATTTCTTGGTTAAGTTCCATGTTTCAGCTCTATAGATAAATATCAGGAGGATGCGTTGGTTATACACCCTTGTTTTTTAAGACAAATGGGATTTTCTTGTTTTTGATGATCAAACTTGCTCTATCAAAGGCTTGCCAACCTAGGGTTATTCTTCCCTTGATTTCTCTTCCTTTTGTGGATTTCATAGAGATCCATTGTCCCAAAAATTGTTATAAACCCAAAGAGCTTGAGCAACTATTTTCATCTCTCACATAATTTGACTACTATAATCAAGAGAGCATAAAATATTCTCCATTCAACCTAATTAATTTAATAGTCAATTGTTACATTAAGCTTTAGAATGATTATAAATCTTTGGCAAAATATTTCATGTCCAATACTCTTTATTCATGTACTTGTAAAATTCACAATACACAAAAAGTATGTATCTCTAAATACCACTTTTTTATGCATAAAAGCTATCACTATGTTTGGGGGCAAGTTTTTCAAAGTCCAGTTTCTGAAAATACTTAATGTACAAGTGATATAAGTATATAAGGAAAATATTTTCTCCTTAAGCAAGGCATTTTACTTTTGTACTGAGTGGGGAATACATTACAAGAAGTTACATAAGATATAGATAATCTTATACCTTTCACAAATACTTCACGATTACTCCGAATAGATTAGCATTTGCAAAGCCTTGGAGCTATTCCTGTAGACTCATTGAGGAGCATAGAGCGATAACCACATCACACCAATCACTTGGTTCTGGGCAAGTTCCTTCAGCTAGGCATATGCAGGGCTTGTGCTGAAATTTTTGCCCCTGGTTGTATTTTAACAATTATTCTTTTCATTTTTGGGTGCACCCCTAGGATCTTTGCACCTTAGGCATCCACCAAATTGATGGGTCGGCCCTGGGCCCATATCAGTCCAACCATTTTTGCCTCACTCTCAAATAATAGGGACTTATAATTTGGGGTTTCTATAAATAATTATACAGTACTATCATCTTTTATTGACTATAAGGTACCAACTTTCAAACTGCCTCGCCCTCGGCTAAAAGGCCTGATCCAGGGTGGGTGCTAATGCCGAGCAGACATCTATGAAACTTGCATATTTAGAAAATTCACATTGCTGGACTATTAAAGAACATTTGTGCAGATCTTGAACAACTCTTTTGTCGAAAAATCTTTTGTATATTTGAGTATTTCTGTTATGTGTAAATATC